>OY776116.1:59094588-59756844 GCA_963675035.1 Allygus modestus
CACTGGCATCACTTACGGAAAAGACAGCACCAGGCTTTAAGGTCCAGAAAGATCACATCACTGCAATGGTCTGTGCAAATGCAACTGGCAATCATAGGTTACCCTTTGCAGTGATTGGAAAAGCAGAAAAACCACGTGCATTCGAAAATTTAAATTTGAATGCTGTTCCTGTCAACTACTATTAGAGGTGTGCGAATAGTGAATTTTTAGTTCGGATCGGTTTCGGTTCGGATAGCTTAAGTTCGGGTCGGATAGTAAAGGTTTCGGATCGGATAATTTTCGGATTCGGATATTTACTTTGCCAGTACCGCACGTTAAATTGATCTCTAAGAATTGCCGTATTTTCAAGTCAGAACTTTACATTTTATTTTACTTGCAAGATATTAATATACATATTTCAGCTAGGTAATTTTATTCAATAGGTACACAACAAGTGATTATTATTTTCACAACTGTATCTTTCTGAGTACCTAATGGCTGCAGACTACAATGACCTCACCAGAAAACAGCATGTCTAATTGGAGGAGGAATATACAAACCTGTGTACAAGGATACTAAAGAGTCTGCAGTGAAAAATACAAGAAATACATTTACTGGATGAGCATGAACCTTTATAATTTGGCAACATTACATTTGTTATTAAATCAGTAAATAAAACCCACTGTCTATGATGTTTTATTTGAATAGGCATTGATTGCTCCTTCGCTAATATAAATAGTCTTATGTAACAAATGAACTGGCAGGCTAATACAAATAATTGAACTGGTTGTTAACAAATAGCATAATATTATTTATTTGGGAGATTGGATGATAAAAGAATCAAATGTTTATGAATACACCAAAAATATAATAATAATGTTTTTGGCAATATCACAACTTCCAAACTGTGATTGTAAAACTTAGACCTAATAAAGGTCAAATAACAAACTACTTGACAAGAGTGGTAACAAAAAATTACATGTTCAAAAATAATAATTTTGGTAAAGTTATATAATTTAATAAAAGTAGGCCTAGTTTAGGCTACTCAACTTCAATCATTTAATGTCACTAGTGATGGTCAAAACCAGAAATTTCGAATCTAGAAACCGAAACCGAAACTTACAAAATCGAATCTCGAAACTCAAATCGCGAAACCCTATTTACTTGCCTGGGTATGGTTATGAAAAATAAATCCAGAAAAATTAATTAAAACTAATTATATATTTTGGTTAGAGTTGTTCTTTCAGAAATAAAAAATCAATAATCCAAAAAAGGTAAAGGTAGACGACCGATGACAGTAGGCTTTTGACCTTTGCATTATTGATCGAAACACGGGCGTGATTTCTGTAAAAAAAAAACAACAATAAAGACACAAAAAATCTCAGCAGTTTCGAGTTTTGATTCTCGAAACTCACCGATCGAATCTCGAAACCGAAACTTTTCCAAAGTTTTGGTGGTTTTGAGATTCAAGTTTTGGTTTTGACACATCACTAAATGTCACCATGACTATCATCCTTGTCATTGTGATATAACTCCTTAGCCTATCTGGATGTAGTAAAAAACTAAACATATACATATGGTCAGACAAGAGGAAATACCCCCGTAGCAGCAAACCTGCGTACTCAGCGAATTTCCAATGCATATGTATCCAATGTATATGTATCTTAATACCACATAAAGCCACATACCAAGTTTCATCAATATACATTAATAAATAAACGATTTATGACATTTTAATTATTCTCCGTAAGAATAACATGGCGGCTGAGTATGCAGGTTTGCTGAAGGAAGGAACACAAAAAATGGGGTTTTATACAAATATCAATATAACTCATTTAGGCAAAGCCTCATACCAAATTTCATTAATTTATTTTCATAATTAAGGGAGATAACACGTTACTTGTCCTCCATAAGAATAACATGGGGCTGAGTACGCAGGTTTGCTGCTATGGGAGCCTTTGGCAAAAAATTGTTTATTTGAGCAAATATCAATGGTCCACAACCAGATGAAGCCATATACCAACACAGGGGTCAACATTAGGACCGATTCTTTTTTTAATTTACGTCGCAGACTTGCCAAAAAATGTTTATTCCACATTTTCGAATACCATTCAGTACGCAGATGATACTACCGTGGTAGTCCAAGGTGGGAGTCAGGGTGATCTTGATCATAATATAACTGACTGTATCTTTAATTCAAGTACCTGGTTTAAAGAAAATGGATTAAAATTAAATGAAAACAAAACTGAAATAATCAAATTTAAGACTCGTGAACCACTTCCAAATTCAATTTCAAACAAATACTTTTTTTATAAATTTTTAGGAATAACAATAGATGCTAAATTAAACTTTTCTGCCCACATTGAAAAGTTATGCAAAAAATTCAATTATTCTTGCTTTGCTCTAAAAGTATTGTCAAATTCGGTCAATCAAAGTATTTTAAAGACAGTTTACTTTGCAACTATTCAATCTAGATTAACTTATTACACAAATTCTTATAACAAAAGGAAAATTTCATAACTTATCCATCACACTCAACTTCTAAAAATTAGAAAAGACTCCCGACTACATGGCCCGCAAAGTTATGAACAAATTTTTAATGCTGGATAGGGACACGGTTTTTAATAAAAGTTTTTTAAAGAAAATTAAAACATTTTTATATGACAAAGCATTTTATGGGTTGAATGAATTCTTTGACTTTAGCTCTAAGTTAGTTTAAGTCTGAGATGTCATTGTAATGATGATTGATAAATGACCATTGACCATTCTCTATGTACTGTTTTGTATATTTTGGAGAAATAAAGATCTTATTCTTATTCTTAGATTAAGCTCGTTGATTATACCGGGAAACTTCCCCATAGAGAAAGCTATGTAAATCGTTTTGAGCATGTCAGCAATATTTTACTCAGTGTTTTAAAGGTATTGAATGGAACAATATCAGAAGCAGCAATTTTAAATTTCATTCACTAAAATTTCTGATTGCGTATTGCGAGTTTGGAATTACGACTTACTCTATGGGGGCTTGCTCATTGAATTGTGAGATGTTGATGCAATCGGATATCGACTATCAACTTTAAATTATCGACTTCGCCAGAACATAATCCACTGCTGTTATCTGCGTCCATTCCGTGAATCTTGATTCAACATCGAGTAGCAATGATGTATACATTTGCGACTGTTTACATCAAAAATGTTTGCTATCGCGCATTTCTCTGTATAGACCTTATTTACTCTTAGTTGCTTCAGTGATGTACGATTCGGCCGTGTATCGCGATACGATACATCGAGAATCTACACAAATATCGTATCGAAGCATCGATCCGTATCGAATCCGAACAACAAAGCGACCGGCATTGCGTCACGTTATCTTGAACGACGTTGTCAGAGTCAAAGCGTTTTTAGTAATGGTCCAAGCGTATTTATTGTTTTGTTTCTGGCTATTATCCCCAGATATACAGTCTATCTGAATAAGTCGGATTTACACTGGACCTTATCAAATATCGAAAAAACCTTCGGATCGGATTCGGATATCCGCACACCTCAAATCAAAATCAAAATATCTTTATTCGTCTCTTGCACAAAGGTACAATAAATAGTGTCAAAACATAAATAATGATTAGTCTAAATAATACTTAATTACTATTTCTTTACAAAATTGTCCGTGCAAAATTCATCTAGTGAGTCTGTAGCTCTGTAGCTTTCTGCATCAGGAACTCCTTTAATGACTTCTTGAATTTACCATTGTCTTTAATATCTTTTATTTCCTTTGGGACATTAAAAAAAAATGTATTCCAGCATAGGAGGTTTTTTTGTGAAACATTCTAGTCTATGCTGTGGACTAGAATGTTTGTTTCTTGTATTATATGAATGAAAATCATTGTTACTCTTGAATTGACCAATGTGTGTCTTGCATTGCATTATACACTCAAGTATGTAGAGACTATGAACGGTTAAAATATTTAGCTCAACAAAGTGATGTTTCACGGATACATCAGTTTTAAGATTTAACATTGTTCTTATAGCTTTCTTTTGCAGGATAAGAATTTTTTGTAAATTTTGGCTCAAAGTCCCTCCATATATACTTATTCCATATGCAATATGGGACTATGTGAGCATAAAAAATAGTTTTTAAAACAGATAAATTAAAAAGAAAAGACATTTTATTTAAAGCAAAAATACCAGAATTGATCCTTTTAATGATTCTTTCAACATGCATATCCCAACTGAGATTTTTATCTACTGTTAACCCAAGGAATTTAGTATGATTCACTTTATCCAACCAACTCTTTAGTGTCAGCCAAAATAAGAAAGTTGAATAAAAGCTGCAACTTCTATTCAGTTTCACTTTTAGCTGATACAATTAAATTTGAATCATCTGCATATAAATAAAGCTGGGTTTTTATGTTTTGAAGGTCACTTAAACATTTAGGCATCTCTTTTATGTAACAAATAAACATAGTGAGCCTAAATGGAACCTTGTGGTACTCCATTTTTTATTACTTGAGAATTTGATTGCTATTATTTATGGATTTTATTGTTTTTTATCTGAGAAATCTCAACATATTGCTTCCTTTCAGAAAGATAAGAGGCAAACCATTTTAAATTAAAATTGTGGATCCCCAAATTTTGCAATTTTTGAAGAAGTATTTCATGAGATATGCTGTCAAAAGCCTTTGATAAATCTATAAAAATTCCAACTGTTTTTTTTTTTTGTCAATTGATTCCAATAGCAGTCCAACTACAAACCAAACAACTAAACCACCCCTGTTGGTGGGGGTTTTATGGGTCTGTTTGTTCTGTGAAGTCAACTAAAGCAGTGGTGGTAGATTTATTTTTCCGAAAGCCATGTTGTTCATTATCAAAAAGGTTGTTTATTTCCAGATATGTATAGTCGGTTGTACATTGTTTTTTCAAAAAATTTTGAGATTGATAATAAAACTGAAACTGGGTGGTAATTTCGAACTTAAGTCCTGCTTCCCTTTTTATAAATGGGGATCACTTTGGTTACCTTCAACTTTCCTGGAAATACAGCAGTGATAAAAGAGGAATTTATAAGATGTAACAATGGTTTTACAAGCTGATATTTTATAATTTTTATGATTCAAATTGGTACTTCATCATTTGACCATTTATTTTTTAGTGAATCAATAATTTGGACTATTTCAATTTTATTTACAGGTGAACATTTAAATTTTTGTATGGTTTGATGGTCATGAGTATTTTTACATTTTGGCTGCATCTGAGGAAGCTGTTTAAGTATTTAATCAATTTCATTAACAAAATAGTCATTAACAAAATTACTGATACTTGATGGATCTTTTACAAATGAGCCACCAACTTCTAAAATAAGTTGTGCACCTCTAACTATTATGCACAAAAAAACGCTTGGATGGACTGAATCATTTTTGCGGAATGGTTTCACAAAGTGTTTGTACCACAAGTTAGAGCTCATCTAGCCAAGTTGAAGTTGCTTCAGGAAGAACTGCTGATTATGGACAACGCTCCTTCACATCCCTTCGATGAACTTAAAAGTGACGATGGTAGATAAAGTGTCTCTTCCTCCCTGCTAACACAACTCCCCTCATCCAGCCTATGGACCAGGGCAACATTGAAAACATGAAGCGTCGGTATAGAAGAAGCTTTATTGAAAGTTTGCTGTCATCTGACGAAGCAACGACAATTAAGGAATTTTGGAAAACCTACAACATTAAAGATGCTATTTTTAATGTTGCCAGTGCATGGGCTGACCTTACCGTGTCAAACCTGAAAAATGGGTGGAATAAGCTTTGGCTTGAACCTGAACATTACTGACAATCCTACAGATACGGTTAGTGTTGACGAAATTGTGCAACTTAGCAATAACGGACTGGACAATGAAACTTTAATGCCAGAAGAAGTAACAGCTTGGTTGGAATGTGATAAACTGTATAGAGGCTTTCAAATTTTGAGCGATGATGAAATAATATCTTATGTTCTGCAGGCCAATGACGAAGTTATCCTTATAACTTATCCAAGGCTTTTGATAGTGTAAAACATCCTATCCTTTTACAAAAATTACAATCACTTGGATTATCAAAAAATTCATTACAATGGTTTGATTCTTATCTAACCAATAGAACACAGTATGTTGAAGTAACTCACTTAATAAATAATAAAATAATTAGGACAGCATCAGAAATAAAACCAGTCAAATATGGAGTTCCGCAGGGGTCTATTCTGGGACCTTTACTTTTTTTATGCTATTTAAAGGGCATAGGTAATGCACTGTCGTGTAAACCTAGCAGTGAACTATGCCTCTATGCTGATGATTCCAACTTAATGATATCATCCCCAACATTAGAACAAACAGAAGTGACCGCTTTTGTGGAACTCGGAAATTTGGGTAGCTACTTGCTAAACCAAAATTTAATATTAAATCATAAAAAAACAAATTTTATTAAATTTAAAACAGCACAAAATAAAGTTCACCCTGAACCAATAATAATGTATGACTCACAACTAATTGAACAAAAAACTAGTACAAATTTTCTGGGTCTAACAATAGATCAACATTTAGATTGGAATGAGCATGTCAGCAGAATATTAACAAAAATTAATTCTGGAATTTATGCCCTTACAAAAATGTCCTTTTATTGTAATGTTACAACACTAAGGGATATTTATTTTGCTTATATCCATTCTTTCATTTCATTCGGTATTTGTCTATTTGGAGCAACCAAAAAAGTTAATTTGGATAACATATTAAAACAGCAGAAGAGAGCAGTAAGAATAATGCTTAAACTAAACCATGATGATTCAGCCAAAGAACACTTTAAACAGTTAAAAATACTTACTGTATATGGGCAATACATTTTCGATTCTATTTTATTGGTCAAAAATAAAATGGCAAATGAAGTTTCTAACCAACCTGTGCATCATTATAATACAAGAAAAAAGAATGCGGTTATGCAGAATCATCATAGATTAAAATTGTATGAGAAAAGGCCCTCATACGCTGGGGAAAAATTTCTAAAAAGTATCCCAGAACAAATAAGAAATGAAAAAATCACATTAAATTTAGAAAACAACTAAAAGAATATTTAACTGAAGCGGCCATTTACTCGTTAGAGGAATTCTTCCATCTCCCTCTAAAGGGATTTAGTCTACATTAAGTCACGTATAAAATACAATTGTTTAAAGTGGAAGTTGAAATCCTTGATTAGCTCCTGCTGTACTTAATTAAGATGGTGATGCGATTGTTTGTTTATGAATTGTACCATTTTCGACGCTGTTCAAATGTTGTACTCTGTACTTCTTCATGAATAAAGATGATTGACTATTGACTATTAAGTTTATAAACGCGATGAAGAATCGGAATTTGACCAACGACCGGCCACTAGCCACTCCGAAGCCGAAGCAATTTTAACTCAGTGCATTGACTGGTTTTAGAGACAAGAGGAAGCGAATGCTACACAGATTCTTCTTCTTAGAAAAATACAGAACATTGCCACTCAAAAAGCTCGAGCTTCAAAGAAGCAGAAGATGACGGATTATTTTTAAGCGTGAGTTTATTTCGCTGGACGAACGTTGAACAAGTACAACATATGTACAGTATGAGCAGTTCTGTATTACTCTTGTACAGTATATAATTTTAATATAAATATGTATTCCACTTGTACAGGATTTAATTTCTTCCAAAACCTTTTAAATCTAGTCGTACAGTATATACTGTACACCCTACTTACTGTACAAGTTTACTATACAGTAGGGGTGTGCGAGTAGTGATTTTTTTTTATCGAATCAAGTCGAGTAGTGCCAATTATTTTTGAGTTTTGAGTATTTTCGAGCGAGTATTTGCCAACAGTTGGTAGTTTAAAATAGTGTAATGTGATTTGGATACCATTCTAGACTTGATAATCTAATCATGGTTTCTAACTAATAGATGAGTAGCAATACAAAGTTTTAGCCAGTAAAATCAAACTGGATTAGATATTGTCAAACAAAACACGGTTTGACATTCGTTTCCGGCCGATAAATCACGGTCCGATTGTCATTTGGCCAATATCACCTGGTCCAGACATCGTTTATAATCAATATTAGATGACAAATCGTTAATTAAGGCCGATATAAGTGGCCTGGTCGCCACCTTTGCCGATATTATATATACCGTCGGCCTTTAATCAATAGTCAAAATATCTTTATTCATACATGATACATGAATGGTGTCAAGTTAATTACTTACAAGCTAAACATAATAATCACATAACAAATAACAAAACCACCTAGTTTAACACAGTCTCATGCAAACTTATCATATTATTCATTTAAAGAATAACATGGGTTAGTAATCATCAATTTTTTAACTTTGCTTTGAATTTTTTGGGATTGTTTTCATTTTTTAAATCTAAGGGCAAGTAGTTAAAAAACTTTGCGCCAATGTATGTAGTTTTTTTTTTGAAAAATTCCAAGTTATGTTTTTCAAATTTAATATTTTCCCATGCCTAGTATTATATTGATGGCTATAGCCTAATCAAATTTCATCAGACATGTTTTCTTTTACATATAATATACAATCATAAATATACAAACTGAAGACTGTTAACATTTCTAGTTCACAAAATTTATTTTTTACATGTGCCTTATAATCTAGACTGAGCATTATTCTTATACACTTTTTTTGAATCTTTAATATCCTTTCTAAGTTATAGTGTGTTGTGGCTCCATAAACACAGATACTATAAGCTATGTGGGAATGAATCATCCCAAAGTAAATTATTCTAAAGTAGCCAAGTCAGATAATTTGGACAATCTTCTGAGTACAAAAATTCCTGGATTGATTTTACTAATTTTGTTTATATGAAGATCCCAACTAAAATTAAAATCTATTATTAAACCTAAAATGTTGTTTTATTGACTTCAGCTATATTTTGATTAGTTAATACCAATAATTGCGATGTACATGTTTTTATCTCTCTTTGCGTTAAAGCTAATATAATTGGTCTTATGAAAATTGAGTTCCAGACTGAGAGAACTAAAAAACTTTAAAATATTTTTCAGCTCCATTTCTGCTATATTTTGAATTTCTTGATAGCTTGCACCTGATATTTTAAAATTTGATTCGTCAGCATACAGCACCGCTCTATTGGAGTTTTTGTTTTCTATTGCATTATTCAAGCCATTTATATAATAAATGAATAATACTGGGCCCAGAATTGACCCTTGAGGAACGCCACACTTAATAAATTCTTTTTTTGAATTGATTATTGTGTGATTTGTATTTGTTAAATGATCAATTTAGACAAATTGCTCTCTATTGGTTAAGTATGATTTGAACCAATCTAAAGATTTCCCTTTAATACCATATTTATGAAGAATATTAAACAATGAGCTATGGCAAACGCTATCAAAAACCTTATGCAAGTCCATAAAGATGCCAATGCATTTCTTACCATTATCTATTGAATCAATGACTGATTCAATAAATTGTACTGTTGCTGTTTTGGTTGATTTTCCAACTCGAAACCCGTGTTGATTAACATCTAGCAGATTGTTCACCTCCAGAAAAGTCATTAACCTTGTACAAACTGCATTTTCAAAAATTTTAGAAAAGGGTAAAATTGATATTGGTCTATAATTTGATGGATCTTTTGGGCAATTTTTTTGCGAATGGGTATTACTTTTGCAACTTTTAATTTTTTAGGGAAAATGCCTGATACAAAAGATTAATTAGATGAACCAATATTTTACTAATACTCTTATCTACAAATTTGATAACCTTAATTAGGATCTCATCATAACCACTAGAATTTTTATTTTTCAATTTCTGAATAATAGTCAAAATTTGTTTTTCATCGACTGGTGAGAATTTAAGATTTAGTTCAGTGTTACTACTAACTAAGTTACTTTGAACTCCAGAATGTAATTGATCAGTAGATGTATTGACTGCTACACTGGTAAATGATCCAGTCGTAATTTTTGGCCGATGTTTTCCGTCATCATTTACAGCCGAAATTACGTGGTCCGATCGTCATTTTCGGCCGATTTTACGTAATACGATCGCCTTTTGCAGCTGTTACGAGTTTTGGTCGGTCGAAATCGCTAGCGATCGTCATTTTTGGCCAATTTTAAGTGATGCGATCGCCTTTTGCGGCCGTTACTACGCGTTTTGGCTGGTCGCAATCGTTAGCGATCATCTGGAAATCGGCGGGAAATACTCGCTTGAACTTTCGAGTATTTTTTAAAACTTCGAGTCGAGTTTGAGTATTAAAATACTTGGCCGAAAACTCAAAAGTTTTCGAGTACTCGCACACCCCTACTATACAGTATAACAAAATTTCTGTTATCCGTCTATTCACTTAATCGTCATAGTCCCGGTCCCGAGGGTGACGGTTAATAGAGGTTCCACTGTACTCTGTCTGTCAGAATAAATACCATACAAACAATTTAGTAAACACAGTATAATTTGATAGTCTTGTCATCTCGCTAATGAGCCGTGGGTGCGTGATGGGGAGCGATGACCTTGTCACTGCTCTAGCCACTGCACCTGGCTGAGCAGGGCGACGGACGGACGGATGGTCGGACGCAGATGTCTAAAAATAGAAACACCTCAAAACAATCACCTTTCCCTCTGCTGTTCACCCTCAGCAATGGACGGACGAACAGAAGGACAGTCGGACGCGGACATCTAAAAATATAAACATTTCAAAACAATCACCCTTCCCACCGTTGACTTATGGGGTTTTTTCCCCAGTGCAGAATTAATTAGCATACTGTTCGGTGAAGTTTAGAGAGTTCGGTGTTTAAGAGATTTTTAACCTATTAAATATCACTAGTGGCTTACAGGGGCTATAGCCCCTAACACATATTTTTTTGTGTAAGTGATCACAGCTGATCATTAGTTCATTTTGATTATTAATAAAAACACTATAGTGGTTTCCCTAAGAAAATATTTGGATCGTTGAAGTCCAGTGGGGCGTAGCCATGTAATTTTAGCGAATTTCCCCTATAGGGAAGAAGCTATTACCGTAGGTGGCATGGTAAGAATTAAGCCCGAGACCATGATAAATTTTCGTTTTGAGGTCCCCAGATGCCAAAAACACTATTCGTTCAAATTTATATATATGTAAATATATATATATATATATATATATATATATGTGTGTGTCCATTACCGCGATAACCGCGAGAAACACCCGATTTTGATGAAATTTGGCACAAATGTGGAGAGTAGCATTTATGACTAAGTTCGAAAACCAGATCGATTACACTATAGGAAGGGGGTTTTATGGGAGTTTACAATTTTCCAAAAATCGTTATTTTGCAAATTTGACCCCATAATGTTAAAAATACCCCCGTCGCAGCAAACCTGCGTACTCAGCGAATTTCCAATGCATAATATATGTCTTAATACCATATAAAGCCGCATACCAAGTTTCATTAAAATATATTCATATACAAGCGATATATACAATTTTAATTATTCTCCATAAGAATAGCATTGGTGATGAGTACATAGGTTTGCTGAAACAAGGAAACAATTGGTTTTGATGCAAATATAAATATAATTTAACTAGGTGAAGCCACATACCAAGTTCAATCATAAGTAAGCACTATATAACATTTTAATTACTCTCCATAAGAATAACATGGGAGATGAGTAAGCAGGTTTGCTGCAACAAGAAACTAAAAAAATGGGTTTTTATGCAAATATCAATATAACTCAACAAGGTGAAGCCACATACCAAGTTTTATTAATTTATGTTCATAATTAAGGGAGTCATTACATTTTACTTATTCTCCATAAGAATAACATGGGGGCTGAGTACGCAGGTTCGCTGCTACAGGGATAATCAACAAAAAATCAATTTTTTGTGCAAATATCAATATACCAGTACTACGTGACCCCACGTGCCAAGTTTCATCAATATACATTCATTAATAATGGAGATATCAAATTTTATTTATTCTCCATAAGGATAACATTGGACAACGTACTGTGTTTAGCACTTTGAATATCTCTGCAACGGTTGGACGTAGAATCACAATTTAAACACCAAAATGATTGTTTTGTGGAGCTGAGTTGATTGGTAAAAGCAAATGTGAAGTTTACATTAAAATTAACTTAGGAAAAGCCAAAAACCTTTTTCCCATAAGATTAACATAGGAGATTTTATGAGCAGGTTTTTTTGGATTTTCTCCGCAACCACTTAACCTAGCTTAATAATTCAAAATACCATATTATTTGTTTTTTTAAGCTGTATAACATGGTCTAAACCAAAATTAAGTGTTTTAAAAATTTTAGGGTAAAAAATGCAAAAAACTGATTTTTGGAAAATTTAAAACCCCCATAAACCCCCCTTCCCATGGCCCGATTTTTCTGGTTTTCGAACTTAAAGTCATAAATGTCACTTTACACATTTGAGCCAAATTTCATCGAAATCGGACGTTTTTTACTCAAGTTATCGCATTCACGGACACATATATAGATATATATATATATAGATATATATATACATATATATAAATTTGAACGAATAGTGTTTTAGTCATCTGGGGACCTAAAAAAAATAATTTGTCATGGTCTCGGGCTTAAATCTTACCATGAGACCTACGGTAATAGCTTCTTCCCTATAGGGGAAATTCGCTAAAACACTCAATTTTGGTTATAGCCATTTTATAGAGCTTAAAAAACAAATAATTTAGTATTTTGAATCATTAACCTAGGTTAAGTGGTTGCGGAGAAAATCCAAAAAAACGTGTCCCATGTTAATCTTATGGTGAAAAGGTTTTTAGATTTTTCTCAGATAGGTTTACTAAAAACTTCACATTTCTGTTTATTAATGTGTTTAGCTCAACAAAACAAACATTTTGGTGTTTTAATCGTTGTTCTACGTCCAATCGTTGCAGAGATATTCAAAGTGCTAAACACAGTACGTTGTCCAATGTTATCGTTATGGAAAATAAATAAAATTCTATATCTCAATTATTTTTGAATGTATATTGATGAAACTTGGTGTGGCTTCAACTAGTTGTGGTATATTGATATTAGCACAAAAAACTAGTTTTTTGTTGATAGTCCCCGTAGCAGAAAACCTGCATACTCGGCCCCCATGTTATTCATATGGAGAATAAGTAAAGTTGTATATCTCCCTAAATTAATAAAACTTGGTATATAGCTTCACCTGGTTCAGTTATATTGATAATTACAAAAAAACATATAACTTATCTTCCTCGTTGCAGCAAACCTGCGTCCTCAACCCTAATGTTATTCTTATAGAGAATAAATAAAATGCTATGTATCACTTATTTATGGATGTATTTTTGTGAAACTTGGTAAGTAGATCTATGTAGTAGTGAGTCACATATATATGCATTGGAAATTCGCTGAGTACGCAGGTTTGCTGCGACGGGTGTATTTGACATTTCAGATATTTTTCCCACCGTCCTTGGCCCTCAAGCTTTAAAATTAATCATCATAACCTAACTTAACTTCTTCCTAGCTTGAGATATTTCGTGGTGACCGATTCGCTTACGGAATTAAATACTAAGACTCGGCATTTTGGATAATATTTACTGCTATCAACCATTGCTAGTATTAACTATTATTTTGATTGTTTGTAGATATTATCACAATTTAAAGATTTTCAAAAGTATTTAATTTACATAAATATACCTTAAATGACATTAAAACACAATATTGTAGTATAATACCCCCGTAGCAGCAAACCTGAGTACTAAGCGAATTTCAAATGATATATATGTATCTTAATACCACATAAAGCCACATACCAAGTTTCATCAATATACATTCATAAATAAATGATTTATGACATTTTAATTATTCTCCATAAGAATAACTTGGCGGCTGAGTATGCAGGGTTGCTGAAGCAAGGAACACAAAAAATGGGGTTTTATACAAATATCAATATAACTCAAGAAGGTAAAGCCACATACCAAATTTGATTAATTTATGTTCATAATTAAGGGAGATAACACGTTACTTATTCTCCATAAGAATAACATGGGAGCTGAGTACGCAGGTTTGCTGCTACGGGAACTATCGGCCAAAAAATGTTTTTTAGTGCAAATATTAATAGACCACAACGATATGAAGCAATATACAAAATTTCATCAGGATAAGTTGATAAATAAGTGAGATATACAATTTTTCTTATTCTCCATAAGAATAACATTGTACAACGTACTGCATTTAGCACTTTCAATATCTCTGTAACCATTTGACGTAGCACTTTCAATATCTCTGTAACCATCTGACGTAGAGCAATGATCAAATCACCAAATTGTGCATATTTTTAAGCTGATTCAATGGGAAAAACTAAAATTTGACTTTTAAAAAACATACGGAAAAAACTCAAAAAACCCATTTTTGGGGTACAAAACCCCCCCAAAATACCCCTTTGGATAGGTCGATATGTCTGGTTTTCGAATTTAAGAGTCATAAATGCTGCTTATACCAAATTACACACGTTTACACCAAATACACCAACACACACGTTTATACCAAATTTCGTCAATATCGGACAGTTTTTTATGAGAGTTATCGTGCTCACGGACACACACACACATACAGTTTTGAACGAATGGTGTTTTTGGCATCTGTGGACCTCAAAACGAAAAGTTATCATGGTCCCAGGCCTAGGTCTTACCATGCTGACTACGGTAATAGCTTTTTCCCTATGGGGGAAATTCACTAAAAATGTTGATAAACCTTTATTATATTCGTAATATTCAATTTATTGAATCCCTTTGTTTGAACCGTGGTTTTGGATTATCCATGAACCTTCAACTGGTCATTACCCCGGATAATCGGGAGTTGACTATACATTATTTTCATTCACCCAGCTTCTATGTAATTCCAAAACAGTAAGGGTGAGCAAGTACTAAAAAATTTGAGTATTTCGGCCGAGTAATTCAATATACAATACATATATATATATATATATATATATATATATATATTAGTATTAAATGTTATAAAACCTTATTATTAAGATAGGTATTTATTATTTATTAAACATATACATTTTATTCTGTTCAATAATAATGGTGTTTGTATCCACCCCCCAATATTACTGACCGTTTCTATTCACCCAGTCTCATTCTTTAATAGAAACGGACAAGGAAAACAATGTCCGTTTCTATTGACATCACTCGATGGGGTGAATAGAAAAAGTATATTTATAATTTTTGATATCTTGCACTTAAAAAGGAACCCCAATGCTGTAATCTTGTAGAGGACTGCAAGACCCATAAACCAAGGTAGATTTCAATTCCATACATCATACTTGTTGGTATTAAGCTAAAGTTCAAAATTGTTCTATTCACCCCATTTTACGGTATTGCATTATCGAGCAGATTAATTTGAATAGTATAAGTTACATAGTAGATATCAGACATTTAAGGTAATTTTGAACATGTTTCAGTTAGTGTTATGACAAAAAAATAGTAGGCCTATTCCAGTTCCATCCAAAATAAAAAAGTCCATCCCAATATAAAATATCAGTATCCACAAAAAATATAAAAAATACAATTAAAAAGTATTTAATTTCCTAAATAAGAAAAAAATGGTTTTGGTAAAGGTTGACTAAAAAACGTTTTTGGAAAGGAGTTATTTTACAAAAGTAAAAACTCGCAAGATATTTTTTCAAACCATTTTTCAACACAAAAGACTGCAAATGAAAAATGTGTACTAAAAGTTGTCAGCTTTTCATTGAAAATTTATAATAATTGTTTTTAAAACTTGCCTTTGACAGAGAAAACAGCAACACCTCCTTGATTGATTTTGTTTAGTTCATTAATGTCATGAGTTTGCTGTTGCTGGGCCATCTTCTGCAGGCGAGAGGTCTCGCGGAGCTTGGCGAAGCGCGGGGGGAGCTTGCCATTGCGGGGCCGCTCATTGTACGGCCCCTTGGCGGGGGGGCCGGGGGACTGCGGCTTCGGCTTCGTCCGCTCTCTCGAACCCTTCTGCGGCTCCTCTTTCTGTTGGCGATTCGCCTCCTTTACGTTCTTCTTACTGCGCACTTCTTGGAAGCCGTTATTGTCTGGAGCAAAAACCGTTTGGTCTTCCTCGACAGTAACCTCTGGCTGATCATCAACAACCACCACACCTAACAAACACTCCATGCCTCACGCTCGGAACAAAATAAACAAAGCAAACTAAACTAAAGTGCGTTGTTAGTTGGAAACGGCATCAGTATCAAAAACAACAGAAGGGGTAAGCAAAAGGAATAAATCTGTTTAAGTTAAAAGTGCAACTACTAAGTAAATAAATTGTAACATAACTAAGCAAAAAAGAGTTGTCATTTTTTTAGAACTCAAATGGATAACTTTTGTAGTGTCCGAGATTAGTATGAATACTCCTTTTATGAATTTAAGAAAGAGTTATATTTATTTAAACAGAACTTTTATTTTATAAACTGCACAAGGGGATGTTTACAAGTAGCAAATAGTTTTAATTAGGACTAGTTCACATTTATCAAACCTTTGATTTTTAACTTACAAAATATTCTTTAACAAAATATACATGTAACTACCAAAATAACAATAAAATTGGGTGTTTATGTAACGACACAAAGCAAATGTATACTTATGTTAAAACAATTTTTCAAGTTATAAATATTTAGAATTGCTCTAAAAGCATTAAATTCTTAATGTTGGTCTAGAGATAAATCATCATTAAAATTTAAAGAGCAAGTTCATTTAGTAAAAACACAAAATCATTTTCATCCTTGACTCTGAAGATAACCGAGCTTATAAAACAAATAGTATGGTAATAGGACAAATTCAACAATTCCATAAACACATTAGTAGAAATTTTAAAAAATCATTTGATATGGATGTCCAAGGCAAAACATGTTATCCACTAAATGGGTTAAAAATGTGACAACTCAAGGATTGACTCATTCTCTCATACAGTCAAACACAAACTTACAATTAAGTTCAAAATGAAACTGATGCACCAATTTGCACTTCAGTTATTCATTCAACAAGACACATTAATAATAAAATAACTACAAAGATCTATTATTTATATATCTTGGAAAAACAAAATGTAAATACAGACGTCATTCTTTATTAAACCCTTAGGTCTTATTAGAGAATCATAACTATATTTTGCTAATATAGGGAAATATCAGTAATCAACATTGGTTGATCTAGGGTGTGAGGATATTACTAAGTTGGTCTGATATTTCAGAGGATTTTAGTAGGGATGTGTTGGTCCTTAAAGTCGGTTGTCGGTTTTACCGGTTTTTTACAAAAAAACCGAAACCGAGAACCGATAGTCTAATGTCGGTTTCGGTTTTTCACTGTCAGTAAGTGCTCGTATTGGAAATAAGCATTATAAATTTGTACAAATATCGCTTAAACTAACCCAGTCAATCGGATAAATCAGTGAAAGTCTAATGACACGATACGTCAACAATGGTACAGTAAAAGAGATACATGTATCGCGATACGTAAGCCCACTTCTTAAATGTCATCTTGCTTTGGTAAAACAACCAGTGCAGAGTTTACTGCTTATCGAATTGCGTTTGATATCATAAGTATTGCCGTATTATATCGAGGCAGTGAATCGCAATATCTGTGTTGTTAAAAACGTTTCTCTTTTGGAATATCGTATTCAAAATTATTTACTTCTAATTTAACAAAAAAGTTTAAACTTAAAAAAGAAGAACATATGTGATGAGTTAACCTTAAAACAAATTAAAAAGAACGTCAGATTTGAGAAATTAAATACTAATCGACTGCAGTTCGGACTTAGTCTGCTATATATGTATTGTATCATCTCTAACGCGATATTTCAATACGTTACGTATAGAACACGCGCATCACAACTATAAGTAACATTCATGAATTTACCGCCTGTAACAAGTGCACCTCGTTAGCTCTTGTGGTGAGAAAACAAACTACAACCAATACGAGAATGGCAAGAAGCTCAAGATTCGACCTCAAACCGCCAGGCTCCTAAGTGTTTTCGACTCCAGACACCAGGATTGTCAGTGTCTTCGGGCGACAACTCATGTATAACGTTCGCGAGGGTATTAGTTTATATCAGATTGTGCACATCGCATCACTCAGTACTCGAGTCCTCACTAACGACTAGCAGACGACGACGCGACGTCTAAGAGGGTTACGGGATTGCTGCCAATTTTACTGTGTATTTATGAAAGTTTGTCAATATTGTCGAGAATGCCAGAAGAAGAATTAATTAGTCGACGATCTACCATTTAGACCAATTGACATTGCTAATAACCCTGACCCCAGAGGAGATTCTAGTCCTACTGTTTCCGTAAATATAAATCCTACTGTATTTACGATTACATGTCCTTCCTGTACGAAAACATTCAAGGGTTTCAATAGTCTGCAAAAATATCAGCAAAATAAAGAAGACTTATTTTGTTTTTAAGGTTAGGCCTACACATTAAGCTAAACTTAAACCTTAACATCTTAACAATAAGTTAAAGATTACTTAACTTAGGGGTGTGCGAGTAGTGATTTTTTTAATCGAGTCGAGTTGTGCCAATTAATTTTTGAGTTCAAGCATTTTCGAGCGAGTATTTGCCATCAGTTGGTAGTTTAAAATAGTGTAATGGAATTTGGATACCACCCTAGATTTGATAATCTAAACATGGTTTCTAACTAATACATGAGTAGCAATACAAAGTTTTGGCCAGTGCAATCAAACTGGATTACGTATTGAAAAACAAAAACACGGTTTGACATTCGTTTCCGGCCAATGAAACAGATCCGATTGTCATTTGGCCAATTTCACCTGGTCCAGACATCGCTTATAATCAATATTAAATGACGAAATCGATAGTCACGGCAGAAATTACGTGGTCCGATCGTCATTTTCAGCCGATTTTATGTGATGTGATCGCTTTTTCCGGCCGTTACTACGCGTTTTGGCCGGTCGCAATCGTTCGCTGTCGTCATTTTAGGCTGATTTTACGTGATATGATGGCTTTTTGGGGCCGTTACTACGCGTTTTGGCCGGTCGCAATAGTTCGCCATCGTCTTTTTCGGCCGAGTTTACATGATGAGATTGTCTTTTGCGGCCGTTACTACGCGTTTTGGCCGGTCGCAATAGTTAGCGATCGTCCGGAAATCGGCGAGAAATACTAGCTCGAACTTTCGAGTAGTTTTCAAAACTTCGAGTCGAGTTTGAGTATTAAAATACTCGGCCGAAAACTCAAAGTTTCGAGTACTCACACACCCCTACTTAGACTACAGTACTGCCCTAGGCTAACTTTGTTATAATTTGGCTAAAAATTGTTTTAAGCCTAGGTGATTAATTAGTTTTGTAATGGGCCCATAATATTTAATTTAAATTAATTTGATTTGTCTTTGATTACTTGTGACTTTTTAACCAACTCCCCTGCGTAGTGTTTCTGCAGCAGTAAACCAGTGAAACAAACTCTGAAATAGATATTTATAGGTATATAATCAATTAAAGTTTGGTAACAACGTTATTTGTAAGTTGATAATGACCCTGTGATGTAAGATAGGCAGAACTTCAGAATCTTGGTAGAAACTTAAATTTAAAAGTACCTATGTATGAGACAGTTATGGTAAGTTCTTAAAAATAACCGAAACCGACAACCGTTTTTTTGGAAAACCGAACCGATAAAAAATTCAAACGACCCATCCCTAGTTTTTAGGTTTTAGGAAGTTTCTATAGTGCACACTAGGTTTTAAAAAGTACATTTGATTAAAATAAACTGGCAGATCCAATTAAGAACCAGTTTAGAAAATATAAAATTGCACAGGGCAAATGGCAAAAACTTATTGGAAGAAAATATGGATTAACATCAGTCAATGATTGTATCAAGGGAAGAGAATGGGGAAGGAGTGTGGTATGATGCAGATTACTGGGACTTCACTAGAACATTCAAATTCTGTTAGTTGTCCAGTGTTTACACTATTCTGTTTTATAATAATTTATTACAATAAAATTGTTAGCGTGTTGCATTAATTTGAGTGAAACATAACTGCAGTCAGTGGAGTGTCGATTATCTAAACTAATTGGGGCCAGGGGTGCTTCGGATAAGTTGTTCAGTTTATCAAAACACATCTAAATAACACTCCCTTATTAAGACTGAAAATATAAAATACCGACCACCCAAGCTTTGTAATATTATAGACAACAGTTTAACCTTGATAACAAAATTATTATTGAGGTTTATTTTAAGTTGTGCAGCGCTGAACTAGGAAGAGTGGCATGTTTTTAATTTCCAGACAGTCAGGTTAATTTAGATAATTGACTTTCTAACATAAAATTATATTATTCCAATTATTAATGTACAATTGAACTGTCTTCATCCTAAAAAATGCCATTAAATCTCTAAAGAAAATATTAAGTTGACTAAAAATCACACATTCAATCATCAATTTATTGTAATGGCCTAATAAGATAAATCTCGTATACCAATTTTCTTAAAATATGATTTTTACTAAAATTTAAAGTACCTATTTCAAAAGATTAAAAACCCCAGGTCAAGAGAAGAAAGTTTACATGTTAGTCCTAACTTTAGCTACGTACGACTGCAAAAAAGTATAACTAAATATTCTATCCAAATCAAATGCTAAAAATATAATTTCTGGTACAATGACACCAAGAAGTCATAACGTCCAACAGACCCCTTAGTATAAAAAATTAATCAGTATGAAATTGTCAATTTTGGTAACTATTTCTGTCTTATCTGTCACTAACTGTCAAAAACCAAAATCAATTGATTGTTAAATGTTGAACTACAGTTGATTACTTCTCAACCAGAATATTACTAATCTTGAGATGTGAATATAATATTGAAAAAAAAAAAACAAACAAGAGGTAATGCACATACTGGCAGTGTTACAGAGATCGATGCGGTCCAGGTTGTTTCTCTTGTCCTTGGCGTCGGGTCTCGACAGTTTCTTGTCGTCCGAAGGCCTATCTTGTTGGTCTCTGGAAGCCATTGGCTTGTTGCCAGGGCCTCTCATGCTGCCGTTTACCATAGATTTGCGCGACTCTCTGTCATACGAGCCTCCACTACGCTTCTCTCGCCCGCCACTTCTAAAATAAACGCAAGATAAAATATTATATAAGACGTAATAATCTGTTTTTATATGAGTTGACTGACAAGGGCATTCCAGAGAAAACCTCTTCAAGATTTAATAAAGGGTTTCGTTTTGGTATTCTATGCATAAACCAACTTCAAATCAAATAAAAAATTCCTTTTTCCATAAAGGTACATAGAACAGTGTCATTAATATAGAACTTAATGTACACACAATCAATGTACATGCTTGCATGTGTGCTTGTCAGAGATTGGACGAGACCTTCACCATCATGAATTATTTACTGAAATGTTTGGCATTGAATTAATCTATAAAAACCAAGATTGGTGTTATAAGTATAAAGTTAATCTTAAGAAAAGCTCAGTGTAATTCCCTTTAATAGATTATCCTGTTATTATCAACTACCCCGACATTCTATGAGTTATTATCAACTTTAACACTGATATACTAGTAATAACAAAATGGTTAGTGACAGTATATTAAAACCTATAATATATTAAGATTACACAGAAAAATACTCTTCCTGATACAATCAAAACCAGCATGGATCAACATGGTAACATCCTCAACACTGTTTTTTCTATGTCTTACTTATGTCTAGTGTGTGTGTGTGCCAATGTGTCTTTAAACTGAAAGAAAACCATATATTAGTTAAAATCCACCATTAATCCATTTAAAATACCATTTTATATTCCAATTGATATATTTAAAAAATGACCTGTAAGGAACCGAACCAGCTCGTAAGTCTACGCAAATGAGTTTAACCTCAAAATTAAATGTCTTTAGCCAGAAAATCATTATACTATTAAGTTATAATATGTCAAGATGTGCCGGAGCGACTCACCGGTTAGCCTGGGAGTGTCGGCGGCCCCTGCCTGCGCCATAGGACTTGTCTCTGCCATCGTCCGGCTCATCGTGATCACTCGTCTCACTCGTAGTCTCCCACGCCTCGTCCCCCATCTCCCCCCCGGACCCAGACCCACTCTTGATGGGTCCCCGTCGCGCCTCTCTAGGCTTACGATCTCTCCGATCGCCCTCAGACTTCTTCCTCAGTCGTGGAGGCATATTCGACGACTGAGGTTTAAAGTTGCCTAGACGAGATGAACCTGCGGACACAGATGTTCTATGTTCTGTACACAAAACTACCAACTACATCACAAAATGAAAATTTATACAATGGAGTGACTGTTACGGAAATGGTAGCAAAATGAAATTGAAATTTTTGGAGACGAATGATAAAAACACTTCCAGTGTATTTTCAAATACAAAAATTAGGAAAATATATATATTTTAAAACAAATTTAAATAAAAAGTGAAATGACAATATTTCAGTTGAAGACACAAAGAGTATGTCAAAGAATTAAAAAAGGACATATAAATTTACCGTAGATGCACTGTTATTTATGTCATGACCAAATAAAAATAAAGAACCATGAACTTTAATAATAAATTGGACAACAAACACATTGGGGGCATAAAGGCACCGTGAGGTAGTCGGATACATCTCTGAACAACCATCCCTACTTTGATAGGTCACAACTTACCTGCAGTGTCTAATAAAACTCAATGGTGTCAACATAATAAGTTTCAGAATTTGTATTAATATTTCTTTTGTTCATTCAATATCTACATTATTACACAATTTCTTAGTTTGTATTCAAAGATTTTTTGTTTGCATAATTTTTATTCAGCGATTTTCAACCCCTTAAGCTATTATTTTGTATACATATCTGTAATCAATCTAAAGTTCCTTCATTCAATCAAATCCCCACTCCAACCAAAACATGGGCTTTCAGAGTTCCAATATTATCTTATGTTGTTGTTATATTATTTCTTTAGTTAGTCAGCTGATTATAACGTATAATTTTCAATACATCTGGATCAATACCAGTCCAGACATCACCCCCTTTTCATTTGTGTAGGGGGGTATATAAAATAACATTGTGGAGACAAATTATGTGATTTGGTTTATCTCAGGGATCACATTTCTGCCACAATACACTTATGCCACTCCAGACTATATTGCAGAACAAGAAGTAAGTGGCAAGAAGTTGACAACAGATTAGACCTCTGCAGAACAGAAACTGAGCTAAACCAATCTCAAATTTTCTCCTCATTGCAAGTTAAAAACCATTAAATTATCTGTATGAATTTTTCCAGCAATCAAACAGAATCATGATTATTTTTCAGTGGCTTTATGCACTGGGGCTTAGTTTACTTTGGTGGCTGTTGTTTTTTCCTCTCAATCTAAAGAACTTAAGTAAACTAATTACTGTAGTTTTTGAAAATTGTAAACAAAATAGTTATACTTAGTTAAAACATGTATTTGATTATATAAATAATAAACACAAAGATTTGAAGTTCCAACGCAAGCCTTAAGAAAACTATAGTTTGGTGAAAGACTTCCTGGAATTAATGTCTTAATTCTTGAATTATAACTATCTATTGACAACATACTATCTTAAATCATAAGTTTCAATCTAGATAAATGATCTTCAATACAACAGCACTGTGCATGTGAAATATTTCACAAATCTCAGTGGAAAGCTACATAGATCAAATGAGGACTATTTCAACCTTTACTTAACTTTTTGGTATGAAACAATTTCTTGTTAACCTGTATTCTACATTCTTGAAATATGTAATGTTTTTTTAGCAGAGATTCTACCAACTTCACTGAACCAATTCTGTTGATTACACATGGCAATTGAAGTTTACATGAGAGAAAAACACAAACTGGAATTGAGTTTATATATACATAATTGTGGCTTTTGCTGTTCAAAACATTCTGAGGGAATAACCCAGGATAACTTGCTGATAAGGTAATAAAGACTTTTTTAACAAGCTGCTATGATTAATGCAAGAATGCATGTAAAAAGAGGCAAAATAAATAAATCATGTAATCTCTTCGCCAGCAAATTTACTAAATTTTTTCAATTGCTTTTGTTCTCAACTCCTGTTTTAAAGCTGTGTCAAAACTAGTAACTTTACAACCTATCTAAAATAAAATTGTTAGACATCTTGCCAACAGAAACTCCTTTCAATCATTGCACTTTTTGTTCTGACCTATGTAAATCTAAGTATGATGAAACTTTAATGATTAACGTTTTATGGGCCAGGAGAGACAGTTTAGCCGTACCTATATATGGCAAAAATAGCATTCTAATCTTGGGTTTACTGTCCAAAAATGGTAAATGGGCCACAATTTTAAAATGACATCCGGATGCTAAAATTCACCAACCAGTACCTGTTTTATCTACCATTATTGGCAGTTTAATTAGAAAAACTTAAATTAACAATTTATAAGCTACATACAACAATTCACTGGATTTTATACCCAAAAACAACAACCGCAATATGTTTAATAGGCTGGACAACCACAAATGAACAAGAATGGCCATAAAGAGTTTTTTACACTAATTTCTGGATCTTTGCAAAAATTCCTGTTATTTTTTATGCCAGGGGGAAAAATTCCTGCAATGTCCCCCGATTTTTCTGGGATTCCAGTATGTGGACACCCTGTTGAATAATATGCATACTAGGTTTAAAGAAAAAGTTGTTTAACTTCTGTTAGTTTTAGAATTACAAGTCACGTAAAAATGTTTAATTACAGAATGTAAAATTACTTTGTGTCTTCTGTTATTAGGTACCTCTAAATGTTTCATGTCATAGTATAATTTTATCTTTATCAAAATGTAAGTGCCTTTTCTTAAAATTTTATAAACTTAAAAAATAAAACATTACGTAAAAGCATGATTTATTAAGAAAAAAGAAAAATTAAATAAGCTTGACACATTTTATAACTTTATTTTCAATACTTATATATTACAAAACATTAAATTTTAAATATATATACATACAACAATAAATTAAATAATTGTCATGGGCTCGTACCTATGATTCCGGCTGCCAACTGTTGTTGGTTCATTTTCATCTTTTCATCCATGCTCAACTTAATGGCTTCTTCCTTGCTGAGAGCTTGGTTGCCATCGGACTTCTTGTCTTCGTCCATATGCATGGATGGGTCGGAGGTGAAGGGTTTCTTGGACGTTGGCGGGCCGTAACCGTCCATCCGCCGCCCTACATTGGTGGACGAACCTTTTGATCGGAACGGCGCCCCTCCCCTCCCTCGCCGCGATGGTTCTCCTCTCGGGGGGAACCCTCTCTCCATGTGGCTGTCATACATTCCCTTCTTGTCGTACCGACGATTGTCATTCATCATGCCGTAGCCATCTTTCTCATTTTCAATTTTACGATTGGAATCTCGCAGTCTATCGTCTTTCTCAGTCTTTTTATTTCCTTGTTTTGGGGACCTGAAAAATAATTGCTCTCAAATTGAGACGTCATGATGAGGTTTACAAATACTTTAGTACAATAGTTTATTTTGAAAGTGACAATTTTGAGAAATGTTGAAGGTGTGAAGCAGAAAACTCTGAGGAATAAAACTATACCTGAAAATAATGTCACAAAAGTCTGCCAGCACTGGGTGAGAACATTTACTTTGACACATGGAGGTATTTCCTTTTAACTACTTATTTACTTTAACTCATTTCCTTCAAAAGGTATTTTCTGTCCTATGTCTAAAGGACATTGCATTTTTTTATGATTCAACTCTACCAAAAGTGGACTAAAAACCATAAACGGTATCAGGAAACTGACACATACTTTCTCCCTTTTAGCCAAACTTGAATGACAAAAATATTTTTTATTTACTAAATATAGAATATGAAGTACAGATAAATGTACAGAAAATTGTCTAAAATAGTTGTTTTCAGAAATATCCACCCTCCCTTTTTGGGAGGCACTATAGAGTCCGTTGCTACACACAGTGGTTTTGAGAGGGGAAATGCCCCCTTGCCCCCCCAGGGTTAAATAGCAACATATTTCGAACATCCTCTGTTGGTAAATGCTAACTTGACCTCCATATCAAGTTTTAATGAAACTCATCAGTAAATATGAGAGAAATAGTTATTTTTGCATAAGAAACAAAAATACGTTGCATTTGGGCAACGTAGTGCGTTTACCGCTAAATGAAAATTTCAATTTTCCCTGCAACTAGCAATCATAGAATAGTAATTTAAAATACTAATTTATTTAGTTTTTTGAGCTCTTTTTAATGGTGTATAGTAATCATTTTAACATTCATGATTTTTTTATGAAAAATCCAAAAAACTGAATTTTGGATGTTTTAAGTCCTGTAATTTCTGAACCCGAATTTTTCCAGAAATGCAGGTGGTGTCATTTTGTTTGAAACCTAAAGTTCTACAAACCACTAAAGTTTAATCAAAATCGTTAGCCGTTTTTCAGAAATTTTGCTTTTACATGTTTTTTGGCGATTTTTGGGGAATAATTACCCTTAACCCTTTCAGTGCTATGGAACGATATATTGTCGTGCGCCATTTGGCCGAAAAGTGCTACGGAACGATATATCGTCGTGCGTCATCTTGCCGAAAAGTGCTACGGAACGATATATCGTTGTTGCGTAGTTTTTCTATCACGGCCCTGTTAATAAATAGATTCGGATGGAATTAACAGCATTTAAAACAGAGGAAAACTGCCTTTTAGAACATAACACTTGTTTGGAATTTCATATAGAATGACTTTTAATAATAAGCGTTGAAATTCAAGTGGCTGTGACGTCTGGCGTCTGCGAGTTGTTGCGATCGCGTAGTAAGTAGCAGCCGGGTAGCATCTGTCTGTTGTGGTTATGTTTATGTTTTGGACTATGTTATCGTTTGTGTTTTTGCGTAAGTAGTACGGTGTAAACTATTACCGAAAATGACTGAAAACAAACGCTCAGAATCTCCGGTGAGTGAGGATACAGTGGCGGAATTCGCCAGACAAGCTGGACTGAATATTCATTTTAGTGATAGTGACACTGACAATAGATACAATGTTAGCAGCCTGGATTCTAGCTCTGATGAAGTGGTAGATGATACTGATGAGGATCCTACCTATGACTCATCATTACCAGGAACATCAACCGGATTCCAGCCAAGAGGTAACAGGCCTTTGCCTTTTGTTTTGTCAGCACCTAGGCCTATGCCACAGCATAGTTCAGACTCAGAAGTCGATGAGCCTGAAGAAGTAGCTACTCCTAGGCCTAGGCCTAGAGTACAAAGAGGTAGCAGAGGTAACAGGAGGGGGCCTAGGGCCCAACAATCGAAATAGAGGTGGGGGTATTGGAAGGCCAAATGTAGGGAGAGTGCCAAATGTACAGGCGGAAGAGAGTAGCTGGGATGAGGTTGATGAGGAGAATGACACTCCATACAATCATCAATTCTCATTCATGGAAACAAGTGGCCCAAAACACTGTCCACCACAAAACTCTAGGCCTGTTCAATATTTCTCCTTATTTTTTACAACGTCTCTGTTGCAAACCTTTGTAGACCAATAGATACGCACGCAAAGTCTTAGCGAATCAAGCCCTGTCACCATTTAGTCGGACGAGTAATTGGGTGAACACCACTGTTAGCGAGATGAAGGCCTTCATAGCCATTATTTTAAACATGGGGATGATACAAAAGCCAAGTATTAAGAGCTACTGGGATACACATTTTAGCCAGGCAACCCCATATTTCGCTAAGATGATGAGTAGGGATCGTTTCCAACTCATTTTGAAGTTTTTACACATTGTAGATGTTGACAAGCTACCGAAACAAGGTGAGCCTGGGTATGATCTGTGCAGTAGGTTCCAACCTATCATTGACCACGCTAACAGACTGTTTAAGCTCTATTATTACCCTAGCCAAGCACTTTCTGTTGATGAATCGCTCGTGGGAACGAAAAAGCGTGTTGTCTTGACCCAGTATATGTCCAAAAAAAAACACCACAAGTGGGGGATTAAACTTTGGGTTCTCTGTGATTCAGTAACACGTTACTGTGTACAATTCTATTGTTACAAGGGAGCTCAGAGATATGAAGAAACCAATGAAAAAGTTGTTGAAACTGGGTTGGCAAGCGCGGTTGTCATGAAATTGTTGGAGATGGCTGGATGTCTCAATAAAGGACATCATATGTACCTGGATAATTTTCACATTTATTTCCCAAGCCAAACAATTGTATGAGAAGAAAACATTTCTAACAGGTACGGTTAGGAAGGATAGAGTCGGCATCCCCAGGTAGCTAAAAGGAAAATATAATGTTGGAGACAAGACCTACGTTAGAAAAGGACCAATCCTAATGATGGCCTATAGGGAAAAACCAACCAACAGCTCTCAATTCATTTTAATATCCACTGACTGTCAGGCTAAAAAAGTGAGGTACAACATTAGAAGAAGTGGTAGACTAAAAAAATAAAAAGTGGTTGTAAAAAATAAAACACAAATTCAGTTCCAATACAACCGAGGAATGGGTGGCATAGATTCTACCGATCAAATGCTTTATGTTTACCTGGATGAGAGAAGGACGATGAAACATGTCAAAAAAGTTATTTTTAATGTGATTGGAAGAATGACTTTAAATTCATACATTTTATATAAACTGAACACCACTGAAGGCAGGATGGAGAGAGCGGATTTCATGAGGGATGTGATTGAGACTCTGTCCACAGAATGGCTAGCGACTAAATGTGTTCCTCAGAATGATGCTGGTAGGGGGGACGGTCCACAAGTAGGATTTGGCTTGAGGAAACTTCCTGAGGAATTGGAAAAACTGTGTAGAGCCTGCTCAGGAAAAAATCATCCAGAAGGGAAAAAGCGGAGGTCACGCACAGTATGTGTACGGTGCGACGAGGGAGTGCATGCAGAATGCCTCGTACGTCATGAGTGCAAGTAAGAAAAGAAAAAAAAACTGTAAATAATGTATATATATGTGTGTAAATAAGTAAGCCCTATTCATTTCAACAGTAAAGTGTTCATGTATAATATTAAGGACTAAGGATTAGTCTTGATGGACAATGCAGTGAGTTTTGAGTTCCTGCTCGGAAATCGGATTCAGGTACGTTAAATTTTGTTTTTTTTCATAACTCTTGTAAAAGTTAAGATATATTCTTGAAATTTTCAGGACTTGTAAAAATAAATGTACTTTTAAGAAGTATATAAATATTTTTAATTATTTTAATTATTAAAATATATTTTTTGGGGATAAAATTTTTTGGGGTTAAAATTGAAAAAAAAATTTTGTAATTTTTTATTTATTTTATTTTTTATTTCTTAGCCATAATATTTTTTTCTAAAAGGCAACACTATACAGTACAAAACAACAACAAAATCATACCAATATCTTTATTTAAAAAAAAGTTATGATTTTTTAAAGTGAAACTCTACAAAACACCATTTTTAGCTTAGCACTTTTCAGATCACATAAAAAAAAAAATGCTAGCACTTTTCAGTTCAAATGTAAAAAAATGTCTAGGACTGAAAGGGATAAAAATCAAAAATTCAAAAAATGAAAAAATGCCTGGAGATATTGAGAATTAGTACCTACATACTAAATTTCATAAAAATCGGTCCATAAGTTAGGGCTCTAGCTCTGTACACATCCACACACACACGCACGCACGCGCACACACACATCACGTAAAACCCACTTTTTTGGGTTCAGGGAGCACCAAAAGGAATATTTCCACTAACAAGTTTCGTAAAAATTCGAAAATTTTTACGAAAACAACACTTTCTCCATTACTATGAATAGGGGGAGAAAGTAAAAATTAAATCATACTAAGAAAACTGAACCTATGATCCACTGAACTGGAGTCCAAGATGCTTAATGTTACAAGTAGTCCATTTCATCAAAAGTTATAAATTTAAACATAAGGGTACTTTAATAATACTGAGTAATCAAAAAATCTAACGAAATAGAACACTATAAAGAATATTTAACTATCAAGTGTTAGACAAATCCTACTGCTGCTGCAACATGGAAAAATGCCTCATCAACATCCATAAACTCCGCTAAAATCAATACCAAATCAAGAATCAAATCAAAATATACTGTACTTCATTTGTCAATGTACATAACATATATAAATAGCGTCACATAATATTCATTCATAATACTAAAAGCTAATGTAAACTGTTACACAGACTTTTATTAATTTAAATACAGTAAGCACAAACATAATAGATTTTTTTTATAAAATGTAAAAAAGATAGTTTTACGAATAGCATAACAATATTAATTTTATCCTAGATTTAATGTAAAAAGTAAATACATCTGATTTAGCATTATTTATATCCCAAAATTCATAAATATAGCTAAACGATAAGGATAAAATTAATCCTCAGAAGTTTTTTTGAAAACTTAAAAACTTTGTTCCATTATAAATATTTGTAGGCAAACTATATACAAATTTGGGACCCATGAAACTAGTTTTTTACTCAAAGAATTTTAATTTATGTTTTTGACAAACCTATTTAGCCTGGTGTTATGGCCATGAATATTTGGATTTTTAGTTAGATTGCTTGCTCTTTTGACATGCAATATGGTTTTGTCTCGAGTATAATGTTGATAGAGTTAAAATTACGTATGATTGAATAAAGGCTACAGATGTACAGATCATATACAGTAGGGATGAGGCGATTCTCGATACCGATTCTCGAGCCCACCAATTCTTGGATACTGGTATCGAGATTCATTTGTTCAATGTCGATACTGATACCATCGATACCTCCGCCATTTACCTGTGCTACGAAGTGCACAGGAAGATATACTCTCGCCGTTTACCCGCTCTACAAAAGGCACGAGGAGTGTTTGGGTCGGCGGCCAAAATCTTACCTTGGAGATAAGGAAGGAAGAGGGATGGGAGAGGAGGGGAGGGGTCTGGCTGAAAGCAATAAACCAGTCGCCTGACCGACATTATTTTTTGATTCATTATCTTGCAACAAAGTTTTTCCTTATTATGAATTTGTAATAAATAGTTTTTATTTTTCTACATTACTATAGCATACTAGTGAAATTAGCTTCATTAAATCATGTAAAAATTGCATTAAAAAAGGTGTTTGTAATTAACTACAAAATGCTACTAAATAATTTTAAATGGTATTATAAATTTGTAACTGTTTTAAACAATAGTTTTAACAACTAAAGGTACTGAATAATCGTAGGTATTGATGGTATCGGTATCGAGAATCTGGAATCGATTTTTCTGGTATCGGTATCGAGAATCGATCAATTTCGGTATCGACTCATCCCTAATATACCGTAAAAATTCCTAGTTGAGAAAGGTATGGTTTTACAATTAAGTCTTTTCTTGATATTAAATATTATTCTTAATGTTTTTTTTTTTGGAGAAGAAGATTCAGTCCAAATTTGTCTTTGTTTGTTATACCTCCATATATATAATATGACATGTGAGTTAATTAATGAAAAGTAAATTTGTTTTTAAGATATCGATGTTGCATACCCTTGACATTTGTCATAAAGCGAGAAACTAGAGGGACCAGTGGTATATAGTGTTTAAAAAATTGGACAGGAGACGGTTATAGTTTTACATTTAATCATACAAATTAACAGGTACTGATTTTAATAGTATACATAATTTTAGCGAATTTCCCCTATAGGGAAGAAGCTATTACCGTAGGTCTCATGGTAAGACTTAAGCCCGAGACCATGATAACTTTTTGTTTTGAGGTCCCCAGATGTCCAAAACACTATTCGTTCAAATTTATATATATGTATATATATATATATATATATATATATATATATATCTATATATATATATATCTATATATATATATATGTGTCCGTGAATGCGATAACTTGAGTAAAAAACGTCCGATTTCGATGAAATTTGGCTCAAATGTGTAAACTGACATTTATGACTTTAAGTTCGAAAACCAGAAAAATCGGACTATGGGGGTTTTAAATTTTCCAAAAATCAGTTTTTTGCATTTTTTACCCTAAAATTTTTAAAACACTTAATTTAGGTTTAGACCATGTTATAGAGCTTAAAAAAACAAATAATATGGTATTTTGAATTATTAACCTAGGTTAAGTGGTTGCGGAAAAAATCCAAAAAACATGCTCATAAAATCTCCCATGTTAATCTTATGGGAAAAAGGTTTTTGGCTTTTCCTCAGTTAATTTTACTTTAAACTTCACATTTTCTTTTACCAATCACTTCAGCTCCACAAAACAATCATTTTGGTGTTTAAATTGTGATTCTACGTCAAACCGTTGCAGAGATATTCAAAGTGCTAAACACAGTACGTTGTCCAATGTTATCCTTATGGAGAATAAATAAAATTTGATATCTTGATTATTTATGAAATTTGGTATGTGGCTTCATGTTGTACTGGTATATTGATAATTGCACAAAAAATAAATGTTTTGTTGACTGTCCCCGTAGCAGCTAACCTGCATACTCAGCCCTAATGTTATTCTTATGGAGAATAAGTAAAGTTTTATATCTCCCTTAATTATGAACATAAATTAATAAAACATGGTAAGTAGCTTCACCTGGTTCAGTTATATTGATAATTGCATAAAAACTCATTTCTTATCTTCCTCGTTGCAGCAAACCTGCGTACTCAGTCCTAATGTTATTCTTATGGGGAATAAATAAAATGTAATAAATCACTTATTTATGAATGTATTTTTGTCAAACTTGGTGAGTGGCTTTATGTACTAGTGAGAAACATATCAATGCATTGGAAATTCGCTGAGGGGTTATAGTTTTACATTTAATCATACAAATTAACAGGTACTGATTTTAATAGTATACATAATTTTGTAATACTTGCAACGTCACGAGTTATTTTCACGTTGTTACCCTGAGGTCCGAGAAGGGATCGATGCCCAGACAGAGCCCAAACCAAGCCATTTTGATGGGAATTTAATATATTTTTGAGGAGCTGACTGGTCCCTAGCCCTAACTCATTACCAAAAAAGCGAATCCGCCTTGCAGATTAACTAAATAACCCTTCTCAACTGATGGAGTCAAACAGACAACTCCTAGTTATTTCCTAAATAAGGACAGACAATCAGCAATCAGTACTACCAATTCCCAAAAGCAAATAGATGCTTGTCGCTCATTAAACAACAAAAAACACACATCTAAAATAAATCTACATTTCATTTTGACATGTAACAACTACACTACCTGGGGTAATGTTTACGGTCCTGGTCCTGCCGCTTGTCCTCCTTGCCCGACTCAGTGGAGGCAGAGACTTCGTCCTCGGACTCAGAGTGCTGCCAGTCGCGGCCCGTGTGGGGGCGACGTTGCTGAGTCCTGCGGCCGCGGTCCGCCCCGCGCCACACCGCTCCCCTGTAGTAACTGCTGCTGCCACCCCAGCCCCGCGGGGCGCGCGTGTCATGACGCATGCCTCGATTACCCCGGCCCATCTGCCGCCCATCGGACCTGGCGTCTCGATTCATATCGATTTCCTCTCGTTCCGGCACTGTTTTTGTGACGGCTTTGCCGTCCTCACCGTCCACCTTTGATTGTTGGGATTCACTCAGATCTCCATGACCCGCATCTAAGAGAATATATGGAATTATTTTACAAAACAATTCGGCATCAACCCAATGTCAAAACGTGCTTTGTTCTTAAATTGTACATTTTACTCAAATATAAACAAAAAATAATCATACGATGAATTAAACACAATCTACCAACTAATACAGCACATACATTAGTGGAAAACATGAATTATCCTACATTAAGAAAAACAATTATGTAATCAGCTCATCAGAAGAATACAATGATCTGTTACGTAAATAACTACTCTTTACCCTTTATTGATTTTTTTCTCTGAAGAAAAATTGAAGATAAATTCAATCCTTTACTAAATTGTTCATGTTTTTATTTTTAGTTTAGCCTAATTTTAGCGAATTTCCCCTATAGGGAAGAAGCTATTAGATATCGCTTGTTGATGTCGGCATAGTTAGACCTAGGCCCGGAACCATGATAACTTTTCGTTTTGAGGTCCCCAGACCCCAAAATCACCATTCGTTCGAAACTGTATGTATATATAATTATATATATATATATAATTATATATATATAATTATATATATATATATATATATTTGTGTCCATGGGTCCGATAACTCGTAAAAAAAGTCCGATTTTGATGAAATTTGGTACAAACGTGTTAAGCAGCATTTATGACTTAAAGTTCGAAAACCAGACAGATCGACCTATCCGAAGGGGTATTTTGGGGGGTTTTGTACCCCAAAAATGGGTTTTCTGTTTTTTACATATAATTTTTGAAAAAGTAAAATTTTAGTTTTTTCCATTGGAATCAGCTTGAAAAGACGGACAATTGGTGTTTTTAATCATTGCTCTACGTCAATTGGTTACTGAGATATTGAAAATGCTAAACACAGTATGTTGTCCCATTTTATTCTTATGGATGATAAGAAAAATTGTATATCTCGCTTATTTATCAACTTATCCTGACGCAACTTGGTATATTGCTTCATTTCATTGTGGTCTATTGATATTTGCAGAAAAATCCATTTTTTGGCCAATAGATCCCGTAGCAGCAAACCTGCACACTCAGCCCCATGTTATTCTTGCAGAGAATATGTAACGTATTATCTCCTTTAATTATGAACATAATTAATAGAACTTGGTACTTGTGGTAACTTGGTACTTGGAATTAATGGATCTTGGCTTTATCTAGTTGAGTTATATTGATATTTGTATAAATACCCCCGTCGCAGCAAACCTGCGTACTCAGCGAATTTCCAATGCATAATGTATGTCTTAATACCATATAAAGCCACATACCAAGTTTCATACAAATATATTCAAATACAAGCGATTTTAATTATTCTCTATAAGAATAACACTGGTAATGAGTATGTAGGTTTGCTGAAACAAGGAACACAAACGATTGGTTATTATACAAATATAAATAGAATTTAACTAGGCGAAGTCACATCCCAAGTTTCATCAATATTCAATCATAAATAAGCTCTATATAACATTTTAGTTATTCTCCATAAGAATATCATGGGGGCTGAGTAAGCAGGTTTGCTGCAACAAGAAACTCAAAAATGGGTTTTTATGCAATTATCAATATAACCTAACCAAGTGAAGCTACATACCAAGTTTTATTAATTTATGTTCATAAATAAGGGAGTCATTACATTTGACTTATTCTCCATAAGAATAACATGGGGGCTGAGTACGCAGGTTTGCTGCTACGGGAATAATCAACAAAAAATCAATTTTTTGTGCAAATATCAATATACCAGAACTACGTGTAGCCACATACCAAGTTTCATCAACATACATTCATGAATAATCGAGATATCAAATTTTATTAATTCTCCATAAGGATAACATTGGACAACGTACTGTATTTAGCACTTTGAATATCTCTGCAACCGTTGGGCGTAGAATCACAATTTAAACACCAAAATGATTGTTTTGTTGAACTGAACAGATTGGTAAAAGCAAATGTGAATTTTGCATTAAAATAAACTGAGGAAAAGCAAAAAACCTTTTACCCATAAGATTAACATGGGAGATTTTATGAGTAGGTTTTTTTGGATTTTCTCCGCAACCAATTAACCTAGGTTAATAATTCAAAATACCATATTATTTGTTTTTTTAAGCTCTATAACATGGTCAAAACCAAAATTAAGTTTTTTTAAATTTTTAGGGAGAAAAATGCAAAAAACTGATTTTTGAAAAATTTAAAACCCCCATAAACCCCCCTTCCCATGGTCCGATTTTTCTGGTTTTCGAACTTAAAGTCATGAATGTCATTTTACACATTTGAGCCAAATTTCATCGAAATCGGATGTTTTTTACTAAAGTTATCGCATTCACGGACACACATATATATTTATATATATATATTTATATATATTATATATATATTTATATATATAATTCATATTCATATATATATTTATATATATATATATATATATATATATATATATATATAGATATATATATACAGGGTGTCTAGTGATATTTGATCTCAAAATTCAAGACTTTTTCCAGACTTTTTAAGACTTTTTCCAAAATTTTCCAGACTTTCGCAAGATAGTAAAAATATACTAAAAACGTCATAAGAGTAAAAAATATCATGTTTTTACCACTTTTTGGATTTTTACTTTCTCCCCCTTAGTATAAGGAGAAAATATTGTTTTCGTCAACATTTTTGAATTTTAGTTGTTAGTGGAAATATTTGTTTTGGTGCTCCCTGAACCCAAAAAAGTGATTTTTACGTGATGTCTGTGTGTCTGTCTGTATGGATGTGTACAGAGCTAGATCCCTAACCAATGGTTCGGTTTTTATGAAATTTGGTATGTAGGTACTAATACACGATATCTCCAGGTATTTTATAATTTTTTTAATTTTTATTTTTAAGGGTAATTATCCCCCAAAAACCACCGAAAAACATGAAAAATCTAGATTTATCAAAAACAGCTCGAACGATTTTGATTAAACTTTAGTCGTTTGTAGAACTTTAATTTTCTAACAAAATGACACCACCTGCATTTCTGTAAAAATTCGAGTTCAGAAATTATAAGATTAAATATCAAAAATTCAGTTATTTTTGATTTTTCATAAAAAACATAAATGTGAAAAATATTACTATTCACCATTAAAAAGAGCTCAAAAAACTAAATAATTTGTTATCTTGAATTACTATTCTACGATTACTGGTTGCGGAGAAAATTTAAATTTAAATTTCTAAGTAAACACAGTACGATGTTATTCTTAGAGGAAAAAATATATAAAAAATAGTGAAAAAATTTAAATAGTGAAAAAGAATGGCACTTGGAAGAAAACTCACTAAAAAAAACAAAACTCAGTAAGCCTATAATATTTTTATTAAAAACTCAAATACTGCATAATATATGATCATAAATATTTATATATAAATATTTTTTTTTTTCAATTAAACTTAAAATACAAATGAAATAAACGTTACCGGTTAGGTATATACAAAATAATTTAATTAAAAAACAAAACTAAAAACGTCAACAAATTTAAAAGGGCATAAAATATCAGCATGTTAAAAGAACATAAAAGGATATTTTTCAGAGTTTTTCACCCTAATTCTATATAAGTATTCACAAAGAGATGGTTGGCGATGTGCTCGGAACGTATTCCTAACAAAGTTTGTTATCTGGACAAATTTCAAGACGATATCTTCCACCTCTTTAGACCGAACATAACTGTAACCTAAATAATCCGTATGAACAATTACTTTTGGTTTTTTACACCGTTCCGCTTATGAAAGTGTACCCTCTTTATATACTGGAAAGCAATGAAGATTAAAATAAAATACAGTACCGGTAAGTTAGTAGCCTGTTCATGTACAGCAATAAATACAAAATTTCAAATAGGTTGGCATATGAAAATAAAAGGCTAAAGTAAAACTGATTTTTACTCATAACTTTGAAAACATATTTAGGCATAAATCTAGGCCTGTCGATCTCATCACTGGCTAAAAAAAAAATATTTAAGAAGTCACCTAACTTATATTTTTTTTATATCACTACCTAAATTAATTTTAATTAGCCTAAGTTAAGTTCAGTTTTAAAAAACTAGGCCTAACTGAAATTTTTACAATTTCTCCCATGTTGACATAATTTGGTAATTAAATCAAAGTTTAAAATTACCCAGACGATTGTAAGCTTTGGCCTAGTTAAAATGTTTTCAAAGGTAAGTTAAAACATTACACTGACTAGGCTTATTTGATATGTAGGCCTATATAGCCTATCTGTATGGAGAACCACTTTATTAAATGTTAGAAACAGTTAATTAGTAAACATGTTCAGACCACAGAATAATATTTCCAAGGGTAAAAGTAAAGTAACTTAATTAGTCCAGCTTAACAGTCTAACATGGGCATAGGCCTATTATCAAACTTGGGGAAAGTTCACTAAATTTTGTTAATATATAGGCCTAATAAGTTATAGAGCCTTGGGTAACTATTTTACAGATTTAAAAAATGTTGTAATTTGAAATAATATTAGTAGAGGGTAAAACATAACTTATTATACGCGAAAATATAAGTGTTCCAAGATATAAATGCCCATTTTATAGGGGCTTCGATTGCTACAAATACCTTCATGTTAGTTTAGTGAGTAGTGCATTAATTAATGCATTAGTGCATTAGGTGAGTAGTATTATTTACGACATTGTTCAAATGTCACTAAGCCACTGTTTAATGGTCTTCTGGTGATCTGAGAAATAGTTGACAACTGTAATTAAAACTATAAAATTGTATAACTTAATACTACTTAACAACTAACTGTCGGGCGAGTTACTTCGCCCCGTTCCGTGGAAACCAGGCCACAGTGCAAGCGGTGCAGACGACGAAATTCGGCCGTGTTCGAAGTAGATTGCAACGTAAACTTAAAAGTTTTAACACGTAAAATATTAACCTAAAAAACCAGGCCAAAGTGCAAGCGGTGCAGACGACGAAATTCGGCCGTGTTCGAAGTAGATTGCAAAGTAAACTTATAAGTTTTAACACGTAAAATATTAACTTAAGTGTGTATTGCTCACGCTCACCGTTCAGGGTGTCTAGTGATATTTGATCTCAAAATTCAAGACTTTTTCCAGACTTTTTAAGACTTTTTCCAAAATTTTCCAGACTTTCGCAAGATGGTAAAAATATACTACAAACGTCATAAGAGTAAAAAATATCATGTTTTTACCACTTTTTGGATTTTTACTTTCTCCCCCTTATACATAGTATAAGGAGAAAATATTGTTTTCATCAACATTTTTGAATTTTAGTTGTTAGTGGAAATATTTGTTTTGGTGCTCCCTGAACCCAAAAAAGTGATTTTTACGTGATGTCTGTGTGTCTGTCTGTATGGATGTATACAGGGCTAGATCCCTAACCAATGGTTCGATTTTTATGAAATTTGGTATGTAGGTACTAACACACGATATCTCCAGGTATTTTATAATTTTTTTAATTTTTATTTTTAAGGGTAATTATCCCCCAAAAACCACCGAAAAACATGAAAAATCTAGATTTATCAAAAACAGCTCGAACGATTTTGATTAAACTTTAGTCGTTTGTAGAACTTTAATTTTCTAACAAAATGACACCACCCGCATTTCTGTAAAAATTCGGGTTCAGAAATTATAAGACTTAAAATATCAAAAATTCAGTTATTTTTGATTTTTCATAAAAAACATAAATGTGAAAAATATTACTATTCACCATTAAAAAGAGCTCAAAAAACTAAATAATTTGTTATCTTGAATTACTATTCTACGTTTACTGGTTGCGGAGAAAATTTAAATTTCCATTTTTAAGTAAACACAGTACGATGTTATTCTTAGAGGAAAAAATATATAAAAAAATAGTGAAAAAAATTTAAATAGTGAAAAAGAATGGCACTTGGAAGAAAACTCACTAAAAAAACCAAAACTCAGTAAGCCTATAATATTTTTATTAAAAACTCAAATACTGCATAATATATGATCATAAATATTTATATATAAAAATATATATTTTTTCAATTAAACTTAAAATACAAATGAAATAAAGGTTACCTACCGGTTAGCTATATACAATATAATTTAATCAAAAAAAAAACTAAAAACGTCAACAAGTTTAAAAGGACATAAAATATCAGCATGTTAAAAGAACATAAAAGGATATTTTTCAGAGTTTTTCACCCTAGGCCTAATTCTATATAAGTATTCACAAAGAGATGGTTGGCGATGTGCTCGGAACGTATTCCTAACAAAGTTTGTTATCTGGACAAATTTCAAGATGATATCTTCCACCTCTTTAGACCGAACGTAACTGTAACCTAAATAATCCGTATGAACAATTACTTTTGGTTTTTTACATCGTTCCGCTTATGAAAGTGTACCCTCTTTATATACTGGAAAGCAATGAAGATTAAAATAAAATACAGTACCAGTAAGTTAGTAGCCTGTTCATGTACAGCAACAAATACAAAATTTCAAATAGGTTGGCATATGAAAATAAAAGGCAAAAGTAAAACTGATATTTACTCATAACTTTGAAAACATATTTAGGCATAAATCTAGGCCTGTCGATCTCATCACTGGCTAAAAAAAATATTTAAGAAGTCACCTAACTTATATTTTTTTTTATATCACTACCTAAATTAATTTTAATTAAGTTAAGTTCAGTTTTAAAAAACTAGGCCTAGCTGAAATGTTTACAATTTCTCCCATGTTGACATAATTTGGTAATTAAATCAAATTTTAAAATTACCCAGACGATTGTAAGCTTTGGCCTAGTTAAAATGTTTTCAAAGGTAAGTTAAAACATTACACTGACTAGGCTTATTTGATATGTAGGCCTATATAGCCTATCTGTATGGAGAACCACTTTATTAAATGTTAGAAACAGTTAATTAGTAAACATGTTCAGACCACAGTAGGCTATAATATTTCCAAGGGTAAAAGTAAAGTAACTTAATTAGTCCAGCTTAACAGCCTAACATGGGCATAGGCCTATTATAAAACTTGGGGAAAGTTCACTAAATTTTGTTAAAATATAGGCCTAATAAGTTATAGAGCCTTGGGTAACTATTTTACAGATTTAAAAAATGTTGTAATTTGAAATAATATTAGTAGAGGGTAAAACATAACTTATTATACGCGAAAATATAAGTGTTCCAAGATATAAATGCCCATTTTATGGGGCTTCGATTGCTACAAATACCTTCATGTTAGTTTAGTGAGTAGTGCATTAATTAATGCATTAGTGCATTAGGTGAGTAGTATTATTTGCGACATTGTTCAAATGTCACTAAGCCACTGTTTAATGGTCTTCTGGTGATCTGAGAAATAGTTGACAACTGTAATTAAAACTATAAAATTGTATAACTTAATACTACTTAACAACTAACTGTCGGGCGAGTTACTTCGCCCCGTTCCGTGGAAACCAGGCCGCGGTGCAGACGACGAAATTCGGCCGTGTTCGAAGTAGATTGCAACGTAAACTTATAAGTTTTAACACGTAAAATATTAACTTAAGTGTGTATTGCTCACGCTCACCGTTGAACAAAATTTGAAGCATTGTTGGAATGTAAAGGGAAATAATAATAGATCATAGTTAAGTTGTTAACCTGTACCGCCAATAATTTGCAGACATTATTCAATATTTACGGACAAATCCCGGTTTTAAACTCACTTCACTCGTCAATATAATCCTTAACCTACAGGTTTCAATGCTTCACTATGCATCAATGCGCGCAACTGCGCAGGTACTACGACGGCGCGACGTGTGCGTGTGAGAATCAGAGTCAGAGTCTAGGGACGTTCCGATACGATACTACTGGCTACTGGCTTGGACCCGATATTTGGTATCGCTACGAATCGAAACCAAAGTATTGATACCCGTTACTGTAAGAGGAACGCGGGAGATAGCTAGGAGTCGAATCTCTCTATCATAAGTTACAAGAACTATATTTGAAGTTATTATTTGTGTTTATTTTGCTAAAAAGTATATTAAACAAAAACTAATCTATGTTTTAACAACGTAAAAATGTACTATTTTTCATACCGATACTCCAACTTTTCTTTCGATACCACGATAATATCGGTTAACTGATGCCCAGAGTTCCGAAAACAAAGTTTCGACACCTACTCGGATCGGAAGTATCGGAACTTGTCTATCAGTCCACTAGCCGAGCGATGGCGGACGAACGACGCGGGCGGGAGTGTAGAGGTACCTTCAAGGTCACCGCTCTCCACCCCTCCACCCTTGTGACTCATCTTCCTTTCCGCGTTGCCATAGTAACGGCATGTACTTGACTGGCTTTCTTAATTTCTCCGAAAAACTATGGGCCAAGCACTTGCTTGGGTTATTCCACAACGTACATCTTGTTGCAATTTCCATTGATTATATATACTAGTACCTTGATATCACTGCTTATAAGTTTTATCCATTTTCCCGACTTAATAACAATTTTATATATTAATTCCCGCCTTTCCCGACATTTTATTAATTTCTATACAAATTCCCGACTTCCCCGACTTTCCCGACTGCTAGACACCCTGCCGTTGAACAAAATTTGAAGCATTGTTGGAATGTAAAGGGAAATAATAATAGATCATAGTTAAGTTGTTAACCTGTACCGCCAATAATTTGCAGACATTATTCAATATTTACGGACAAATCCCGGTTTTAAACTCACTTCACTCGTCAATATAATCTTTAACCTACAGGTTTCAATGCTTCACTATGCATCAATACGCGCAACTGCGCAGGTACGACGACGCGAGGGACGCGACGTGTGCGTGTGAGAATCAGAGTCAGAGTCTAGGGACGTTCCGATACGATACTACTGGCAACAGTGGCAACTGGCTTGGACCCGATATTTGGTATCGCTACGAATCGAAACCAAAGTATTGATACCCGTTACTGTAAGAGGAACGCGGGAGATAGCTAGGAGTCGAATCTCTCTATCATAAGTTACAAGAACTATATTTGAAGTTATTATTTGTGTTTATTTTGCTAAAAAGTATATTAAACAAAAACTAATCTATGTTTTAACAACGTAAAAATGTACTATTTTTCCGATACCGATACTCAAACTTTTCTTTCGATACCACGATAATATCGGTTAACTGATGCCCAGAGTTCCGAAAACAAAGTTTCGACACCTACTCGGATCGGAAGTATCGAAACTTGTCCATCAGAGTCCACTAGCCGAGCGATGGCGGACGAACGACGCGGGCGGGAGTGTAGAGGTACCTTCAAGGTCACCGCTCTCCACCCCTCCACCCTTGTGACTCATCTTCCTTTTCGCGTTGCCATAGTAACGGCATGTACTTGACTGGCTTTCTTAATTTCTCCGAAAAACTATGGGCCAAGCACTTGCTTGGGTTATTCCACAACGTACATCTTGTTGCAATTGCCATTGATTATATATACTAGTACCTTGATATCACTGCTTATAAGTTTTATCCATTTTCCCGACCTAATAACAATTTTATATATTAATTCCCGCCTTTCCCGACATTTTATTAATTTCTATACAAATTCCCGACTTCCCCGACTGCTAGACACCCTGTATATACATATATATAAATTTGAACGAATAGTGTTTTTGGCATCTGGGGACCTCAAAACAAAAAGTTATCATGGTCTCGGGCTTAAGTCTTACCATGAGACCTACGGTAATAGCTTCTTCCCTACAGGGGAAATTCGCTAAAACCCATTTTTAGTGTTCCTCATTTCAGCAAACCTGCATACTCAGCCGCCATGTTATTCTAATGTAGAATAATTAATACCCCCGTAGCAGCAAACCTGCGTACTCAGCGAATTTCCAATGCATATATATGCACCTTAATACCACATAAAACCAAATACCAATTTACATCAATATACATTCATAAATAAACGATTTATGACATTTTAATTATTCTCCATAATAATAACATGGCGGCTGAGTATGCAGGTTTGCTGCTAAATATAAGCAAAAAGTTTTTTAGTGCAAATATTAATAGACCACAACGATATGAAGCAATATAACAAGTTTCATCAGGATAAGTTGATAAATAAGCGAGATATACAATTTTTCTTATTCTCCATAAGAATAACATTGGACAACGTACTGTGTTTAGCACTTTCAATATCTCAGTCACCAATTGATGTAGAGCAATGATCAAACACCAAATTGTTTGTTTTTTAAGCTGAATTTAATGGTGAAAACTAAAATTGGATTTACTAAAATAGTATATGTAAAAAACTCAAAAAAACCATTTTTGGGGTACAAAACCCCCCCAAAATACCCCTTTGGATAGAGCGATCTGGCTGGTTTTCGAACTTAAAGTAATAAATGATGCTTTACATGTTTGTACCAAATGTCATCAAAATCGGATCATTTTTACGAGAGTTATCGCACCCACGGACACCTATATATATATATATATATATATATATATATATATATATATATATATACTGTATATATATATATATACAGTTTTGAACGAATGGTGTTTTTGGCATCTGGGGACCTCAAAACGAAAAGTTATCATGGTCTCGGGCCTAGGTCTTACCATGCCGACTACGGTAATAGCTTTTTCCTTATAGGGGAAATTTGCTAAAATGTCATAAATCGTTTATTTATGAATGTATATTGATGAAACTTGGTATGTGGCTTTATGTAAGTATTTAAAACTCACCGGCAGACAAATCAGTATTGGCAGGATGTCCGGGAGAAGCCATGTCTGCCCATGACTCAGAGGAAGATGGCGGAGGGGCTGACGACTGCGGCAGTCTCTGCCAAGCATCTCCTCCGTTGCCTGCCTCCCACTGTAACACACCCTCACATCACACCAAAGCTCAGGGTAAACCTTGCTTTTTGTTAAAGGCACAAATCGTTTCTTGAGATTTTATTAAATAATATATCTTTCAGCATGTTGCAAAGGACAGATCATAAGATTAAGGTTATGGTTATGAAAACTAGGGGTGTGCGATGCAGCGATTTTATTTTGATTCGATGCAACGATGCGATTCAACAAATTTTCATTTGAATCGATGCAAAGCGACATGTTTCAATGATTAAAACTCAGCCTATACACAGATTTTTATGACCAACATGGATGATCTACCATCTTGGCCAAAGTCTACTGATTTGATCAACTAATTATTCTTCCATCCTTTCTTGATCCATCATTTCAAAAATTTTTGCAATAAAAGCACATTACCTAAACTTAATAATTAAATTATTTTATTTACTTAAGTTTCAAAGGACGGACGAATACAATTGAGCGCCGAAGTTAAATAACGAGTGATGATGTAGACAGTTTTGTCAGATTGTAAAATACCACTATCGTACCATGCCATTGAAACTACCGTATTTTTGGCAAAATACTATTTTACCCACCCTAGGAATAGTTTTGAGAAAGTATAACGTTATTAAAATAACTTACTGTTTATTATTATAAATTCATAATAGGGAAAAACGTGGTAGTAAGATGTCGGTAATGACTCAAAGAAGTAATGTTGGTCAGCCGACTGATTTATTGCTTTCAACCGGACCCTAACCCTCCCCTCCCGTTCTTCTTCCTTCCTTATCTCCAAGGTCAGGTTTTTTCCGCCCACCCAAACACTCCTCAAGCCCTTTGTAGTGCGGGTAAAAGGCGGGAGTTCGCTGCATCTAATTGAAATGTTGATGCATAGCACACCCCTAAAGAAAACTAAGTTGAGCACAAATCTTTTGATATATCACACATATTTTTAGAAGGACAACAGGTTTCTTCTTACTCACTGTAGACTTATTTTAAAGTGATCTGCTAAATGTCAGTAGAGATCCCTTTAGTCTTGATACTTGAACGATAGGGAAGTTCAAAATCTCAGACTATGGGGAAAAACTAAAAAACCCAAGAATGTATTGATACATCTCATGCCTTTTCCATTGTATCCGACAGCCAGAACGCATAATACCGGAGTTAATATTGGTGTTGGTGACAATTACGCGTAATATCAGCCATATATGATCATCGCACCCCCTAATATCAGCTATAAATTAACATCGAAACACTCTAAATTGGCGTTCAATCATCCAGCTATCAGCCGTAAATAATGGAAGGCCTCCACGCGCATTACCACCATAACAGACAACCGAACCATAAAATATCAGCAGTAAATGACAATAACATTACATAATATAAACCGAAATATATTCTGTACCACATATGACTAGGGGTGGGTGAGTACTCAAGTTTCGAGTATTTATTAGAGTACTAAAGACTACTCGAAGGCCGAGTCGAGTAGTAAAAATACTCGAAACTATCGAGTCGAGTGGTTACATAATGTTCAAAAATGCCGATTTACCTTAATATTTGACAAATGTGATTAAATAAATTAAAAAATGTTACAATGTTTGTGATTTTATTACATCCCTATTCCTCTGAATAATTTACTGAACAATATTTTAAGTTGAAGCATTGTGCTATTAATTCTCATAATAATGTAGGTCTGAGTCATCCATCTAGTTTCCAAACAAAGAGTAGCAGACGACTTGGGCAGAAACACAGTAATAGACATCACATCGGTCAATCAATAATAGCGATAATGCCTTGATACCGAAACATGTATTGGTATCAATAAAAATAAAAGTAGTTCCGTTTTTACATGGTAAAAACATTCTTAGGGGTATACGTTATTTCAATTAAGATGAATTTGATTATCATAAAAGCACACTAATATTAATTTAAGACTATAATGACAGTCTTACACAGTTATTAGTGAATTTCTTATGGAAAAGTGAACTATTAGCATGACCCGCACGGTGAAACTTAAGCCCGGGACCACCATAGAAGTTCCTAACATGACCCTCTGAACACGTTTTGGGGGTTCGTTCAAAATTTTATATATATATATATGTGTGTCTATCTATATGTATATATGTGTGTGTTTGTGTTTGTGTTTGTGTGTGTGTGTGTGTGTGTGTGTGTGTGTGTGTGTGTGTGTGTGTGTGTGTGTGCGCGCACTCTAGCGGTCACATTTTTTGTCCGATTTACTTCAAATTTGGTAGGGACGTTCCTTTCTATTATCAGTTGGACAAGTTCGGTGGGCAAACAATCGGAAAACTCTAATCCCCTATTTTAGGGATTATTCTTTCAAATTTCGAGTTTTTGGGCCCAAAAAGGGTCAAAAAAGCGCCGGACGTAAAATTAATGCATGTATTAAGATGGGAATCGAATTAGATGGGAATGGGAATTAGTGAATCGAAAGTTTTAAGCCTTCTCTCGTCATTCTAGCATAAATATTTACCGAGTTATTAAAGAAAATGCATATCGGCTAAACACAGTAAGTTGTCTTATGGGGTTTTTACATTAGAAAAGCACGTTATTCATTTGTTGGTGTATTTGTATCATCCCCAGCAACCTCGCGCCTACTTTCAAGCCTGACTGGACCTTCTCCTAACCTTATAATGCGCAAAATTGTATTCCTAGCCTTGCAGGTAAATGAAACCAGGAGCATCGGAACAGCCAAAAAATCAATGTTTTCAGATTTCAATAAAATTGGAATAAATGTATGTTTTTACACTGGTTTTGAGTTTTAAAAGTTTTGTATGTGGAAATTCACTTCCCTCACGTCAGCATGCTGTGTGCGAACTCGTTATAATGTCTATAATGACAGCATTTTGAATAAAGTAAAACACAAGCTAAGTATTCTTCCGCACTTCGCCAACGGGATCCGAAACTACCGACGACACTTTGTGTATGACACTATTGGGGTATCTAGGTATCACAATCATGATTAACCGATACTTTATCGGGTTTCGGTGCGATACTTTTGTTTACACTGAATCGAAACGCAACGAATCACGATCAACGTCCACCGGTACTTTGTTGTTTGATGAATGCCACTGTCTGTGATAATTTTATTAGTGTTAAAAATATATATAAGTTAACCCTAGGAGTGCCGATCCGCCGGTTTCCGGCGGATTTTTGTGTCGCCTATTGTGCCGACCGCCGGTTTCCGGCGGATTTTGACCGAAAATTTTGCAACGTAAATAAACCTCTATTAATCAACTCAAAAGTGAATAATATATATATCATGCGAAAGATAATATTCTGAACTTTCATTTTATTACATAAACAAACGGTTTAAACATAAATAATAAAGAGTTTAAATGGTTCAGTTCATATTTAAAAGACCGACAACAATGTGTCCAAATTCAACATAATCTTAGCTATCCAAATTGTAAATACACATACACTCAAAATGTTTGCTCCAATTACAAAACAGTTAGAAATGGTGTCCCCCAGGGATCTATTTTGGGCCCCCTGTTATTTCTTTGCTACATGAGGGGGTTCCCAAAGGCTATCGATGGAGGAGGCTCGATGTATCTCTATGCTGATGACACTAATATCACAGTTACAGGTAATTCGCAAGAAGAAGTTGAACTAAAATCTTTTTTAAATCTTCTGTCAGTTAAGGACTTCTCAATTAGTAAAAATATCCTAATAAATTCTAATAAATCAAACTTTTTATCATTTTCCACAAAACAAACAAGATTAAAATTACAACCAAACGTTTACATTGATGGTTCACACTTGAACCAAGTAGAGCACACCAAATTTCTTGGATTGATATTGGACCAACACTTGAACTGGGATAAGCATATTCAACATGTAGTAGGTAAAATGGCAACTGGTCTGTACGCCTTGCGACAAATGTCAAGGGTGTGCAATATTCAGACCTTAAAAACCATTTATTTTGCTTTGATAAATTCACACATGTCTTATGGTATAGCTATATATGGCGGAACCACTAAAAAAAACTTAGACAAGATTCTTCGTCAACAAAAAAAAGCACTCCGAATTATTTTTAACATTAAAAATCGACAATCAGTAAAGCCATATTTTTCTAAATTAGGTGTTATGACTGTCTATGACCTGTACATATTTGAAACAATATTACATGTGAAAAAATTAAACCTTCAAACCAATGATACAAATTTTCACAATTATAATTTAAGAAATAACAGGCAGGTAGAAAAACATAAATTAAAGTTTTTTGAGAGGAAAACTAGTTTTATTGGCACTAAGTTTTTATTTAGTTTGCCTAAAAATATAAAAAATGAAAATAACTTAAATGTTTTTAAAAAAACTCTGAAGGAATATCTGCTCACTGTATCCCTTTATTCTCTTGAGGAATTTTGGGATCTAAGAAATGCAAAATAAATTATGTTTATAAACTTTGACTAAAAGTTATTTAACATTAATTGTTACATCCTTATGAAAGTAAAATTATTTAGTGATAAGGCCCTTATGTATATATATTCTTGACACTATTCAATGTATTGTAAATACTGTTCGATGAATAAAGATGATTTGAATTTGAATTTGAATTTGAATTTGAATTTGAAAACCCTGTAGCAGGTATATAACAATGTCACCGCGATTAGAAATCAAATGAATTTTAGGCGCGACACGATACTTGCAGCCGACACTTGGGAAATGTCAAAACATGACTTTTTTGAAATTACCCACCTCGGGTAATTTTCGTCGCACGATGTTGCGGGCAGTACCAATGCACAGCCAAGGAGTTATATTTCATTTTGGTATGGAGGTTTAGATCGATATATTGATTTGACAGATAATATGATTTTATAAACACAGATGATTTTTGTTCTTCTGTAAAATGCTGATCCGCCGGAAACCGGCGGATTGCGAAATCGAATATATATCCAGTGTAATGTTATATTTGCATGACATATAATATCTTATTTGAAAGAAGAAAGAATGGCGAATAATTTGGTGTTGCGCGATGGCAGCATTGAATGTAGCCGCACTCGATAGAGTAAACGTTCCATTGTGTTATATTTGTTCTGTCAACAGCTTGTATCAGCCATTTTGAGTTTCGTTTTATGTGCGTTGTGATATTTCTATCCGTGAGTTATTACTAAATAATTTAGTATTTCGGAGTTTTAGTGTTAGTGAAGTGTTTGTGTGTATATAACAGAAATCTTTATGCATTATATTATGCATAAATATTACTGAAGTTTGACAAATAGTGTTTATAAAGTGTTGTGTTTACTCCTACATAGGCCTAGTGAAATTTGCCAAATCCGCGACTGTTTAGTGCTACATAACACATATAAAAACAATAATTTACCCTAAGTGTTATACATTTTTATGTAGGTAATTGAATGTACTACAGCATGGTTATATTGGTTTGGGGGTAAAATATTTGGTAAAAAATTTATATACTAAAAACTGTGAAATTTTTTTTTTCCAAATACGCAAAAATTCCAAAACATTATTTTATTTACATGTATTTATAAGTGACAATAATTTTTTACCATAAACCTATGACTTTTTTGGATTCCTTACTTCATTAGCTATACAAATATATATATATCATTAGTAGTATACATATATATTACATTACTTATTTACATCACAAACTAACACTCTACAGTTTACGCATTTTTCGGGTTTCCGTTTATTATTACATTATGCCCCAAAAAACTTATAAAAGAAATTCTTTCCCCAACATGTTATATATTTCTATGTAGGGAATTAGATTGTCTACAAAATGTATATAATGAATTTTCCATAAAAAATCTGTGGAAAAAATTTTACCCTGGCTGCTTTTGAAATTTCAAAAAAAATATCAAAATTTTCTTATTCTTTTCACTTTACCGGAAAAAAAAAAATGTCTAGATCTTTATTATTTTAATATCTCTAGAATCTCCTGTTCTTTCTGAATAAAATGAATATAAAGTTAACTTGTTTACTCTAACGGTTGAATTTATATGGATTTTTATAAAAAGGTCTGCAAAATCGCCAAATTTAGCTCGCCACACTACGCGTTAACATGGCGCCACTCCTAGGGTTAATTAGCGTTCAAATCAGCAATGAGTGAAGAGGAAGAGGGGTTTATTTCTTCACTAGGCCCAAGTCCTTAAGATGACGATGTCGATGACCCTGAAGGCAATCCAACAGTTGGTACGAGTATGTATCAGAAAAGTATGTTACGCCTTATTACTTTTTACTAGTTTTACTTACTGATTTTTATAGTTCACGTTTATGAACTAGTGTATCTAATAGTGTTATTAGATTTACAGAGAACTGATTCTTCATGAATGACTTAACTAGTGATGTTCAATTGTTTCCATATTTACAGTTATAATTCATCTAAATTCACTCATTTACACTCAAGGGTAGAGAAACAAATAATACAACATTATTAACCATAATCATTTAATCCAATTTAATATTAATATAAATATATTAGATATAATGTAAGAAACATTCCTTGTTTTTTTATAATTTTATAATAAAAATGTAAAACTGAGACTTTTTTATCTCAAACTACTCAACTCGACTCGATACTCGAGTAGTCTCAACTACTTGACTCGACTCGACTCAAAAAACCACTGATCGCCCACCCCTACATATGACATCAACCAAAATGAAAAAAGGACCATATAATATCGGCTATAACTAATACCCAACTTCAGTATTGATGAATTTACTATATATATATATTAAATATTTGAGTAAATATATATAATGTGTATTTATTTATGTATGTATATGTAAACATGAAGACAGACTTGACAAAAACTGATTTTAAAATAATTGCTGTAATCTAAATCAGATTAAAAACCAAATAGCAACTAAACCGAAGAAAATTGTAGGTGACACAAATCCCTATACATCTCTACTTAAAAGTAAACTAATTCTGGGTCCTTTTTTAAAATCCATTTAATTAACTATTTCAATCCTTTATTTTCATCTATACTCACCTTTATTTGTAACTAAAAGCAGGTGGTTTATTATCGGATAAAAAAATGCATTTTTCATTCTTCAAACGTTATTTTTTGTCAACACACCAAAAGGTTCTTAGAATACTTCTGAAATTTGGTACAAAAATATTGTCTTAGGTTTTAATATATTTTTTAGAAGTACATTTAAACTAAATTATGATGGGTAATGTAGAACTTGGGAAATAATATGGTCTGAAATCGGTCAGTTCGACCAAGAGGTTTTCAATTATTTTGTACTTTGTATTTAAAGATATGTTTTAACTGTTAAGAATACATACCTGATTATCACTTTTCTTCAACTCTGGTTTCTTATTATCATTTCTTACTAAAGGAACTAGATTCATGCTTCGAGCTGCATCAGACTTTAGCTCGGAGGCTTCTAGTTTTTCTTTAGTAATTGGACCCGGTATGTGTCTCTGATGATATGACTGCTAAAGAAAGAGCATACAAATAACATGTCAAGCTACTGCCTTGATAAAACTGATAATTGCAACAAATTTTCAACTTTCTGGTGTAATCTTCAAAAATTGAGTTAAATGTGACATTTTATTTCCAGTTTAATTTCTTGTTCAAAGCATCATTGGACAAGTTTTTGGAGCTTTGAATTGTTAGGATTTTATAAATCTCAAAACCATTGAAATATAAAAGGCACACTTGTGTGATAATTCAAACATGGTTGCAAACTTTCTATGCCCAGTTATAAATATGACTATATTGTTACCCTGCATTTTTAATTGAAAGCTGACTCAACAGGAAAATTACTGTTCACAAAATTTAAAACTTAAAAAATTTAAACTTACCATTGAATGTGAATCTCTTCTTGTGTCACGGTCATCTCTGACTTCTTTCCTACGTTTATCGTCCTTTTGTTCTACATCATATGTAGAATCGGCCCATGAAAGTGAAGTTTCATTGCCAGTGGTTTCTTCAATTAACCTAAAAATAAATTTCCAAATACAAGCCAACTAATATATGTATGTTTCAAGAAATGCAAAATTTTAACATACAAATTATTTAACAACATATTAATTTGTAGGTATATAAAGACATCTTTAATTTTAACAACTTCATTCTTTTTTTTTTGCGATTGGCTGGTGCTCGTTCTGGTTGAGAATAAAATATATATATAAATATATATATATTCAAACAGACTTCACAAAGTGTGTCCCTATTAGTCATTCATTGTTTATATTTTTTATAGATCAAAAACTCATGCAGGACAGTGAAAAATACCTCAGCAGTAAAGAGAATATAGTGAGCAGTTGGAGGGTTGAAACTCATCATTTTGATACGGAAATGTTCTAATCTTTCCAAGTTTCTCTTGAAAACCCGTAAAATCAAAACTACTTAATCGTTTTCATTAACTGAAGATGTTATAGTGTGATTTGACAAATATCAACATAATTTATGTCTTTGGCCTTTATTAATCAATCTATTTTTATTTCCACTCAGAAAAAAGCGGTATGGGGTGCAAGGTAATAATAAGGTAATAAGGCCTATGATGTTGTCAAGTTTTTTAACAATACATTTTTGGTCTTTATTAATCAGTCTATTTTAATTTTCACTCAACAACATATGGTATGGGATGAACTATAGTAATAAGGATAGTATGCCTAGTTTGTGGGTCAATATTTTTTAACTGAGAGTCGAGTTTGAAAAACTAAAAAACTTAACCGCGTAGGCCTAATAATTTCCTAGTACTTGTACACGCCTACTAAGTAAGATTTATTTAGGCTAGGACAAATGCTCCTAAGAAATATTACAACCAAACGATGAAGGGAAATATAGCTAGAGATCTAGCACATTGAGGGGTGTACCAAACTCACTTCTCCTCTCTGACAGAGTCCCTGGAGTTCCGCGAGTCTCTGGACGCTCGGCTATCCCGGCTGTCCGGCCGCTGCGGCCTCTCCCGGTGTTCTTCTCTCTTGGGCATCTCTCGCCTCTCGCTCTGGCTATCATCTCGGCCTTTCTTGTCATAAACATTCTCCCGCTCATCGAAAGGGTCCTCTTGGATCAAATGCTGAAAATGTCAGATTGTATTACTGCAACCAATGCATCTACTGTGTTTCCTAACTCTGACCTTAGTCCATATACTCTTGTGAACATTGGAAATAAAATTTAGATTACATTTAAAAATTATGATTTGAAAATTTGGTCCAGCAGTTTTTGGACCAGCATTTGTAATAACAGAACAAATGATATGTTGGCTATTTGAATACCATGGTTAGGAAAGTTTTAATCAAGAAGTGTTCGGGGAGAAAATGTATGATGGACAACAGAAGGTTTAAAAAGAGATAGTCCTCCTCTACCAGTGAATAATGAAACAATTTTAAGACAGCAAATTCAAACACTAAAGAAACGTATTTACAATAATAATATTTCATTAAAAAATTGATAGGTGATTTGTAGTGATGGTCAAAACCAGAAATTTCGAATCTCGAAACCGAAACTTACAAAATCCAATCTCGAATCTCGAAACTCACATTGCGAAACCCTATTTATTTGCCTGGGTATGGTTATGAAAAATAAATCCAGAAAAATTAATTAAAACTAATTATATATTTTGGTTAGAGTTGTTCTTTCAGAAATAAAAAATCAATAATCCAAAAAAGGTGAAGGTATACGACCGATGACAGTAGGCTTTTGACCTTTGCATTATTGATCGAAACACGGGCGTGATTTCTGTTAAAAAACAACAATAAAGACACAAAAAATCTCAGCAGTTTCGAGTTTTGATTCTCGAAACTCACCGATCGAATCTCGAAACCGAAACTTTTCCAAAGTTTTGGTGGTTTTGAGATTCAAGTTTTGGTTTTGACACATCACTAGTGATTTGTCAAGAATTTTTAACTTACAATTCTTAGACTTAGATATGCAATAACGAGCAATTTATGTCCCTTCTAAATATTATTCTTTAGTGAATAAAAAGCCTTCTCCAACTAATTATTTTTCATAAGCATTTAGTCCATAATTCATAATTAAAGAAAATTAAGCATGATATTATAGGTTATTATTATTATATAATTTGTAGGTAGCATCTCTTACTACTCAAAGAACAAATGTGGTTGAAGCTAATCATTTGGATAATTGTTCAATTTGTGATTGCCAAGTTAAGTATAAATCAAGATCATTCATTCCCACATGGTCGACTGAATTTTGACTGCTGACAGGAATTGCAACCAAATTTATAGTGATATATTTTTATAGATTGGAAGCTGAAAACTTTGTCACATTCATAAAAAGTCCATTTACAGTACACCATACATAGAGAAATTGAAGCTCTCAATGACAGTGAGTTGCAAGGAGTTACCTTTGGCTCCTTTACAAGTGAGAACAGGATTACCTGAATAGTGAAATCATGTTTGTGACTTTGCAAAGATCATTACACTGATTATAAATAAACAAGGGCCAATAATTAATGGATCCCTGAGGCACTCACCTTAGGTCAATTCCAATTTATAATTTGCTTAAAACTTCTTGAATAGGAACAAAATTGAATATAACAAATTGCAATACATTGTTATGAAAAATTAGTTTCTTTCCATCCATACATTAAAGAACAACAGTTAGATCTATTCGCAAAGTTATCAGGTACTTACAGAGGATTTGAAGCTTTCACTTGACTTTTTCTCCAGTTCTCTCCCATCATCATAAAATCTGATGTCTTTATCTTTTTCTTTATTATATTCATCAGATTCTTGACATTTTTCATATCTGCAATTGAAACTATTTTATTAAATTATGAGACAAAATAAAACCAAGTCTCATAATAAACAACTATTTCCCTGACCAAAAAAGTTAATTTTTCCCTGGCTTTGTCTAACAAAACAAGTTATTTACAGTTTGTTGTTGGCCAATACATTTATTGCCTTACCAGTTAGTTATGGTTCACTTTCTCTTCATTGCACCATAAAAACCGTTTGAACACAAATCTAATAAGTTTTGATTTTTGTACAGTACCATAGTGCTTTGCGTTTACAATTAAATCAGAATTTTTCTATACCTTTTTCATGCTCCCTGACTTTCCAGGAAGTGTGAACCATGATTAATCACAGTTTGACTTATTATCTTTAGTTGGTGCTTTACAAGCCCTCTTCACAGTCGTTGGTGCCTGGTTTGCGAATGCGCAGTAATGCCTTTCCCCCTCCACACGCTTTGTACAGTCAGCTGGGTGGGTGAGTACTCAAGTTGAGTTTCCTAATACTCGAAGGCCGGGCGAATGTTAGAGACTGCTCGAAAATTCTAGTGAGAGGTTGAAAATGGCATAGCTACTCCTGCCGTTTACGCCAATGTTTAAAAAAATAAGTGACTGAAGTAAAGAAAAATAAGCCTAAAATATATTTTTAGCTCATATGAAAGGAGACAATGACAGGTGGATTATTTATGGATATCTGTGAGTTAAGATAAGAAAGAGAGGGGCACAGGGAGTGTTTGGGTCGGGGGCAAAAAATAACTTTCTTGTTCAAATGTTCTGGTTTTGATAAAATAACGGATATATATTTGTAATACTTGTCTTTTGTTTTTTTATAGTTTGTAATAATCCCAATGCTAGGCTGCGATAACCTCTGCTATGTTTATAAATAAACAAAGCATTTGACATAAGCAATGAAAAATAAATAACTAACATATGATCAGCTGGGATTAAATATTTCATTAAATTGTAACCAATAAAATATGGAACAACATCATACAAATCAATTTACCTATGATTATATCTGCTTACGTACCATTCCAGTTATTATTTCTAAAACCATAGGTTTATATTAAATAATTTCATCTTTATAAACATTGTGTTATGTGTTATTTCAAATAATTTTGATATTGTAATAGTTTTTTTGAGATCGACAATTATTTATATTCTCTATTTGGCAATAATTTATAATGGGATTAATAATGTGTAGACCCAAATATAGTGTAAACTCCAGCGACTGCACAAGTTATGATTACTATACCAGTGACTTGAATACAAGTTATGATTACTATACCAGTGACTTGAATAATTACACAGGTGTATAATAAAGTTTAAAACAACAAATATGTGGGTGAGTTAACAAATGTCAACCCATCAAGATTTTTATTAGTGTTAAAAATAATGAATGAAGAAAGCAAACAATTTAAAAACTTGAAGCATATACTACTACACTGAACAAAAAGGATATTATTATTGGTATTAACAAATAAAGTGGGTAAGGAAAATTTTTTTATTATCAAATTTCACATCAATAAATAAAGGAATATTCTAGGCACACAGAGAGCTACGAATGATGAATATTATATTTTATCTAAGCATTGGTGCTTCCTTCTAAGGAACTCTTTTCAGGCTACACATTACGAATATAAAATTTATTTGTATAATTTGTATTATTATATAAATTCATATTAGTAAAATTAAACAATTTAAACTACCCCTGATGATATCTCATGTAACACTGAGTAAAACATAGTCGGAGCATTCTATTGTATTAATGTAATTTTGAATTTAAAATGTATAACATAAAAGTTTTTAAATGTCAAACTTGTGATCTATCATTTCCTAATATAGGCTAGATAAAATAAATATCAATCCATAAGAACGATATTCGATGACTTATAAGTTGTTGAAAACAGTATATATATAATTTTTTTCCATTTAAATCATTGTTCATTCATGGTCAAATAAAGGTTAAAATAAAATACTAGAGGGTTCGAGTACTCGAAATTTTGAGTTCGAGCCGAGTTCGGCACCGAAACTCAAAAGTTTTACTGAAACTCGAAAGTTTGGAGCGAGTTTACTCCCAACGTTTACCCGCGCTACCAAGGGTAATCCGTGGCCGTGCATCGTCTGTAAATTCAAATTGATTGTGAACGCATTTGAGGTGTTAAAGAGTTGTGATGTGTATTTTAGTGTTTTATTAATAAATAAGTAAGTTGTGGCTTATAAATTTGTGTTACTCTTTACACCAAAATGGAGGATTTACCAGGACCCTCAGATTGAGTTGCATGAACACTGTCTGTATAGTCCACTTTTAGGTTAACCTAACCTTGTCATTTTTTTAAGTAAAATATCACAAACATATCTGTAATGAAATTAAATAGATAAGCATAACAAGTTTGTGCTTGTTCTTTGTTCCATGATAATTTAAATTGAGTCAATCCATTAATTTTAAGCTCAACTGTCCTTTGGCATTGAGCTGTTTTTAAAGACAAGTGATTCGTTTTGGCCTTGTTTAAGTTTCATCAATGATTTTTTAAATAATTTGTAATATTTTAAAACTCTATTTAAGACATGGCTTCAATTTCATCAATTGATTTGCCAGACACTTTCAAACATATCTTCAGGTTGTTACTAACTGATTGTTCTTATCAGGACTATTAGTGTTAAAATTAATGCTAAGATATGTTAGTAAATACATTTTGTGTGGCAAGTAAACAGGCTAATGTTTTACCATGTAATAGGCCTTTTAAATATTAAAATAATGTTTATTTTAACTTATAGGCCTAAATTTAATTTTATTTCCTCCATTCGTAGAAAGATGTAGCTTAGGCCTAAACATAATATACAAAACATAGGATAAATACCCCCGTAGCAGCAAACCTGCGTACTCAGTGAATTTCCGATGCATATATATGCATCTTAATACCACATAAATCCACATACCAAGTTGCATCAATATACATTCATAAATAAAGGATTTATGACATTTTAATTATTTTCCATAAGAACAACATGGCGACTGAGTATGCAGGGTTGCTGAAGCAAGGAACACAAAAAATGGGGTTTTATACAAATATCAATATATCTCAATAAGGTAAAGCCACATAACAAATTTTATTAATTTCTATTCATAATTAAGGGAGATAACACGTTACTTATTCTCTATAAGAATAACATGGGAGCTGAGTACGCAGGTTTGCTGCTACGGGAACTATCAGCCAAAAAATGTTTTTTAGTGCAAATATCAATAGACCACAACGATATGAAGCAATATACCAAGTTTAATCAGGATAAGTTGATAAATAAGCGATATATACAATTTTTCTTATTCTGCAACTAAAATTTGACTTTCTTTAAACTATATGTAAAAAACTCAAAAACCCATTTTTGGGGTACAAAACCCCCCAAAATACCCCTTCGGATAGGTCGATCTGTCTGGTTTTCGAACTTAGTCATAAATGCTGCTTTACACGTTTATACCAAATTTCATCAAAATCGGATAATTTTTACGAGAGTTATCGTGCTCACGGACACACACACAAACACACACACACACACACACACACACACACACAGTTTCGAACGAGTGGTGTTTTTGGGGTCTGAGGACCTCAAAACAAAAAGTTATCATGGTCCCGGGCCTAGGTCTTACCATGCTGACTACGGTAATAGCTTCTTCCCTATAGGGGAAATTCACTAAAAGGAGGAAATAAAATAAAAAACTGAGATTATTTTTTAATGAAACTGTTAATTAATACCAATTAGGCTATAACAACTTTAATAACAAAAGATTAAAAGTATTTTATCTTCATGGCAAAATGTTATGCAATAACTTTGGTATGATTTATTTTCAGATAAAAGAACTTACCTTTTTCCAATGAAGCAGGAATCCATTTATTTTACTTACTATTGTTATTTTCAGGTCATAGTGACTAGAAAAGTATATTTTAACAAATTTATAAATGGAATTCTAAATACTGTTTTGATCCAATTCAACTCGACCTATGTGTTTTTTTATTTTTTACTTATATACTCGACTCAAATTCGAGATTCGAATCTTTTTCCATTTACTCGACTCGACTTAAAAAACCTGTACTCGCACATCTCTATAAAATACATAACAACATTAATAATTCAATAAAATGAGTTTTTATTTACTTTTGAAAGAACTAAATGACTCGATATTCGAGTAGTTTGATTCAATACTTGATTCGACTCGACTTAAAATAACACTACTCGCCCACCCCTATCAGTACCATCAGCATATGCATCTTTCTGTCAAAACAATGTTTTGATTATTTTGGCCTTTGTTTGATTTGTACCGTTGTTGCAAATTACATAATTAGCAGGCAGTATATATAAACATAGCAGAAGTCGTCATATAACTCTGACCAAACAAAATTTTGAGTTGACTGTACGCAATTGTTGTGGGGGGGAATCGCAGTGGGTGGTATCCACCACACTCACACTACTTCCCCTACGCGCCAGGCATCGTGAACAGACATGTATCATATATTTGTTATTTAGGGTGTTAAGAAAGTGTTCCAAAAATGTAGGATGTAATTTTACACAAAAAAGTTCATGTGACGATATGTCCTAAAGTCCACAGTTTTCTGTCTAACTTTCTTTGTGTATTTTTACATAATTAATCCTAACTAATTAACATCCTAATTTATCAACTTCAAACTTGGTCTATAAATAGCAAAAAACATATTTTAACTTTTAAAAATCACAATTTCTCAGCTATTTACAATTCTAGAGTTACAATCCTCTTATCACTATTTTGAGGACAAAAAAATAGTTATTTGTGTAACTAGAGGGCAAAGTAGCACTTTGACTATAGCTTATAAAGAACCAAGGTTGGTAGAGCTTTCAGACAAGGTGTGCTGAGTCGATCTATTTAAGGTTTTCTGCTTTACCGGAAGAGACCTCGTAAAAACAGCTGGAAGGTCACGTGATCACCAATCCAATCTGCAGTGTTGCTGGAAACACGATATTTATCGTACGAGTACCATATTTTTCTCACCGTTGTTAAAATGACATTGTTTAACTGCTTGAATATTTTTATCAGCTGTTATTTAATGAAACTAATAATATATCGCTTTGATTTATTCTGATTATTAACTTACACTGCATATAAAAAACAAAACCTAACAGTGAAAAGAAACGTGTTTTAATCTAGTTTGAAAAATGAATAAGCTCAATTTATTAAAACAATAAGGAAGGCCTAATAATAACAACAATAATATTATTTTTTATTACTACCCGATGTCCATGAACAATAAATTGTATTGTTTAATATAAGGTATCAAGTTTAAGATGAATTCCATTTACAATAAAGGCTTCAAACTATTAAACTTAGACAAGATTGACTAGTTAACTTAGTTATTTTTTAATTCTTGGACACTTATTCTTGTAAACAGTTCTTAATACCAACGGCTTTTAATTCAATTTGTTCTACGATTGTAATAACAATTACCTAATTAACATTATTCAAGTAAATACGTAAAAGTCATGTACCGAAAGTCCACTGTCCAGTGGCTATTTAAAACTAACTGTAACTGTACCAATATTATACTCTGTAAGGTTGGCTACACTTTATGGTATGTTGTGGATTTATGAATCAGCTGGACGACCTCGTAAGACCTCTTTGCTGCGAACATTGCTCTTATGTAAATCAGCACACCTTGTCTGAAAGCTCTACCAACCTTGATAAAGAACCACATAAGTATAACACATTATTGCAAAATAGTTGATGATAAGGAATAGTTTAAACTGTGATGTTTGTGATTGTAGCCAGCAGCAGGTTCACATCTGTGGTTTAACATAATAACAATAATAAACACTGCACCAGCTGATTTATTTATAGACAGTATTGCCAACTAGTTTTCAAGTTACTCGGCTAATACATTCACACTATTTTGTGTTCTTTGGTTAAAATGTACTAGAGTATGACAAAGTCATTAAGTGCAGGAATTAGCTATTTTGCATGTTGTGTTCAGTGCGAGAACAACCACTTGTTAGTAACTTTAGGAAAACATCCTTTTCCTAGTTCCAAATACTGTACTGGTTCATTAAAGTAGTGAACCACTGAGCTCAGCCTGAAGAAACATGCCTCGTGTAAGGATTTCGATACGTAGGCAAACCTACAAAATGATGACATGCGGCCAAACCCAGAAGATCATAGTAGTAAATTGTATATTGACCAGGGAAGCTTATTATCTTCAAACATTTATTTTGTATAAATCTTTACTTTAAATTACTGTAATATCGCACAACTTAATTTGGTAATCTACGGTTTTTAACAACACTTCATGTAAAAAGATCCCATAATGTTTTATGAAATGGTTCTTATCAAATTATTAATGATATTTGTTTTAGCCAAACAGTGTAAGGGAATGGGTGTTACTGAGTATTATTAAAGACCTGTTGACTTAAAACTAGATTAATTTCTATAATTAACCATCAAAACGTACTGTCTGTTGTCATATTCATGACTCGGTTCACTTTCAGAGATCCTGCGGTTAGGTTCTTCATGATATCCACTATTCTTCCAATTATTTTCAAAACTTCTTTCACGGCTATCTCTACTAGGAGGCCGGTTGAATCTGGGAGACAAACAACAAAAAATACTTGCTAAGAAAAACCCTTAAATCTATTATTTAAAAGACTCATTTTGGAATGCATATATTAGAAATTATTTTAAAATCAGCAGTATCCTATACTCTAATATGAGTAAGGTTTGCTTGGTTGCTTGCGACACGGATCTCAAAAACGGCTCCCAACGATTTCCTTCAAATGTTCGAAATAACTAATTTCTGGGATAAAAATAAGTTCTAGACAGGCCTCATCCCCAGGAAAAATCAAATAATGTAAAAAAACCAAAATGAAAAGTTAAAAAAAAATAACATTGGGCTTATGGAGTTTCAAATCAAAACAAAAGAATTGTAACAGCTGTTCATAATCAACCAGGGAACTGTCAAAGTAATACTCATGTTGTATATGATTATTAACATGTGGTTTCCTGAGAGCAGAGATTAAAAGATTTGAGTGAAGATTACATAAATAGAGTAGTAAAATAAATCAAAGGGACATTGAGCTATAAATAACAACTGGAGTGACCTTAAAAATGTAGAAAAGAGGCAAATGAGTTATACAAATCTGATTATCAGTAGGGGGAAGTGGTGAAATATTACTCCAAGTCATCTAAACAAACTGGCTGGACTTCCCCCGAGCAAAGCTCGGCCCCACCAGGTACTTTATATTAAAAAATAAATATTTTTAACAAAAGTTGTTGTATTTGTTAAAAGTTAAAAAACGGTAAAAATGATTATGTTGTGATTTATGTTTATGATTTATGTTTTACTTTCTCCCCCTTATACGTAGTATATGGAGAAAGTATTGTTTTCGTCAAAATTTTCGATTCGTTTTGGTGCTACCTGAACCCAAAAAAGTAATTTTTCCGTGATGTCTGTGTCTCTGTCTGTCTGTATGGATGTGTAAGGGGGCTAGAGCCCTAACAAATGGTCCGATTTTTATGAAATTTGGTATGTACAGGGTGTCTAGTGATATTTGATCTCAAAATTCAAGACTTTTTCCAGACTTTTTAAGACTTTTTCCAAAATTGTCCAGACTTTCGCAAGATAGTACAAATATACTACAAACGTCATAAAAGTAAAAATATCATGTTTTTACCACTTTTTGGATTTTTACTTTCTCCCCCTTATACATAGTATAAGGAGAAAGTATTGTTTTCGTCAACATTTTTGAATTTAGTTGATAGTGGAAATATTTGTTTTGGTGCTCCCTGAACCCAAAAAAGTGATTTTTACGTGATGTCTGTCTGTCTGTCTGTATGTATGTGTACAGAGCTAGATCCCTAACCAATGGTTTGATTTTTATGAAATTTGGTATGTAGGTACTAATACACGATATCTCCAGGTATTTTTTCATTTTTTTAATTTTTGATTTTTAAGGGTAATTATCCCCAAAAAACCACCAAAAAACATGAAAAACCTAGATTTATCAAAAACGGCTCTAACGTTTTGATTAAACTTTAGTCGTTAGTAGAACTTTAATTTACCAACAAAATGAGACCACCCGCATTTCTGTAAAAATTCGGGTTCAGGAATTACAAGACTTAAAATATCAAAAATTCAGTTTTTTTGATTTTTCATAAAAAAAACATAAATGTGAAAAATATTACTATTCACCATTAAAAAAAGCTCAAAAAACTAAATAATTTGGTATCTTGAATTACTATTCTACGATTACTGGTTGCGGAGATAATTTAAATTTCCATTTTTCAGTAAACACAGTACGATGTCCAATGTTATTCTTATGGGGAATACAAAAATTACTATTTCTCTCTTATTTGTTGATCAATTTTGTTCAAACTTGATATGCTTGTCAAGTTAGCATTGACCATCAGAAGAAATTTGAAATATGTTGCCCCTTAATAACTCTGAGGGGGGTAATAGGGGGCATTTCCCCTCTTAAAACCACGTGTGTAGCGATGGATTCTGTAGTGCCTCCTCAACAGGGATTTCGGTAGATATTTTTGAAAACAACTTGTTTACAATATTTTCTGTACATTCAACCGTGCTTTGTATTTTATATTTAGTAAATAAAAAGTAATTTATTCATTAAAGATGGGCTAAAAGGGAGAAAGTATGTGTCAGTCTTCTGATACCGTTTATTTAAACTATGGTAAACAAATTTAAATAGTGAAAAAGAATGACACTTAGAAGAAAAATCACTAACAAAACCAAAACTCAATATAATATTTTTTATTAAAAACTCAAATACTGCATAATATATGAACATAAATATTTATATATATATTTTTCCAATTAAACTTAAAGTACAAATGAAATAAACGTTACCGGTTAGCTATATACAAAATAATTTAATTAAAAAAACGAAACTAAAAACGTCAACAAATTTAAAAGGGCATAAAATATCAGCATGTTAAAAGAACATAAAAGGATATTATTTTCCAGAGTTTTTCACCCTAATTCTAAATAAGTATTCACATAGAGATGGTTGGCGATGTGCTCGGAACGTATTCCTAAAAAAGTTTGTTATCTGGACAAATTTCAAGACGATAAGTATCTTCCACCTCTTTAGACTGAACGTAACTGTAACCTAAATAATCCGTATGAACAATTACTTTTGGTTTTTTACATCGTTCCGCTTATGAAAGTGTACCCTCTTTATACATTGGAAAGCAATGAAGATTAAAATAAAATACAGTACCGGTAATTTAGTAGCCTGTTCATGTACAGCAACAAATACAAAATTTCGAATAGGTTGGCATATGAAAATAAAAGGCTAAAGTAAAACTAATTTTTAATCATAACTTAGAAAACATATTTAGGCATAAATCTAGGCCTGTCGATCTCATCACTGGCCAAAAAAAATATTTAAGAAGTCACCTAACTTATATATTTTTTTATATCAGTACCTAAATTAATTTTAATTAAGTTCAGTTTTAAAAAACTAGGCCTAACTTAAATTTTTACAATTTCTCCCATGTTGACATAATTTGGCGATTAAATCAAAGTTTAAAATTACCCAGACGATAGTAAGCTTTGGCCTAGTTAAAATGTTTTCAAAGGTAAGTTAAAACATTACACTGACTAGGCTTATTTGATATTTAGGCCTATATAGCCTATCTGTACAGAGAACCACTTTATTAAATGTTATAAACAGTTAATTAGTAAACATGTTCAGACCACAGTTTAATATTTCCAAGGGTAGAAGTAAAGTAACTTAATTAGTCCAGCTTAACAGCCTAACATGGGCATAGGCCTATTATCAAACTTCGGAAAAAGTTCACTAAATTTTGTTAAAATATAGGCATAATACGTTATAGAGCCTAGGGTAACTGTTTTACAGATTTAAAAAATGTTGTAATTTGAAATAATATTAGTAGAGGGTAAAACATAACTTATTATTCGCGAAAATATAGGTGTTCCAAGATATAAATGCCCATTTTATAGGAGCTTCGATTGCTACAAATACCTTCACATTAGTTTAGTGAGTAGGCTATATTATTTACGACATTGCTCAAATGTCACTAAGCCACTGTTTAATGGTCTTCTGATGATCTGAGAAATAGTTAACAACTGTAATTAAAACTATAAAATTGTATAACTTAATACTACTTAACAACTGTCGGGCGAGTTACTTCGCCCCGTTCCGTGGAAACCAGGCCACAGTGCAAGCGGTGCAGACGACGAAATTCGGCCGTGTTCGAAGTAAATTGCAACGTAAACTTAAAAGTTTTAACACGTAAAATATTAACTTAAGTGTGTATTGCTCACGCTCACCGTTGAACAAATTTGAAGCATTGTTGGAATATAAACGGAAATAAGAATAGATCATAGTTAAGTTGTTAACCTGTACCGCCAATAATCTGCAGGCATTATTCAATATTTACGGACAAATCTCGGTTTAAACTCACTTCACTCGTCAATATAATCTTAACCTACAGGTTTTGCGTGTGCGTGTGAGAATCAGAGTCGGAGTCTAGGGACGTTCCGATACGATACTACTGGGCTACTGGCTTGGACCCGATATTTGGTATCGCTACGAATCGAAACCAAAGTATTGATACCCATTACAGTACTCTAAGAGGAACGCGGGAGATAGCTTGGAGTCGATTCTCTCATTCTCTCTATCATAAGTTACAAGTACTTTATTTGAAGTTATTATTTGTGTTTATTTTGCTAGAAAGTATATTAAACAAAAACTAATCTATATGTTTTAACAACGTAAAAATGTACTATTTTTCCGATACCGATACTCCAACTTTTCTTTCGATACCACGATAATATCGGTTAACCGATGCCCAGAATTCCGAAAACAAAGTTTCGATACCTACTCGGATCGGATGTATCGGAACTTGTCTATCAGAGTCCACTAGCCGAGGGATGGCGAACGACGCGAGCGAGTGTAGAGGTACCTTCAAGGTCACCGCTCTCCCTCCTCCCCCTCATGACTCATCTTCCTTTTCGCGTTGCCATAGTAGCGGCATGTACTTGACTGGCTTTCTTAATTTCTCCGAAAAACTATGGGCCAAGCGCTTGCTTGGGTTATTCCACAACGTACATCTTGTTGCAATTGCCATTGATTATAAATACTAGTACCTTGATATCACTGTTTATAAGTTTTATCCATTTTCCCGACTTAATAACAATTTTATATATTAATTCCCGCCTTTCCCGACATTTTATTAATTTCTATACAAATTCCCGACTTCCCCGACTTTCCCGACTGCTAGACACCCTGTATGTAGGTACTAATCCACGATATCTCCAGGCGTTTTTTAAATTTTTGATTTTTAAGGGTAATTATCCCCCAAAAACCGCCAAAAAACATGAAAACAAGATTTCTCAAAAACAGCTCTAACGATTTTGATTAAACTTTAGTCGGTTATAGAACTTTCTTTGTCCAACAAAATGACACCACCCGCATTTCTGTAAAAATTCGGGTTCAGAAATTAAAAGACTTAAAATATCAAAAATTCAGTTTATTGAATTTTGTATAAAAAAAACATAAATAAAGAAATGTTACTATTTACCATTAAAAAGAGCTAAAAAACAAAATAATTTAGCATTTTGAATTACTATTCTACAATTACCGGTTGCGGAGAAAATTTAAATTTTCATTTTGCAGTAAACAGTATGTTGTCCAATGTTATTCTTATGGGAATACAAAAATTACTATTTGTCTTTTATTTATTGATCAATTTCGTTTAAACTTTGATATTCTTGCCAAGTTAGCATCGACCAACAGAGGATATTCGAAATATTTTGCCCCTTAATAATCCTGAGGGGGGGAATAAGGGGCATTTCCCCTCTTAAAACTACGTGTGTAGCGATGGATTCTGTAGTGCCTCCAAATTACGGATTTGGGTGGATATTTTTGAAAACAACTTGTTTACAAGATTTTCTCTACATTTGACCGTGCTTTGTATTCTATATTTAGTAAATAAAAAGTAATTTATTAATTAAAGTTGGGCTAAAAGGGAGAAAGTATGTGTCAGTTTCCTGATACCGTTTATTAAATAATTAGTTAAGGTAAATGATGGTATTCAAGACTGAGTTTCTATCACTGCATATTTCTGAGAAATTGAATTAATTTCTCTTATATTAAAGAATATGTTTAACAGAAAGAATACAATTTTGATCTGTAAACTTGTTATCAATTTACTTGGTTTTGGTTGAATGTACCAAAATCGTTTTTTTTACTAGTGTTTATATTGATTCTCTCACATATAAATCCCACACCAGACTCACATTTTCATATCTACAGTGTATTGTATTGAAAATTATTGTATGAGTCAGTTAGGTCATATTGTGAAAAAATTATAAAACATACTATAGTAGAACGTCAATTATCCGAAAAAATTAGGGAATGGGGTGTTCGGATGGTAGGTTATGAACAAATTTAGACTTTGTTAGGGACATGAATGTGGGGTTAGGACAGTTAAAAGCAAAAACCTTCTACTTTGAAATTGTATTCATACAAATCTATATATTAATGCAAACACACGTTAACAATTGGAGAAAATTGCACAGTAAATGTTAATAAAGTAAGAAAAACAAGCAGTGCGATCTGTCTCTCGCGAAGGACCACATGCCACTAGCGACCAGTGATGTCGTCACTTTTCCCCAAATTGCCCTCAAACAACCTCAAAATCTAACTGCAGTCTTTGAGTACAGCGTGCTAAAGAATTAGAGGAAATGTGCTTGAAATTTGATAGGTTTGTGGAGCTGCCTTTAGATCGTTGGTGTAGGATTAATATTAAAGTTTAGAATAAAAAATTAAAGTAGAAGTTACACGCCAGAGTTTTCTGACTCCATTTTTCTGGCAAGATCTAACAGATTTTTCTCAGAATTTCTTTCGCTGCTTAGCAAGTTACAGTATATAAATCATTAACAGGTGATTGCATTCCTTTTACAGCTATAAAAACCAATTATAAAACAGCTAACGCTTTCTGTCTTTCAGTCTACCAAGTATCAGGATTAGGTAGGCTGAGGCGGTGATGATGATCAATTTTGTCTACTTTCGTGTCAATTTATATATATTTTTAATGGCTTTAGTAAAATTAACCTTATTAACCTTTGAATTGGCAATGCTGCTATCAATGGGAGTCAAGTAACGTTGATGCCAGAGCTACTCCAGCGCCCCTAGCGGCCGCTGCTGCAATTTCTTGTTTTGCCGCTGCCCCTTTCCGATAACCGGCAATTCGGAGAACCGACATTTCGGATAACCAGTCTTTGGATGATCGACGTTCTAATGTAAACACTTAAAAAACTCTATAAGATAAATATTATAAAACTGTAATGAAAACAAAATGGTCTAAAAATCCAATAAAGAACAAACCAAACTAATTTTAAAATTCATATTTTTCTTTAAATAATTCATTATTATCTTAAGGACAATGGAAGAGAACAAAAATTAAACCAACCTTTCTCTATTATCAAAAGCACCTTCATTTCCACCTCTTTCTCGTTCTCTGTTGTTTTCTTTGTTGTCATCTCTTTCTCTCTCTGAAATATCACTGTCATTACGATTTCTGTGGCTTTTGACATTCCCCACAGGGCCTGAAACAAGAACTCGAAATTTATTTTTTAAACTTGTAATATATAACGCCTATCATTAATCCTTGGATTATTTGTTACTTATAGGGCTGTTGCCCCCACCACTATATGACACTTTACGAGCTAATGAAGTTCTTCTATGTTCAGCCATCAAGATGTGAGCATAACATTTACCTAATGTTCTATCAAGTAATCCATAATGATGTAATAATGCTTACTCATTATGTGTAGCCTATATAATAATATATAAAAAATAGTCGTATGGCTTTTAGTGAATGGAGGCAGCCAATTAAGCGGGAGTTCTCCTCGCCGTATGACTCCTGCACTTCTTTTTTTTATGTTCCTGTGCAGGTGGACCAACGGCTTAACGTGACTTCCGAACCACAGGAGCGGCCAGCCGAGCTTTATATCACGAGCCGGGAGTTGAACCCAGGCCCGCTGGGTGATAACCCAGAACTCCACCACTAAGCTACGGCTGCTGCTTATATAATAAATAGGCATACACTACAAAACTGTAACAAATATACAATACAATATTATTTATCTTTCATTCAACATCATATTATTATCTAAAATGGTATAAATAGGGGTGTGCGAATAGTGATTTCTGGCTCGAGCCGAGATTTTTTTCAAAGTTCTCGAGCCGAGCATTTTTTTATGGGAATTTTCTCTAGGAGTGTGCAATATACCGGCAGTGATTTTCTGACTCCAGCCACACCAGGCAGAATTTTCAAAGTTCTCGAGCTTTGAGCATGTTTGATTAGGCCTATATATTATTTATTTATATTATGTTTAAAAGAATAAACATTTTATCCATTATGGTAATGTAAAATAATTTATAACTTTCAATATTTGTCATATTTTATTCACTTCTTCTAGATTCATTATTCCTACGTTAAATAAATAAAGGCCTGCGGTGGGAAAATAACAAAATAAGTACGGTAGGCTTCTAAAAAGGAAGATTTATTGAGACCACCTGTTGATAGTAAGCTTAACGAACAATTTTTCTTTCAATATAAAGTAGGTAGCCTACATAGAGAACAAATAACGTAAAGGAAGAGAACTAAATTTTGTTAACTGGACTGATGAGTCCACAGGTTAACTAATGCAGATATTACCGTATTTATAAATAGCAATAATAATAATTGACTACATGTCAATATGTACTCTCCATGTAAGCAAAGACTTAGGCCCTAACCTTGGGAATTGCCAAAACTCAGTAGCCTATCTCTAATTAAACTGTTTGTAAATAGAAAATTTTAGGTTATCCTTTTATACATATAATTTAGTTAAACCAGTCTTTATATCTTATTGTAATCACAGGAATAAGTTAATAATCGTAGGCCTGGCTTATGTTCTATCTAACCTATTACCTAATAGACTTAATCTATTATATCTGCTTCTGAAACAGAAGGTTTCAGAAGCAAAAGGTGGAAGAGGATCGTCAATGCATTCTTCTTCCATCACAATTTTAACAATTTGATAGCATACAATTACAAAATGATATGGTTTCTACTTCTACTGACGTTTATTCATTAATTCAAACAATCCCGTGGAGTTCACAATATGATTTTAATCGCACAGCTGTAGCGTAGCGTAATAAAACACTGCGCCATTTTGATCACGTCTTGCTCTTGGTTAGGGCCTTCAGCGTACATAGAATATAATCAACCTTTAAAATAATATGACCTTCTTCCATCACAATTTTAACAATTTGATAGCATACAATTACAAAATGATATGGTTTCTACTTCTACTGACGTTTATTCATTAATTCAAACAATCCCGTGGAGTTAACAATATGATTTTAATCGCACAGCTGTAGCGTAGCGTAATAAAACACTGCGCCATTTTGATCACGTCTTGCTCTTGGTTAGGGCCTTCAGCGTACATAGAATATAATCAACCTTTAAAATAATATGACCACCGGTATTATAAACATACGTTACGTAACTATTCAGAATTTTTTATAAAATCCTTAGATCTTGTGAACCTTGCAATTCGTCAATTTTTTAACTATCCAATTTTTGGAGAGTACTAATTCGTCTGCACATTATAACGCCGTCATGTTTATTAGGCGTTCATCACCCAAGATGAGTGGAGTAAGGGTGAACACTTGCTCTACTCATCTCGTTCATCACGTACACCCTTGTCCCTAGCTGTTGGTCACGTTAAATCATAATAACCATTTTCACTCAATGTCTTAAGGCAGTTCGCAGAGTGGATATGCCAACAGTGTTGCCAGACATAATTTCAGACTCCAGGGAATATAATTATTGTGTAATGTACGAAGTTGTAAGTTGTATAAAAGACTGTACCGTTGCAACAATTAGACAAAGTGTTTTAATGGATTTTAGTTTTTTCCTGAGGTACTTTTTCTGGAGTAGTACGGTTGTTGTATTAATTATTATTAACCGTGAAATTTTGCACAACTCAACTGGGCAACGGCAACACTGCACTGCAAACTGAATAGTGTGATAGGTCTACTTGATGTGATTTGAGCGTAGAAAAAGTAGCTCCATTGTGTTGGTTGATCACTGATCAGGTTGGCAGTTCAAAATATTATAGTACTTTAACCCTTTCAGTGCTATGGACTGATATATCGGCTTTTGAATCTGTTATCAATAAACACTGTTACGGCTTCATAAGGGATTGTACCATTAGGCGTTCAGTCTGCAGTCTGAGTCTGACATGTAGTGAAACCTGCTATACACAAACTGAACTACCTCGTCCAGTGCCTAGGCTCTAATACCGCCTGGTCCACTACAGCTGCTAGTCTGATCAGTGGCTGTGCGGTCTAAGGCGTTACCTTCCCAGCCAGGGGTAACACTTGGATCGAGGGTTCGAATCCTGTCACAGTCAGTGGTTTTTATGTGCAACTCATGGAGAGTTCACCTGTCTGTGGCAGTTGAAGGGGAGGGCAGATCTTAAGCAAACGGTGGACGGCTCGGGTCCAAGCTGACGGGATGGGTGGATTCTTTGTGAGTTGCACATCTGATCAGGTGATTTGCTACTTTTTACCTGTCCTTTACCGTGTGTCTGTCCAGCGGAAGCACATTTTTATTAATTTTGACTGTTCAGGTGTTCACGACATTAAAAAAATTAACAAAACATCACAGATTCAACTACTTCTTTCAGAAGCTTAGCACTGAAAGGGGTAATGTTTGGTTATTTTTTACGAAGGACCGAAAGCATTAGCAATGCAGAATTATATTTGTTATGGAATGGAGATCTACCGACGCAAACTACGAGAATTCTAACATTGATTCTGGAAAGTTGTTTTAAATTGACTTTAGTAGACGACTATTTTCACTAGTCGGCGTTTTAAATATTCGGCTTGAACTTCGAACCTTTTTGCAAATCCCGAGCCGAATACTGCAATATTCGGTTTGAAAAAGCTCCAAGTTTGAATACTCACACACCCCTAGTTATAAAGAAGAGGTGGTTTCTGTCTGTCTGATGTTCCGGGTAAACCCAAAAACTAATGAACCGACTACTGGGCTGAAACTTTACACAACGGTAGATCTTGAACCCATGCAACTCATAGGCCTATTCACTTCCTTAAAATCCCCTCGGACTACGCCCCGTGAATGTTCTAAGTTTCAATGTTTACATTTCAGAAGAAAGTAAACATTCAGAAACTAATGCGAACAGCTGAGGACAGCATTTTACAGCAAGAAAAGCTGTTTCAAGCTAACCTAACTTTCTAATCCGTGCGAAGATCAGGTACATTCTACTAGTAATATTATAAAGAAGAGGTGGTTTCTGTCAGTCTGTCTGCCTGCTGTTCCGGGTAAATGCAAAAACTACTGAACCAACTGGGCTGAAACTTTACACAAAGGTAGATCTTTAACCCGTGTAACACATAGGCCTATTCACTTCTTTAAAATTCCCTCGGGCTACGCCCTATGAACATCCTAAGTTTCAATGTTTACATTTCAGAAGAAAGTAAAACTTGCTACGTTATCCTAGCTGTTTTTCAGCAATTTTTACTCATTGGAATTTACAATAAATTAGGAGACATTAACAAAAAAAACTTGTTAAATTAGTATTTTGACCACTTTAATGGCAAACACGTACCTCCAAAATGAGAAGATACAGGCGCCACCGACCATCTAGTGTCATAGGGGGGCTGAGGAGATCCACCGGAGTTTTGTCTATAGTAGGGTGCGGGTCGTTCCGCTGCGTGCTTCTGAAACCGAGGAGGCAGGTTGTTCTGGAACTGCCGAGAGAACGGCTGGCCCCCACCTTCTCTGTCTGGCCTCAAGTCACGGTCTCTTTCTCTCTCTCGATCACGGCCAAAGTTACCTCGATTATCCACCTACAAAATTAATTTCCATTAAAATGTTATTGTTCCTCAGCGATTATAACAAACAAGAAAAGAACGTATGAAATTAAGTTTACATATAAAATAAATTCATTTTAGGCCAACATGTTGAATAATGTCATAGGAAGCAGAGGCAACTTCAAAGAATAACAAATCACAAATTAGGCGTTTAAAGTGCAACTGATTTCAGATCAATGGGGTTTTGTAAATATCTTGTAAAATGATGATTTTGTTGTTTCTTTGTCTGTCTACTATATATAATATTGGAATAGAACAAAGTATTTGCCAAGTGTGTTCACACAATTTATAAAAATATACGGCACTCTCGGTTAAAATCAAATATGTTTGTTTTTTTTTACTGAAAGGCAATACAGGAAGTAATTTACAAGTTTATATATTGTATGGTGTTCCAATAAAGTACAATTTACTTATTAGGTTGAATAATTTTGACAGGAAATTTTATGACAAACAAGATACAAAACAAAATTACATCTTAGTCAGTCGCAAAGAGTTCAAAAATCAAAATACATTACCTGGACATTTCGGAAGTTTTCCACATGTTCCTTAGGTGGTTTATCATCTTTGTCCTCACTATTTGTCCTTGATCTGCTCTTATCTTTATCTTTCTCCCAATCTGGCAACAAAGTATTGGACCCATGTTGAACATTCAAATTGGGAGATGTACGGTTCTCATCTTTATCGACTCCACTCTTTGACCGCATTTTCTCCTCTAACATTTGCAACTTTCTTGCAGCTGCCTGACGTGTTTCTTCATACCGTTTTTCCTCTTCTTCTTTCCTCTGCTTTGCTCTTTCAACAGCAATCGCAATTTCTTCATTCTGAAGTCTGCGGCGTTCACGCCAAACTTCATCATCCTCACCTTGCCTTCCACCCTACAAATATGACAGATTACATAGGCTACTTTAATTAGAAGAGGGCCTAGAGGTCAGATGAATGTTTATGAACATTTCTTTAGTGATAGGCCTATTAGAAAATTAACATTTCTGGGTGTAAAGGATATTAACAACTAAAAGATCGTTAGTAAACAAATGTTTTAGTGGTCACATTCTATGGACTATCTCATGAAATAACTAGGGTTTAGGTTAGGGTGGCTCTAGGCCGTGGTAGGCTATAGAAAAACTGGTTATGAAATATCTAGGGATGGATAAACCAATTGGGAGGAAAGTTGGTTAGGTGTAGTTGGTTTAAATCCTATGTAAGAGGCAAAAACGTCCAAAGATATATAATCATAATGGTCATAAGTGTAAAAGTAGCATGTCTCAATAACCTTCCATAGCAAATAGATTTTCTCCTTATGCTAATTATAGCACAACTGCATTTATTAAAGCATATTCACAAGCAGAACAACAACATTTTGTACGCTATGTACTGTTCTTGAAAAATATTTCAAGATAATAGATAATCTGTTCTATGTCTATTAAACTATAAATTATGACTGAAAAAACTCAAAAAGCTTTAGGAGTGGTTTTCAGCAAACAGCCTCATTTTAATCATTCAAAAACAAACATGTTCTATTAACTGTCAATAACAAGAAAGATCCTTTCTATTGATACAATAAAGTTGGAAAATAATAATTATAATAAATAGCGAGGGTCATTCTTATCAACATACTGTGTGAGGGTGGGGCCGGGCGGGCTGGGGAGGGAAGCCCATCATTGCTGGAGGCATTCCCTGCCTGAAATCTCCGGGTCTTGGCTGCTGCCAAGCCCGTGGAGGCTCTCTGTTCTCATTCATTGAATCCCGAGAACTTTCCTGATAAATAAACATCAATGACAGTACAAGTCAACAATGTTTTGATTAAACTTACGTAAACAATAATCATAAACTTTCAATTCCACAACCATTCAAAATCAATAAATTGGATATTTACTGTCCTAAGCTTGTACATGAGTATCATTTGGTAAATACTTACTCGGTTAGGTTTTTCATCTTTTTCAATCTCTTTTGCTGCATTTCTATTGTCATCTTTTCTCTCAGCGTGTGAAGATTTCTTGGACTTTTCATCATCTTGAGCGCCTTCTTCGTCGCTAAATGACAACGTCTGACTAAAAGAAAAAATAAGTTTACTAACATTAAGGAAGCATCAATAATTTTAAAATTATCGCGAGAGCTTGGATAGGGTTCCTTCTTAAATAGGGATTAAAGTTGATTGCAAATGATGATTCTCGATTCCTCAGACTGTCAAGCTTGGAAACCGGTACCGAGAATTGATGTACCATAACACACAAATAACGCAATGTGAAAAAACTAGGGGTGTGCGAGTTCTTAAACTTTTGAGTTTTCGGCCGAGTATTGAAATACTCGGACTTGACTCTAAGTTTTGAAAAAAAACTCAAAACAAAAATGAGTATTTCCCGCCGATTTCTGGATGATCGCTAACGACTGTGACCGGCCAAATCGCGTAGTAACGGCTGCAAAACGCAATCGCATCACGTAAAATCAGCCGAAAATGACGACTAGGAATATGAACTGGTCATAAAAAATAACTGAACATGTGTAAATAACGAACGCGCCACTTATTATCGACCCTAAATAAGATTTCATCATCTAATATTGGTTAGGCCTATGAGCTATGTCCAGATAAAGTAATATTGGCCAAATGACAACTGGAACGTGTTTTATCGGCCGGAAACTATGTCAAACCTGGTTCTATTTGTCAATACATAATCCAGTTTGATTTTACTGGCCAAAAATGTGTAATGCTACTATGTATTAGTTAGAAACCATGTTTATATTATCAAATCTGGAATGGTATCCAAATCCCATTACACTATTTGAAACTACCAACTGAAGACAAATACTCGCTCAAAAATAATTGTAACTCGAGAATAATTGGCACTGCTCGATTTGACTCGATTAAAAAAAATCTTGAAACTCATAATAGAGATGGATTTGAATATTATTTGATTTATTTGGAATTTACCTATCGCTTCTAGTGTTTAAAAATACACTGCGTTAGGGTCATCATCATCATCATCATCAGAAGGGGCGGACTTAGGTCCCAAGGCACATCAGCCACACTAGGCTTATTGCGCACCCCCAAAAAAGAAGAAATGAGGTATCAGTACTCCTCCAGGTTCAAGAGCCTGATGAACTGCATCATCCTGTCGACGAGCTCCTCAGGAGGCAGGTATCCACCCCTGACCATAGATCCCAGAGTTGAAGCCCTTACCTCCCTAAGCTCATCGCAATCGAAGAGCAGATGATCTGCAGTTAGGGTAGTGGGTTGACGTGAGAGTGATGTTTCCCGGTTTTTCCGTCAGCTTGGAGGCAACAATGCAGAACAGGTAATGTATTGTCAGTTTTCCATTTGTTCGTGTATATAAATGTTGTGTTAGTGTACCTATTGTATTTGATTTTTTGTATATGTATTTGTTATGTTTGTGTTAGTATAAATTGAAAAGAAAAAGATTAAGAAAATCAAAAAAAAAATGTAGGTTAGTTAGGTGTAAGAACTTGATATTTAGATGGAAGTAGGGTTCACTTGTTAACGGGAGGAGTTTCCTTACCTCTTGAAACGTAGTGTAGTTTTAAGTACTAGAAGCGATAGGTAAAGTCCAAATAAATAAAAAAATAAAAAATCACTACTCGCACACCCCTAGAAAAAACAAACAGAGATAAACTAAACAACGTTTAACAAAATAAGAGGTTGAAATAACAACTCTTCCTGATAACTAATAATTTCCTATCCAGCCCCAAAACTACTCTCAACTAACAGGAAAGGAGAATTGACAGGAGTGTTAATTAGGGGTGTGCGAGTACTCAAAACTTAAGAGTTTTCGGCCGAGTATTTTAATACTCGAACTCGACTCGAAGTTTTGAAAACTACTCAAAAGTTCGAGCGAGTATTTCCCGCCGATTTCCGGACGATCGCTAAAGAATGCGACCGGCCAAAACGCGTAGTAACGGCTGCAAAAGGCAATCGCATCACGTAAACTCGGACGAAAAAGACGACCGCGAACGATTACGACCGGCCAAAACGCGTAGTAACGGCCGCAAAAAGCAATCGTATCACGTAAAATCAGCCTAAAATGACGACAGCGAACAATTGCGACTGGCCAAAACGCGATCGCATCACGTAAAATCAGCCAAAAATTACGATCGGACTGTGTAATTACGGCATAACTACATTGATTATAAGCGATGTCTGGACCAGGTGAAATTGGCCAAATGCCAATCGGGCCCTGTTTCATCGGCCGGAAACGAATGTCAAACGGTGTTTTGTTTGTCAATAAGTAATCCAGTTTGATTGTACTGGCCAAAACTTTATATTGCTACACATGTATTAGTTAGAAACCATGTTTAGATTATCAAATCTAGGGTGGTATCTAAATCCCATTACACCGTCATTATATCTTGAATCTTGACTATTTCAAACTACCGACTGATGGCAAATACTCGTTCGAAAATACTCGAAACTCGAAAATAATTGGCACTTCTCGACTCGATTAAAGAAATAACTACTCCAGGGTGTCTACCAGCTCCCTAAAATAAAAATCGGGGACTTTTTGGGGACTTTAGGTAATTTATCATTAAAAATCGGTGACCTCGGAATTAAACCGGACCGTTTTGTTTTATTTTAAAAAAATCGAATATAGCTCACGATGATACAAAACTTCAAACTAATAACAACCGCTGTGATTATATATTCAGTATTGGATGGTTAGGCCTAAGCCTACTTTAGTAAACATTAATATGAAATCAGCACAACAATGTTAGGGTCTACCCTAAATATAAAATTACAAAGAAAAAAAGTTAAGGGATATTTCATTGCAGTGGTTCTTCCTTAATGGACAAGTGACCCATAAACCTTATATCCGTTCCATGTTGTGAACAAAAACACAAGCACAATCTTGGTTTATGTAAAAAACACTAGGCCTAATTTAAACACTAATAGAAATATATTTTATAGGCAGTTATCACTTTTTTAACTATCCTCCAACTACACTAGAGAAAACAAAACTAATTCCTATTTAAAACTTTAATAACATTTTCATTTGTTAGTTCTCTCTCAATATCTTGCACGAGCTGACACATGATTAGTCACACAAAAAGCTGACCACAAAATTTCACTTTTGGTTATGTTGTCTTTTACTAAACAACTTTCAATCCCTGACTTAGGTCTATTTGTGAAAAATTCTACTAAAGGCATACTGCAGTCCTGGCTGCTGGATGGTAGGGCTTGGCCTACTTGCTTTGAACTAGAACTTTGACATAGGCCTACATTTAATTGTTGGCTGCTGTACTGCAGGTCTACTTGTGCTGAGGTAGAAGGAACTTCTGGGTTGAATGCATGCAAGGTCAACTGATTACCACTGTGTAGAGTAGATTAGAAACAAACTGCAAGTGTTTTTCCCCTTTTCGTGAGATTTGATGGCAGTTATTCCGGAATGGGAAACATCAAAAGTTTTTTTTACAAAAACAACAAAATGCTGTGAACTTGTAATTTTTTCTAAGCCACTTACACCACTGGTTTTCTTCTATTCAAGTATCTTGAAACTGACACTTCCCAGGCATTTTGAGATTAAAATAAAAAGTTCCACTTTTTCTAGGCCTAGCCACTATCACGTGTGAACAACAACTGCTGAACTAATCGCTTAGAAGTCCAAACTCAATAAAACAATCAATGAACAGACTACGAAATTATAACCTTAACGATAACTGCTGTGGTCAACATCATGTTAGGACATCATATAAGATGTCAATAATTAATTATAATTAAATCTCCGGTGGTATTTCAGGGTGTCTAGTGATATTTGATCTCAAAATTCAAGACTTTTTCCAGACTTTTTAAGACTTTTTCCAAAATTTTCCAGACTTTCGCAAGATAGTACAAATATATACTACAAACGTCATAAGAGTAAAAATATCATGTTTTTACCACTTTTTGAATTTTTACTTTCTCCCCGTTATACATAGTATAAGGAGAAAGTATTGTTTTCGTCAACATTTTTGAATTTAGTTGATAGTGGAAATATTTGTTTTGGTACTCCCTGAACCCAAAAAAGTGATTTTTACGTGATGTCTGTGTGTCTGTCTGTCTGTATGTATGTGTACAGAGCTAGATCCCAAACCAATGGTTTGATTTTTATGAAATTTGGTATGTAGGTACTAATACACGATATCTCCAGGTATTTTTTCATTTTTTTAATTTTTGATTTTTAAGGGTAATTATCCCCAAAAAACCACCAAAAAACATGAAAAACCTAGATTTATCAAAAACGGCTCTAACGTTTTGATTAAACTTTAGTCGTTAGTAGAACTTTAATTTACCAACAAAATGAGACCACCCGCATTTCTGTAAAAATTCGGGTTCAGGAATTACAAGACTTAAAATATCAAAAATTCAGTTTTTTTGATTTTTCATAAAAAAAACATAAATGTGAAAAATATTACTATTCACCATTAAAAAAAGCTCAAAAAACTAAATAATTTGGTATCTTGAATTACTATTCTACGATTACTGGTTGCGGAGATAATTTAAATTTCCATTTTTCAGTAAACACAGTACGATGTCCAATGTTATTCTTATGGGGAATACAAAAATTACTATTTCTCTCTTATTTGTTGATCAATTTTGTTCAAACTTGATATGCTTGTCAAGTTAGCATTGACCATCAGAAGAAATTTGAAATATGTTGCCCCTTAATAACTCTGAGGGGGGTAATAGGGGGCATTTCCCCTCTTAAAACCACGTGTGTAGCGATGGATTCTGTAGTGCCTCCTCAACAGGGATTTCGGTAGATATTTTTGAAAACAACTTGTTTACAATATTTTCTGTACATTCAACCGTGCTTTGTATTTTATATTTAGTAAATAAAAAGTAATTTATTCATTAAAGATGGGCTAAAAGGGAGAAAGTATGTGTCAGTCTTCTGATACCGTTTATTTAAACTATGGTAAACAAATTTAAATCGTGAAAAAGAATGACACTTAGAAGAAAAATCACTAACAAAACCAAAACTCAATATAATATTTTTTATTAAAAACTCAAATACTGCATAATATATGAACATAAATATTTATATATATATTTTTCCAATTAAACTTAAAGTACAAATGAAATAAACGTTACCGGTTAGCTATATACAAAATAATTTAATTAAAAAAACGAAACTAAAAACGTCAACAAATTTAAAAGGGCATAAAATATCAGCATGTTAAAAGAACATAAAAGGATATTTTCCAGAGTTTTTCACCCTAATTCTAAATAAGTATTCACATAGAGATGGTTGGCGATGTGCTCGGAACGTATTCCTAAAAAAGTTTGTTATCTGGACAAATTTCAAGACGATAAGTATCTTCCACCTCTTTAGACTGAACGTAACTGTAACCTAAATAATCCGTCCGCTTATGAAAGTGTACCCTCTTTATATATTGGAAAGCAATGAAGATTAAAATAAAATACAGTATCGGTAATTTAGTAGCCTGTTCATGTACAGCAACAAATACAAAATTTCGAATAGGTTGGCATATGAAAATAAAAGGCTAAAGTAAAACTAATTTTTACTCATAACTTAGAAAACATGTTTAGGTATAAATCTAGGCCTTTCGATCTCATCACTGGCCAACAAAAAATTTAACAAGTCACCTAACTTATATATTTTTTTATATCAGTACCTAAATTAATTTTAATTAAGTTCAGTTTTAAAAAACTAGGCCTAACTTAAATTTTTAAAATCTCCCATGTTGACATAATTTGGCGATTAAATCAAAGTTTAAAATTACCCAGACGATAGTAAGCTTTGGCCTAGTTAAAATGTTTTCAAAGGTAAGTTAAAACATTATACTGACTAGGCTTATTTGATATTTAGGCCTATATAGCCTATCTGTACACAGAACCACTTTATTAAATGTTATAAACAGTTAATTAGTAAACATGTTCAGACCACAGTTTAATATTTCCAAGGGTAGAAGTAAAGTAACTTAATTAGTCCAGCTTAACAGCCTAACATGGGCATAGGCCTATTATCAAACTTCGGAAAAAGTTCACTAAATTTTGTTAAAATATAGGCATAATACGTTATAGAGCCTAGGGTAACTGTTTTACAGATTTAAAAAATGTTGTAATTTGAAATAATATTAGTAGAGGGTAAAACATAACTTATTATTCGCGAAAATATAGGTGTTCCAAGATATAAATGCCCATTTTATAGGAGCTTCGATTGCTACAGATACCTTCACATTAGTTTAGTGAGTAGGCTATATTATTTACGACATTGTTCAAATGTCACTAAGCCACTGTTTAATGGTCTTCTGATGATCTGAGAAATAGTTAACAACTGCAATTAAAACTATAAAATTGTATAACTTAATACTACTTAACAACTGTCGGGCGAGTTACTTCGCCCCGTTCCGTGGAAACCAGGCCACAGTGCAAGCGGTGCAGACGGTGCAGACGACGAAATTCGGCCGAGTTCGAAGTAAATTGCAACGTAAACTTAAAAGTTTTAACACGTAAAATATTAACTTAAGTGTGTATTGCTCACGCTCACCGTTGAACAAAATTTGAAGCATTGTTGGAATGTAAAGGGAAATAAGAATAGATCATAGTTAAGTTGTTAACCTGTACCGCCAATAATCTGCAGGCATTATTCAATATTTAGGGACAAATCTCGGTTTAAACTCACTTCACTCGTCAATATAATCTTAACCTACAGGTTTAATTGCTCCACTATGCGTCAATGCGCGCAACTGCGCAGGTACGCAGGTACTACGACGACGCGACGTGTGCGTGTGAGAATCAGAGTCGGAGTCTAGGGACGTTCCGATACGATACTACTGGGCTACTGGCTTGGACCCGATATTTGGTATCGCTACGAATCGAAACCAAAGTATTGATACCCATTACAGTACTCTAAGAGGAACGCGGGAGATAGCTTGGAGTCGATTCTCTCTATCATAAGTTACAAGAACTATATTTGAAGTTATTATTTGTGTTTATTTTGCTAGAAAGTGTGTTAAACAAAAACTAATCTAAATGTTTTAACAACGTAAAAATGTACTATTTTTCCGATACCGATACTCCAACTTTTCTTTCGATACCACGATAATATCGGTTAACCGATGCCCAGAGTTCCGAAAACAAAGTTTCGATACCTACTCGGATCGGATGTTTTGGAACTTGTCTATCAGAGTCCGCTAGCCGAGGGATGGCGAACGACGCGGGCGAGTGTAGAGGTACCTTCAAGGTCACCGCTCTCCCTCCTCCCCCTCGTGACTCATCTTCCTTTTCGCGTTGCCATAGTAACGGCATGTACTTGACTGGCTTTCTTAATTTCTCCGAAAAACTATGGGCCAAGCGCTTGCTTGGGTTATTCCACAACGTACATCTTGTTGCAATTGCCATTGATTATATATACTAGTACCTTGATATCACTGTTTATAAGTTTTATCCATTTTCCCGACTTAATAACAATTTTATATATTAATTCCCGCCTTTCCCGTCATTTTATTAATTTCTATACAAATTCCCGACTTCCCCGACTTTCCCGACTGCTAGACACCCTGTATTTACATTTAATAATTTGATTTTTACTACCATGTAGGCTAATCTATTGCTTAAGCAATCCATTTTTTCTGGCAAGCGTTAACACTTTCGTAACCCTCATATCCTACCACTCAACGACGAGAGTTGTTAGTGAGATGATGCACAGCAAAATATCGTATCAGGTAGGCAGGTAGGGCGGTATATTGCGATCGCGCAGGATATGGGCTGCTTCACTAGCGCTCGTAGTGCCTGTCCGTAAAAACAGTCTTCTGACGTAACAGTCTGGGCGACTGTTGATTGGCGCTAAAGTAAATCAAATCTGCCCAAACGCTCTAGTTTCTTTTACCAGGCACCAGGATCGCTAACGTCTACCTGGCTTTTTACGATGCAGAGTTTATTTCAGTTTAATCACTGACGCTTTGCGGCTTTGGTGAGACGCCAGCACATAAGACAAAGACGGGTACAATAATTTTGTCCCATCAAAACGCAGACAACTGATATTACAATCAGCAGTTTAAATTGGTAAAATCGTGAAGTCACTGGCACTAGGGTGAACATCGATGATTAATTGATAGTAAATTATTCACTCTCATAATTATTTAATTTTGACTTGGATATTTTGACTTAAGCGTCAAAATCCGTGACTTTCGGTGACTTCCGTGACCTCATACAAAAATCCGTGACTTTTCGGGGAAGACACCCTGTACTCGCACACCCCTAATGTTAATGTACCTGAATGAAGATAAAAGATAAGGAAGTTGAGCGAGTGAGTGTGGGGAGGGATTGGGTTGGCGACAACCAATCTGACCTTGAAGATAAGACAGGTAGTACTGAATGGGGGGGGGGAGGGAGCAGGGTCCGGTCGAGTGCAATTATCAGTCGCTGTTAAAAATCTTAGTCCTTGATTGAGAAAAGGAATATTATTTTAAAATCGTGTTCTTTCCCCATCATGAATTTAAATTTAACTAGCCTACTACTGTTATGTCTAGTTAAATGTTATTATTTTTAAGAGTTAACACGTCTCGTGCGGAACCGCGGGGTAGCGGGCGTCCAAACGGAGCGTGTCCCGCGGAACCGTGGGGCGTTGCTATGCAACTTGCCATTGCTCAGTGCAAGCCCAGCTCTTAGAGAGGGTATATCTCGAGCGCGCAGCATTGAGTACTGGTCCGACCTAACCAAAAACCGCCGTTCGTTCGGGTTTCCCGCGTTTTTGTGTTGACGGGCTCGGGCAATCTTTTTGCAGGGTTATTAGGGGTGAGTTGTAAATCGTTGTTACAGTTTTTTTTCCACTATGTAATTTCTATTTCAACCTGTTTTTTTACCAGTAAAAATAAGAATCGTACTAAAAAAATTTGTCTGCCATCTTTTTGAATTTTTGAACATGAACTATAACATTATTGAAGGATTAGGGGTGAGTTTTGAATCGTAGTTATTGTTTTTTTACTATCGGCATGTAATTTTTATTCCAACCTGCATTTACCAATAAATATAAGTATTATATTGAAAAACATGTTTTTTCCAACTTTTTTGTTCATTGAAGTTTTTCATATTGCGGGGGGCTGACCCCGCGGATCCGCGGGGCTAAACAATATTTTTTGTATGATAAAAAAATGCAGGAAACGGGTTTATTTTGAGGGAAAACAACAAAAATTAATAAAAACATATTTTTTAATATTTTTTTCATTTCAGGTTTTTGGGAATATACCATGCTTATTTTAATAGCAGTGAACGTGTTAATGAAGTGTCAACCATGCAAAATCAGTTTATTAAAAAATAAAAATAATCATCAACGGATTATTTCAATTTATTAAATAATAATCAATTACTGACTAAATTATCGTTTTACATAATTTTGCAAACATAGTTTGCTATTTTACCTGTTATAATGGAATTGGAATCTAAAAAAAAAATGAAACTAACTGAATCTAGTCTCAAACTTAATAATCAGAATTATGGTTTTGACATTCAAAATCTTTTTTCATGGTCAAAATTTGGGATTTGTTCATTCCAATTTTGTTTGGTATACTCCTGTTATGATTTTAATAGAAATCGGTTGTCGGTTCTTGATTACCAGTTCTGAATACTTTTAACAAAATTGATTTTGATAAACATGTTTTACTTCCTGTCACTTTCCTAAACTTGTTCTATCTGCACAAATTCCTGATAAATAATATATAAAATATATATAAATAATATATTCTGTAATTTATTCCATTTAGGATCATGATTCTGATTTTGAATGTAACATATTTTACAAAAATGGTGTACTAGTAATTGCGGGTAAAAAAGCACCAATGGGGGAATAATGGCGATGCTCTTAAAATGACAAGGTAACTCTGAAACAGTCCGTTTTGTTTTCTTGAAGCAGAATTTCAGGGAAACTTTTTTAATGGCCAATGTGAACTCAGCAGTTACCAACTCGTCAAAAACTCACCATATTGAGAAGGAGTAAGTAAAACTATAATTAGTGAGCAACAAAACCAGAAGCCAACTTGTGAGTACAGAAACTCAAAGGTCATACTAAATACGTAAATGACTTGAACCAAGGGTCTCCAACTTATTTGCCCCAAGGGCCAGATGATAAATCGTTGAGCGGGCCAATAACATCCGGGGGGTTTGGTGGGTATGAATACCCCTCCAAGGAGTAGGGGGTCCGGGGGTCCTCCCCGGAAGTATTGTAAAATTTAGGTGTTAAATGGTGAGTTTTAAGGCTATTGTAGCAGTTTTTTCTAACTTTGATGTTTCCGTTGTTTTAACTTTGTTAAATTAATTTGTTCGTTCATTATAAGTAATTTTGACAAACTGTACTGGATTGAACTAACTGAATACAGCTTTTACTGATTTAAACGTGTTTATCAAGGCTCAGAATGTTACAATTGCCTAACAAAATCATAGTTTCTAAATCAGCAATTTTGTAAACACTGTTAATAAAAGGTTTAAAGTTCTGTAACTAGTAATGGCCAAGTTGAATGCTTCCTACCCAGTCCCTACTCCCCCCTCCCCTACGCACAGCCTTAACCTTCACTGCGTACATGTTCACATTTCTTCTGTCAACAGCTCCTTTATACTAACAAGGAAAATATCTAAGTTTACACATAGGAGGGATCGGAGACAACAGAAATGAGATCTTTACCAGTGTTTGATGGTAGAACTGTGAATGCTGAATATAACTATATAATGAATTTGTATTTAATAAAAGTATTGAATACACTTTCAATAATTTATTCAATATTATATATTGGGCTAACCCCGGGCCGATTAAAAACTGTTGGCGGACCGGATGTGGCCCGCGGGCCGTAGGTTGGAGACCCCTGACTTAACTAAAAAGAGAAAGAAAAATGTTGGCTGTCAACGACAGATGAAAATACACTAAAAAATATCAATCTTTAAAGCTTGCCATTATATAGTAGGCTAAATAAAACAAACCACTAAAAACTGCATGCAATTCACTGGTATTCACACTATATCAATGACACTTACTTATAATCAATTTCATCATGAGCTGCCCAGCCAGTGTCCCTGGAGATTTCATCCATAACTTTGAGATCTTCTTCCTTAATTATTGGTCTTGACATTTCTTCTGGTTCAACATTTGAAGGTCCACGATTAGGTGGCATGAATCTGTGGAATTAATATGAAGATGAATGTAAGTATTTAAATTTAAATTTACAATTCCAAAATGAAAAATCACTTAAATTAAATCTACGTTATAGGAACAAATAAAAAATCGTTCTCACCGAAGAAAATGTTTGGTAAATTCATCACTTTCTGGCAAAACTCTTAACCTTTTTGTTTGTTTAAACAAGATGTTGCTGTACAATACCCCCGTCGCAGCAAACCTGCGTACTCAGCGAATTTCCAATGTATAATATATGTATTAATACCATATAAAGCGGCATACCAAGTTTCATAAAAATATATTCATATATAAGTGATATATATAATTTTAATTATTCTCCATAAGAATAGCATTGGTGATGAGTACATAGGTTTGCTAAAACGAGGAACACAAACAATTGATTTTTATGCAAATATAAATATAATTTAACTAGGTGAAGCCACATACCAAGTTTAATCAATATTCAATCATAAGTAAGCACTATATAACATTTTCATTATTCTCCATAAGAATAACATGGGAGATGAGTAAGCAGGTTTGCTGCAACAAGAAACTAAAAAATGGGTTTTTATGCAAATATCAATATAACTCAACAAGGTGAAGCCAATGTTTCTAAAATTTCATCCACCCCTTTTTAATGGTAATATAGCCCACTCGACATATCACATTCATTCCCTCAATGTTATCTTTCTCATATCAAGTACTTTGTTTTCCACACCAGTTACTAAGATATCAAGAAAATTCACCAATTATAATTTGTTTATAGGTAGATATCATCTAATGCAAGAATAATAAATAAACTGAATATTTTAATAGTCACCTGGTATCAGGCGGGTAGGGCATCCGTGGCCGAGGCGGTCCATGCTGTTGGTAGTTTGGAGGAAACCCTCCCGAGGGGTGGTTGTGTCTTAACATCTACACACCACAGAGCTCATTAATTTGAATTCATTAGTTAATTTTATAATCTATGAGCTAATCATTTGACTTTCTTGAAAACTTTCCAGTTTATTATATTATTAAAATACATATATTTTTTTAACAAGTGAAAGGTATATGGATAAAGCCACCTATTAACGTTTTTTAGACACAAGTTGCAACATCAAAGAATGTTATTCCAGGTAGGAATATCATTATGTCTGAGTTTACAACACTAAAGTTAAATTGTCTAATTGTAAATGAGTATTACTGTAGTGTTCTCACATATTAACTCCAATAAAATAAGTTTATATTATCTACTTGAATAAGTTTATATTCTTTACAGCTGTATTCAAAAATTGAGATTCAGATAATTTAATTTCTATTAGTTTGTCATTCCTTTACATAGAGCAATAAATATTCGAATAGTGATCTCCTCTAGCTCAATTATAATTAGCCACAATTTTGTTGTATTGGTTAAAACTGAACCCAAGTATTTTATTTACTTTCTCCAAAGAATAAGCAACAGTTTAAACATTTGTCAGTTGCATACATATTAAACTTTTTGCCCGGGTATTTCTGTAAAAGAAATTGAATTAATATTCAGCATGATCATACAGTTCATATTTTTTAGGCCAGTGTTGATTTCATAACAGATATGCTAAAAGGTTTACTGATTAAAAAGTGTGTTTTCCTTGATTTATTAACTTAAATAACAGCAGACATAAAGCATGCTTAAAGAACAAAATTTAAATATAAAGTCTTGAGAAGTGCCGTTTTTTAACCGGTTCCTTCAAATACGTAAAAACTGTCAAAGGGTCGGAGAATACCAAATTGAATCTAGTTTAATCATTATTCAAGTTGCACTTACAAACGGCGGCAGGATCCGATAATGATGTGGAGTCATGGGGCCTGCCGGGCCCGCGGCCACCCCAGAAGGGCCCAAGCTGGTCCGACCTCCACCTACGTCTAGCCCTACAACAATCAACAGTCACTGTCACTTTATACAGATTTCATCTCAGATTGATAGCAGGCCACATATAAATTAATGCAAGTGCAGGCTATGGGGAACCTATTAAAACATAACTAACCATTCATCTTCATTGAAAGGCCTACGTCAAAGTCTGCAAGATATTACAAGAGAATTATTATCAAACTCCTTTAGTTTGACTAAAATGAGCGAGCAACAGCTTTTGAACAATACCCCCGTCGCAGCAAACCTGCAAACTTAGCGAATTTCCAATGCATAATATATGTCTTAATACCACATAAAGCTGCATACCAAGTTGCATAAAATATACTTCATACATAAGTGATATAAACAATTTTAATTATTCTCCATAAGAATAACATTAGGGTTGAGTACGTAGGTTTGCTGTAACAAGGATCACAAACAATTGGTGTTTATGCAAATATAAATATAATTCAACTAAGTGAAGCCACATACCAAGTTTGAACAATATTCATTCATAAATAAGCGATTTATACAATTTTAAATATTCTCCATAAGAATAACATGGGGGATGAGTACGCAAGTTTGCTGCAAAAAGGCGCAGAAAAAGTATATTTTTAAGTAAACATCAATACAACTCAACTAGGTGAAGCCACATACCAAGTTTTATTAATTTATGTTCATAATTAAGGGAGATTTTACATTTTACTTATTCTCCATAAGAATAACATGGGGGCTGAGTGCGCAGGTTTGCTGTTACGGGAATAATCCTTAAAAATTGCATTTTTTGTGCAAATAACAATAGAACACAACCAGATGAAGTTGTAAACCAAGTTTCGTTAGTTTACCTTCATAAATAAGCGAGATATAATTTTTTTCTTATTTACCATAACACTGGACAACGTACTGTGTTTAGCACTTTCAATATCTCTGTAACCAATTGACATAGCAGGGTGTCTACTCAGTCATTCAAACAAAAATCAGGGACTTTTCGGGGACTTTTAGGGGACATTTGGAAAAAATCAGTGACCCATTCGCAAAACAACTTTAGAGCCTAGGCTACAGAAAAGCGAGTCATAGAATAATGATAGGGTACAATACAAGCCCAAACCTGAACAAAACCGTATCATCAGATTGTTATGAAATTAGTTAGCTAGTGTATGCCATTAATGAGATGAAAATGTACCACAACATAGCTCAATGTAGCCATAATTTACTGTTAACTTACCATAAAACTCTTATATAGGCTATATAAGTACTGCAATTAAACATAAAACACCATTTCACCATTTACCATGCAATAAAATAGGCCTAAATGAGAATAAAGTTAGGGCCTAGTTGCTTTCCACTTTTCAACAAGTTTTCTAAATTGACATGTTTTTTGCCTTTCATATGGCAGGCTAAGGCATTTGAAACTTGCACTTTCCCGGCATTTTAGCATCGGTCAGTAAACAATAGAAAAATCTTGGCAGGTTATTACTTTAAACTTTAGTTTCAAGAATGAGATTTAGTTAAAGGTAAAACACTTAAACACAAGCCTACACCAAATAATTAAACCATAAGTACCGTACTGCAGTTAACTACTAAAACGATTAATACTGAAAAGCAAAACAAAAACACAATATCATTCCTGGGTTATTTCGTTTCAGTCTTATACTAAACTTATACTTTGTCTTAAACAAAACTAGACAATTAAACGAGAAGGCAAATTAACCTAGGTAAAACGTTCTCACTTTCATCCGGCAACCGGGTTGGCGAGTTCGCGAAATGTCTGCGATAGCGATAGACAATGCATACTTATTTAAATGGAGCAATACGACTGGAGGGAACGATATGAAACTTACATCAACGCCAGCCACCAGGTTCGCTAGTACACTCAAGTTTGTTTAAAGATTAATTTAGCTTCCTACCACTAGGATCGCTAGTGCTTTCAAGGCAAGATACTATTTTTAACCTTCGTAATCGACTACGTTGGTGGCAGTTCATAACTGCGCACCAAAGGGAAACGCGAGTTACTGTTCTGTTATTCGATAGTTGTACAGGTCAGTAGCTATTCCCCGTGCCAAGTAGCTGGTTGTCCAAAAAGCGCCACAGCCAGTCAACAACGATCGCGCAAGTTACTTGCACCGTGGTACTAGGTTATTTTCACCGTTCCAAATAGCAGTTACTGATAACAGTCCTGCGTCCTTAGTTAATTGTACAACTAGTTATCAGTTTCTAATCACAGTTCTTTGCCATCATCGAACTTACATCATGAAAGATTTTTATAAAAAGCTTTAATTAATCTAATACAAGCAGATATTAATTATGTAGTATTACGATGATAAAATTATCATACTGCTTTTGTTCCAAATGTATTGCTTAGAGCTACATTAAATTAGGAAATATAATGGAACTTTATTTTCTAGAAACAACCATTCTACCGTCACAGTTTTTCAATAAAATAATGCAAAAACCGCCAACCTATTACGTTTAGGAAAGTTGTCATTTCACTGTAACACAAATGGAACATTACAAGTTCTTGTTTCATGTCCTGTTTGCACCACAAATGGCGTAGACATATCGGCATATCTTGACATCAATAAATAAACTTAAAGTCTAGAAAGCAAATGTTGAGGTCGAAAATATCCTCTATCGGTTCGGCAAAATGCACCGTAAAAACGTCATGTAATGTGGTGGAAAAATAAATTAAATAACGTGATATTAAAAATTCGTGACTTCTGCACTAAAATCCGTGACTTTCCGTGACATCCGTGCCCGTTTACTGAATTCCGGGACTTCCGTGACTTCCGTGACCAGTAGACACCCTGCATAGAGAAATGATCAAAACACCAAATTGTGTGTTTTTAAAGTTATGTGTCACTGAGGTAAACGAATTCTAGACCACTTCTAGACAAGCTAGAAACCTGAAATTTGGCACGCAGGTAGCTTTTACCTTGTAACCCCCAGAAAAATTGCCAAATTTAACAAATTTTCATTTTAACCCCCCTAAAAAAAATATTTAAATTCCCCCCAAAAAGGCTTATTTTAAAATTCCAGTTTTTGAGCTCTAGCGGTTAAACATGCCGACTACGGTAATAGCCTATGGAGGAATTCGCTAAAATGAAGTGAAATTGCTAAATTCCAATGTATGCAGGGCAGTTTTGGGCTTAGCGCCTTCTTACTTGATTGGTTGGTTACGGGTAGACTCGCTCTTAAAATATGGCGGCGTATCTTAACTTTTTTCTCATTAATTTTTTTAACTCACATACTTCAGCCTATGGTGTCACAATTTTATCCCATTTTTTGGGGACCATATACTAATTTTGTTGAGGTTAGAATGATTATTTACTTATTTTCAATGCACTACAGCCTTTTTTCAATGTCATAAAAATAAATCATAATATTTTATGTGGGTCGGGTAAATAACCAGGGGGTAGGATATTCACCCCGAGCCCCGGTTAAGATCCCAAAATATGACTTATTAATAAGACATAAACTTTTAGTGTTTTACAAGGTTCACTGCAATTTCAATGATAAAGGAGTTAAATGAGATGGTAATTATTATTTTTAAACATATAACATAATTACCGGTACTACAAGCAATTACCTTCTAAATACCCAAGATGAGGGTATTTGATGATCTCTGGAGTTAGAAAAAGAGCTCCAAATATTAGTCATCACTATTTAAAGGAAGTGACATAACACAAGGAAATGATTATCTTAAGTAAAATAAATGCCCAGATGGTTATTTTTAAAAACCATTACATTATTTTGTTCAGTCCTTCATAATATATAACACAACCATAAATACCCCCGTTGCAGCAAACCTGCGTCCTCAGCGAATTTCCAATGCAAAATATTTGACTTAATACCACATAAAGCCGCATACCAAGTTTCATAAAAATATATTCACATATAAGCGATTTTAATTATTATCCATAAGAATAACATTGGTAGGTTTGCTGAAACAAGGAACATAAACAATTTGTTTTTATGCAAATATAAATATAATTTAATTAGGCGAAGCCACATACGAAGTTTCATCAATATTCAATCATAAATAAGTGCCATATAACATTTTAGTTATTTTCCATAAGAATAACATGGGGGCTGAATAAGCAGGTTTGCTGCAACAAGGAACAAAAAATGGGGTTTTTAATAGTTATATTGCTATTATCAATATAACTCAACCAAGTGAAGCTACATACCAAGTTTTATTTATTTATGTTCATAATTAAGGGAGTCATTACATTTTACTTTCCATAAGAATAACATGGGGGCTGTGTATGCAGGTTTGCTGCTACGGGAATAATCAACAAAAAATCAATTTTTTGTGCAAATATCAATATACCAGTACCACGTGAAGCCACATACCAAGTTTCATCAACATACATTCATAAATAATCGAGATATCAAATTTTATTTATTCTCTATAAGGATAACATTGGACAACGTACTGTGTTTAGCACTTTGAATATCTCAGCAACGGTTGGGCGTAGAATCACAATTTAAACACCAAAATGATTGTTTTGTGGAACTGAACAAATTGGTAAAAGCAAATGTGAAGTTTACATTAAAATAAAGTGAGGAAAAGCCAAAAACCTTTTTCCCATAAGATTAACATGGGAGATTTTATGAGTAGGTTTTTAGCGAATTTCCCCTATAGGGAAGAAGCTATTACCGTAGGTCTCGTGGTAAGACTTAAGCCCGAGACCATGATAACTTTTCATTTTGAGGTCCCCAGATGCCAAAAACACCATTTGTTTAAATTTTTATATATGTATATATATATATATATATATATATATATATATATGTGTGTGTCCGTAAGCACCATAACTCTCGTAAAAAAGGTCCGATCTTAATGAAATTTGGTACAAATGTGTAAAGTACCATTTATTTGAACGAGTTCGAAAACCAGATGAATCGCACCATCCGAAGGGGGGTTTTTGGGGGGTTTTGTACCCCAAAAATGTGTTTTTTGGGGTTTTTACATGTAATTTTAATTTAAGTCAAATTTTAATTTATACCATTAAATTCAGCTTAAAAAAACAAACAATTTGGTATTTTGATCATTGCTCTACGTCAATTGGTTACCGAGATATTGAAAGTGCTAAACACAGTACGTTGTCTAATGTTATTCTTATGGAGAAAAAGAAAAATTGTATATCTCGCTTATTTATGAACATAAACTGGTACAATTTGGTATATGGCTTGATCTGGTTGTGGTTTATTGTTGTTTGCACAAAAAAACAATTTTTCGCCTATGGTTCCTGTAGCAGCAAACCTAGGTACTTGGTCCCCATGTTATTCTTATGGAAAATACTTAAAATGTTATATATCAGTTATTTATGAATTTATATGGATGAAACTTGGTATGTGACTTTACTTAGATGAGTTATAATGATATTTGCATGAAAACCCATTATTTTGTGTTCCTTGTTGCAGCAAACCTGCGTACTCATCCCCAATGTTATTCTTATGGAGAATAATTAATATTTTTAATATCGCTTGTTTGAGAATATATTTCTTATGAATCCCATTAAGTGTTAATGTGTTATGTTACATATCCATTGGAAATTCGCTGAGTATGCAGGTTTGCTGCGACGGGGGTATTTGGATTTTCTCCGCAACCACTTAACCTAGGTTAATAATTCAAAATACTATATTATTTGTTTTTTTAAGCTATATAACATGGTTAAAACCAAAATTAAGTTGTTTAAAAATTTTAGGGTAAAAAATGCAAAAAACTGATTTTTGAAAAATTTAAAACCCCCATAAACCCCCCTTCCCTTCCCATGGTCCGATTTTTCTGGTTTTCGAACTTAAAGTCATGAATGTCATTTTACACATTTGAGCCAAATTTCATCGAAATCGGACGTTTTTTACTCAAGTTATCGCATTCACGGACACATATATAGATATAACATATATATAAATTTGAATGAATAGTGTTTTAGTCATCTGGGGACCTCAAAACAAAAAATTATCATGGTCTCGGGCTTAACTCTTACCATGAGACCTACGGTAATAGCTTCTTCCCTATAGGGGAAATTCGCTAAAACTAAAAATGACTTAAATTAACACGTTCGCTGCTAAAGACTGTATAAATATTTTATATATTATATGACCAATGCTGAAATTTTCAACAATATATAAAGATTATATATTTAAGTTCTATTTAACATTAAAATCAAGAAAATCAACATATAAACATGATTTTAAAAAATAATAATAATGACGCACTTGTGCGTCATTAGCACATGCCAACAAATACTTGGGTATATGCGGACGACGCACATGCGCGTTTCTTATCTTTGTGACTCCATTAGATAAATAATACATCTTATTAGGTGATAAAATTAATACAAATATGTTATTAATCATTTTGAAATGCAAATGGTGTTCTAAAGTGTTTATAAAATGTATGAGACTACATAATATATAAAATATAATAAGAATATAAGAGTACAATAAAGGAATAACAATCCAACTGAAATGTTACAAACATGTATGTGGTCATGGACTTATTTCGAGTGGGGACTTACTTTTCGTATTCATCTATTAGGTCCATTTCACTCACAGTCAGGTTTGAAGTATCACGAGAACAGCCCGGCAAGGATCCGAAACATCACTCATCTTTACGAGCACGTGAGACACTGACAGAAAGACGAAACGGGAAACGGACTATGTCAAATAAGCGCTAAACTAATGAAAATCAAAGTACTACGGTTGTCAAATCAACATTTAGCATGAAAAAATGTAAAACGGCGGGAAATAGTGGCGCAAAAAGAATTGGCGCGGAACGCGCTTGTGCGTCATTCACACCACTCATTGCAGCGGCGGGCGGGCAGATGACGCACAAGCGCGTCAATCGCAGACGTGTTAAGGTTTTTAAAATAAGGGCCACAATTAATCAATTTGAGGGTAAATTGCCCATTATGTGGGTAGGGCCTATTTATAATACTTTTACATTTTAAGCTGCCCATCCATATTAAGAAAGAAATTACGGTAGGCCTTATAGTTTAGATAAAGAATAAATAATTCACTAAATAGTTGCATTTTTGTAGTTAACCCTCCAAAATGTCCGAAATAACTTAATTAGTAGAGTAATTGAAAAAATTTAAAAATATTTACATTGATAATTGGATAGGAATCAAAACGACTGTAGTTTTTATTAATACCCCCATAGCAGCAAACCTGCGTACTCAGCGAATTTCCAATGCAAACCTGCGTACTCAGAATTTCCAATGTATATATATGTATCTTAATAACACATAAAGCCACATACCAAGTTTCATCAATATACATTCATAAATAAACGATTTATGACATTGTGCTACTTATTCTCTATAAGAATAACATGGGGCTGAGTACGCAGGTTTGCTGCTACGGGAACCATCGGCCAAAAAATGTTTTTTAGTGCAAATATCACTAAACCACGATATGAAGCAATATACCAAGTTTCATCAGGATATGTTGATAAATAAGTGAGATATACAATTTGTCTTATTCTCCATAAGAATAACATTGGAAAACGTACTGTGTTTTAGGGGTGTGCGATGCATCGAAAAGCATTGAAATTTCGATTCGATTCGATGCATCGAATCGTCGATTCGATGCGGAAGTAATCGAAAGAGCGATGCATCGAAAGTGTTCGATGCTATCCTAATCGGCAAAGTTCGTACCGGCTGTCTCACAGTCGTAGAAATAAATAAATAAAGTATATTCTAATGTTTGCGTTTTAATTTAATCCCTATTTTCCAGATGTATCCTTTAAGATATGTTTTAGATATAGCAGCTAGCACATAACACAGTTTATAACGTGGTTTGATTTAAAACAAATCGGCAGCAGACGATTAAATGACGACGATGACGCAACGGCAGCTGCAAAGTAGTGATGGGAGAATCGAATGCAGAATCGAATAGTATTCGAATACAGCCCAAGTATTCATGTATTCGAATACTTCAATATTGTATTCGAATTCGAATTCACCTGAAAGTTGGCGCAAAGTACAGTTCGCGCCACGGCGCTTGACGCCTGGGAAAGGCGAGAACCAACTCAAACTTTTCGTAATTAAAAGCAGACAATAACAAAAACAACCAAAACCAATATTTTAAAATAAAATTATTTAATTTTGGTTTCTGTTGACAACAGTAAACTGTAACAATAACGGTACTAAGCCAAATAGAGGCGAAAAGTAATTCCAGAACATACGCTAACCAGGCGCCAAGCACTGTGACCCGAACTGTATACACTTTACGAAAAAAATCATTAGGACTCATTTATGTTAAAATTGCTGTAAATTGCATTTAATTTAATTTAGTTCATTAAATCTGGATAAATAACTACTAAACTCTAATTATAAGAACAGTTTCTGCTGCCAGCAAATGAGGGTGGTTTCGTTTCAAGTGCATCGTCATGTTGCTCGTGTTGCTATGGTATTTAAATTTTTTCTTGCAACTTTTACACATCACAAACTCGATCAACTTGATTAAAATGTTCCGACACAGGAGACCTTTTGGGAGGCATTTTGCTCAGTTAATCACAAAAGGCTACCAATAGTTAATTAAAATAATAAAATTGAAATACAATAACTATATCACATAAACTTTCACTAATGAGTAGGCCTACACAAACAACTAAACTGTTTTGCACAAAAAACTATGATGCAATACCGCGATCACCGCAGCCGTCCGCGGACTATTTTGACATTTGAAAACAAACAACAGGGTGCGGGGAAGGGTGGGGAAGACAAGTCTAGACATGAATTCCAAGAATCCGCCGCGCCGTTCCACCACCGCCAGTTATCGAGCCGGCCGGCGCAGCGTTCAGTACCGGAAGTATTCGAGTTAAAGTATAGATTCGGGGTGTATTCGATTCGGCAGTATTCGATTCTCCCATCACTACTGCAAAGCAGTAATGGTTATCACATCTCTTCGGAAAAGTAGTTCCACTATTACGTTGTTAAAACATTAATTTGTTGGGGATTTTATAATTGAAGGAGAGTTATTTTTTCAGAAACTAAGATTGATAACCGGTTGTAACACTTTCGATATAATTGAAGTTAATATTAAGTTTGATATTCCTACGCGTTAAACAATGGCGGACCACGGAGGAATATTTTTGATTTAGAAGTCTTTATTACGCACTGATGTTACCTGATACGATATTCAGTGTTGCCAGATGTACGATATTTGCACCATAAGTCCTCTTATGATATCGTTAATTGCACCAAATATAGGCCTACTATTGTTGTTTACTATTAAATACTAGTTTAAATTAGTATTTTCGTAGGTTTTTAATACGTAAAATTGTGATAGTGAGTTATTTGAATAAAGTTTTAGGGTGGGTACAATAGTATTGTGTCAAAATACGGTGGTTTTACTGGCATGGTAGTAGTGTTTCCACTTGAGGGATTTTTATCCCATATATGGGATATTTTGGAAATCGGCATTACGTCTGCTAGTTTGCTTACGACCAGACCGCCTTAGCAGAGCACTTCTAATCTAGTGGATTTTCTTGTCGCACTGGCAGTTGCCGGGTTTTCAAATTCCCACGTTGTTATTATTTTACCTACTTTATTGTAACTATTATTATTTTATAATCGTCTCAGAACGAACACTAAATCACGCCAATGAATATCGCTGGCCTGGCCATGTTGGAATTAACGAGGAAAATATTTGCTGTTATTATTACCTATGTCGTACTCTTTAGTACTATACAGTGCCATTATAAATACCATTATAAATTTATATATGCTTGTTAGTAATTTGGATTTAGAATTTATGAAAGTCTTTATTTATTTTGTCCAATATTAGTTAATTAACAGTAATTAGGTTACTATAGGTATTATACTATTTATTTTGTTCAATATTGGTTTATTATCAGTAATTAGGCTACCATAGGTATACTTAAAGGTCTATTACTCACCTTTTAGCGAATTTCCCTTATAGGGAAGAAGCTATTACCGTAGGTCTCATGGTAAGACTTAAGACCGAGACCATGATAACTTTTTGTTTTGAGGTCCCCAGATGCCAAAAACGCTATTCGTTCAAATTTATATATATGTATATATATATATATATATATATATATATGGCATTTTGAATTATTAACCTAGCTTAAGTGGTTGCGGAAAAAATCCAAAAAACATGCTCATAAAATCTCCCATGTTAATCTTATGGGAAAAAGGTTTTTGGCTTTTCCTCAGTTAATTTTACTTTAAACTTCACATTTGCTTTTACCAATCACTTCAGCTCCACAAAACAATCATTTTGGTGTTTAAGTTATGATTCTACGTCCAACCGTTGCAGAGATATTCAAAGTGCTAAATACAGTACGTTGTCCAATGTTATCCTTATGGAGAATAAATAAAATTTGATATCTCGATTATTTATGAATTTATATTGATGAAACTTGGTATGTGGCTTCACGTTGTACTGGTATATTGATATTTGCACAAAAAATAAATGTTTTGTTGATTGTCCCCGTAGCAGCTAACCTGCATACTCAGCCCTAATGTTATTCTTATAGAAAATAAGTAAGTTTTATATCTCCCTTAATTATGAACATAAATTAATAAAACTTGGTAAGTAGCTTCACCCGGTTCAGTTATATTGATAATTGCATAAAAGCTCATTTCTTATCTTCCTTGTTGCAGCAAACCTGCATACTCAGTCCTAATGTTATTCTTATGGGGAATAAATAAAATGTTATAAATCACTTATTTATGAATGTATTTTTGTCAAACTTGGTAAGTGGCTTTATGTAGTAGTGAGAAACATATAAATGCATTGGAAATTCGCTGAGTACGCAGGATGCTGCGACGGGGGGTATTAGTTGTTACCAACTCATTTCATATAGTTGCCACATATATGCTAGTCGGTATCTTTATTTTTGAATTAATCTTCTTAACTATTAAGCCCTTATATTTTTTTATAAACTGTTATCATTAAAATTAAATTGTTCAATTGATTGTTTAATTTGTTTATACCCATTCTTTCTTACTTACATGATTTATACAAAACATCCAAATAGCAAAAGCTGTTATACTTTAATATTGTTTGGTTATTATATGAATATTTCAACACTAGTCGTGCTTAATCAAATTTCCTCAATAAAGATAAAACCTAAGTATCAAGTATTTGAAATTATTTTTCTTGTCATGGTTTGATCTAATTTTTATTTAGTTAGTCAACAAACGTCAACAGTTCATGGTTATTTCAGGATATTAAGGTTATGAGGAAATAAAATCAGAAAATTATAACTAGACTTTGGCCAAGAAGGTAGATTACCCATGTTGGTAATAAACATTGGTGTATAGGCTGAGTTTTAATCACTGAAACATGTCGCATTGAATCGAATCGAATTGCATCGATTCAAATCAAAATTCTTTGAATCGCATCGTTGCATCGAATCGACATAAAATCGCTGCATCGCACACCCCTACTGTGTTTAGCACTTTTAATATCTCTGTAACAATTGGACGTAGAGCAATGATCGAAACACCAAATTGTGCATCTTTTTGAGCTGATTCCAATGGAAAAAATTTAAATTAAATTTTTTCAATTATGTGTAAGAAACTCAAAAAACCCATTTTTGGAGTACTAAAGTCCCGCAAAATACCCTTTTGGATAGGTCGATCTGTCTGGTTTTCAAACTTAGAGTCATAAATCCTGCTTTACACGTTTAAACCAAATTTCGTCAAAATCGGCTTATTTTCCCCAGAGTTATCATGCTCACGGACACATATATACAGTTCTGAACGAATGATGTTTTTGGCATCTGGGACCTCTAAACGAAAACAGGGTGTCTAGTAATATTTGATCTCAAAATTCAAGACTTTTTCCAGACTTTTTAAGACTTTTTCCAAAATTTTCCAGACTTTCGCAAGATAGTACAAATATACTAAAAACGTCATAAGAGTAAAAATATCATGTTTTACCACTTTTTGGATTTTTACTTTCTCCCCCTTACACATAAGGAGCTCAAATAGCTCAAAAAACTAAATAATTTGGTATCTTGAATTACTATTCTACGATTACTGGTTGCGGAGAAAATTTAAATTTCTATTTTTCATAAACACAGTACGATGTCCAATGTTATTCTTATGGGGAATACAAAAATTACTGTTTATCTCTTATTTGTCGATCAATTTCGTTCAAACTTGATATGCTTGTCAAGTTAGCATTGACCAACAGAAGAAATTCGAAATATGTTGCCCCTTAATAACTCTGAGGGGGGATAATAGGGGGCATTCCCCCTCTAAAAACAACGTGTGTAGCGATGGATTCTGTAGTGCCTCCTCAACAGGGATTTCGGTGGATATTTTTGAAAACAACTTGTTTACATTATTTTCTGTACATTCAACCGTGCTTTGTATTTTATAGTAAAGAAAAAGCTTCGTGCTTAGTAAAGAAAAATTAATTTATTCATTAAAGATGGGCTAAAAGGGAGAAAGTATGTGTCAGTTTTCTGATACCGTTTATTTAAACTATGGTAAACAAATTTAAATAGTGAAAAAGAATGACACTTGGAAGAAAAATCACTAACAAAACCAAAACTCAATATAATATTTTTTATTAAAAACTCAAATACTGCATAATATATGAAAATAAATATTTATATATAAATATATATTTTTTTCAATTTAACTTAAAATACAAATGAAATAAACGTTACCGGTTAGCTATATACAAAATAATTTAATTAAAGAAACAAAACTAAAAACGTCAACAAATTTAAAAGGGCATAAAATATCAGCATGTTAAAAGAACATAAAAGGATATTTTCCAGAGTTGTTCACCCTAATTCTAAATAAGCATTCACATAGAGATGGTTGGTGATGTGCTCGGAACGTATTCCTAACAAAGTTTGCTATCTGGACAAATTTCAAGACGATAAGTATCTTCCAACTCTTTAGACCGAACGTAACTGTAACCTAGATAATCCGTATGAACAATTACTTTTGGTTTTTTACATCGTTCCGCTTATGAAAGTGTACCCTCTTTATACATTGGAAAGCAAAGAGGATTAAAATAAAATACAGTACCGGTAAGTTAGTAGCCTGTTCATGTACAGCAGCAAATACAAAATTTCGAATAGGTTGGCATATGAAAATAAAAGGCTAAAGTATAACTAATTTTTACTCATAACTTTGAAAACATATTTAGGCATAAATCTAGGCCTGTCGATCTCATCACTGGCCAAAAAATATTTAAGAAGTCATCTAACTTATATATTTTTTTATATCAGTACCTAAATTAATTTTAATCGAGTTCAGTTTTAAAAATCTAGGCCTAACTTAAATTTTTCCAATTTCTCCCATGTTGACATAATTTGGCGATTAAATCGAAGTTTAAAATTACGCAGACGATAGTAAGCTTTGGCCTAGTTAAAATGTGTTCAAAGGTAAGTTAAAACATTACAGTGACTAGGCTTATTTGATATTTAGGCCTATACAGCCTATGTGTATAGAGAACCACTTTATTAAATGTTATAAACAGTTAATTAGTAAACATGTTCAGACCACAGTTTAATATTTCCAAGGGTAAAAGTAAAGTAACTTCATTAGTTTAGTGAGAGCCTACTCACACATTATTTACGACATTGTTCAAATGTCACTAAGCCACTGTTTAATGGTCTTCTGGTGATCTGAGAAATAGTTGACAACTGTAATTAAAACTATAAAATTGTATAACTTAATACTACTGAACAACTGTCGGGCGAGTTACTTCGCCCCGTTCCGTGGAAACCAGGCCACAGTGCAAGCGGTGCAGACGACGAAATTCGGCCGTGTTCGAAGTAAATTGCAACGTAAACTTAAAAGTTTTAACACGTAAAATATTAACTTAAGTGTGTATTGCTCACGCTCACCGTTGAACAAAAGTTGAAGCATTGTTGGAATGCAAAGGGAAATAAGAATAGATCATAGTTAAGTTGTTAACCTGTACCGCCAATAATTTGCAGGCATTATTCAATATTTACGGACAAATCCCGGTTTTAACTCACTTCACTCGTCAATGTAATCTTTAACCTACAGGTTTAAATGCTTCACTATGCGTCCGTCAATGCGCGCAACTGCGCAGGTACTACGACGACGCGACGTGTGCGTGTGAGAATCAGAGTCGGAGTCTAGGGACGTTCCGATACGATACGATACTACTCACTACTGGCTACTGGCTTGGACCCGATATTTGGTATCGCTACGAATCGAAACTAAAGTATTGATACCCATTACTCTAAGAGGAACGCGGGAGATAACTTGGAGTCGATTCTCTCTATGATAAGTTACAAGAACTATATTTGAAGTTATTATTTGTGTTTATTTTGCTAAAAAGTATATTAAACAAAAAATAATCTATGTTTTAACAACGTAAAAATGTACTATTTTTCCGATACCGATACTCAACTTTTCTTTCGATACCACGATAATATCGGTTAACCGATGCCCAGAGTTCCGAAAACAAAGTTTCGATACCTACTCGGGTCGGAAGTATCTCTATCAGAGTCCACTAGCCAAGGGATGGCGAACGACGCGGGCGAGAGTGTAGAGGTACCTTCAAGGTCATCGCTCTCCACCCCTCCCCCTCGTGACTCATCTTCCTGTTCGCGTTGCCATAGTAACGGCATGTACTTGACTGGCTTTCTTAATTTCTCCGAAAAACTATAGGCCAAGCATTTGCTTCGGTTGTTCCACAACGTACATCTTGTTTCAATTGCCATTGATTATAAATACTAGTACCTTGATATCACTGTTTATAAGTTTTATCCATTTTCCCGACTTAATAACAATTTTATATATTAATTCCCGCCTTTCCCGACCTTTTATTAATTTCTATACAAATTCCCGACTTCCCCGACTTTCCCGACTGCTAGACACCCTGGAAAAGTTATCATGGTCCCAGGCGTAGGTCTTACCATGCCGACTACGGTAATAGATTCTTCCGAAATTCGCCAAAAATATCACAGTACCAAAGTAATTATGAATTTTGAGTATTTACCCCCAGTTTTTATATCACTATTTACTAAAGATGTGCGAGTACAGGTTTTTTAAGCAGAGTCGAGTAAATTGCAAAAGATTGGAATCTCGAGTTCGAGTCAGATATACAAATTAAAAATACCCCCGTCGCAGCAAACCTGCATACTCAGCGAATTTCCAATGGATATATAAATGTCTTAATACTACATATAGTCACTTACCAAGATTCATAAAAATATATTCACAAATATATATATACAATTTTAATTATTCTCCATAAGAATAACATTGGGCTGAGTACGCAGGCTTGCTGCATCAAGGAACACAAAAAATAGGTTTTTATGCTAATATCAATACAACTCAACTAGGTGAAGTCATATACCAGTTTTTATTAATTTATGTTTGTAATTAAGGGAGACGTAGCATTTCGTTATTATCCATAAGAATAACATGGGGCTGAGTATGCAAGTTTGCTGCTACGGGAGTCTTTGGCAAAAGATTATTATTTTGAACAAATATCAATAGACCTCTACCAGATGAAGCTATAAACCAAGTTTTATCAGTATACGTTCATAAATAGGCGAAATATACATTTTTTCTTTTCCTCCATAAGAATAACATAAGACAATGTACTGTGTTTAGCACTTTCAATATCTCGATAACCAATTGACGTAGAGGAATGGTCAAAATACCAAATTGTGTGTTTTTTTAAGCTGAATCCAATGTTAAAAACTAAAATTTAACTATTAACCAAAATTACATGTAAAAAATTAAAAAAAAAAAATTTGGGGTACAAAACCCCCCATAATAATACCCCTTTGGATAGAGCGATCTGGCTTGTTTTCAAACTTTAAGTCATAAATGTTGCTTTACACGTCCGTGTAATATTGCTTATATATGTCCATGAGCATGATAACTCTCATGAAAATTATCCTATTTTGATGAAATTTGGTATAAACGTGTAAAGCAACATTTATGACTTAAAGTTTGAAAACCAGCAGATCGCTCTATCCAAAGGGGTATTATTATGGGGGGGGGTTTGTATCCCAAAAATGTTTTTTTAATTTTTTACATATATATTGGTAATATAGTCAAATTTTAGTTTTTAACATTGCATTCAGCTTAAAAGAACACACAATTTGGTATTTTGATCATTCCTCCTCTACGTCAATTGTATATGTATATATTGTACATATGTAATTGTATATATATATATAGTTTCGAACGAATGGTGTTTTTGGCGTCTGGAGACCTCAAAACAAAAAGTTAACATGTTAGGCTAACAAAAAAGATGGTAAGCCTAGGTCTTACCATCCCGACTACGGGAACAGCTTCTTCCCTATAGGGTAAATTCGCTGAAACTAAAGTTTGGCCGGTACATGACCGAACTCATTGTACTCTCAGCCAAAATAAACTGTTCAAACCATCGTCTTCAGTTCTATTTCGAACCCCCTAGGACATAAAATCGTGATTTTGCTTCTACATGCAAAACCAACATGCACTGCTATTCTGACTTTCCCTGTTCGCCTTTTTGTCATGAATTCTATTTTATGAAATAACTAGCTGGCCCGAAAGACGTTGTCCTGTCCTAATGTCATTGAATTTTTTTATATCAAATACTCGCTCATTTTCAATATCGTGAGCACTGAAGACGGCTATCACAAACGCAGCGGCAAATTTTATACCGCTTTCATCGTAGCCACCCGCGACACTCAAAAGCCGCTCAATGTACCGCTCGCCGCTTGTATCGTACCCGAGGCCTAATCCCATCTACTCGCTCTTGCTGTCCATCAGTTAGACAAGTTAGTTGCCTTGCCTACTAGCTGTGGCTGTGAAAATATTGGGTTGCTTGCGCATTTGTTTGCCGCTTGAAGTTGTTATTGTCGACTACCATTATTATTAATTACTGTGACTGTTAGTGTTTGTTTTGACATTATCTAGTATGAAACGTGAAACAAGTGTGTGTGTGAGTGGGGGGGAGGGGGGCAGCAGTGTTAATTTTGCACAGGGGCGGCAAACATCTAAATATGGCCCTGCCTATGTTTTGTATATTATGTTTAGGCCTGAACTACATCTTTCTACGAATGGAGAAAATAAAATTATATTTAGGCCTTATAAGTTAAAATAAACATTATTTTAATATTTAAAAGGCTTATTGCATGGTAAAACATTAGCCTCCTAACTAACCACACAAAATGTATTTACTAACATATCTTAGCATTAATGTGACCACTAGTAGTCCTAATTCAATTCAAAATTCTTTATTCATAGGCAGTACACACAGTATACATTGAATAGTGTCAAGTGTCTTTTCTTACATCTAATACATATTTGCAACAAATTAAATCAAACCTACATTTTTTAAGTAAAGCAAAGTAAGTGATTGTTATTTAATCACATTTTTACACTATAAGGTTATTACATTTTCGCAGATGCTCAGGGAAACGTGCTCGTGTTCATAGAGGGTACATAGAACTTCTCGTGGTACAAAGAAGGTACCATAAACCTTCTAAATTACCTTTCAAGTTTTATGAGAGGTGGAAAAATTCATTTAACGAATAAGAATGTTAAGAATGTTTACTTTAATGAATTTTAAGTTAGTAACAACATGAACGAATTTTTGAAAGTGCCTGGCAAATCAACTGATGAAATTGAAGCCATGCCTTACATAGTTTTCAAATATTACAAATTATTTAAAAAATGTATTTATAAACCAATTTACAAATAAGTTTGATATAAAAATGCCCCAAGTACAAAAAAAGTTAAAATAAATAAGGTATTTTCTTAAGTCTATTTGGCTAATTTAAAAAAAAAAAACAGACTACAGGTGTAGACATAATTGAAAATTGAAAGGATTAAAATAATAAAGGAATTATATTGTTATCTGTCATAGAACTTGAGAAATAACCGAGCCTAAAATTAATGGATTGACTCAATTTCAATTATTATGGAACAAAAAACAAGCACAAACTTCTTATGCTAACCAATTAGATTTCATTACAGATATTTTTTTGATATTTTACTTAAAAAAATTACAAGGTTAGGTTAACCTAAAAGTGGACTATACAGACAGTGTTCATACAACTCAATCTGAAGGTCCTGGTCAATCTGAAGGTCCTGGTCAATCTTCCATTTTGGTATAAAGAGTAACACAAATTTATAAGGCACAAATTACTCATTTATAAATAAAACACTAAAATCCACATCACAACTCTTAACACCTCAAATGCGTTCACTCTCATTTTTAATTTACAGACGACGAGCAAACGACCCTTGGTAGCACAGGTAAACTGCGGGAGTATATGAAGGTTTACACGCGCTCGAAACTTTAGAGTTTCAGTAAAACCTCGAGTTTCAGTTCCGAACTCGGCTCGAACTCAAAATCTCTAGCGCTCGCACATCTCTACTATTTACACGTGATGAACAATCCTTAAGATTTTTCCAGAAGTTTGCGTTCTACAGCAGAATGTGATTTTTCTTCTTTATGCCTTACTGTACTGTACCTTGAGGGAGGTGGGGGCCCGGGACAGGAACAGTCCCCGGCTGGCTGCCAGCCACGGCTCCCGTCTGCCCCTGAGGCCGGCTGCCTCCCTGCATCCAGCTGCCCTCCGCTGCAATGACACAACCGATTAAAAGGTAATCGACACTGCACATGTGCACATAATTGTTCGGTGTACTTTTAACCATTTCTTACAATTTACATGTTAGCTGATGTTAAAGAATATAAATTTTAAACTGATCAAGCCTAAGCATTGTCTCTACCACCATGACAATAGTTATTGGCCTGGGTATTTCTGAAGGACTCAAACTTATATGTTTGTAACTTTACTAAATGCTTTGTTTGAAATTGATTGCTAGTGATGGTGAGTTTATATTATTTAAAACATTATTATTGCATATGTTTTTTCACTGACTAGAGTAAATCAGATTTCACAATGTTTCAAGATCTGGAATCTGACCCGGTCTTCAGATGGGAAGAAGACCTAAAACCCATTTATACTATAAAAGTATAGTGTTGATACATAAACTAGTTGATACAACTTTTCTTTCACTTAACATACACTGTGTAAAATTCCATGATGGATGACCGCTTTACCATAAAAGGTTAATTTTAAATTTACGCATTAAAACAAAACAATGTTCAAAACGTGTAAAAGTACAGTGTGTTAATGTAAAACCAAAACTAGTAGATACGAGTTTTCACAACCATGGTTTACTCACTTTGTGGGCGGAGACTGGGCCCCGGCAGATGCTGCGAGTCGCCCTTCCCCTGCGAGGCATCGCCCGAGAGTGATGGGAACTCCTGCTGGAAGTACGGCGACTGGTGAGCCAGGTACGACGGAGTGTTCTCTGTACCACTTGATGTGATGGAGCTCCAAGACTTGTCGCCAACATGTGCCTTTACATTATAATAAAATGTTGCTTACACCTTTATATTATAGGATAAAATTTTACAGACTGTGTTATAAACACCATGCATTTGTTCTTTGTGTTTGCTCTTTTAATATTTTGCTTATTTAGTTTTTTAGTTATGAGGATGGCCACTGAAACCAAATATCAAAATATTTTCCCAAACTTTAAACTGCTGAAATCCCAGACTTTTCATTAAATGGGCCACCCGGCACTCAACCCGGCAGGTGCAGCAGTGATAATAACTAAGATATTTGTTTGTAGGGAGGACACTAAGATGTATTTTTAATTGAAATCTTTAAAATGTGTGAATTTGTTTACAGTGGGAAATTAAGAAGAACATTTTCAGAATTAGTACTAAATTAAATAAATAATGAATGGATGATTAAAAGTGACTGCTGACCCAAAAGAACTGATATGAAAACAACACTATTCTTTTTAATTCTTTAGCATTTGAGATACATAATTATCAGTACCTGTTGTATAAATCAAAGAACTTTTAATGAATTTTCTCTATGGGAAAGAAGCTATTACCGTGGGTTGAATCGTGGAAGAGTAAAAATGCACTATAGTGTACCCCTAGCAAATATATTAAACACTTTCTGATCCAATGTTTTACATGTGTTTATATAGGAAACAGTAATTTCAATTTTATTTGTGTTTGAGGGTGCGATCACTTTTGTAAAAATGGTCCGACTTTGATGGAATTTGGCACAGTTATGTGAAGTAGCATTTATTTTAACGAGTTCGTAAACCAGACGGATCACATTAACCAAAGGGGGGTTTTATTGGGGGTGTTGTATCCTGCCTATGGAATTGAAGGTATAAGTCTTTCAAACCCCAAAAAGCACATCTAGATGGTTATTACAGGACTTGTTGGGTAGCCATAAATAACTTAAGAACGAAGTTGCACGCGGCACCACGCTGATGTGAGGAAAGTTAATTTCCGCATTAAAACCTTAAAAAGATCAAATAAAGGGTTTAAACAAACACTGGTTACATTTTTGTAATTGAAAAATTTTATTTTTTGGCCGTTTTGATGCTCCTGGTTATATTTAAATTCACTAATAGGATGCCATTGTTGTACATTATAAAAGTTAGAAGGAGGTATTGTTGGGATAAAAAGTTGGTATTGGGGTATGGGGATGATAAAACGATATAAAGATATGAAAAACAGCTTTTTCCAGTGTAAAATCCCCACAAGACAACATACTGTATTTTGACAATTAACATTTTCTTTAATAACTCGGTAAGTACTTGTGCTAGAATGATGAGGGAGGGCTTAACATCTTTGGATTTTTACATACAATAAGTTAATGTGCAATAAGTGTACATTTGGGGCTTTTCTGACCCTTTTTGGGCCCAAAAACCCAAAATTTGAAAACTAAAATCCCCAGAAAAGGGGGTTATTTTTCCGATTGGTCTGCCCAACAAACTTGTCCAACTGATTATATAAAGAAATGTCTCTACCAAATTTGAAGTAGCTTAAATCGGACAAAAATTGCAACTGCTAAGAGTGCGAACACACACACACACATATATATATATATATATATATAATATATATATATATATTTATAAAGATTTTAGTGACCCCTCAAAACGTGTTCAAGGAGTCACGTTAGGAACTTCTATGGTGGTCCCGGGCTTAAGTCTCACCGTGCGGGTCATGTTAATGTGCATTCTCCATAGGAATGTGTGAATTCTCTATAGGAAATTCACTAATAATACTCTATGGCCCGACCAGAATCTCTGACGATTCCCAGACGCAGATGATTTTTTGTAGACTCAAACGAAGTACACACAGCATTTTCCTGTTTTGTATATATATATATATAAAATATATATATATATTTATTATATATAAATAAAAATCATTTAAAGCTAAATCTGTTAAAAGCATGTTATAAATTTGAACTGAATAACACATTTAGTTACACCTCTTCACCCAGAAAAAGGTATGACAGTAAAGAAAATGTGTGATAAGAGAAAAGCAGCAAGATTGAGCTCTAACCTGGCTGGTGGTTGTTGTGGGTGTAGGAGTTGAAGTGGTGGGGGGAGAGGTGACGGGGACAGTCACAGTGGTGGAGGGGGCGCTGGTCACAGTAGCTGTCGTAGGCGTCGGCACAGCCGTTGAAGTTGGTGCAGGGCCGGTCTCTCCAGGCTTGCTTCCCCATCCTGTTCCTCCACTAGGCACTAGACTGACTGCTGGATCGTTTCCACTGTATTCAGATTTTAGACTTGGCAAATTAGCTGGTGGTCGACGGGCCGAAGGAACCTTCCCCAAACTTTGCATGCCATGGCGACGGGATGATGTGTTTTTGTGTGGGTGGGTTTCCAAAGATTCTCCCTGTGGAAAATTGAACAGCTACAGTTTAAACAGTAATACACTTTCAGCAGTCTGAAACCTTCAAATCAATCAAAATCTTCTTTATTCATTTGTAGTAAAAAACAGTACATATAGAATGGTATCATGTTACTTAACACGTTCGCTACCAGCCGCCGCATGACAGCCCACGAAAAAAATCATAAACTTCCCTGTAGACTGGTCCTAGTTCTAGCTACAGACCAAGCGCCGCATATATAAGGCGGACTATCCGTAGACCGTGCCTAAACCATCTAACCTTTAAAATAGACCGTTGCGAAGAAATTTCTCATTTAATATCAAGAAACCAACGCCGCAGTTCTGCGGCGGCAGTCTATTTTAATGAACCTAGCCGCCGCAGATCTGCGGCGTTGGGCTATGAGTACGCCACGCCTGCCGCAAAATTGAGGCGGCAGTCTGTGGTTACGATTTTTTTTCACATTGTGGTAGTGAACATGTTAACTATTATCTTACAGTATACAATTTACATGTTAAAGTAATCATCAATACAATAAATAAATGTGTTTGAGTCAGACATTTTTTTAGCTTAGATTTAAATTTATTAGTCTCACTAATATTTTTCATTTATACTGGCAAGGTTTATAGGAAGGTTTTTTCATACAGTGTCAAGCTATGTTTGATGAATGCTGGTTGATTTTTCATTCTCTTATTATAGTTGTGTCTTTGATAGCTCATTTAAATTTATTTTGAAAATTAAGATTAATTTATAAATGTATAAGCTAAACACAGTCATAATATTTAAATTTCTAAAATGTTCCTTAGCTGAGTCTCGTTCCTCTAATTTTAACATTACATGGATAGCATTCTTCTGCAAAACTAATATTTTTTGAGATTATTTTTAGATGTCAATGTTTATATCCTTAATCAGATATAGGCTATATTACAAACAACATACAGTAAGTTACAAACCAAAAATAATAATTAGTGTTAGGATTTTGTAACAATTGGGTTTTTGATATTTCGATGCTGTTTCATTCAGCAAATGGCATTTTTACTGAGAGCTTCTTAAAACTACTTTAAATGTTAAAAAAGAATAAGTTTTATAAATAAAAAAATAAAAAATACTTACCCTACTTGCCCTGTATAAATTATTTATGTCTAGTGATTGAAATTTTGACTTTCCTTTCTCCCCTTTTGTTGCAAGCCCCGACAGTGTAGACATGCTGTCTGCAGGGAACCATTTAGAAGAAACAGACCCGTAGAACGAACCTTTTTCCTGTAAACAAGATTATTTTAAAAAAATGTTATTGCATTTTTCCATGTGGGGATGGACAATCATGGGAGTTTCAAATCAGTATGCCTATTCTGCAAAATCACTGAATTTAGCCCAGTAATAGACCTAATAGAGCCCAGGTTAACAGGTTGGAGGGAGGAGGAATTTGTCTTGGATAAGTTGACCGAGATAACAAAATCTTAAAAAAGTTCCATGGTAGCCAAACATTTCTTCAGCGCAAAATTCCTCAAAAAGTATATAGCCTAACCTAGTATAACTGTGCATGCTACAACTGACCTCTAACCGCCAGTTTCAAATGAAATCAGATTCTTGCAATAGATAATCCGGTGCAATTAGTGTCTATAAACAAATGTTTTAACCTTTAAAAAATAACCAGGATATTTATGGTTTGTACCTCTTTATACTAATTTTCCTGACCAATTTATTACTGTTTATATTTTTATATTAGGCCTACTTAAATGTGTATATATCCTACTAGTATTATAAATGTGAAAGTTTGGATGTATGGATATTTGGAGTTCCATCACACATAAATTACTGGACCGATTACGCTAAAATGTTGCATGGATATAACTTACATATTACATTAACATATAGACCTCATAATGTCTACATCTACCGGACACAGTAGCTCAGAGGTAAAGTGCCTGATTAAAGTCAGACGTAGCCGGTTTGATCCCGGTCCCAGCCAACTCCTGTCATGAGGAGACAAGGTCACCTCTGGCTTGCCCATGTGACTAATGCCGTGATGGTACCTCGCTGTCTTCAGTTCACCGCACAGGTCAATCAATAGCTTTTAGTGACGGATAGTTGAGGTTAAAAAAAAATCCAACCTTAGGACTCCACCCCACAGGTCCTGTAATTTCCAATGCAAATCTTATGGGAGTTATCATTTATAAAATTACCAGCTCTAGTTGTTTGTCAGTTAAGGCAAAGGAAGTCATATGGTAAAACTAAGCAATGATTTGATAGTGCTGGTCGGTTTGATATTTTTTATGTGTTTTAATTTGTCGCGAGCGAAGCCGCGGGTAACAGCTAGTTGGATTTTTATCAAGCTAGATTTTAATAATTTGAATTAAAAAATCGCAATAACTTACAATTTTTTTTATTAAATTATAAACTATTTACTAATCTTCGACACTTTATGTCATGTAAAACATTCTCGGGATACTGGGACATTGGGGGTTCAAATTCAATGAAGCCTTAGACAACCAGAATGAATGAGACACTTTGCACTATTGGTTTATTCAGCTGGAGTTTAGAGATGGTAATTTGCAATCAATACTTGCCAGTACATTTACTATGTATATATTTTTATTTAGTGATGTATTATTTGCCATTAGAAAAACTTCATAAACAAGACACATAATCGACTACCCCCCTACCCCCCCACCAAAAAAAAGATTTCCCAGTTTGCCCCACAAAATATATAACAATTTTTATTGTACTTGTTTCATTTGGGCAACAGTACATGTTGTTTAGCCTATGTAATGTGGATTCATTTTTGAAGAAAGAAGCCTATTTGCATTTATAAATATTTGATTATTATTCTAAATTATTTTTAAGTTATCAGCACTGTAAAAAGATAAGACTTCTATTACATCATTGGCTGAATGTCATACTTGCTTATGGATTTAATTGTTCTGATAACTTAAGTGTTTAATCAAATAGGAAGTATACAACAAACAATTGGATAAAGAATTGTCTTAGAGAGGAAAAAGTATTCCCATTAACCAAATACAAATTAAAACGTGATTACTTTGCACAACTAACCAAGAAAAGGGCACTGCTTGCCAACTCTTCGTATTTTATAGTTTAGAAGCTAAGAAAGATGATGAGCTATTTTGGGTTTCTACACTATTGATTTTATGTTTAAAATGTTGTGAAGGAAACTTCATAAAAAAATCCACAGAGAAATGTTTTTATTTCATTACAAGCTTCTATGCAATACCATACAATATGTTTACATTACGATTACTGGTTTCATGTCTGATCCACACTAGCCTAATAAATAAACTGTATCAGATAACCGACACTTCCTCTTGTTTAGCCTTCTCATTAACACGCTGGCTGCGCGTCACCGACTGGGCAGTGGTACCAAACAGTCGCCAGGTGCTCAACAACGCCCGGTCAGTGTCTCCATGCAAACTAAATGCAAGACTAAATAACCAGCACTCCTCCTAGACAGGCTGCTTGTTTCCCAATCATTGGAAAGACTGTTCTTCAATGTAGTTAGGTTTGTACTGAATTTCCCTGTGAAATTCCCGACTGGCAATGCTTTAAAAACAATTTTTTGTCCCATTTTTCTCCTTCCGATTGGAAAAACTTGGGGACCTGTTACTATCCAGGCAGAGCTGCTATCTGTGGGTGTTTCATCGAACTAAGTCCACTCTCGTGGTAACGCAGCACAGCACCGTACAGTGTTTTGCAACTCGTCAGACCAGAATATTTGTTTTCATCTGTGCCAATCAGGTTCGTTGCCGCACCGCGGGAGTGTCCCGCAGCGATCACGTTAAATTCCATTATATTTAATTATATACATAAAATGTAGTCTAAATATAAAATCAGCAAGTAAACTATTATTTTCAGAAATTATCACCCAAATCCCTTTAATGGGGCATTACAGTCATTTGATACACACTGTGGGTTTTAACGCAGGAAAATCACCCTTCATCCATAAAGTTAGGTGGCAACATAATCCAAATGTTGCTTCTACTGGTCAATGTCCAGCTTAATCTAACCTATATAGACCTTGTGCGGGGAGTAGGGGATACCAGCAGAAGAGTGGGGGGGTATCAACGTTGAACGGGAAGTTCATAATATCATGTGTCACAATACCATTCCTGCAGAAATATTTGGCTACTCTATATTAAATATCTTTTACTGGGTAAACGTATAGTAATTAAGTTTTTAGGATAGTCTTTATGAACATGAAGTTATTAGTTATTATAAGATGGTATTTATTCAACCAAAATTTGCAATATACTCTTTATTTTTCTGAGTATTTTATTTTAAATTATGTCTTAACAAATTCTAAATTGATACGTTGGGCTTCTTGAGTTTCTTGTTACTTGTTTCACTGTTGTAGGCAATATAGTTGAAATATTTTCTCTTGTACAATCAGCGGTTTTTAGCGAATTTCCCCTAAAGGGAAGAAGCTATTACCGTAGTCGGCATGGTAAGACCTAGGCCCGGGACCATGACAACTTTTCGTTTTGAGATCCCCAGACCCTGAAATAATAAATATGTATACTAATATACAACAACAAAGGTGGTGTTTTGAGACAACTGACTGTTTGTTATTTAAATACCTTTTTCTCTTATGTTCTGTTCACTATTATACAACTACTTACTTAACTTAGGTAAAGGAAACAGCTGTTAACAATGGATAGATAAATTGTTTATTGAAGGAAATTACATATGTTTGGACTATTAATTATGTGAAAGGGACTAACAATTATATGTTACAATCATAGGGACTTTCTAAAATTTGAATTAATAATTGAATTATACAATAATGGTGGCTTAGCTCAATTGGTATGCACAAGGGGTTCTGTCTCAGGGTGTAGTTAGTTGATCGTGCCGGCAAAATTCCATAAAACTCTTGATAATTAAGTAAATAAATATTATAAAATAAATTAGAATTGATCTACAAGCCAATGAAAAACGAATTTAATATTAATAAAAGTCTAGTTACTGATCTCTAATGAAATAATGAAAGTCACTGTTGGTATAGTCTTTGAGATGCTATGAATTCAAAATGGTTGCCAAAGGACAAAGTTCTCTAGGCTATATTTAAAGTCCTGATATTCTTTCAAAGTTTATATATGGTAATTTTGATGTGCTGTAAAAGTAATAGCCTATTTCGGATTCAAAGTTTATAAGTAAATATTTTAGTAATTCTTGGAGTAATTTATATTGGTGAAGTCTTGAAGCTTGTAGTTAGGCCTACTAAATGAAACAATCTCACCACTTCAGCAACTTATTTCTTCGCCCAGATATTATTAATTATTCTTGAGGTGGCCAAATAAGGGAAGTAACTGATCTGGGCTCCGGTGACTATAAAATGTTAGACTGTTAATGTCTAAACACTATTTTAAATGGAAAATTTAAATGAAATTTGGGACAGTGCCCTCTAAACATCTAACACAGGCCATGTCTTCTCCAGGAGTCTCTATCACCAGGTGCTTCTCTGTTGATTGTTATAGGGTTCACAAAACTAAACACAAAACACTAATCTTGAGCCCAAAGTTACTTTCTCTGGAGGAAACACATGTTCACTTCTGCTTATAAAATGAGATCAATTTTGAATTTTAAATTCTTAGGCTATATATATAAAATGTGATCTGAGATAATTGTACAGGATGAATCTTTAAATTAATTAAATGTTAAGTAGGCTATTGTGACTTATAATGGAATATCTATTCATAGGATTAAATGGTTAATAACTACAGTGAAATATTCAGAGGGATGAAAAATTAAAACAATACACAATTATTATATTAAACTATATTAATACATCATTGGGAAAGTAACGCATGGGAACAAACAGGTATCTTAACATACGGTATTGAATAATTAGACAGGGCACATATGCAAAATATGATTATTAATTATTTACAAATGTGTGAAAATGTGATGAAAATGTTTACATAAAAAGTGAATCATTGCAATATCCCCTCAGAAGTCATGGTAGGTAATGAAATGAGTGACATGACTTCGACATAATGATGAACAATTATGAAAACATTTGAATTACATTTATAACAAACTGGCAATGAAATTGACATACAATTAAAACATCAAATTATGAAGAAACAAGGGTAAGTGGGAGTTGAAAAAGTAATATAACACAAACAAATAATTAATTGGTTTATAATCTTAACACACACAAATCATTAGGGGTAAACATATACTTTGGGTCACTGACATAGCAGAGTTTATATTGGGATTATTTACACAGGGGATTAATTATCTTTAACCATTTTATTACTGTCTATTGGTTGATTACCTTGACACATTTTGATTCCTATTGGCATTAACACTATTTATCTTGAGGTTTTCACTTGTGGGGAATGATTGTTTATATTATTTACATTGGGGAATATTGAGATTAAATTAGTTCTTCCTTTTTCTTTATGCACTATTTACAAGGGTTTATGTTTATGTATTGGTGTTTAATGTTCATTATGATGTTTTGAGGTCTCTACACACTGAATATATATTTACACTGGGATAAGGGAGATAGATAATCACTGTTTGGCTTCATAAAATAATTGTTTTACTCTTCGTTAGTACACTGGGACTGGAGATATTTTTTCAAGTAGGAAATATGGTATGGGGTAAGAATTACATTTAAGATACTGAGAGTTCTCTAAATTTAAAACATGTTGGTACATATTATTAAGGTCAGGCTGTTCAGAAAATGTATCTTGATATTTCAATAATAAGTCGGCTAACTGTTGTTTTTGTGTTGAGTTTAGTAGGTTGTTGGTGTTTAGTGATTCTTCTATTTTTTCAGGTGATATACTTCTGGTGATGTTATATGTATTGGTTGACCCATGATCATTGTAATTACCATTATTATGTTCGTTATTGTTATTTTGCCTCTGGCTATTCTTAACAAATATATGACATGTAATTCCTTCTGCGTTTACCGTTCCAAACTTCAATGTGATTTTATTATTATTTATTATTAGGTTTATTTCTTCACGATCAAAGTTTATTGCCATCTTCCAAATGATTAACACATCAGTTCCAAATATCAGGGGGCGTACCAAGTTTGGGATGAGTAATATCTGTATGTTGGTAGTTTGATTCTGAACTGTAACAGGTAACATTATAATACGTGAAATCCTTTTTGATTTTTCATTTGTGGCGGTTCTAATGTAGGTGTTCGTAACTGGTAACTCTTCATGTTTTCCAATATTTTGTCGATTTTCATCATACCATTGTTCTGATAAGCAAGTTATATTCAAACCCGTGTCTATTAAAGCTGTTATGTTTAGTTTATTTATTTGTACTGTTATTTCTGGACAATTTGATATTGATTTAGGTTGCATTATTTACATTTTCAAATTCTTCAGATAATAGAAATTCTCTATTGCAATATATATTGCTGATCATTGAATCATTTTGATTATTTGAAACATCATTTAAATTACTAACATTATTAGGATTATTGTCATTAGAAATATTATTATCGTTATTTTGAATGTCATTATATATATTTTCATTAGGCCTCTCAAATCCGAGTGAATTAATTTGCACTGAAGCTATTGCGTGATCGTGATTAAATGATATTTCAGGGTGTAGGCCTCCAATATCGACAGTGCTTTCTAGTTTAAAGGCTTTCTTTGGTTTTGAGGTGCACTGGGGGCGGTTGGGGTTCTTTCTAAAATAGTTGTGCAAACCTTGCGATGTTCATCACTGGGGTAGCTAGTGTTACGGGGTTCTGGGTTGTGTGAGGACTGTGGTCGTGGTCGTGTAGGACTGTTTGTTCTTCTGTAGTTGTCGTGTTTCCAATTTTGGTTGTTGTATCTCTGGCCATAGTTTGTATGGGGGTTGTTTTGGTTGTGATAGTTGTTATTTCTGTTTTGGTAACTATGGTTGTGGGGTTGATAGGCTCGATTATCAATATTTCTGTGTTGTGTCTGCTGATTATTATGTTGTCTGTGGGGGGTTGATTGGTTGTGTTCGGGTCGGTGTTCACTTTTATTGTATGGAGACTCGTTCTTGTGATACGTACTGAATTGTGAATCGATCTTGGACCTTTTGTGAGCGTCTTTCAAGTCTTCTCTTTGTAAAAGAGCCTCAAATTCCACTATGGAGTCTACGTTCTGTACCCGACGAGCGTCTTGGATCAGATCATCAAAGTGTTCTGATAAACATGTCACAATCTCATCTTCCCTTAGTGGTGGTGTTGACGATTGTAGCGTGATGACCCTTTCCACGAAATATTCGGCCCTAGTTAGATTGCTGTTCGGTCGGTATTTCTCGATTTCGAGCTTTTGGCGGATCCGTTTTTGTATTTCACGGTTCCAATATCTTTTATCGAAAGCCGATTCAAAGTCGTCCCAATTTTGTATATCCGATTTAACTAGATAGAACCATCGAGCAGCGTGGTTTTCGAGACTGCCATCTATTAGGTCAATTAGGTGTTCTCTTGGGTCGGCGTCCGTGTTAAGTCGGTTTAGACTCCGTTCGTAGTACTTTTTGAATTTGGTTAAGTATTCTCGAGGGTTGTGTGTTCGACCGTTGAATTTAGGTAAGTTTAGGTCGGGAACTAAGCCAGAATTTCCGTTACATAATATTTGGACAGGGGGCCATGATAGGGTTAGGTCGGTTTAGTGTGAGTTTTTCTACTTTGTCTTCACATTGTGTGAAGTGGTGGTTTAGTTGCTCAAATTGTGCCTTTTGTTTCTGGATTTCTTCAAAGTTGGAGTCGATTTTGGGGACGAGTTGTTCATTTAGCCGATTTGTGTATTGTGATATCGATTGTTCGATTTGGGCTTTATTTTCAAATTTAACTTCCTGAATTTGATTTGTGACGTCGTGGTGGTTTGTTTTTATTTTCGAATCAAGGGCTGTGTAAGTGTTGTGGTTTTCAGTGATGATTAGATTTTTTAGGGAAGCTGATTGTTTTTCTAGGTCCTGGATTAGGTTTTCTCGGATCTTTGTGCCACAGTCTTCTAATTTTAAATCAAATTCTGTCCGGATTTTGTTTAGTTCAATAGTGTGGTTTTGCTGAATGTCTTTAATTTGGTTCAATTCAGTCTGGAAATTAAGTTGGGTTTGACTAAGATTTGAGATTTGTTGCTCAAGTGTGGTTTTGCAATTTTGTATTTCTGATTTGAGTGCCTCTTGGTTGGTTTTAAGTTCTGACTTAAGCTCGGATTTTAATTCGGATTTTAATGATTCCTGGCTAGTTTTTAATTCGGATTTTAATGACTGTACTACTGTTAATATTTGCGACAGGAGATTTGGGTCTGATCCGCTGACTTCATCGTGCCGTTCGAGTGTGGCGATGCTAGGTTCGTCGGTTGGAGGCGCATGAATGGTCACGGAGTTACGGGTGACTTGCGTATCGTTCAGTGAGATATGGTCGGAGGGAGGGGGCGTTGTCATAGGAACAGTGAATGATGCGCGCGCCGTCGTACTGGTGGTCAGCTCGGCAGTTGAGATTTGGGCTAAGATGTCTAATTTCTCTTTAGGGTCGGCGATTTCCTCAACTGGCGGTGTTACTGTATTTTCGTCTGTTGTGTGTTGTTCAGTAACTAATGTAGATTGTTCTTTGTTGTTTTGTGTTTCTAGTAAATCTTGGTTAATGTTATTTTCCTCGTCTGAAGCTGGGGATTCTGACTCTCGTCGTCGAAGACTCATTTTGGGGTTAGGTCTGAGATTGTAACGTTCGGTCATTTTAAATGTTTAGTGGGGAATGAAAGTTGAATAGGGGGAATAACAGTGATGGGGAACACGATTGTGGGATATAGGGAGGAAAAAGGGGAAACAGTACGGGATACAAATCACAGGTATGCTTAATCTACGTTAACATAGGCTTAGGCTAACTTAACTAGGCTAATTATCTCAGATCTTATTGAAAGAGAGTTATAGAATTTTGCCACACGTTGGTTGCGCCATTGAAATAATAAATATGTATACTAATATACAACAACAAAGGTGGTGTTTTGAGACAACTGACTGTTTGTTATTTAAATACCTTTTTCTCTTATGTTCTGTTCACTATTATACAACTACTTACTTAACTTAGGTAAAGGAAACAGCTGTTAACAATGGATAGATAAATTGTTTATTGAAGGAAATTACATATGTTTGGACTATTAATTATGTGAAAGGGACTAACAATTATATGTTACAATCATAGGGACTTTCTAAAATTTGAATTAATAATTGAATTATACAATAATGGTGGCTTAGCTCAATTGGTATGCACAAGGGGTTCTGTCTCAGGGTGTAGTTGATCGTGCCGGCAAAATTCCATAAAACTCTTGATAATTGAGTAAATAAATATTATAAAATAAATTAGAATTGATCTACAAGCCAATGAAAAACGAATTTAATATTAATAAAAGTCTAGTTACTGATCTCTAATGAAATAATGAAAGTCACTGTTGGTATAGTCTTTGAGATGCTATGAATTCAAAATGGTTGCCAAAGGACAAAGTTCTCTAGGCTATATTTAAAGTCCTGATATTCTTTCAAAGTTTATATATGGTAATTTTGATGTGCTGTAAAAGTAATAGCCTATTTCGGATTCAAAGTTTATAAGTAAATATTTTAGTAATTCTTGGAGTAATTTATATTGGTGAAGTCTTGAAGCTTGTAGTTAGGCCTACTAAATGAAACAATCTCACCACTTCAGCAACTTATTTCTTCGCCCAGATATTATTAATTATTCTTGAGGTGGCCAAATAAGGGAAGTAACTGATCTAGGCTCCGGTGACTATAAAATGTTAGACTGTTAATGTCTAAACACTATTTTAAATGGAAAATTTAAATGAAATTTGGGACAGTGCCCTCTAAACATCTAACACAGGCCATGTCTTCTCCAGGAGTCTCTATCACCAGGTGCTTCTCTGTTGATTGTTATAGGGTTCACAAAACTAAACACAAAACACTAATCTTGAGCCCAAAGTTACTTTCTCTGGAGGAAACACATGTTCACTTCTGCTTATAAAATGAGATCAATTTTGAATTTTAAATTCTTAGGCTATATATATAAAATGTGATCTGAGATAATTGTACAGGATGAATCTTTAAATTAATTAAATGTTAAGTAGGCTATTGTGACTTATAATGGAATATCTATTCATAAGATTAAATGGTTAATAACTACAGTAAAATATTCAGAGGGATGAAAAATTAAAACAATACACAATTATTATATTAAACTATATTAATACATCATTGGGAAAGTAACGCATGGGAACAAACAGGTATCTTAACATACGGTATTGAATAATTAGACAGGGCAAATGTGTGAAAATGTGATGAAAATGTTTACATAAAAAGTGAATCATTGCAACCCCAAAACCACCATTCGTTCAAAACTGTATATGTATGTATGTATGTATATATATATATATATACACAGTTTTGTATATATATATATATATATATATACACAGTTTTGTATATATATATATATATATGTGTGTGTGTGTGTGTCCGTGAGCACGATAACTCTCGTAAAAATTATCCGATTTTTATGAAATTTGGTATAAACATGTAAGGCAACATTTATGACTTTAGTTCGAAAACCAGCCAGATTGCTCCATCCGAAGGGGTATTTTGGTGGGGGGGCTTTGTACCCCAAAAATGGGATTTTTGAATTTTGTACGTATAATTTAGAAATAGTCAAATATTAGTTTTTACCATTGGATTCCGCTTAAAAAAAACACATAATTTGGTATTTTGATCATTCCTCTACGTCAATCGGTTACCAAGATATTGAAAGTGCTAAACACAGTACGTTGTCTAATGTTATTCTTACGGAGAAAAAGACAAATTTTATATCTCGCTTATTTATGAACGTATATTGACGAAACTTGTTATAAGGCTTCATCTGGTTGTGGTTTACATATATTTGCTCAAAAAAATTTTTTTGCCAAAGGCTCCCGCAGCAGCAAACCTGCGTACTCAGCCCCATGTTATTCTTATGGTAAATACTTAAATGCTATGTCTCCCTCAATTAAGAACATAAATAAATAAAAACTGGTATACGACTTCACCTAACTGAGTTATATTGATATTGGCATAAAAACCCATTTTTTGTGTTCCTTGTTGCAGCAAACCTGCGTACTCAGCCCCAATGTTATTCTTATGGAGAATAATTAAAATTGTATATACTGCTTATTTGTGAATATATTTTTATGAAACTTGCTAAGTGGCTTTATGTAGTATTAAGACATTTATATTTCCATTGGAAATTCACTGAGTATGCTGGTTTGCTGTGACAGGGGTATTTACTCTTAAAAAAGATTATTTGCTATTGCTGATTGTTTATTTGTGTTTTCAATATTTTTTCCTATAAAACTAATGTTCCTATAAAATGCAAGCAGCAAGGGTTGTAGGCAAATGAAAATAATTTGTGTTAATTGATAACGGCTGTTGAACAATTCTAACGTTTGGCCAAACTCCGAATGTTCGCAGTATTCGCAAGAAGTGTGGAAGATGCACAAAATTTTGAATATGGGATAGAATGTTCAGCCGAATGTTTATGCTACCAGTATACCATGGCCCAACATAGGCGAACTAAGGCAAGCGTGATAGTGTACTCGGTGTGCTCGTGTATGTTCGGGATAATTCGCATCGCCTCGCCATGATTCATGTTCGCCTGTGCTCCGTTTTTTGTTGTATGAATAAAAGGAGACGAGTGGAAGCGAATGGGCGAGCATACTGATACTGATACTGACAAACGTGGGGGAAGAATGCACTGCGATATAAAAAGATCTTTTGTGCCCCCGCTTCCGAGCTCTCATTTCCTTCCTAGAGCTACTCCTCCAACCCTACGTCTTTGATGAATTTTAGAAGCTGGAGGGGTTCTAAAAGAGGAGCATCCCTAATGCTTATCTGGTATGATCCCAAACTCCTGGCCCTTTTTGGCCAACCGCATTGTTCAGCCAGCAGATGTCTCGGGATTTCCTCCTGCTCCTGGCAGAATCTGCAGCCATTCTCTTCTACCATACCCATCTTCTTAAGGTGGCAAGTGTCCGGTGAGAAACCCTGTTAGAATTCTTAGGCTGTTCTTGTTAAGCCTGATCAGATTTTCAGATCTACTATGGTTAAAGTTGCCGATCATTTCCTTGGCTTGTGTACATCCAGGAAGTCACCCACCTGCTTGCTCTCTCGGTGTGCTCGTGTATGTTTGGGATAATTCGCCTCGCCACGATTCGTATTCGCCTGTGCTCCGTTTTTGTCGGTTTTTGGCATGAATCAAAGGAGACGAGCAGGCGAATGGGCGAGCATAGTATTGCATGGTATTGGGTGAGTGTGTACTTTGTTAGTTCGTTGTGCACATTCGGTTAATTTGGTGCAATATTCGTTGTCACGACTCGTTCCAAACATTTGACGAAACATACGAGCGAATCATTCGGCGATATACTGCTACCATTAGGCCTGTTTGCAAGAGGTATGGGATAGCCTTAAACTAAATTATTTGCATAACAATCACTTTGCGGTTGCATATTTTTTTTGTTTGGCATGTAACAGATTGATTCTTAAGCGATTTTTAGTCAACAGACTTTAAACAGATGTCAATTGCTCACCCCCACCCTAAAAAAAGTTTTTGACCATTTACACTAACTAATTATATTCAAGCTTAACAAAGATCCGCATGAGTCTACCACATTTTAATGATATTAGGTAACCTATGATGATTTATTGATTCTCTATAAGGAATGACATTAGACTTAAGACAACATGCTACACATTTACCGCCAGTGGCTAATTTTTACATTTCCCGCTTAATAGTTAATATCTGCCCCCCCCACAATATCCCCTATCCCTATAACTACTGTTGCCCAGGTTTACTCATATTTTGTATGCTTTATCTCTGGGTTCCCTGACCAAATTTCCATTCCCTGACTTTCCCTGACCACAGAAACCCTGTTGAGAATCTATTTTTTTTTTCAGACTAAGCTAGTTTTATGCTAAACTAGCTGTTCCCGCAGGCTTCGCCCCGCAAATAATCTTAATATATAAAAACTGACAGTTGTGTATGCTGCATTCTGTGGTTATCCCATGGAACTACTACGAATCAAGATCAGTTGTTTGTATTTTCATCAGCTCATACTTAAAGTGAATGTCCATAAGAATAACACAGGATTGGAACTTTGACTCCCCGTGGGGCAGAGCCCTATGGGAATTTCTTAAAACCCTTTCTTAGTGAGCACCTAAGATCCAAGAGGAAGGTTGTGTTCCAAATTTCATTGCCATCCGTTCTGTGGTTTTTGAGATGTTGTGAGTGAGTGAGTGAGTGATTGAGTGATTGAGTGAGTGAGTGAGTGGGTGGGTGGGTGGGTGGGTGAGTGGGTGTGTCCGTTCTGTGGTTTTTGAGATGTTGTGAGTGAGTGAGTGAGTGAGTGAGTGAGTGAGTGGGTGGGTGGGTGGGTGGGTGAGTGAGTGAGTGTGAGTGTGAGTGTGTGTGTGTGCGTGTGCGTGTGTGAGAGTGTGAGTGTGAGTGTGAGTGTGTGTGTGTGTGTGTGTGTGAGTGTGAGTGTGAGTGTGTGTGTGAGTGAGAGTGAGAGTGAGAGTGAGTGTAAGTGAGTGAGTGAATGAGCGAGGAGTGAGTGAGTGAGGGAGTGAGTGGTATCAGTCAGTCAGTCAGTGGTATTTGGATTTTATATATTAAGATGGGACCGTAAATCGACACAACGCAATGATGAAAACTGGGCAGATGACAACCCACTCTGAATGCTTCAAGCACATACCCAGTACCCGGAAAAGATAAATGTTTAGGTGGGAATTTTCAGAAACCAAATAATAGGGCCGTTTTTATTAAAGAAAGTTTGAATCGCAAGAATTACTTCCAGTTGTTGCTCAATGAAGTTGTTCCTGCAACTGAAGCTGCAAGAGATGAAAATTATGAAACTTAGTTTCAGCAAGATGGGAGCGCCACCCCATTTATGAATAAACAAACCTTGACATCACATTTCCCCCGCCGATGGATAGGCCGGCGAGGAGCAATTGAATGGCCTGCCAGGTCTCCCGACTTGACCCCCTTGAGACTATTTTCTTTGGAGCTATCTTAAATCTTAAGTTTATACAACACAGCCTCAGAACTTGATTGAACTTTGACAACGAATAAAAGACGGAAGCTCAACAAATAAATACTGAGGGAAAACAGTAAATGTGTGGCTGTTGGATGAAAGCAGTTTTAACACTTACTCTAATCCCTGGATATCATCTTTGGTAAACAACTTTGTTTTTGAGGGTAAAGGACAAAATGTTGTAATTGATTACAAGAGATAGCAATTTTCCTAAACTTTCAACTCTTTTGTGTGTGTGTTTACTTTGTTTTAAAATAAATAAATAAAAATATATGTATAATACAACCAATGGTGTTAAATTATATAACCACAAGAAATACTAAAAGGTCACCCATTTTGGACAGGAGCGCGATATCGACCTCGGGTTTGCGCAGTTTTGTTTAACTTAATGAGACCTTTAGAATAATGGGTCACTCGATAGGGGTTTACATTTAATAATTTGGGGAAACCCCCCTCCACCAATTTGGTTTATGGGGCAGGGTCAGTTTGATGAGACTTAGGGGCTTACATTTAATACCATATTACTGTAGCTCATTTCGTTTAGCAGTTATTAAACCAGTCTGGGCCTCTTGGGACAGTCTGTATAATGCATTGCCTGTAAAATATTAGCTCACAAGGCAAGATTTTCAATCCAAAGTCGCTTTAGATATCGCATTTGATAACTTTCTTATCACAGGTTGCATGGCTCTAGTAGTGAAATTAATCTAAATGTGCCCTTACACATGAAGCACATAAGGGGTTAAAGGCTTTTTTCTATTTACGTTTATATTGATAACCATAACTGTGTGTCGGGCAGTGACAGACACACTGCCCTCGCCTAATCTCAAACAGGCTACCTATGTATTTTATATTTGGGAGTTTGTAAAATAAAATAGATTTAAATTGTATGTAGTGGTTGCCTATATCAAAGGCTGAGGACCGCAAAACAACATTTACGATACACTACAGATTTAGACAATAAATAGGTATTGTACAGTTAGTGTCATAGGTAAAGGCACAGTTCCCCAGGTAGAGCATCCCGTCCTAATCCTTTGTTGAGAAACCAGAGCTTTTGTTGGGAGCGGCCACCCGGCACGGCCAGTATCCCCTTGCTCTTTCCAAGAAATTCCATGTCTTTATTATATATATAATTCTGTAAGCAAAATTTGTAAGTCAAAATCGTGGGAGTTTGGCAAATCGCAGGATGTTGGGAGATGGCTTAAATTAAAGGTCCGGATCCCAGGGACTCGGAGAAAAATAGCAGTATTTCCAAAAAGTTACCAGCAAACGAGAAATAACCTAAAACACCCCCCATAAGAAAAGCACAGGAATTTAAAATGTCTGTTTTGTTTACATTGAAACATGCGATGAAGTGTTTACTTTGTTAAGAACTGACTACTAATATTGTTCCTACACTAATAAGTGTTCCTACACTAATAAGTGTTCCTACTAATATTGTTTTACTTTCCTCAACACGTAAAGAGTAAAAGAAAATCAGTTGAGTTAGAGAATTGGAGCAAGATTAGGGGCAATGGCCCCTTCAAACCACTAGTCCTACAAGAATTTCTCTACATTTATCTACTATGCCTACAGCACAAAATTATGGCTCATTTTTCCGACTAAACTAAACAAATAGGACAAAATTTGAACTGAAATTCTACGATGTCCCGTTACTGACATAACAGGGGATTTTAATTTATTAGAAATTCTAGTAGGACATGGAATTTCTTGGAAAGAGAAGGGAGATGCCGGCCGTGCCAGGTGGCTGCTCCAAACAATAGCTCTGGTTTGTCAACAAAAGATTAGGACGGGATATGCCTTTACCCATGACACTAACTATGCAGCTATATTGTTTCCAGGCACTATATAGCAATAAGCCTGTCATTAATATCACCGCTATGGGAATATCATTTTATTCAAAATCACTGATGCATTTTTTTTAAAAGTCTGACCAGTTTGGTAAAAAGGCTCTATAGATATATTCTTTATCATTTACCATTAAGCACTTAGGACAATTAACAACAAAAACCTCATTACCGGTACACATTCTTTAATTAACTACAATACAATTAGGCCTAAGCTTTCATCGGGAGTACAATTTGCAAATAAAACTGGAAGAGCTTTGAAACAATTTGCAAACAAACTTTGTTCCTTTGGTTTTATTTTGCAAATTGTACTCCTGATGAAAGTTCCAGCAGAAAATTTGTGTGTAGTTAATTAAAATAACATGTAATGGGGGTTTTCTGTAGTTAATTAGTTTGATTAAAATAAATTTGGTTATCAAATATTAGCTTAAGTTTATATTTTTAAGAATTTGATTTAATTTTGGTAAATTCAATCAAAGAAAATATGCTTTTCCACCAGAAAAGTTGTGTGAAATACCAATGAGATGTGAAATATAAAAATGGGGAAGGAACATATTTTTAAAATAGGCCTAACATTTGATAAAGTGTTGTGTGTTGTGTATTCTGTATCACGATCGACAATACATATCGCACATCACACCGTCACACGCACAGCAGCAATAAAGCAGCCAACGCAATGAGATCCTGTTGTAATGACTCATGACATGAAATAACTCCTAAGTACACTGCTGTATCTCAGAACAGTTTTGATATTCTTGAGATAAATTATATTTCTTGATTTACAAGTTAGAGGTTTCTTAAAGTTTTATATGAACTTTAAACATCTGAATGAAACTCAAGCCTTAGTCCATTCAAGGTACAGTTATAGTACGAAATCTGCGGCTTATTCACAGTTTTATAGTTTTAATACTTAAGTAGATGACTCAATTGGTCTACCTTTAACCTCCTTAGAAATTAAATAATGTAAAGTTACAAGAAACATCATATTAAGTTATACATTTATTACTATAATACAAATTGAAAAACTGAAGACTGAAAAACATATTAAATGTAGGTAGCCTAAATTAAAATATTATGTAGTAAGGCCCACTTGATTTTGCAATGATTTTGCATTTCAGGAGTCCAGGCCTACAACTTCAGTAAAAAGTTAAATTTTGTTTACTTGAAAGACCTGTTCATCCTGTAATTTATTTATTCTGAAAATACTTCTGAAACCACTCTTCCAAAACCTCTTGAATTAGAGCAATTAGTAGGCTAAGTTAGAACTGATCACAAGTTTAGTCAAACCTGAATTAAAGTTTCAATGTTTTTATTTAACAAAAGTGAGGAATTTAGTTGATCATGCAAATAGTTATTTTTAACACATTCATACCTTCTAATTTAGGCCTATTTATTAAAAATCCCACTATCACTGGTACATTTTATGTTTTGTTTAACACTTTCGCGCTGCGTTAAACATATTCAAACATATGTTCTCCTCATATGTTTCAATGGTGAGCCATGACCCCATTGGGGGTCACTCGCGCGGAGTGTGTTATTAGACTAATAATTTATAATTGTTTATAGTATTTCATAGCTGAAAATTCAAACTTTTTAATTTAGGTATATACCCAACCTATGCATATATGTATATGTAAGATATACATATTATTATATATTGTATAGCCTACCTATTTATAAGAATTTAGGGGGAATTTTCCACTATTTTATATCTTGTAATTATCAAATCGTTCAACGAAAATCATAAGTTATTTTCCTGACAAAATGCCAAAAATATTATTTTCATATATACATATGGGCTAAATGGTGCATAAATGGTATGTTTCCTACAAAAAATCAATATTTAACACAAAAATTCCAACAGATACCATATACATTCAATATCAAATTGAGCGCAATATCCTAAATTTTACGGTTTTTAAGATATTTCACTTCAGTAGCTTTGAGAAACAAAAATGGCCGCCATTTTGAAATGGTAAAAGTAGAAACTTGATATTCCACACCAAAATGGGTCTTATTAGATTTACATGTACCAAGTTTGAAGTCGATATCTTCAGATTTTCCTAAGATATAACATATTATATAATACCCCCGTCAAAGCAAACCTGCATAGCCCCTACTCAGTGAATTTCCAATGGAGAGATAAGTGTCTTAATACTACATAAAGCCACTTACCAAGTTTCATAAAAATATATTCACAAATAAGCAACATATACAATTTTAATTATTCCCCATAAGAATAACATTGGGGCTGAGTACGCAGGTTTGCTGCATCAAGGAACACAACAAATGGATTTTTATGCTAATATCAATATAACTCAACTAGGTGAAGTCATATATGAGTTTTTATTCATTTATGTTCATAACTAAGGGAGACATAGCATTTAACCCACTGGCGTAGACATACGAGCTGGTCTCGTTCCTTACTTGTAATTTTATTAACCTGTAAATTGGAGTATAAAATTGGTGTTTTTAAATGGATTAATGGCGTATTTTAATTAAAATATTATTTTCTTTCAGTTTATAGAGTCGCAATGGCGCACACACACAGTAGGCAGTAGGCATAAGTGAAAATTAGCAAAATCAGTGTTGACCATGTGGAAGTCTCAAAGAATTAACCGATCCCGTCAACTTCCAAGCAAGCCTGCCACCGTTTGTTTTACTTGGGCCCTCCCACCAACGTTGCCACAGACCGGTTAACTCATCGAGAGTTGAACAACTGGTCAATTTTGGTCGTGTGCGGGAACCAAACCCACAAACATCCTACCACCACCTGGCCAAGGTGTTTCCACGACGTAGCCAACTCAGCTAACACGACCAAAGGCCTGGCGGCGATATTAAGGGTTTTCAGTCAGTCTGCGTCCCTAGCGGATAGAAACGTAGACGCCCGAGGTCATTAGTTACATATTTTGCTACTAGAGTGCAGCATAAATCAATTCCCGTTATAGGCTACTGCAAATAGAATAAAATTACTACCTCATTGGGTTGATTATCATCCATAAGAATAACATGGGGCCGAGTACGCAGGTTTGCTGCTACGGGAGCCTTTGAAAAAATTGGTTTTTTTGAGCAAATATCAATGCACCACAACCAGATGAAGCCGTATACCAAGTTTTGTTAGTGTACGTTCATAAATAAGCGAGATATACAATTTTTCTTTTCCTCCATAAGAATAACATTGGACAACATAGTGTGTTTAGCACTTTCAATATCTCGGTAACCAATTGACATAGAGGAATGATCAAAATACCAAATTGTGTGTTTTTATAAGCTGAATCCAATGGTAAAAACTAAAATTTGACTATTTCCAAAATTATATGTAAGAAATTCAAAAAACCCATTTTTGGGGTACAAAACCCCTCAAAAATACCCTTTCTGATAGAGCGATCTGGCTGCTTTTCGAACTTAAAGCCATAAATTTTGCTTTACACATTTATACCAAATTTCATCAAAATCGGATCATTTTTACGAGAGTTATCGTGCTCACGGACACACATACATACATATATATATATATAATTATGTATATATATATATATATATATATATATATATATAGAGAGAGAGAGAGAGAGAGAGATATAGATATATATATAAAGTTTCGAACGAATGGTGTTTTTGGGGTCTGGGGACCTCAAAACGAAAAGTTATCATGGTCCCGGGCCTAGGTCTTACCATGCCAACTATGGTAATAGCTTCTTCCCTTTAGGGGAAATTCGCTAAAAATCACATAAGTTACAGGCAGATAAGACGGAAAACTAAGCGTTATAGGACATACCTTCATACCAACTTTTTTCTTAATATTTGTATGAGGAATCATATCCTCAAGTCCTGAAATTTTTTTTAACACCCTGTATCGGGACTAAAGCCTGATACCCTGATAACAGTATGTTGCAGAAGAAGGCACGGCAAAACATAGCACGGGCACGGGTTGTGGTGGCAACATAGCTTTGTGCACGATCAGTGGCGGATCCAGGGGGGAGGCGATCACCCCCCCCTTCAAGCTCAGAAATATTTGTAATATACTGTATAAAAATAGTGCAGTTATTTAATTTGCATCTGGTTGATTTGTTTATGCATTTGCCTACCATAGGTTATTTTTCTTAAATAGTCTGTATGTGTACTAAAGCTGTGGAATCAAGCATAAACAGCTAGTGGGAGTGATAATTTTGTTGTTCTGATGACGACGGACAGTTGACTACACTGGCGCGACGACACGACTGCCCTTATCCTGCCTCCTTTTTAACCCACAAAACCACCGTCACGTGACTTGGGTGTGGGAGCTGGCAAACGTCAAGATTACCGTTGTGTAGCGTGCATTCTATTGTGAGTGTCAATCAGATCTCAGATACAACAGCGGTAGCTCGAATGAGCGGGACGGCAAGGTGCAGGCAGAGTGGGGCGCACGTGACTTTACTATGTCAACATGAGTTTGACCGCACATCCACTGTGTTCACGTAATATTATTCATTACACCCTTACACTACGCATGAACAATGTTCTGCCTTTTCTGTCTTAGTTTAGTTCACATCAGTACATTACAGTTGGGTTTAACTGCTATTTTAATTTTTAGTATATTTGGTTATTTTTTGATTTTACATTATCCGTAAATAAAGATTGGGAGGGGGGCATTCAACCACTAAGTTCGCCCCCCCCCCCTGACTCTAATGCTGGATCCGCCACTGTGCACCATCGAGCATTCTGGCGGGAACAATCGCAACAGATTATTTTAAGCTGGAATAGAGTAGTAAATGTGCGAGCGTGGAAAGTCAGCTGCCGGCTACAGGCGTGCGCAACCTTCGGACGTACCAGTACAACAGCCATAATACTTGACGTACTCAAACATCACCCGATGCAAATGGGTTCAAGACAAGCCTATTAACTAATCCATAATTAAGCTTAGTTGTTCTGATTCTCCAGGGTTCCCACCCAAACTTAAGCAATTCAATATCACAGATTAAGTTTAATTGCAAGTTACATCAAATAATTTAATTTTATCCTCATTTCAGCACTTCTCAAAAGGTCGAAAAAGTTGTGAAATTATTGTTATGGTTTGAAATAGGCCCTAGAAAGGGAATTTTGTCTAAGTTTGAGTTGATTCCTAGTGGGTTATTCGAACTAATATAATTTATTCAAGCTTAAGTTAAAATAAATGAAATAGCCTACCGGAAACACTCTCACCAACTAAATACATCTCTAACATTTGTTTATGCTAGGCAATTACACGGAGCAGTTTTTAGGGAAAATGTACCTAAATTATTATTTTGACCTAAATTACTAAAATTAATTAGGCCCAGCCATATACAGTTATTTGGATTATACTTTATCACACCATCCACACCGTTAAATTATAAAGCTCACTTATTATTTTGTTTAAATTAAAAGAATATTAACTAGGTACAACCTGCGTAATAACCTAGAAATATTGAAAATAACAAATAACTTCAAGCTACCAAATAGAACATAGACTAACTTAGCCTAAACATACAACCTGTAGAATTGTTATTACTAAACAATAAAACTAATCTCGCGTTAAATTAATCTTAGCCAGAGTAATCTAAAAGCCATGGAGATTGCCTGGTACTTAAAGTTAGGCTAGATTAAGCTACACACAGTGACAGCTGCTGTGGCTGAAAGTAAACTTAGTAGGGCTCACACTGATCAATGTGTAGGATTGTATGGCAACACCCTACAGTTCCACATGGCATGCTCCCACAGGCGCCCATTACCTCTCAGAACTGCACGGCTCAAATTCAATGTTTAAGGTGTTTTATAACCTTCAAAGCCTGAAAGCCGCACAAGGCCATGGACCAATTTTTTAAAATTATAAGATTAGGTAGGCCTAAGTTGACCATAGACTACTACATAACCAAAAGGCTAAAGGTGTGTCAGGCCTACAAAATCCTTAACTTGCATAAAAAACTTAGGCCTAAGTTGACCAGACTACTACATAACCAAAAGGCTAAAGGTGTGTTAGGCCTACAAAATCCATAACTTGCATAAAAAACTTAAGCTATGTCCAGAAACAAATTAAAAATTCTCGTTTTCAAAAGGTGTTATAGGCCTAATATTAATATGGGGTGACAAAATAAGTTAGGATTACTTTAGTTTCCTAATATTGCAATTCCACTTAAAACTGTCAAAACTAAACAAAATAATCATATATAGTTACAATAAATAACAAATCATCAGGATACACAAGTTTGATTATAGCCGTCAAATTAGGGAGAACCCATGTAAAAGACGTGCTGTTCGCCACAGGAAAAATCAGGATAGGGTTGGGATTAATTACGTTTAATACTAAAATAACAACAAATAAGTTCCTTATACATTAAAACTCATTCTGAATTTACAGTAGAAAATGTTTAAAAAATTTATAATGAAAGAAAAAGATAAATACAGTCATTTAGTGCGCAAAACAGAAGAAGCAGAAAATTGACAAAGAACGGAAGAAAAACTTGCAACGACACAACAAGCGAGCTTTAAAAGGTCTTAAATTGAACGAAACGTGGGATTACTCCAAACTTACCTTGGTCCGTTCAAATGGGCAAGCTTTAAATTAAAGAAAGATAACTAGTTTGTAAAGATAAAGGACGGATCTAAGCAGATTAATGAAATTATCCGAACCTTAGTGTGGTTTACACCTACAACAAAATGGCGACACAGAGCTGGGTTTTTATTCCAACTTTATTGGTTCATCCTTATACCACGATCAATACAATGACGTCATACGTCTGGAGCTTTTATAAAATAGAAGAATTCCTGATTCACAATCATATGAAATGTAATTCAATCTTTAACTCTCAGTTAATAATATTATGTAATAATAATAAATTTTTCCATGATATAGATAAAATAATAAGATCTGCTGTAAAAGAAATATTTGATCTGCCTGATGACACTCCCACTTCAATGTTCTACAGTAGTACAAAATGTAAAGGGATTGGTCTTAACAAAGCATCTTGGGAAGCAGCTTTACAGCATATAAATATTTTGCAAGTACTTAAACGTATTAATGACCCATATCTGGATAGGTTAAAGGATTTTAAATTTGAAGAAATATACTGTCTTAAAAAATTAAACCTATTCGAGATTGGACAACCAGTTATTTCAAATACAAGAGCGCTTAGAGAAAAACTTAGAGAAGCTGAGTTTAATGCCTGGAACCGATTACCGTACAAAGGCAGAGGAACCAAACTTTTCAGCGAATGCCCTAACATCAATAAAACATTATCGAAAGGCCACGGTTTGACAGAATCTGAGTTTAAATATTATTTGAAAATGGTCGGTGATGTAGCTCCAGTTAGGAGCCTACATGGAAGATCCAGGGACGGCAACCAGTGCCGGCATTGTTCCGGCACTGAGAATTACATTATTGAATCCTTAGCCCATGTCCTTGGTCAGTGCCCATGTAGTAGTCAGATAAGGAATACCAGACATCACCAGATAAGAACAATTATAGCTGACCAATTCAGAAAAGAAGTAAAGTATGAAGTATATGAAGAAGTCACCGGTTTAGAAGAAAATGGATCCATGTGATATTATTGTCATTGACAGAAAAGTTGATAAATGTTTTATTATTGATCCCACTATACGATTTGAAACAAATCTTGATCAAACCTCAGAAGTACACCAAGAAAAAAAGAAAATTTATGAACAAACATTTAAATATTTCAATGAAAAGTACAACATAAGAAACTTTGAGGTCATTGGTATTTTAATTGGTGCAAGAGGAACAATTCCAAGTTTTGTTCAGGAAATGTGGAGAAGATTTAAATTAGATAACAAAATTTTGACATTAGTTGCTCAGACTGCAGTAAAATACTCAATTAGTATATTAAAAAATCATCTATACAACCAAATTTAAATACCAAAATTTTTGTACAAGTATTCTTTGTCTTGAGGCAATTCACATTGGTGAAAAGATGTTAATTTTTAAATAAATTATCTGTATATATATGTGTGTGTGTGACAATTGCAGAGTTGTTTAAATATGACTTATAAATAAATACTTTTTATTCGATACCATTTTTCATACATTATGGAAACAAAAATTGTATTATTATATATTTTAATGTATTTCTTACGCCTACGTCCAAAAGCCTTATTTGGTTCCGGTTAGTGGGAAATTGGCTTTACTCAAATTAATAATTTTTCAACTATCGTGTGAAGCTCTAAAAATAATTTGCGGTATTTCAAACCATCGAGCGTCATAATATATGACTCTGCCGCGTTAGTCCGCATGGTTCCAAAAGCTTGCTGTAATGTAAATTAATACATGTGTCTCTAATAATTATGTGGGGGCAGGTTGTTCAATGTTTACCCTAAGACCACTATTAGCCGTGGGCAACCGATTGCCAGTGGTGTAGCTGGGCATTGTATCGATCGGGAGCCATTAAGCCGTGAGCAATCAGTTGCGCAAATGAAATAAGTGTCCAAGCTGAGTCACTGGCAACTGCTTGAGTCCAGGAGGAATCGGGGGCATTGCAGTACATGGGGCCTATTAGCTTTAGCATAGACTAAGTACAGAAGTTAGGCTATGGCTTTAGGCAACCAGTGGTGCGACTCCTGGGCCAATTGACTGCATGCGCATGCGCATTGTAGAACTGTCTATGGAAAACAAACTCACTTTTAGTCTCATTTGTCATTAATGTTTCACGCACAAGTGCTGTGTTATATATTGTTCGCTACTTAAGGAATTTGTATGCGTGATAAATAACTTGATGTATACTTGACGATGATAAATGTAAACAAAATATAAAATTAGTATTTTGATTATATGACAAAAAACAACTAGGCCTGTAGGCCGAATTATTTTTTACGAATGGCTGCTTTTCCCTAATTTTTTAAAATTGGTGGCGGTAGATAATTTATTGATATCGGTAAAAAATTGTCTTATATTCCATTATAGCATACATATAAAAACATTTGGTTTTATTTTTTCACATAAAATTATTAAAATAATAATTTAAAAGGACTTTTAGTTTTTATGTAAGTTAAGAAAATGCATAGTTAAAAAATAAAAATTATTTTTACAGGGAGTAGTTAAACAAATTCCATTTATCTACAAAACTATATAGAAGAAGGGGAAACAAAATGTATGAGTATGAACTTTTCCAATTTGAATATTACAATAGAAGGAAAGCTGTTAGAAAGGTTATTGATAATGAAGCCAAAAGACGTTCAATGAGTTTAGATCACATACATGAACAATTTTCCTCTAGATTCTCTCTAATACCCCCGTCGCAGCAAACCTGCATACTCAGCTAATTTCCAATGCATAATATATGTCTTAATACCACACAAAGCCGCATACCAAGTTGTATAAAAATATATTCATAAAAAAGTGATATATACAATTTTAATTATTCTCCATAAGAATAACATTGGGGAAGAGTCCGTAGGTTTGCTGAAACAAGGATCACAAACAATTGGTGTTTATGCTAATATAAATATAATTCAACTAAGTGAAGCCACATACCAAGTTTGATCAATTGTAACTGCAACTATTGTAACCTGAGACCTTTGTTGGAGTACTGCTCCGTAGTATATGGGCTCCCTCATTAAGTCACTCTTCGTGATCGTCTCCAGGGGATTCAAAACAGATTTTTGAGACTGGTGGGATTCCGGGTTGGCTACCGATATCTTGAAGTTCCATTGAGCAAGATATCCGATATGCTGAATCTTCCGAGCTTGCAAACCAGACGTGATGTTCAAGATGTGGTTTTCCTCTACAAGCTGGTTAATGGACTTGTGGACTGCCCCTATCTACTTGAGGAGGATTTACTTTCATGTTCCTTCTTCTACAAGATCCAGAGACCTGTTTGCACGGAGGCAACACAGTACCAACTACGCCCAGCAGTCAACTTTGGCTCGCATCCAGCATCTTGGCAACGTTGTTTCACCACATGTGGACTTTTTTGCCTCCAGTGAACGGATTGTCATAGGCGCCTGGTTGTTGTCTTGCACTGAGTTGTGTTCCTCTAATGGTTTTTGTTCCTGTGAGATGAGAGTTCTTTCAGTTAAGATGTATTAGTTGTTGTTGTTTATATAGCATATTTTAGCGAATTTCCCCTATAGGGAAGAAGCTATTACCGTAGGTCTCATGGTAAGACTTAAGCCCGAGACCATGATAACTTTTCATTTTGAGGTCCTCAGATGCCAAAAACACCATTCGTTCAAATTTTTATATATGTATATATATATATATATATATATATTTATATATATATATATATATATATGTGTCCGTAAGCACGATAACTCTCGTAAAAAAGGTCCGATCTTAATGAAATTTGGTACAAACGTGTAAAGTACCATTTATTTGAACGAGTTCGAAAACCAGACGAATCGCACCATCCAAAGGGGGGTTTTTGGGGGGTTTTGTACCCCAAAAATGTGTTTTTTGGGGATTTCACATGTAATTTTAATTTAAATCAAATTTTAATTTTCACCATTGAATTCAGCATAAAAAAACAAATAATTTAGTATCTTGATCATTGCCCTACGTCAATTGGTTACTGAGATATTGAAAGTGCTAAACACAGTACGTTGTCTAATGTTATTCTTATGGAGAAAAAGAAAAATTGTATATCTCGCTTATTTATGAACATAAACTGACGAAATTTGGTATATGGCTTCATCTGGTTGTGGTTTATTGTTGTTTGCACAAAAAAAATTTTTCACCAATGTTTCCTGTAGCAGCAAACCTAGGTACTCGGTCCACATGTTATTCTTATGGAAAATACTTAAAATGTTATATCGCTTATTTATGAATGTATATGGATGAAACTTGGTATGTGACTTCACTACGATGAGTTCTATTGATATTTGCATAAAAAACCATTATTTTGTGTGCCTTGTTGCAGCAAACCTGCGTACTCATCCCCAATGTTATTCTTATAGAGAATAATTAATATTTTAAATATCGCTTGTTTGTGAATACATTTCTTATGAATCTTGTTAAGTGGCTTAATGTGTTATAATTCATTGGAAATTCGCTGAGTATGCAGGTTTGCTGCGACGGGGGTATTTATATTGTACATTAGTTGCTACTATGTTGTATTATTGTTATACCAAGTTATATTTGTATATTTTGTTACTATGTTGAACAAGGGAAACACTATATATTTTATTTGTCTTTTTTTGAGCATTAGGAATGATACATTATTGTAAAATGGTTATACCGTGTATGAATAAATAAATAAATAAATTAGCCGTGCCATAAATAACAACCAAATTCATAAATAAGCGAGCCACATACCAAGTTTTATAACCGTAGGTCTCATGGTAAGACTTAAGCCCGAGACCATGATAACTTTTCGTTTTGAGGTCCCCAGATGCCAAAAACACCAGTCGTTCAAATTTATATACATATATATATATATATATATATGTGTGTGTGTGTGTGTGACCGTAAGCACGATAACTCTCGTAAATAAACGGTATCAGGAAACTGACACATACTTTCTCCCTTTTAGCCAAACTTTAAAGACAAAAATATTTGTTATTTACTAAATATAGAATATGAAGTATAGATAAATGTACAGAAAATTGTCTAAAATAGTTGATTTCAGAAATATCCACCCAAATCCCTTTTTGGGAGGCACTATAGAGTCCGTTGCTACACACAGTGGTTTTGAGAGGGGAAATGCCCCCTTGCCCCCCCAGGGTTAAATAGCAACACATTTCGAACATCATCTGTTGGTCAATGCTAACTTGACCTGCATATCAAATTTTAATGAAATTGATCAGTAAATAAGAGAGAAATAGTTATTTTTGTATTACCCATAAGAATAACATTGGACAACGTACTGTGTTTACCGCTAAATGAAAATTTCAATTTTCTCCGGAACTAGCAATCGTAGACTAGTAATTTAAAATACTAATTTATTTAGTTTTTTGAGCTCTTTTTAATGGTGAATAGTAATCTTTTTTAACATTTATAATTTTGTATGAAAAATCCAAAAAACTGAATTTTGGATGTTTTAAGTCCTGTAATTTCTGAACCCGAATTTTTCCAGAAATGCGGGTGGTGTCATTTTGTTGGAAACCTAAAGTTCTACAAACCACGAAAGTTTAATTACCCTTAAAAATCAAAAATTCAAAAAAATGAAAAAAACGCCTGGAGATATCGTGGATTAGTCCTACATACCAAATTTCATAAAAATCGGCCCATAGGTTAGGGCTCTAGCTCTGTACACATCCACACAGACACACACACACACACACACACACATACACGGACACACACACACACACACACACACACACACACACACACAGACAGACATCACGTAAAAACCACTTTTTTGGGATCAGGGAGCGCCAAAACGAATATTTCCACTAACAACTCAAATTCGAAAATTTTTACGAAAACAATACTTTCTCCATATACTATGTATAGAGGGAGAAAGTAAAAGAGGTCCGATCTTAATGAAATTTGGTACAAATATGTAAAGTACCATTTATTTGAACGAGTTCGGAAACCAGACAAATTGCACGAAGGGGGGTTTTGTACCCCAAAAATGTTTTTTGAGTTTTCACATGTAATTGTTATTTAAATCTGCTGCTACGAGGATATTTCAAAACAGCGATGATAGTCATTATACTCCCTAAAGTAGTACAGCGATTTGTGTATGAGTATATAAAAAAAAACATGACTAAGATACAAATACAGTTAAATGCGAAGGTAAAATTAACCAAATAAGGTTTGTGAAGGTTTAGACGATTGATATAATCCAGTACACTATATTTCAGTTACATAGTTGAAGTTTCAAATTCCGATTCCCTTTTTTTAAATTTAGTTCGATTTCGATTTTATGTGCTGTATTGGATGAAATTGGGTAAAAATGGATGAAACTCTGGTAAGAAATTTAATGCAATGGATAAGAAATCTAAAGACTATTGACCTATCCTATTAATTAGCATCAATACTATAGTATTACATGTCATCCATTCATTATTTAGTGATAATTTTCCCATTATGTGTTATTTTATATTTAAGTTTCCCTATCAATGTGTTAATTAATTAATTTCGCCTAAATGTGTTATTTGTATTAATTGCCCTATGTTCATGCCCAATAATAATCATCCTTATCAACACTCCTCAGAAAACCATTCCCCTCTATATATTTAATGTTTATTTATCTGTGCAATTGTAAAATAATGTGTATTTCATTAATTAATCACCAATAATTATTCACAGCCTATCCGCATCTAATAGCCTACTCACTTAATTTAATATGTTGCTAATAATAATATTTTAGATATAATTTATGTGAGAGGATTGCAATAGAATTAAAATTTAATATAATATACTTTTCAAAAATAGTCCTTAAGGAATCTAAATTACAGTGACCAGTGTTAACAATTGTGTACACCATGTGCTTTCAACAATGGACCATGCTTCCAGACCTCATCTCTGATAGATCTTCCTTCTTGTTCCAGATGCCATAGTGTTAAGACCTAAAATCTGTGGAGGACACAGTTCCTACTTAAATTCACCCAGTATGGCCTAAGTTTTGAATTGCTTAGTGCTCATTTATTAGGGACTCATTGCTCAGTATAATACCATTTTAAATTCACTCCCTTTTATTTGTCTTATCCCCAAAATTTGTATTGAGCGAAGAACATTGTAAGCTGATTGGTAAACCACTTCCATTGTGTATTCTATTAGGGACTTGAAAGAATACAGCCATTAAATAGAACAAGTCTGATGTTCTGAAAGTTAAATTAACATCAAGAGTATATTATTCCATTGAACTATCTTTTCTAAATTTAATTTGAGTATTTTAATCATCAGTAAATTCAGTGAAAACCATTGGACTCTCCTTTTGGACAACACCAAAAATTTTCTCATTGTTGCAATTTGTAAACAGCATAAGCCTAATTGGACTAAATATTCTTTCACCTATCATTTCAACGTTATTCAAGTCAGCACGATACTCCCCCCTGAGAAAAAGAGCCCTCATTTATAAAAGAACTCATTTAGAACCAAAATATGAACATTTTAGTCTTAGGCCTACATGTATTATTGTCATCTATCTTCTAGCCTAGGCCACTCATGGTAACTGTTTCCCCTGAATTGTAGATTCTTTGTAAATCCCTTTGATTGATAACTTTTTAAAGCATAATTGTATTACTAGATAAATAAATATTATATTGTTCCTCTGTACTTTGTATTTCATTCAAATAGTTAAGGGATATTTTAGAAATTGTACACCTACCTTCTGTTGAGATCCAGATTAAATACAAAACACATTCTACTCACTACAATAAACCAAAGAAGACCATAGGTAGAAATATATTTATTGATAAGTCAAGTAAGAATATTTGTGAGCTATATTTAAATAGCCTAGTGAATTTTGTAGGTAGTAACACTCATAATTGTGAAGACAAGCTAGGCTTAGCACATGGTAGCCATTGTCACCAATCAGATAGCGTCACTTTTTATATCCACATTTCCCGAGCACATCCGAGCAGATAATTAGTCAAGAGTTAATAATTTAGAATCATAAATAATTAAGTAATAAGAAAATCAATAAGAATACAATGAAATACAATGTGAATACAATGAATACAATGTGAAATATTTTTCCATACAGTTTATACCTAACTAGAATTTTCTGTGCGCATCCCGTTTTGAGAAGCGAAAATAGTTAAATAGTAAACAAAACAATGACAGTCTGTCATTTAAGTGTAATCTTTATAACAGCTGTTTATTTAATTGAATTAATTTAATTAATGAAAAACACATGTGACATAAACCAAATAAAACACTCATCCATAAGAATAATATGGGGACTTGGAAGTCCCATGGGGCAGAGCCCTGATGCCTAAATCTAAAATCTAAAGCCAGTTAGCAAATCTGCACATCTAGACGCGCGTTTTAGTGTGTATAATATGTGTGGGAGTAATCATAAAACAAAAAAGCCTTATTGTTTACTTAATTTGCATGTAGCGTATTAATAATATAGAAAGATATTTGGATAGATAAATTATGTATTTTTGTAGGTCTGTCTTTAAATAGTTTGTATGTTGTAGATGAAATACGACTAAATGTTGGTAGATATGTAGACTATCAGTTTTATTATTATTTTATTTTTTATTTGTATTACAAATTTGAACCCGATGAACAAACCTTTAAACACTTAATAACGTTTAACTGCAGTTTTTAATAAACGGAATTTGGCTTGAATAAGTGACACAAAAATGGGTTTGCTTCAACATCAAAAACTAAATTAACATCAAAGTTTAAACTAAATAAAATAACCCTTTTGGGCTATTGCACACAGGCGAAAAATGTATTTCGTAAAAAGACCTTTTGGAATTCATATTCTTTCTAATGAATATTTTAATATGCATTATGTTGGGGCTTTAATACAATAATACCTTTAAATTTTGCACGGCGTATTCCCATTTTGTTACATGCAGTTACAAATTAGATTTTTAAATATAAATTGTTAAGCCATTAAATTTATTTTAAAACTATTGAACAATACTTCTTTAGTTTGTTTAAGCCTGTCATTTTTGACGGGCTAATAACAGCTAGTATGTTGTATATTGGATGAATTTAAATTCAGTTTTCTGATTACCTTTTATAAAATTAAATATAATTTTTGGTTTTTTAAAAGAACCCATGACTTATATTTACTTATAGCGTGTTCTTCCAACATTTGATAAAATTTTATTATGTCCTGCACTGGTATGGAAGTGGTGCAGGACAAACTGTGTATTGATGGTGATGGGGACGTGGGGACACTGGTGGTAACACCTGGCAACCCAATAACAATAAATGATTTTGTCACGTTGGTACTCTGGGGAGGCAAATTTCTCGTTCTTTGTGTTCGGCAGCGCCGACCGGACGAGGGAGCGAGCGGCAAATGCACGACACGTGGAGGCTGGCCAGAAGGGTTCGCCCCCACCGTACTTTATTGGAAAACATACAGGTGCCAGTGGCGAATGTACAAAACTTACATGCCTGAAGGGCCAAAAAATTGAAAAGAACTTATCCTTATGGGTAGGTAAACAGGTGCCAATGAGCTCTCGGGCAGAACGTCCCGGGCCTGAAGGGTCAATATATATAAAGAAAACTTAGACCTTAAGGGTTAGTCATGATAAAAAGAGAAACAGACAGTGATACAATGAAAACAAAATACGTGGTCCAGCAGACCTGAACAAGGAAAGAGTAGAGGAGAGACCCACTTGAACCATCATTGTCGGCCACGGTTGCGACCCCGCTGACGGCCTCGGCGTCCCCGTGGCACTCCTTGGGCAGCTGCAGCAGGGGCGACGGCGGCCGTGGCAGCAGCAGCCGGAGGCGCAGTTGCAGCGGCAGCGGTGGTGCGTCTGCGGGGCTGCTCCGGAGGGAGAGTGAATCCCGGAGGGAAGGAGGCCAAGGAGGCTGTGGCGGCCGTAGAAGCAGCAATGGCTGTAGACCACCCATGATGGGTGGCGATGTAAAGGAGATTGAGGCGCTGGAATACCACATTCTGAATAATAGGGTCCATATCCGGGTAGTCGCTGGTGATCCTAATCCTATCCTAATTGGTTATTTTACTCCTATAAGTGAATCTACTCATGAAAATCACTGAAATAAAAGTAATAAAAGTTGGAACAAATTCATTTTTTTGTCGATTAATCTTGTCTTGTCATCTAATCTTGTTGTGAAATATGATAAATTACGAACAAATAAACAATTAAAAGTTTATTGATGTTCAAATCATGAGTAGGTACAAGTCTTGGCAAAGAACGGCTCGCAATTTTGTTCATCGGTGTTGCCTCCAGTATTACCAATAGAACTCCTTTCGCCCGCTCGTCCCGTGTCTATTACAGTATTATAATTATAAATATAAACATAACCTAAAAATTGTTAAATATTTTGAGTGTTCGGTATTTTAAATAGATTGTATTTAAATTCACTGGTAATTTGATATTCTTAAAGTTGTTTTCATGATCCGTAAAATTATTAACTTTTATAGGAGTTGAAAGGTCGCGTTTTGATCAATCCACCAAGTAAAAATATTAAAACAATAATAATGGTAAGTGGGGACATAATGGTGATGATAAGTATTATTTTGGCCTATTAGAAGCTGCCTTTACTCTGTAAGCTGCCTGCTACATAACTTTGTTACTTGTATCAAAAGTTCTATAACTAGTATTTGGTAATTAATTTATGTGTCATGATACATAAGTTATAGGAGGTCTATCAAACATTCTTTTCAGTTATTTCAGTTCTATGCTAGGCCTACCTAAATTCATATTTCAGTAATTATACTGACCTCCAGACACCAACGAATTTTACAATTTTTGTTACATTCAAAATAATATCCTCATCTCGAAAATGGTACTCATTTTTCGGGAAAATGGCAGAAATATAGCCTATTTAGTTTCAAATATTAACTTAGGTTGTGATTACACAAAATGTGCGGAATTCCGTCCTGAACACGATTATGTAATAATCTTTTGAATTCAATAATGTTTGAACAGGAAAACCGTTGACATTTTTTATTTTTTATTAGGTTGTGGGTATACCACAAATATACCTACTCAAATTGTGCGGAATTTCATACTGAACATGAATATGAAACCTGTTTTGCTATTGAATAGGTTTTAAACAAGCATTGTCAAAAAGGTGTTAAATCCACACAATTTTACCCGTGGATTTAACGCATTGGGATTCCGGGTTAACCCATTGGCGTAGACATACGAGCTGATCTCGTTCCTTACTTGTAATTTTATCAACCTGTGAATTGGAGTATAAAATTGGTGTTTTTAAATGGATTAATGGCGTATTTTAATCAAAATATTTTTTTCTTTCAGTTTAGAGCGTCGCATTGGCACACACACAGTAGACATAAGTAAAAATTAGCAAAATCAGTATTGACCATGTGCAAGTCTCAAAGAATTAACCTATCCCGTCAACTTCCAAGCAAGCCTGCCACCGTTTGTTTTACTTGGGCCCTCCCACCAACGTTGCCACAGACCGGTTAACTCATTGAGAGTTGCACAACTGGTCAGTTTTGGTCGTGTGCGGGAATCGAACCCACGAACATCGTATCACCACCTGGCCAAGGTTTCTACAACGTAGCCAACTCAGCTAACACGACCAAAGGCCTGGTGGTGATATTAAGGTTTTTCAGTCAGTCCGTGCCCCTAGCGGATAGAACCGTAGACGCCCGCGGTCATTAGTTACATATTTTGCTACTAGAGTGCATCACCAATCAATTCCCGTTATAGGCTACTGCAAATAGAATAAAATTACTACCTCAATGGGTTAATTGGTAGGGAGTTTTGGGTACAGTTTCATAAGGGGCCACCAACTAATCAGATGCGATATATCAATCTTAAACATTTGATATATCGAATCGGAACACTCGATAACTTATTTTGAATCACATTTTAACAGTACATATCGAAAATTATTTACTCGATATTTATATTAATGTTATAATCTAAAATCAACAAATTGTATATCGTGGTTTATGCGATGCCAGTTACACATATATTTTAATGAAACATTTAACAACTAACAAACAAAAGAAAACTATAATTAAACAAATAAATAAATCATAAATAAACGTATAACTCAGCTAAAACTTAAGTTATCTTTGCCAGGATAAACTTTATAGGCTGCTTTCATGGATGAATAAACTAAGTTCATACAAGCAAATATAACTAGGATTTGGCTTGGTTATATGTTTCTTTGTGATTTGTTGTATTTTGAAATTTTAGTTTTTGTTTGTTTGTTACTTGTTAAATGTTTCATTAAAATATATGTCTAACTTAAATCATCACTCTTAATCCCAGTTTTCAGAGACCATTCAACATACGCCATGAGACTCGAATGTTTGGGTGTTTGTGTTATTTAGGTTAAAGATCGATTTAAAATGCGATTCGATATATCGAATGTTTAAGATCGATATATTGCATCCGATTATTTGGTGGCTGCTTATGAACTGTACCCAGAGTTTTTTCAAAACGGAAAATTTTCCCAAAAAAGGGAAATTTTCTCATAAACGAGAATTCCGCTATCCAGCGCTCTGCGGGTATAGGTTACGTTAGGTTAGGTTATGACAAATAAATACAAATTTGCTGTATCAGGTAAATAATTTGTGTATATTTATCATAATCTAACTTAACCTAACTCCACAGAGTGCTGTATAGTGGGATTCCCGTTAAAGGGGAAAATTTCCTGACAACAGGAAAGATTTTCTGTTTTGGGGAAAATTTTCGTTTGAATAAATTTAACCTTGTCAGAGGAAAATTCCCCACTCAATTACTCCGGAAACCCACCGGGCCCCGTATAAGAATTGTGTGAATTTAACACGTTTTTGACAATAGCTTGCTTAATTTATTCAATTGCAAATCGGTTTCATTTTTGTGTTCAGGTCGGAATCCCGCACAATTCGAGTAGGGTGAAGTGGGGTAAGTGCAACCACGGGGCAAGTATGGCCACGGCTGCTTATGTAGCTAAAAAATTATTATTTTTGAGAAATAACCACTTGGTTTGTAATTTTAGAATGTTTTCTTTACATATTCAGCAAAATGTTTGAAAAAAATTAGCTTACATGCATTTGTTTTTTATTTTTAGAAAATGCTTACATTTTGAATCTTAATGCAAGTTCAACCCTGAAACTTTGACATTTTTTTTAATTTTTCTTTTTCAACCTATGATAACCAAAGTTGGCAATTTTATGAAGTTTAATATGTAGTTTTCAGAAATATGCCTTTTTTTGGTGTTGGATTAATAACTTTGAAATGAGAGCCATGGCTACACTTGCCCCGTCGTTTTTGCACACGGGGCAAGTGCAGCCACGGAAATTGGGGTAAGTGCAACCATGCATCCGTGCAACCTTCCCGGTAGCCTTTTCTTCTTACAACCTTCAATAAATTCTCAAAAACTCTTCTTGTAAATAGTGTTTCAAAGTGTAGAACAGTTTAAGTTTTAAAGTTGAGTTGCTGTATTTTAATTTTAATTAATTTGGTCAAAAGTGTGAAAAAACAAAAGTACCGGTAACCATTAAAACAAGAAAAAACATTAGGCCTACAATCTCCTAATAGGCCAAACTATAAAAATGGTTTTGTAAATTAGTGTTTTAGAGTGTAGAACAGTTTAACTTTTCAAGTTCAATTGCTTTACTTTAGTTTAGTTCATTATGATAAAAAAATTATTATGAGAAACTGTGACATTAATATTTTGTCAAAAGTATAAAACTAAGGAAAAATAAGAAAAAGAAGACCATTAAAAACAATAAAAACATGAAAAGTTGTAGAAATGATGTTCTAACCAGGTGTGAATCATGTAAGTATCCTATATATTTTCATTCAAGCAATAACGTAAAAAAACTTATCTTTGATATTTTACCCATTTTCCCGCGCGTTGACTCGCGACAAAGTTCGTATCTTCCAAACGGTTTAAGATAAAAAAATGAAAAAAATATTGACAGAATTAGTGAAAAACAAGCTATAACACATTTGCCCCAGTTCTCATTTACATTGCCTCTTATGGAGGATTGTATGCTGTGGTTGCACTTACCCCGGATGCATGGGGCAAGTGCAACCAGTGGACATGTTTTTTTATTTTATTTTTTTTTTTTATTTATGGTAAACAGTAAAAATATTCTAATTGTAGGATATTGTAGCTAGATAAACCCTAATACTGTGTGCTGAGTTTTATTTATCTCTCCTTAATAGTTACTTCACAGTAACAGTTCAAAATTGAAAAATAAATAAACCTGGTTGCACTTACCCCACTTCACCCTACCCACAACTTATATAATTTAAAAAAAATTGTCAACGATTTTTCCGGTTTTCTCGTTCAAAGATTATTGGATTCAAAAAATTAATGACATAATCATGTTCAGGACAGAATTCTACACCTTTTGAGTATAAACAGCCTAATATTTGAAAATAAATATATTTCGGCCGTTTTCCCGATGTTTCCACGAAAAATAAGTACCATTTTCGAAATGAGGATATTATTTTGAACTTTAATAAAAAAATTTCAAAATTCGCTGGTGTCTGGAAGTTGATATAACTACCGAATAATGAATTTATAGATTTTACGCATCTGCAGTTTACTTTTAAATTTAAGGGCAATATTTTTAACAATTTTTATAACTATTATTACAAATTACAAATTTAATTTAATACCCATTTTAATCTATTAAACATTATCAATTTAAACAACAGCTCGTCTGAGTATATACTTTATTTTCTGGGAAGTAAGGTGTTGATATTAGCAGCCAAAGAGGCTTAACGTGGCTGTCCCCCCACTCTACTGAGGGGTATTCCTCCCATGGGGCTCTTGCCTGGTCCTGGCCAAACGAAAAGTTGGCATCACTACCCACAAAGCTGGTGGTTTGCAGGGTAGTTCTATTAAATTACAACTTGCTTACCGATTCATTTTCTTTTATTACCAACAGAAAACATTATTTATATATTGGACATATTATATGTAGGAATTAAATGAAATGTTCTTTATTTTAACAAGCATTGTTACAACATGATTGCCAAAAATTAAAGTAAACTGCCTAACCTGATAGAGTCTGTGGGCACCAGTATAATAATAAGTGGTAGATACTCTGTTAGCCAATTATACATTTATAAGTAAAGTACCTTTTCTTCAATGCATTGTACAAAATTGCAGTTATTGAACAAATATTTTATACCTGTAATATGAGCTTCAATATTCAGTGTTGTAACAAATTTAAAATCCACTGAGACCAATTAAAAAATAAAAGTACATATTGGTGTACGTGAATTTTAAATTTGTTAAAATATGTTATGATTGAACTAGGCCCATACAATTCAATATTGTATATATGCTTAATTTTTTCAGTCAGTAACTATCCACACAGACCTAGGAGATTTGAAGATAGAATTATTTTGTGAATATTGCCCTAAAACCTGCGAGGTAAGAAAATAAAAACTATTATAATACCCCCGTATCAGCAAACCTGCGTACTCAGTGAATTTCCAATGCATCTATATGTATCTTAATACCACATAAAGCCACATACCAAGTTTCATCAATATACATTCATAAATAAACGATTTATGACATTTTAATTATTCTCCATAAGAATAACATGGCGGCTGAGTATGCAGGTTTGCTGAAGCAAGGAACATAAAAAATGGGGTTTTATACAAATATCAATATAACTCATGTAGGTAAAGCCACATACCAAATTTTATTAATTTATTTTCATAATGAAGGCAGATAACACGTTACTTATTCTCCATAAGAATAACATGGGGCTGAGTACGCAGGTTTGCTGCTACGGGAGCCTTTGGTAAAAAATTTTTTTTTGAGCAAATATCAATGGTCCACAACCAGATGAAGCCGTATAGGCCTACCAAGTTTTGTCAGTATACGTTCATAAATAAGCGAGATATAAAATTGTTATTTTCTTCCATAAGAATAACATTAGATAACGTACTGTGTTTAGCACTTTCAATATCTCGGTAACCAATTGACGTAGAGAAATTACCAAAATACCAAATTGTGTGTTTTTTAAGGTGAATCCAATGGGAAAAACTAAAATTTGACTATTTTCAAAATTATATGTAACAATTTCGAAAAACCCATTTTTGGGGTACAAAACCCCCCCCCCAAAATACCCCTTCGGATAGAGCGATCTGGCTGGTTTTCGAACTTAAAGTCATAAATGTTGCTTTACACGTTTATACAAAATTTCATCAAAATCGGATAATTTTTACGAGAGTTATCGTGCTCACGGACACACATATATATATATATACAGTTTCGAACGAATGGTGTTTTTGGGGTCTGGGGACCTCAAAACGAAAAGTTATCATGGTCCCGGGCCTAGGTCTTACCATGCCGACTACGGTAGTAGCTTCTTCCCTATAGGGGAAATTCGCTAAAACTACTAAATAAACCAGGACCTTTATAGTCTAAAAGGAAATACCCCCGTAGCAGCAAACCTGCGTACTTAGCGAATTTCCAATGCATATATATTTATATTAATACCACATAAAGCTACATACCAAGTTTCATCAATATACATTCATAAATGAACAATTTATGACATTTTAATTATTCTCCATAAGAATAACATGGCAGCTGAGTATGCAGGTTTGCTGAAGCAAGGAACACAAAAAATGGGGTTTTCCGCTAATATCAATATAACTCAACTAGGTGAAGTCACATACCAAATTTCATTAATTTATTTTCATAATGAAGGCAGATAACACGTTACTTATTCTCTATAAGAATAACATGGGGCTGAGTACGCAGGTTTGCTGCTACGGGAGCCTTTGGTAAAAAATTGTTTTTTTGAGCAAATATCAATGGTTCACAACCAGATGAAGCCGTATAGGCCTACCAAGTTTTGTCAGTATACGTTCATAAATAAGCGAGATATAAAATTGTTATTTTCCTCTATAAGAATAACATTAGACAACGTACTGTGTTTAGCACTTTCAATATCTCGGTAACCAATTGACGTAGAGAAATTACCAAAATACCAAATTGTGTGTTTTTTAAGGTGAATCCAATGGGAAAAACTAAAATTTGACTATTTTCAAAATTATATGTAAAAATTTCGAAAAACCCATTTTTGGGGTACAAACCCCCCCCCAAAATACCCCTTCGGATAGAGCGATCTGGCTGGTTTTCGAACTTAAAGTCATAAATGTTGCTTTACACGTTTATACCAAATTTCATCAAAATCGGATAATTTTTACGAGAGTTATCGTGCTCACGGACACACACATATATATATATATATATATACAGTTTCGAACGAATGGTGTTTTTGGGGTCTGGGGACCTCAAAACGAAAAGTTATCATGGTCCCGGGCCTAGGTCTTACCATGCCGACTACGGTAATAGCTTCTTCCCTATAGGGGAAATTCGCTAAAAGTTTAATAATTTTTTTAGAATCAATTACATACTAAAGGTAATGGATTAGTATACGTTTTTCATATGTGTTATTGCTTCTACAGTTGTATTTATTTATATTTACCAACGTGCCAGAGCATGAACTTTTAAGTTGATACTATGTTTTATAATCTATAAAATAAACCCCTAAGTTATACTTAATTAGGATTGAATTTACAATAATTAAGAAATTTTTCTTGATCTAACTTCTTCATCTTTATAATAATTTGTCTTATGATTCCTCTAAAAACTCTAAAATGGATTTGTAAAATGGATTTTCTATTAAATACATCTTGAGCTTTTTAGTGAATTTCCTTTGGAAAGTGAACTATTAGCATGACCCTCACGGTGAAACTTAAGCCCGGGACCACCATAGAAGTTCCTAACGTGACCCCCTGAACACCTTTTAGGGGGTTGATCAAAATGTTATATATATATATATATATATATATATATATATGTCTATATATATATATATGTGTATGCACTCTAGCGGTCACATTTTTTGTCCGATTTACTTCAAATTTGGTAGGGACGTTCCTTTCTATAATCTGTTGGACAAGTTCATTGGGCAAAACAATCGGAAAACTCTAAACCCATTTTTTGGGGATTAATCTTTCAAATTTCGAGTTTTTGGGCCCAAAAAGGGTCAGAAAAGCCCCAGATGTAAAATTAATGCATGTAAAAAGATGGGAATTAGAAAGGCGAAAGTTTTAAGCCCTCTCTCCTCATTCTAGCATAAATATTTACCGAGTTATTAAAGAAAATGTGTATCGGCTAAACACAGTACGTTGTCTTATGGGGGTTTTACACTAGAAACGCATGTTATTCCTTTGTTAGAGTACTTTTATTATCCCCAGCAACCTCACACCTACTTTCAAGCCTGTCTGGACCTTCTCCTAATCTTATAATGCGCAAAATTGTATTCCCAGCTTTGCGGGTAAATGAAACCAGGAGTATCAGAACAGCCAAAAAATCAATGTTTTCAGATTTCAATAAAAATTGGACAAATATATGTTTTTACACTGATTTTGAGTTTTAAAAGTTTTTATGTGGAAATTCACTTCCCTCACGTCAGCGTGCTGCGTGCAAACTCGTTTTAAATTTCATTATGTTTGTGGATTCTCTAATATTTATCGGAATTTTTCTCTAAAATGTATTTCCCATATATGCTAAGTAGGTTTTTCTTAAAAAATTTCTTTGTCATGCCTTTCAATATTTATTTTGTTTCTTGTATTATATTTGTGATCAATTTTATATTTTCTGCTGAATTTTAATTTTGCCATAATTGCTTCAAAAATATACATATTAAAGATTGTTAATATTCCAAGTTCTTGAAAATAATTTCAAGCTATTCATTTTTTCTTAAATTTAGAATTATTCTTATAGATTTGTTTGCAGTTTTGAAATTGAAAGCTGCTTGTCTATTTTTTTTAAAGCAATTGTGCAAGAGAGATACAACAAGCTGTGATAGTATAATCAGTGCCCCCCCCCCCCCATCTGGGAGAGTCCACATGGTCTACATCAAATTAAGGGTCTTGTTTCCACGCTGCCACCCCTACATACACAAAATATAGGGCCCACTCGTACAGGAAATGTTAACTGTTGAACTATAAATTGTTTTATTGTATTTTAGTACCCAGGATGCTACTTAATTAGCCTACAAATATTTGACAGATGTTAATGTGGATAAAAATATATTGAATTGGCTTGCTCGCCCCTTCATAATACAAAGTAGCCTACTTAAAATTCAAACATTGAATGCACAAGAAAATTAGGACATTTTCTCTTATCAACAAACAAAACTGGCAAAGAAATAAGAGTTAAAACGAAAGAGGTAATAAGAGATGTAAACTAAAATGAATATAAGGTCTAATATATATAACGATCTATTAGAGTAAGATACAGGGTGATTCACAAAGACATGCAGAAACTTCTGGAGCTCATTTTATATGTAAAAGTCAAGAAAAAAGGTATATAAAAATAGGTCCGGAAATGGTTTGTTAGCGAGTTACGGCTAGCGAAACATTTCACCCAAAATTTTGTACCCTGGGTAAAATGAAGACTTGCTGCAATCCTGGAAAGGTAAATTAAGGGGTTAAATCAGTGGTTTATTATGGTTTTTGACCCGAAAAATCTGATGAAACATGTTACAGAACTGTATCTCCCTTAGTTTTTAAGATTATCCCAGGTGAAACTTAACAAAATGGGATCGAGAAACAACTGGTTTACTTTTTTGGTGATTTAGCCTTCGGATTACGTAGAAATACTAAATGTGGTGTAAATACCTGTTTTCGTGTAACACTAACGCTACTAGTTTCGACTTCTATATGAAGTCATCTTCAGGCTATACAAAGATGTCCTTGAACTTCATTCGAAGGTTGTCAAGTTTCCAAAAAACAAACTAACACGCACACGACACTGATACGACTCGACTCACAAACACATAGTTAAAACAATAATTTTACAATCTTTACTATACAGGTTGGCGTCCCCATTCCGCAGGGTCCGAGTAGTGGCGCACTCACCCGGGGATGGGATGGCACCATTGCACCGCGCTAGGTGTCTAGCCAATGCGGCGTCAAATAAAAACGTCTAATGATTTTTTGTCTGTTTCATGTACCACCTTCGTCGATGATGGAGTTCCGTGCTGACCACGAGCCAAATGGAAGGAGGAACATTGGTTAAAAACGAATTGGGAGACCCCCTGGTTTCTTACAATGCTAAGTATAAGTAGGTTAAGAAAGGGAAACGGTGGAGGGATCAATCTTGTAACCCAGGTGAGAACCCCAAAAGTTCCTCCATTCCAGGAGTGTGTGGACGGTGCGGAGCTAGCATCAGGTAAAGGAATGCAATTAGGTAATGAACGGTAACAATTTTCAAATAATTCAGGTGTAACCCCCCCTTCCTATCCCTAAGGTGTTTGAAGCTTCTAGGTTTCAACCAGCAAAGCACCTCCCTTTCCCATGATACAGTAGCTGGGTTCGCCCAGGGGTCTGTATCAATATCAATATCAATCTTTACTATACAGGTTGGCGAGCGACGTGACCGGACAGAAGTTGTGTCAAGACTGCCAGTCAACATGGTTTGACGTCACACTCCTTGTCTCTCATCACCTGTGGGTCACAGTCCATTGGGAGTCCCCCCTCCAGAATCTTAATAGCTATGTTGTAGATAACATTCAATTGAAAAGAGAGCTTGTCATTCAAAACATTTTGTCTGTCTGATTTTACTGCTTTTTAAATCTGGAATTTTTCTAAAGTATTACGCTAAAAATGGTCCTTTGAAAAATATAAAACGCTCATGTTATTGTCAATGCTTTCATAGTTGAAAGCATTGACAATAACATGAGCATTTTACATTTTTCAAAGGACCATTTCCAGCGTAATACTTTAGAAGAATTCCAGATTTATAATTCAGTTATATTAAGATTCTGTCAGTGGCTATTAAGATTCTGGAGGGGGGACTTCCAATGGACTGCGACCCGCAGGTGATAACAGACAAGGAGTGTGACGTCAAACGAAGTTGACCGGGAGTCTAGACCCAACTTCCAGCCTGCCGCTCGCCAACCTGTATAGTAAAGATTGTAAAATTATTGTTTTAACTATGTGTTTGTGTGTCGAGTCGTATCAGTGTTGTATGCGTGTTAGTTTGATTTTTGAAAACTTGACAACCTTCGAATGAAGTGCAAGGACATCTTTGTATAGCCTGAAGATGACTTCATATAGAAGTCGAAACTAGTAGCGTTAGTGTTACCAGTGGATTACACGAAAACAGGTATTTACAGCACATTTAGAACTTGTTTACGTTTAATCTACAATAACATAGTTAAATTTGGTTAGTTACACACAACATTTTTAAACAAAACTTGTAGAACATTTAATTTTGAACAAAACTGTACAAATAAAGTATATAGAAAGTGAATAGATGTTCAATACAAATTAAATTTTATTCAGAATAAAACAACACATATTTTACATTTGGCCGACAATAATTTAAAGTAAACTCTCGTAAGGGGCTACTTGTCCATATTAATAAAGCGTTTACATAGTTAAGTACAACCCTGCTGATCTACAAAAAGCAACCAGAGCAATCGTTAAATGTGCAGAAAAATGCATTGAAGGTAGGTAATGGAAACATTCTTAAGAATTTATTCTAATTTTATTGAATAGGTTTAGAGAAACAGTTTCACTTTGCACTGTTCAGAATAAAAGTTAATTTAACTGAACATCTATTCACTTTCTGTATACCTACTTTATTAGCACCATTTTTTCCAGAATTAAATGTTCACCAAGTTTTTTTAAAATTTTATGAGTCTAAGCTAATTTAACTAAGGTATTAGCTCAAATATAAAAAAGTTGTTTCTCGATACCTCTTTTTAGGTTATGCGGGTTAAAAACAAAGGGAAATACAGTTCTGCAACATGTTTCATTAGATTTTGCAGGTAAAAAACATAAGAAACCACATTCCGGACCTCGGTTTATATAATTTGTTTAATTCATAATTTAAATTTTATTATTTTCTCAGTTGTACATTTTTCAGACTTAAGATTTGTAAATTGAAAATTTACTATTTTGGACACTGTAAGAACTTGTTGACATTGTTTGATTTAATTTAATTTATAAGTTTATTTTATAATAATAATTTGTGACCCTATTCAAAACATGTAATGTGTTACTCATTGAATCAAAAAGATTTGATTGATAACTTTTTTCTTTACTTTTACATGTAGAATAAGCTCCTGAAGTTTCTGCACTTCTTTATGAATCACCCTGTAGAATACAGTTCTTATTGATTGACAAATTTAAAATTAAATCGGCCTAATAGCTATCACGTGCGTTAATTTTATGACTCACTGCTTCTTACGGAATGATCGTCCAATATATGAAATTAAATAACATTACGTTGATAGAATCTCATGGTTAATTTACGCTGGACCTTTATAACGTTAAATGCATCAGTAATTGCTTGGTTTGTTTTAGGCTAATAATTTTTGCTTCCTTTCTCTATCGCAAAAAATTAAGTAAAAGTATCGCAACAGTTAAGAGGGGGCCGGACCTAGCTCCGCCAGCCGCCGGCTCCAGTCATCTTTTAACATGGGGCGCTACTATAAATGTTTTATTTTATTGAATGCCCGCCTTTAAATTAAAAAATGATCGCAGGCCAAACAATCTGATAGTTGTTAGCCGTATGACCTTAGAATCAAAATGTATTATTTAAAAAATAACACCTAAAACATGTAAACTAACTTTCTTTTTTCCCATAAGGAGTTGTGTACTTTTGAAACAATTTGTAAAATGACACGTTTTATATAAATTAAATTTGAAAACGTCATAATAGCAGTCATGTTATTGTTAATGTTTGGCCTGAGTATTTTTTCGGTTTTAAAATGTGAAACTGGTCCAAAATAAGACTTTTTTGAAGTCTTACAAAACGAGTAGGCCCACAGACTGCAACTGGTTCACCGTCACCCCGATAGATGGCAGCAACGTCGCTTACCGACCAAAGATCCCGTTTCCGCAACCGATTTCGCGCGGCAGATTTGATTCTCCTTTTGAAACCATTATCACCTACTGCTCGAAATCCAGTACATTTTTCCTCATATTTTTTAATTTACATGGCTCCTCATGACATACTGTCTGTCATTTCAGTAATCATTTATTATTTAATGTCTGTAACATCTGTTCTTACTGCTATGCTGTGTTTTGTTTTACAAAACGATAATGACACCTTAGTACATGGTGTTCGTTTTGCTATGTTGGTACTGTAAAGGGGAGATGTTGTGCTTCCAGCTGCTTTTCAATCACGGCACGGTTTTTGTCATAAACTGCAAGGCAATAGTCTCTCCAGATTGTATACAGCTCACTGAGCAACGCGCCGGAAACCCCTAGTATTACTATTCATAAAATATAAAAAATATTTCAATTAGAAATGTCTATCAGTCACTTAGCCAGTCCAAACCTGGGAAAAGTGTGGGAAATCAGTATGTCACAGGAAGTGTTGCCCTCTTTGGTGCAGGTAAAATTCCATGATGGTCGCTTATTTCGCTGGTCACTAACTTCACTGAAGTGTTGACCTCACAGGTCGCTTATTTCGCTGGCCGCTTTTTCCCCGACACCAGACTTCACCAGAAGAGAGTAATATATAATTTCGAGTCCGTGTAAATGTTCCGGAACAATGCACTGACCGATTCTAAGACGTGAAATGACTTGGAATTTTTGATCTTGATGTCTTGAATTTTGAAAACCAAGTCGGAGTCGTAATTTGAGGTTTCAGTCCAAAAACTCTGCTGACTCAAACTTGGGCTTTGTAGGCCTAACTGGTGCAGCCTCCCAGTCCTCTTCCCATTGTACATTAGCTTTCTTGGTGACAAACAAATTTGTGTAATTAAAACAAGGTAGAAACGAGTTATTAATATTTTTTAAATGTAAAGCATCTTTATCAAAAGAATCCGGTAACTCGTTCCCTTTTATGCCAATGCGAGAAGGTATCCTAAACAAAATTACTTCGTACTTCAAATTTAATAATTTTGTAAACTGTAGTCTGATTTCATATTCGATGTGTGCAGATTTAGCATGAATAATACTTTTGGAATCAGATAGAATTATTATTATTTTACTTTGTGGTAACGTTTCTACGTACTTCATGGCAGTAAAAATAGCTAGAGCTTCAACATAATAACTCGAATAGTGTTAATTTAATCTGAATGATATAAGCTTATAGTTGGTTTTATCATACACACAACAACTTACAAGTCTTCGTTCGTCAGCTTTAGAGCCGTCAGTGTAGAGTTGCATGTAAGAAAACCATTGTGATCGGATTTCAGACTCGATGCAATTTTTAAATAACCATAAAAGGATCTGTCATTTTTAAAAGACTTAGAAAATACGAAAAATATACTGGGAAAGTTGTAAATAAACTATTAAAACGTATGTAACAAAATGGACATAAATATAAATATTTAATATCAATTTCCATTTACACGTGTTGAGTGTATAACTGGAAATTAGCAATTGAGTATTATTTTTTGTCCAATAAAGACTTAATTGATTAACATTGTACACATTTCCAAGGCTTGTTTTTGTTCATGTTTCAACAGCTGTTAAATCGTACACTCTAAATATGAGTAAGATTTACTTGTTAAGTTTGTTGGTTGCTTGCTTGCAACTCTGATCTCAAGAACGGCTGCAACGATTACCTTCAAAAGTTGTATTTTTAGGCCTGAGCGCACCATTGTGGACAGGGCTTACAGCAGTAACATATGTTATGAGATAAATACTGATACACAAACCACTGAAATGATAACAAGATTATTGTCTGATTATCAAAAGAAAGTGACTGGCGGAGCGACCGCGCGGCGACCGAACATTCTATTTCATAACCTCGTGGAAAGTAAAACACATGGGTAAAAATCTCCGATAAACGTTATTAAAATAGTCAGTTAAACATGTTTAGAGAATTTTTTTCAAATATTTGTTATTTCATTCCGATGAGTTTATATGGATAGTTATATTTTAAAAAGCATGAATTTAAATTTAAAATTTCTCAATTAGAGTTAAAAAAAAAAAAAAACGATCAATATAAACTCATCGGAATAAGGTGCGAAATCTTTGGCAAATTTACTACAAAGGTGTTTGACTGGCTATTTAAATAACGTTTATTGGAATGTTATCTTTTCTCGAGGTTATGAGGTTGCCGCACGGCCGCTCTGCCAGTCACTTTCTTTCGATAATCGTAGAGCTTATTAGCAATAACTTAGCTCGGTTTGTAGCTAAAGGAGTCATTATTAATTAATTTTCCAGTAAACCGTAGATAAAATGCAGGCTAAACAGAAGGTTAGAAGTTATAACCTCTATAAGTTACTAGTGTTTTATATCCTGACTATAGCAACAAAGTCCGTTGGAACAAAAAATACAACGGTCTATAGAAAATATATCACAAATTGTGTTAATGAAAATTGCCAAACTCGACTATAAATAAGTGAAAAGTGATATTCTTAAAGTTTATGCAATTTTCTTACGGGATATAATAAAAGACGTCTTACAACACTTAAGCATATATTTACACTTTCTTTAAACAATTTTCTTTAAATCGATATAAGGCGGTGACTACAAAACTGATACTACAAAAACAAATTTAGACTAGAGAAATTAATAAACAAATGTCTAATGTATTTCTTATAACTTAATACTGTTGCTAGTAATTATTATCAGACATAAGATTTAGACTAAGTCACGAAGTTGCAAAATATTTGATCAGACTTCACACCAAACAGTCTTGACAAGAATTTTGGGTTTAGTCCCTTGTATGCGGGGCGTGCGAGAAGCCGCCAGTGACAGTGAACCCGTCATTCTAGGTGTTGTAAATCACACTAGACAATACCGATCCTTTGACTGAAGGCCGAGCCTTCGCACCCTGCCGGTCGGTAAGGAAGAATTATTTGAAAAACTGCTAGCGCTGTAGTGGCCAAACTCCAAACGAAAAGGCGGAATTCTATCTGACTCCTGCCCCCTCTTAAATAAACTGTTTCGAAAGTTAACTGTATTTGAGTTCCCAATATGTTTTATAGATGAAAGCTTAACTTTGATTCACAAATATTTATTTGATTTCATGTCATAAGTCATGGACAACTTTATCGTTAACTTTTTGATGCAAGCTAATTTTAAAACACTTTTCTGAAGATTTAAAATAATTGCAAAGCCTTAATTTTATTGGTGTACAGTTTTGAGCCAGCTGGTTCCAATCTGCCAACTGGACATATGGTGGTTGATATCACTGTAGTAGCTCTCACTGAGCCAGCTACTGTCTGGAAACGAGGAGAAAGGAATACCTCTCATTTCCTCATCCCGTCCATATTCTGCAGATCTCGCGATATCTTAAATTATCGAGGCTTCCGGTAGAGTATTTCAATTTATAGAAATCTTATTCCGGCGCAGTTTTCTTTGTTATTTTTCATTCAGTTTTCCCAGTTGCCGGACAGTACATGTACCTTTATTTAGGCTCTTGTATCTCTCATATCATAGCTTTTAAATTCAAGCCAAATTTAATGTTGATTATAATTTCAGAACTTCCTTGCTTTGTGTGCCAGTGATTATTACAACGGCAGCATATTCCATAGGAACATAAAAGGATTCATCGTGCAAACAGGAGATCCAACAAATACAGGCAAAGGTGGAACTTCGATTTGGGGCAGAAAATTTGAAGATGAGTTCAAGGAAAATCTCAAAGTAATTAGTTTAGTTAAATTATTTAAGGATTATTGATCTTATTCAGTTGTCATATTTTTAATTACGTACAATTTATTCAAAACGACTTTCTATTTATACGTGATATCACTATCTCAAACCATGCTTTAAAAAAATTACTATTGATGAAAGTTTTCTATTTAGATATGAATTTAAATGAGAACGCCATTTTAAAATATTGAAAGTTTTGAAGGATATGTGGTGAAAATGTATAATGTAAACTAACTTACTCCTTACTAGAGACTTTTAAAAAGTGGTTTCTTAGCTTTTGTTTTATTAAAGCTGGTGTTTTAAAGGCAGGTGAGTAGAGTATTGCTAGCTATGATGTGAGGTTTATACCTATTGAGCTACTGCAGCTGAAAGAAATGGTTGAATAACATTGTTCATAAATTTGTATTCACCAAATCAAGCTAAAAATTCTAAATTGGAAATTGAAAAGATTTTATAACCCAAAAAGTTCTTTGAAATTCTGTAAAAAATTAATATTTACATAGGCCTATACATGTATGCTGAATGTGCTCAGTGAATGTATTGTGTAAATACTGTAAAACTTTAAGGTGTCTGCCCATAGATGAATAGTATGATGTATTGTTGATTGATGGAGAGTTTGAGTTAAATTATTCCCTTTGTTATTGAAATTTATTTTGTCGTGTATTTTGATTTTTCTATACACTTTGAGTTTAATTTTGTTAAATTTACTGTCATCAGGAGTGAGTGAGGTATGGGCATGGAAATGTTAATTTGTCTAAGTTTTTTTTTATAGCATACCTATATTTATTTCAATTTTCTGTCATTATAAAAATTTTACTCTGCATCTTAGCGTTCTGTCTGAATCTCACAGGCGGCGGAAAAAGCAACAAATCTGCAAGTGATTTTGAAATGCATTCCTTGCATTTGAGCTTTTACCAAGCAGTTGTGATTTGGCTAAAGATGCAACTGTGTTTTGATAGCACAATGAGCGGGGAATGGTGTCCATGGCCAATAATGGACCCAACACCAATGCGAGTCAGTTCTTCGTCACATATGCATCCCAACCCCACCTTGATCTCAAGTACACTCTGTTTGGCCGGTAAGTTTTAAAAAACATGTATATAAACAAATTACGGAACCTAAATACCGATTTATTTCTTGAATTTTGGGAGGGGAGAGTTTGTTATATAAAGGTTTTAAATTCACTATTTAGAGGTTCTACATTAACAAATTTGTTATACAGAGGTAAATTAAATTTTGCTGGTGTTATTATAAATTTGTTACATGGAAGTTTTAAACTTGATTTATTCGTAATGTAGAGGTATAATTTGCATCGTGTCTTATGGCTATTTCAAGGGGATTTTAACAAATTGGTTAAACCAAGGGATTTGTTACTTTGAGGTTCGTTACGTCAAAGTTTGACTGTATAATAACAATAACACACCCAAGACCTACACACACTTGTGCGCGTTCTCGTTAAATTTCACGTTCAGTTCCAACCTTCATGTTGCAAGTCAAGACGTCTTAACATGCACATCTGGTATCATTCAACAGATGCTGATTGTTTTCAAAATTAAATGAATCCATTGAGTTCTAAGTAAATACTGGAGGAAACACTGATATATTAAATTGTGTGTCGCCACCACCAGGCAACATTCATATAAGGATAGTGAGCAACTCAAACTGCATCTTTCCTATTTGTTGTTTTAGTTGGTAGTTTGTAAATTTTATTTTGTTATTTTCTTATAATTTTGAACTGGTAATTATAATTTACATTTAAATTATAATTTTATATGTGGTTCATAGTGTAATTCTTACACATTTCACCATTTATCTTTGGACACAAAGTCAACCACTTTAAATAGTTTTCTAAATAAAACATAGTTATGTCAGGAGTTTGTTTTATAACTTCACTATAGTATTCTTACTACTATTTTTTTACTTTTTAGCGAATTTCCCCTATTTGGAAGAATCTATTACCGTATGTCTCATGGTAAGCCTTAAGCCCAAGACCATGATAACTTATTGTTTTGAGGTCCCCAGATGCCAAAAACACTATTTGTTCAAATCTATATATCTGTGTCCGTGAATGCGATAACTTTAGTAAAACACATCTGATTTTGATGAAATTTTGCTCAAATGTGTGAAGTAACATTCATGACTTAAGTTCAAAAGCCAGAAAGATCGGACCATGGGAAGGGGGTTTTATGGGAGTTTACAATTTTCCAAAAATCAGTTTTTTCCTAATTTTTTGCCTTAAAATATTTAAAACACTATTTTGTTTTAACTATTTTATAGAGCTTAAAAACAAATAATATGGTATTTTTAATCATTAACCTAGGTTAAGTGGCTGCGGAGAAAACCCAAAAAGCGTGTTCATAAAATTTCCCATGTTAATCTTACGAGAAAGAGGTTTTTAGCTTTTCCTCAGTTACTTTTACTGAAAATTTCACAGTTTTTTTTATCAATAAGTTTAGCTCTACAAAACAATCATTTTGATGTTTAAATTATGATTCTACGTCCAACCGTTACAGATTCAAAGTGCTAAAGGGATGATCGCATTGGGTGGTCACGGCGTTCGGCTGGCTCTTTAATGAGTAAAACCTTGCTAGCCAATGAAATCACCACGATGCTACAGTGAATCGTCCGTCATTGGCTACTGTAAAGTTAATTGATATTTTAACCAAACTGGCAGGGTGCAAACCAAACTGGCAGGGTGCAAAAACATAGCTGACAGTACGACTGCCAACTTCGCAGATTGATACACCTCAAGAAAAATAAAAAGAGTACTCGTCTGAAATAAACTAAATTAGTGATAGTAAAAGTTGTGAACGAGTTTAAGTTGTAACCGCATTAAAAGTAAATTTATTATTTTTTTAACGTAGCGTTAAAATTTGCAGTATTAACATATTAAATATAAGTATGGTATGGTATTATAGATTTGAGCGATAAATTTAATTGTGCTACTTTAATACATGTAATGTATAAACAAATAATTCTAAATAAATATACCTTCACCCTTTTGCAAGACAGCTTATTTACATATATGGGTAATCCCAAGATTGATTCTGCGATATTTAATTTTTAACTATATTGGTATACCTGTTGCTCAGCGCTGTCACCAAATGAGTGAAAACGCCTTGATCGCAAGGTGCCTGTAGTGAGCCCTTTCTGATTGGTTGAATCGTTTTGGCGCCGACTGGAGACTACTGCCGACCGAACGCGATGCCGACCGAATGGGGCGGCCCTGTGCTAAATACAGTATTTTGTCCAATGTTATCCTTATGGACGAGTTTATCAGGCTCTTGAACCTGGAGGAGTCCTGAAACCAACTCTTAATCCTTTTTCAGGGGTGCGTAATAAGCCCAATGCGGCTGATGTGCCTCGGGACTCATGTCCTCACCTTCTGATGATGATGATGATGTTGTTGATATCTCAATTATTTATATATTGATGAAACTTGGTATAAACCAAGACCTCAGGTCATTCCTCTAGTTAGGTCATAACGATATTTGCACAAAAACAAATTTTTTATGACTGTCCCTGTAGCAGCAACCCTGCTTACTTAGCCCTAATGTTATTCTCATGGAGAATAAGTAAAGTTTTATATCTCACTTAATTATGAACATAAATTAATCAAACTTGGTATGTAGCTTCTCCTGGTTAAGTTATATTGATAATTGCATAAAAACACATTTATTGTCTTTCTTTTTGCAGAAAACCTGCATACTCAGCCCTAAGGTTATTCTTATGGAGAATAAATAAAACGCTATATATCACTTATTTACAAATGAATTTGTATGAAATTTAGTAAGTGGCTTTATGTGGTAGTGAGAGACATATACATGCATTGGAAATTCGCTGAGTACGCAGGTTTGCTGCAGCGGGGTATTTATTTTTAAGTGTATATCTTTTTTTTATTTTTTCAGGGTAATTGATGGCTTCGACACATTGGATGAGTTGGAAAAACTACCAGTGAACCCCAAAAACTACAAACCTTTGACAGACACTCGCATCAATGGAGTAACCATACATGCGAACCCCCTGGCCGGGTGACCACACACTCCTGGTATAGGAAATCATGTTGGAACAAACTTTGATGCAAGTGCTGAGGCAAGGGGGCGAGATTCATTAGCCTATTATAAAACTCTATTATAATTGGGGGGAGATTTCTTAGCCTATTATTTATGTGATACCTAAACAAAACCACTTATTATGATAACGTGTCTAGCAAGTCTATTCACCCAGATGTTATGAACCAGGTCAACCAATGTAAGCCAAGAGAAATTTATAGCCTATTCACGTAAGTTTTTTTTTATGATATGTTTATTTAAAATTAAATAATTTAAAGTGGAAATTCATTATAGTGAGAATTCTGCAATGCTGCGGCTCTATGTTTATGAATAAGGAATAGATAAATACATTTTTATACTTTGTATTTTGGTGTTTTTAAAATCCTTATCAAGTACTCTACATATAACAAACCTACCTTACAATATATATAGATATAGGTAAAGAGTTTATCATATTTTGCACAATCCTAATCCTGCAAGTTAAAATTTGAAAACTAAATAGTAGGCATTTGGTAAATTGCATGGTAACGGGATAGGACTAAAAAAACGTCCAAAGAGTTCATTAAAACAATTAATTTTATGGCATATTCATATCAATTTAAAAATTGGGCCTAATGTCTTTGAATTCAATAGGCCCTATGGAGAATGGTGTCTGTAACCATAACATAGAGAAGACACACAATATACGTTCACTTTAAAATTTCATGAAGGAAGCCATTAATAAAAATACCCCCGTCACAGCAAACCTGCTTACTCAGCGAATTTTCAATACATAAATGTGTGTCTCACTACCACATAAAGCCACTTACCAAGTGTCATAACAATACGTTCATAAATAAGTAATATAACAACACTCAATTTATTCTCCATAAAAATAACATTAGAGCTGAGTACTCATTTTTGCTGCAATAAGGAAGATAAGAAATGGTTGTTTATACAAAAAATATGAAAATAACTCGACAAGGTGAAGCTTTATATCAAGTTTTATTAATTTAGGCTCTTAACTAAGGGAGATGTCGCTGATGACACCACTGTCATAAACACACAAAGATTACAGTCAGGTATTAGTTAATGCCAAAAGCAACCAAAAACAAATCAAAAACTGGCTGACTGCAAACCAATTGGTCTTAAATCAAGACAAGCCAAATACTGTTGTTTTTAGTCTCAGGTATACTATTGGCACTAATGTTCAGCCTCCTAAATTTTTAGGTTTGACTTTTGACTGTTCCTTAAATTGGTACAATCATGCTATTGGTTTAAAAAATAAACTTAGCAGTAGTATATTTGCTCTAAAGCGCCTAAGTGGGGTAGTCGATGTGGAGGGGGCCTGGCAGGCATACTTTGGGCTACTTCAGTCCCACCTGGCTTATGGCTTGATTGCTTGGGGTAGCTCTTCTCACTCACATGATTTATTCCTGCTCCAAAAAGCAATTAGAATCATTTCTGGTGTTTCAAAATTCAAGCACTGCAGGGATATTTTTATCAATCTTAAAATCTTTACTCTGTATTCATTGTATATATTGGCAGTGCATAATGTTTTTGCGTTAGAATCAGGACCAATTTCACTACCGATAAGCTATCCTTAGCCATGATACATGGCATGGTAGGTTTAGCCATAATGTAAACCTGCCTCAGGTTAGGTTAAGTAAATCAACAAAGGGCCCATTGATTATGGCGTCCAAAATGTACAACAAGACACCTCAAGCCCTCAGACAACTAAGTGACAAGATTTTCAAGTTAAAACATGGAGGGTTTCTTCAGAGAAAGGCCTTTTATACCTTGGAAGAGTACCTACTAGGAAAATGGACACTTTGGACTTTGAAATTTAAAAACTAGCCAGTTCTTTCTTGTTGATGTGCCAATGTATTAGTATGTAATATTGCTTGGCTGAATAAAATATATAATTCAATTCTATTAATTCTATTCAATTCTATTAAACATAAACATTCTCCATAAGAATAACACTATGGCTGAGTATGCAGGTTTTCTGCTTCAAGGAAAATAAACAATATAATGTTTTTGTGCAAATATTAATAGACCACAACTTGGTAAAGCCACATACCAAGTTTCATCAATATAAATTCGTAGATAATTGAGATATCAAATTTTATTTTTTCTCTATAAGAATAACATTGGACAACGTACTGTGTTTAGCACTTTGAATATCTCCACAACGGTTGGTAGTATAACAACAATGTTTACACCAAAATGATTGTTTTTCAGAGCTGAACTTATTTGGAAAACAAATGTGAAGTTTTCAATAAAATTAAGTGAGGAAAATCTAAATATCCCCGTCGCAGCAAACCTGCATACTCAGCGAATTTCCAATGGAGATATAAATGTCTTAATACTACTTACCAAGTTTCATAAAAATATATTCACAAATAAGCGAAACACACAATTTTAATTATTCTCCATAAGAATAACATTGGGGCTGAGTAAGCAGGTTTGCTGCTGCGGGAGCCTTTGGCAAAAATTTTTTTTAGCAAATATCAATAGACCACAACCAAATGAAGCCGTATACCAAGTTTCGTCAGTATACGTTCATAAATAAGCGAGATACAAAATTTGTCTTATCCTTCATAAGAATAACATTAGACAACGTACTGTGTTTAGCACTTTCCATTTCTCGGTAACCAATTGACGTAGAGCAATGATCAAAATACCAAATTGCATGAATACATATATACAGTTTCGAACGAATGGTGAAAAGTTATCATGGTCCCGGGCCTAGGTCTTAGCATGCCGACTACGGTAATAGCTTTTTCCCTATAGGGGAAATTCGCTAAACCTTTTGCCCATTAGATTAAAATGGAAAGTATTTATAAATTAGTTTTTTGGGTTTTCTTCGCAACTACTTGACCTAGGTTATGATTCAAAATACTAAATTATTTATTTTTTTAAGCTCTATAAAATGGTCAAAACCAAAGTTAAGTGTTTTTAAAAATTTTGAGAGAAAAATTCAAAAAACTGATTTTTGGAAAATTATAAACCCCCCTTCCCATGGTCCCTTTCTGGTTTTCGAACTAAGTCATGAATGTCACTTTACACATTTGAGCCAAATTTCATCAAAATCAGATGCTTTTTCCTAAAGTTATCGCGTTTACGGACACATATTTATTTATACATACCGTGAAACATATATATATATAAATTTGAACGAGTGGTGTTGTTGGCATCTGGGGACATAGGAACAAAATCAGCTCGTATGTCAATGCCATATTAGTTAAATTAAATATTTAAAAATTATGGGTGTGCGAGTAGTGATTTTTTTAATTGAGTCGAGCAGTGCCAATTATTTTCGAGTTTCGAGTATTTTCGTGCGAGTATCTGCCATCAGTTGGTAGTTTAAAATAGTGTAATAGTTGGATTTGGACACCATTCTAGATTTGATAATGTAATCATGGTTTCTAACCAATACAATTACTAGCAATACAAAGTTTTGGCCAGTAAAATCAAACTGGATTAGGTATTGACAAACAAAACACGGTTTGACATTCGTTTCCGGCCGATAAAACACGGTTCGGTTGTCATTTGGCCAATATCACCTGGTCTAGACATCGTTTATAATCAATATTAGATAACGAAATCATTAATTAAGGCTGATATTAACTGGCCCGGTCGCCACTTTTGCCGATATTATGTATACCGTCGTCATTTTCGGCCTTTAGTACAGATGGGCCAAAGTTTCTGCGCGCGTGGCCTAACCAGCTGTCAGATGGACAGGAAGGGGAGAGGGGGCTCTTTCCTAAAAATATCTCAATATATCCGTATGTTTTACTAAACATTTCACTAAAAACTGTAATATTTATGAACATAAGAACAGCTTTTTATTTTTTTTTCTGTGCATTTAATTGTAGGCTATGTTGTTTTGAAATATTTTCAATCCTATACTCTAATATGAGTAAGGTTTGCTTGCTTGCTTGCGACACTGATCTCAAAAACGGCTCCAACGATTTCCTTCAAATAAGTCATAAGTCATAAGTCATCTTTATTGTCACATAACATTTTACAATTTCTGGCTATGCCAGACAAAACAGGTGACATTGTCATGATACAATCTATATTATTAAAAGAAATTCTCGATTTTTCTTTGCAGCATATCGACCCCTAAAAATTTATTTTTCTATACATATTTGGTATCAAATTAAAGCTACTTCTCTCTAGATGTGCCTTTTTTGGGTTTCGAAAATATCCCATGAAAAGCCTTCCTCCAGGAGGCTTTTGAAATTTCAGCGAATGTGCTACTATCTGTTGTTAAACCTGTGAACTTTTTCCAATTCGCATTTGCTTATAACAAAACATATGGTGGTGATTTGATCGAGTTCTTAAGTTTGACCACAGAATACAGCACTTGCATTTATTTATTTGATGAAACTGGTTTTTTCTTTAAAGTTATAAGTAAGTTGATTTTCAAATAGGCTAATTCATTTAATTTCTTGAAGTATAGATTTTTGGAGGAAAAAAATAATTCAATTTTGACTACGAAGAAAAGTACCACTCTTGTAAATCTGGGACATAGCAAGTTTGATTTTAACTAATTTACTGTCTCTTATATGGTAGGCGTTTGAAATCTGTTATTTTATAATTAGATGGAAGAGTTTTTCCCCGAATACATAGGTTACAGAATTTACAATAAAATGTAAAGTAAAAACTTATAATTTTATTTGTTCATAGTTTATCTAGAAAATTTTAATATGTTTTTAAACTTGAAACTAAAATAGAATGTGTTTAAGTTTTATTTCATAATCTTTGAAACAACAGTCATTTTTGTAATAATTTTTATACGTTTTACCATATATAAAATACCTTAACATCAATGATTTTCCCGTCATTTATCAGTTTATTATGCAAATTTTAGACATTTCATATAAGACAATGAAGTGAAGTGAATGAGTGACGTGTTCAACAATTTGTGTGTTCTAACTTTTCAAATATTTTATCATGAATTATATACTTCGACATCAGTGTTTTTCTGGTTTTACATCAATATATAATAATAATTTTGTATCTAATATGTATTGAACTATATTCAGAGCGTTTTCGTGCTATTTTTGGGACAAATGATTGATTTACTACTTTTAGGTTCAACCAAGTATGGTTCCTCAAAAGTTCAAAAAGATAAGTCACGAAGTGACGCTGGCTGCTAGTATTACTTAAACTAAATTATAACAAAAGTACACGTTAAGACGGTCTATCATTCAAAAACTCATCTACACGGTAATAGTTTTTAATCAACAAAAATTCAGTCACTTTGTCTTTGAAAGATTTTGGTTCTATCAGTGATTTATAGTACACCGGCAAATTGTTGAATAATTTGTTCCCCATATAAGAAGGTGTTTTTTCTGAGAGATTAATTCTATAAATAGGATATTGAAAATCATTATGAAATCTAGTATTATACATGTGATGATTATTTTCTCTAAAAATTTTCTGAAAATTGGATTTTACATATAACGAACATTTAAGTATATATAGATTAGGGACAGTTAAAATTTTTAAATCTTTAAAAATGTTTTTGCAGGAATATCTTGAAAGTTTAAAAGTGATAATTCTAAGAACATTTTTTGTAATTTAAAAAGTTTCTGAGCATCACAAGTAACTCCCCATAGCTCAATTCCATATTGCAAAATAGAGGAAAATAAAGCATGGTAAACCATCAGTCTTTTATTTAAATCTACTACACTCCTTAAAACAATCATTTGGAAACACACAGAATTTAATTTCTTAAAAGTATTGTGAATATGGTTTCTCCAATTAAAACAACTGTCCATGTCAATACCAAGAAACTTTGCGGTGTTACTGACAGTGATATTTTCATTATCAAAACAAACAAAATCATCAAAATGTTCTCTAGACTGCACAGTTTGAAATTTTACTATTTGGGTTTTGATTTGATTCATTTTCAACCCGTTAATTTTGAACCATTTTGAAAGATCATGAAGGGCGTTATCTAAGGCTACTGTTAGTTCCTGACTGTTTCTTGATTTAATAATAGCCGTAGTATCATCAGCATACAATAATAAACTAGGTGAAACATTTTTGGATAAATCATTAATGTAGATTAAAAAAAGACAGGGCCCCAATATGGAGCCCTGGGGCACTCCCATTATAATTTGTTCCCATTCAGAAGTATATTTAATGTTGTCTTTTGTTATAACTGTTCTTTGATATCGGTCACTTAGATAAGATTCTAGCCAATAGACAGCTGCCTCCGAAAAATTGTAAAAGGACAATTAACTTAGAAGAATTTTATGGTTTACACAATCAAAGGCCTTGGACAAGTCACAGAACACCCCAAGAGTGCTCTGTGACCCATCCAAGCCCCGTGTTATTGTATCTACAAATTGAGCCACAGCGGAAATGGTACTTCGTCCCTTTCTAAAACCAAACTGTTCATCCACCAATACCTTATTTAATTCAAGAAAATAAGATATCTGATTAAAAGCCGCTTTTTCAAAGATTTTGGAAAACGAAGGGAGAACCGAAACAGGTCGATAGTTATCCGGATTTTGTTTTAAATGTTCGAAATAACTAATTTCTGGGATAAAAATAAGTTCTAGACAGGCCTCATCCCCAGAAAAAATCAAATAATGTAAAAAAACTAAAATTAAATGTTAACAAAATTAACATTGGGCTTATGGAGTTTCAAATCAAAACAAAAGAATTGTTACAGCTGTTCATAATCAACCAGGGAACTGTCAAAGTAATACTCATGTTGTTTATGATTATGTATTAACATGTGGTTTCCTGAGAGCAGAGATTAAAAGATTTGAGTGAAGATTACATATATTAGAGTAGTAAAATAAATCAAAGGGACATTGAGCTATAAATAACTACTGGAGTAACCTTAAAAATGTAGAAAAGAGGCAAATGAGTTATACAAATCTGATTATCAGTAGGGGGAAGTGGTGAAGTATTACTCGGAGTCATCTAAACAAACTGACTGGCCTTCCCCCGAGCAAAGCTCGGCCCCAAGGTACTATATTTCCAATGTCAAGAACCTGACAGAGAAAAAGATTTCTTCAATGGGACCAGAAGATTGGGACAGAAAATGCAATCACGTTATTTCTATTGAGAAAGACTACATTTCAAGGGAGTTCTGTATAGACAATCTCATCGAATCGTGTATAGTATCACTAGAGAGTAACTCAGAGTCAGAGGTCAGTTATGACGAAATTAGTGGAATAGAAAGACTTTAATTGGATGATTTCCTAAATCTGTCTGACTGCTGTATCAACTGATGTTAGTTAACCAGGCTAAATTTTTCACTATCTGTAAATATCTTACTAAATAAATTATTTATTCTTGCTGTTATTTTGAAATTTTGCTTCAAACTGCAAAGTTAGTTATACGTAGGCATTATAGAAACGAGAGTTATTTATATTTTAAATGAGTAGAGTAAGTGTAATTTTTACTTACTTACGATTTAAGCCTTTTTTATAGTTTACTCCACTTTTTATCATAAAATACCCTACCCTAATCATAACAAAAATCTTTGGTTTGATCTTAAGAGATAAACTACTAAATTAAGTTCTGGAAACTGAGGTTAATTTCTTGTCAAACTACGCCTCAGTTCATTAGAGTTTTAATGTAACTATTTCAATATATAATCATTAAACCGTACTTTAAAACCGCAGTTATTTAGTACCGGTAGTGAAGGAGAAATTTTGCATGGTTTTTAAATTAAAAAACCTCCTTATTGCAAATCTGGAAATCACCAAGCATTGTGATTAAACAATTATTGAGGTTACCTTTATACAAAAAATATTCTGCTAAAGCCGGTTCCAGTCATTCGCCGAGCGCCAAGCAGCTACTCGCCGAATTACGAGGAGTGTGGATGGGTGTTCGATTACTTGAGAAGCAGCGAGCATTAATGCTCGTCTTTTCCCGTACGTTGTCGGTCTTTTCCCGTACGGTGTCGGTCTTTTGCACACATCAAAGCACACGAATATTCGTTATTCCTGCAACGAACAGGGTGCTTGGAAAAAAACGCATGTGCGCGGTAATCGGCGAATACCAACACAAGCTCGACACTCTGCAAATAATCGGCGCTCGGCGAATGACGAATGTCTGAAGCTGGCTTAATGCTGTCATCAGCTGTTGTAAGACAACTATTTGCTTATGTTTTTTGTGTGGTCAGTAGCATCTCTCCCATGCGCGCAGAAACTTTGGCCCATCTGTACATGATCCAGTCGTAATTTTTGGCCGATATGGCCATTCATCATTTACGGCCGAAATTACGTGGTCCGATCTTCATTTTCGGTCAATTTTACATGATGCAATCGCCTTTTGTGGCCGTTACTACGCGTTTTGACCGGTCGCAATCGTTAGCAATTGTCATTTTCGGCCGATTTTACGTGATGCGATCGCCTTTTTCGGCTGTTACTACGCGTTGTGGCCGGTCGCAATCGTTAGCGATTGTCTGGAAATCGGCAGGAAATACTCGCTCGAACTTTCGAGTATTTTTCAAAACTTCGAGTCGAGTTCGAGTATTAAAATACTCGGCCGAAAAGTCGAAGTTTCAAGTACTCGCACACCCCTATTAAAAATTCACTACCAGGAAACAAATGCCGTGGTAACGATTTGAACATATTTTTTTAAAACCTAGGAAACGATTTTGATGATTTTGTTTCTTATCTTCTAGTACAAATCATCTCTACCATGGATGTTATCAGTGATAACAAGATTTTCTTGGGAGCCGCTTTTCTTCTGGGGGGAGCTGTGGTTGTGGGAGCATGGTGGTGGAGGAGGCGTCCGTCGGGAGGAGAGGCAGTGGAGTCTGCGGGGAGCAGTGAATCCATGGGTGACTGTGTCAGACACCCCAAGGCAGAATGTTTTCATTCTTTCTGCAACGGAATATGTAAAATCCCAAAACTTTCTGCAAGCCTAACGTGATTTTTCATGCGCCTACCGCAACCATTGGAATCATATAAAGCCTCTTGTAAAATACTAGTAACTTTTAAAGAAAAACTCTCCATCTTTTTTGTCAATCCAAAAGAAAATCATTTGAATTGCAACAATTACAACAATACACTATATATAGCATCTATATGGTGTTAATAATAATAATAATAATATTAATCAGCTAGAACACTATAAACACCCAAAGTCTAAAATAAGCACTTACTTCTACATTAATGTGTAGGCTAAGATTCAATGTTTATAGGCATAATTTGCTGTATTAAAACATATATATATATATTCAAATAACATATTTGGACAACCAACCATTCAATATTTGTTTAGTTTTTAAGTAGGTTGTTTTGTAAATATAGAAATTATTCAGTTACTTCCCTAAGTTGCACTGTTAATAAATTTACTTTATTATTACTAACACTTAAAACAAGGCAAACAAATATTTAGGTCTTGTTTTCTCCTAACAACTTACAAAGAGCCAGTTTTTGCTCAGTGATGACGTTAGATATTTCATTACTTTAGTGACTTTCATCCATTTTAGGACTTTTCACCGAGGCATTCAAAATAATTTCCCGATATTTTCTCTCTTAGCAGACTTATGTTTAACGGACAATGCCGGGTGATGCCTCAGATAATGTGGTTTTCAATTTTTTAGAATAATCTTTCTAAACAAACTGAGCAAGTAATCCGCTCACCAGATGAGGCCATTATCTATTTGGTTATCCACAACAATATTAACCAAACTACAGGTAATAGCGCTACATATTACTAAAGGCCATTGGTTGGTTTTTAGAAGTAGAAACACAATGTAGCGTCACTGATTAGAGCCGCACGATCACGTGACCTATCCGAGCGATGCGCAGTGGCACTATGAACATCTTGATTCTCTTTAAATATTGTACTGCCATATCGTATCAGGCTTATGTAGTGTGTATTGTACGGTATCCCTAACATTACATCGTTTTTGACATCGTGTCGTTCACATATTATAGGGTTTCCTTATATAATGTGTCTTGATTCCCAAATGAGCACTCAAAAACATTAAGCCAAGTAAGATTTATCTTTTTTATGTACCGATGCAATTTGAAATATCGAAATGGACGATATATATCGCTTCCCAAATTCACCATCGAAATGTTGTATCTTACCTTGTCATATCGCAACATTGCGAAACGATACGATAGTTAACGGACATCGCTCACTACCAGCCATTACGAGCTCATTCACTCCACTCTACGGGTAATTGTCTACACTCGTAGATCGTATTTCTTCCTCTAAAAATAGACTGCACAACTTTGGGGTTACAATATTACGTTTTCATAAATTTATGTGGTTCTCAACAGTTTTTGTTTGCAGAATGGATAATTTTTCTGCAGCAATAACTTTATTGACACATTGTTGATTTGTCTGCAGCCGTAATTTTATGTGATTGATCTTTCTGCAGCCCTCGCATTCTTTCTGCGAATATGTTGCACTGTCGCCCGATGTTCTGCCATGGGGGTCAGACAGGTCAGACAACGCTGCTGAGGAGTAGGAGGAGGTTGATGCCTTCGATTATTGAGTTGAAAACATGTTGAAGTGAGAGCATATATGCCCTAGAGGAGGTGAATACAAAACTGCTAAAAGAGGACGAAATGAATGCGGCAACCCTCTGTCACCCAATACTTAAAAATGGAAAAAACATTTAATGGGGTGAAAAAAGACATTGAGAGGTGCTGGAAGAGGACGAAATGTTTGCGGCAACCCTCTGCCGAAATCCAGCAGCCTCGAGCAGAAGAAGAGATAACAATCCAGCAGGGAAGGGAAGGTGGCTGTCTCCCAATATTGAAAAATGGGACAAAAATTGAATGGAGTGAACAAATAGAGGTGCTGGAATAGGATGAAATGGATGCGGCAACCTTCTGCCGAAATCCAGCAGGCTCTAACAGAAGAAGTGATAACAATCCAGCAGGGAAGGGAAGGTGGCTGTCTCCCAATACTGAAAAATGGGACAAAAATTGAATGGAGTGAACAAATAGAGGTGCTGGAATAGGACGAAATGGATGCGGCAACCCTCTGCCGAAATCCAGCAGCCTCTAGCAGAAGAAGTGATAACAATCCAGCAGGGAAGGGAAGGTGGCTGTCTCCCAATACTGAAAAATGGGACAAAAATTGAATGGAGTGAACAAATAGAGGTGCTGGAATAGGACAAAATGGATGCGGCAACCCTCTGCCGAAATCCAGCAGCCTCTAACAGAAGAGCAATGAAGCCGATTCTTGAAAACGAGTCAAAGCCACGGCGTCAAGAAGCCACACGACCCCTAGCACGGTTGGAAAAGTGACTCCTACATGGAAAATTCCTATCGATGTGACATTTGTGTTTATCAATGCGATATAGTTTGTGTAATGATATAAATTATTTTAAATAACTTTTTTTGTTCTTATTTACGACATAAGAGTTACTTTTACAGATCACTGATTAATTTTGATCAGTTATTATGATTATTTTGTCATGATTTGAAACTCCATAAGCTCCAATAATAAAAATGTAAATTTTCAAAAGAGTTTTTCAGTGAAAATTGGATTCTTGCTGGGGTTAAAGATTTTACCTTTACGGATCGATTTCTGCAGCCTAAAAACCCTTATTTTCAAAGTTTAATGTCAAATCCTCCTGTGTTATTCTGAGATCCTTTTTACACGCAGACATATTTTGTATTAATTCATAGAATTGACATAAATTGGTTGTGTTGTGTTTTAGTTTAAAGTAATGTAAAAATATAAACAAAATCCTTAGTTTTTTAATAATTTTTTAAATGGTAATCATAATTCAGCTAAATCAGGTAATTTATTGGTCACTGAGCAAAATACAACAGTGCAATAGACTTTGCATCTTCATAATAGTTACAGTCAAATAACATAATAGTGCATAACCTTTCTTACAGTTTGGGGCACAGTGCTTGGCGTCTGGTTAGCGTATGCTCTGGAATGACTTTGCCTCTATTTGGCTTAGTACCCTTAGTGTTATTAGTGAATTTCCTATAGAGAGTGAACTATTAGCATAACCCGCATGGTGAGACTTAAGTCTGGGATGACCATAGAAGTTCCTAACGTGATCCCCTGAACACGTTTTGGGGGGTCTTTCAAAATGTTATATATATATATTTTTTTTAAGTATAAAAATCGTTAAGACGCTGTGAACATGGCATTATAGCCGAAACACGTATCAGCAAAATAAAAAGAATTTAAAAGGGTACTCAGGTATTGTAAATCTATTTAGAATTTTATATATATATATATGTGTGTGTGTGTGTGTGTGTGTGTGTGTGTTTGCACTCTAGCGGTCACATTTTTTGTCTGATTTACTTCAAATTTGGTAGGGACATCCCTTTCTATAATCAGTTGGACAAGTTGGTTGGGAAAAATAATTGGAAAACTCTAAACCCCTTTTTTGGGGATTAATCTTTCAAAATTTTGAGTTTTTAGGCCCAAAAAGGGCCATAAAAGGCCCCGATGTAAAATTATTGCATGTAAAAAGATGGAAATTAGTGAGGCAAAACTTTATTAAAGTTATTAAAGAAAATGTTTATCGACCAAACACAGTACGTTGTCTTATGGGGGTTTCCATTAGAAAAGCCTGTTATTCATTTGTTGGTGTACTTTTATCATCCCTAGCAACCTCACGCCTCCTTTCAAGCCTGATTGGACCTTCTCCCAACCTTATAATGCGCAAAATTGTATTCCCAGCATTGCAGGTAAATGAAACCAGGAGCATCAGAACAGCCAAATAATCAATGTTTTGCCATATTTCAATAAAAATTGGAATAAATGTATGTTTTTACACTGATTTTGAGTTTTTAAAGTTTCTTATGTGGAAATTCACTTCTCTCACGTCAGCGTGCTGCGTGCGAACACATTTTCTACATACCTATAAAGGCAAAGCCCTCACTCACTCATCACAAATTCTCCTACTTACCATTACCTAGAGAGTTTAAATTTTTTACACTGATTTTGAGTTTTTAAAGTTTCTTATGTGGAAATTCACTTCTCTCACGTCAGCGTGCTGCGTGCGAACTCATTTTCTACATACCTATAAAGGCAAAGCCCTCACTCACTCATCACAAATTCTCCTACTTCCCATTACCTAGAGAGTTTAAATTTTGTACACTGATTATTTAGACATGAAATAGGAAAACTAAATAGTTTTCATACTGATCTGACCTTAGGGATCCGCCAGAGACCCCGGAAAAGTTTCCATGTATTCCTTATGGGCATTCATTTTTGTTTTAGCTGATGAAAATACAAACAGCTGATCTTGATTAGTAGTCTAGGCTAGTCACAGAATGCAGCACACACAATTGTCATAGTTTTATAAATCATTTGTTGGGCGAAGGCTGCGGGCAACAGCTAGTCACAGTATCCATTTGTCAACAGAAAGCAAAATTCATTTATTTAATTTTAAAACATATTTTTTCATTATTTTCTTATTGTGTGCTTTTATTTACCAAAATTTTAAGTAGTTTCTCGCCTTTCCCAGACGCCAAGCACCATGCCCCGAACTGTATCAGTTTGTTTATGTTATTGGAAACTGTTTAGTAATAGTTGATGAGTGAACGAAAATCCATTTTTTGACGCAAAAAAATCTACAAATAAAATATGTGCAACTTTTACGTATAAAGCGAGTTGGAATTTTTGTATTGGTATTTGAATATACTTAACCCATTGGAGTAGACATACGAGCTGGTCTCGTTCCTTACTTGTAATTTTATTAACCTGTGAATTGGAGTATAAAATTGGTGTTTTTAAATGGATTAATGGTGTATTTTAATTAAAATATTGTTTTTTTTCAGTTTAGAAAGTCGCATTGGCACACACACAGTAGACATAAGTAAAAATTAGCAAAATCAGTGTTGACCATGTGCAAGTCTCAAAGAATTAACCGATCCCGTCAACTTCCAAGCAAGCCTGCCACCGTTTATTTTACTTGGGCCCTCCCACCAACGATGCCACAGATCGGTTAACTCATTGAGAGTTGCACAACTGGTCAGTTTTGGTCGTGTGCGGGAATCGAACCCACGAACATCGTATCACCACCTGGCCAAGGTGTTTCCACGACGTAGCCAACTCAGCTAACACGACCAAAGGCCTGGCGGCGATATTAAGGTTTTTCACTCAGTCCGCGCCCTTAGCGGATAGAACCGTAGACGCCCGCGGTCATTAGTTACATATTTTGCTACTAGTGCGCAGCACCAATCAATTTCCGTTATAGGCTACTGCAAATAGAATAAAATTACAACCTCAATGGGTTAACAGTAAAACTTTTAAAAAATGATTTGGTCTGGGGGTATGTCTCTTCTTATTTGCATTGGTTTATACTGTTACTATAAGTTTTTTAATTGGTCCGCTATGAACACCCATGGGTCACACATGTGACGCATGGTTGCCAATGTGTTAATGAAGGCTGTTAAATGTTTTATGTTAAAGGTGAAATTAGGAGGATTAAGGTTAATTTCTTATAGGTTAATGAAAATAAGGGGATAAAAAGAACCGTGTCGAAAGAAAAATACATTGTTCGTAAATTAATATCCAACATACTATACAGCCCGATGTGTAACTGACTCACTGACTCACTCATGTACACGAATTCTAGACCACTTCCAGACGAGCTAGAAATGTAAAATTTAGCATGCACGTAGGTTGTACCTCGAAACCCCCGGAAAAAATGCCAAAAGTTACAGTTTTCAATTTTAAAACCTCTAATTGTTATCTTGAAAATTGGAAATTGTAACATTGGGCTTATGGAGTTTAAATCAAAACAAAACAAATCATAATAGCTGTAAACAAATCCTATACTCTAATATGAGTAAGGTTTGCGTGCGTCCTTGCTTGCTTGCAACTCTGATCTCAAAAACGGCACCAATGATTTTCTTCAAATCTTGGAAATAACTAATTTCTGGGATAAAAATTGGTTCTACACAGGTCTCATCCCCAGGAAAAATCAAATAATGTAAAAAAAATTAAAAGTTAAACAAATTAACTTATAGAGTTTAAAATCAAAACAAAAGAACTGTAACAGCTGTTCATAATTAACCCAGGAACTGTCAAAAGTAATACCATTGATTATACATCCTACGGAATAGATAAACCTAGCTTACAGGCCGAGCGTGCCTCGGGATTGTCTGCGCTGCTCGAGTTTGATGTGAGATGCCCCCAGAGCGCTACCAGCAGTGTTTCCACTTAAGGGATTTTTATCCCATATATGCGATATTTCACTGCTTGTGGGATAAAGTGGGATTTTTTTGGAAATCGGCATTACGTCTGCTAGTTTGCTTACGAACAGAGCACCTTGGCACAAGCGGGCATTCCCATTTTTTTAAATATCCTTGAGCCTTGTCCGCACCTATTATTATTATTTTATAAACATCACAGAACGCACAATGAATCACATCAATGTCGCTGGCCTGGCCATGTTGGAATTAACAAGTAACATATTTGCCATTTCTAGTACCTATGTCGTACCGTGCTATTTAGTACTACCATTAATTTTGAATACCAGAATAGATGAACTGAGCTTATGGCCGATCTGTAACCCGAAAAATATACCATGAAACTAGTGCTACACCATCTCAAGAAAAGGCTCTGGCAACGAATGTTTCAATTTGCAGGATTTGCTAAACGTATACTAAAACCTAATACCACATACATAAAAAATATTGTTGACCTTGGCAATAGGCGGTAAGGGGATACACGCCACAGGTTGAGCCTAGAAGCCTACAGATCCTAGACTCCCTTACTTTGAAGTACTTTGAACCCCCCCTTACTCAATTCCACCACTTCAATTCCACTTGGACATGAGGGTGAGCGTGTCCTAGTTGGGTGTGCGATGCGATACCAAGAATATGTAGAATGGAGAACACATCGCGTCGTTACCGTTATAATTTGTTGTTTTGAATAGTTTGGACACCGTTTTCGTCATCGACAGGAGTGATATCGGTCATATCGCCGACAGAATTCTCGTTTTCTAGCTAGAACGGAGCCTTAGAAGCAGTAGAACGAAGTAGTAGTATGTGCGTTGTTTCTTACTCTAAGAAAACCATTATGAAGGTAACCCCTTCTCCACCCCTTACACAACTCGTTTCGCGTTGTTGGTTATTTGACTAGTCTAGCTGGACAAAATTTATAAATAGAGATCAAATTCTAACTACTCTTTTATGTTATTGATTGCTTCCGTTAAAATCGATCATAATATAGATGTTTAAAGAGATAAAATGGTATTTGAAAGAGTAGAACATGTTTAAATAATTTAATTCTAGCACGAAAAATAGGTAAATATAAACATATATACAATTAAAAGAGAGCAGTTAGTAAAAGTAAATAAAAAAATATTTGATTCTGCAATCTAGTGCAATCTGTGATATCAGATTAAAAGCGGGATGAAAAGGGATTTTTTATTGTAATTCAAAGGGATAAAACGGGATTATGTTTATATGAAAAATGGGTTTATTATTTTTGTTTCATACGCAGCTGATGTAGTTGTTCGATTAGTGGACCAGCTGGTTCATTTTCCTGGCTTCAAAAATTAACTAGTCTTGGGATATCTATTCTGTATTCAAAATCAATGGTAATACTCTAATACTCGTGTTTTTATATGTTATATATATAAAGCCTCATTTACCCAGGAACTTATGAGAAAACCATAGTCTGACACCCATCAACCCCATACTTGAATGAAAGGTCTCGGTGAGCAAATTGGAGGGAAAATATTAGTTTTTTGATAAATTTTTCCCTAAGGGCACAAATATATAGGAAAGGGATGAGTTTAAACACGCTTAAAGGTATTTAATTTCCAACAGCTGATATATTTGTTTTTATTACAGCTGTTACCCGTGCGAAGAACGGGTACACATTCTACTAGTAATTATTGTTAACATGTGGTTTTCTGAGAGCAGTAATTAAAACTGTTGAGTGAAGATTGTATGTATAGAGTGGTCATATCCGAAATCGTTCAAAGGGACATTGAGCTATAAATAACAACTGGAGTGACCTTTAAAATGCAGAAAAGTGGCAAATGAGCTATAAAAAAATGTTAATCAGTTGGGGGAAGTGGTGAAATATCACTCCCAGTCATTTAAAAAAACTGACTGGCCTTCCCCGAGCAAAGCTCGGCACCCCAGGTACTATCCAGTAAACTGCCAATGTAACTCTTACATGGTAGAGTATAAAGAAATGATAGAACCTTTGAATAAACATAACATCTAGTGTGGATATGTCCTAAATGATTCAAAATAGCTATATAAAAAATACCTATATAAAAAATACTTGAAGTGACATTGAGTTATAATAATAACTGGAGCAACCCCAAGCGGGGGTCTGGGGGCGAAGCGCTCAGCGAGCGAAGTGAGTCTTTATATGTAATTATGTAAGTGACATTTTTAAGTCAAAATTGTTTGTTGTTTGGCAAATTGCAGAATGATGGGATACAGCTCAAATTTGAGGTCTTGATTCCAGAGACTCGGAGAAAAATAACAGTTTCTAAAAAGTTACCAGTAAACGAGAAAACATAAAACGTAAAACATCTCCCTTAAGAAAACCTTAGGAATTTTAAAATGTCTTCTTTGTTTACATTAAAACATGTGTCAACTTTATTTACGAAATGACATGTGTTCCTAATTATATTGATTATTTTCCTCAGCATATAAGTAATAAACAAAAATTAGATGAGGCAGGGTATTGCAGCAAGTTTAAGGGCTATGGCCCCTTCAAGCCAAGATGTACAAAAGAGAGTTGTGTGCATGATCAGCTGGTGTGACGTAGATGGGCTCGCTCTGCTAGCGCAGCCAATTATATGGCTGCAAACCTTACTTATTTCATCTGCTGAAATGTCAGTTTTGTGTTAAAGACATTGTTTGTTTAATATTATTGCGACCCCATCTACGTCACATCAGCTGATCATGCACAAACTTCTCTTTTATACATCTTGTCTTCAAGCCACTAGTTTTAATATAAGTTTAATGAAATAAATAAATATTTTACTATAAATTCAGTGAAATAAATACTATTTTAATATAAGCTCAGATAAATAAACAAATATTTTATACAATTGTGGTTTATTTCTATAAACACTTAAGTATTTAAAGTCAATAGTGATGTAACGAAGCTTAACATATTGGATAGGACAGGACAGTTTAAGCTTAAATTAAACAATATTACACTTTTTACAGTTTTACATCAAATAAATTTATAATTACATACCAGCAATAATGTAAAATATCAGAAATATAAAATATCTCCATGGCAATGTCAATTTAGACAAAGTTATATTTATCTAATGAAAGTAATAATATAGCAAGGTTCGTAGAGCTTTCAGACCAGGTGTGCTGATTCGATTTATTTAAGGTTTTCTATTTAACCGGAAGAGACCTCGTAAAAACAGCTAGAAGGTCATGTGATCACCAATCTAATCTGCAGTGTTGCTGGAAGCACGATATTTATCGTGCGCATACCATATTTTCATCATCAGTGTAATTAGAATTAACATTGTTTAACTGCTTAAATTCTATGATAAGCTGTTATTTATGAAACTAATATTTTTTTTATTTATTTGTATTATTAGATTAATTGATTAAGGGTTTAAATTTTCTTTCTGCATGTCCAGTGACAATTTGAAAATAGCTGTACCATTATTATACCCTTAAAGTTGGCAACACTTTATGTTGTATATATAAGTTGTTGTTTTATGAATCAGCTGGACGCCCTCGTAAGACATCTTTGCTACAGTTCGAGTCACAGTGCTTGGCGTCTGGTTAGCGTATGCCCTGGAATGACCTCTATTTCGCCTCTATTTGGCTTAGTACCGTTAGTTTTACAGTATACTTTTGTCAACAGAAAGGAAAATTAATTAATTAAATTTGAAAACATTGGTTTTGGTTATTTTCGTTATTGTCTGATTTTATTTATGGGAAGTTTGAGTTGGTTCTCGCCTTCCCCAGACGCCAAGCTCCTTGGCGCGAACTGTACAAACATTACTCTTATTTAAATAAGCACACCTGGTCTGAAAGCTCTACGAACCTTGATAATATAGAGAGAGAGAGAACTCATTGTTTGTTTTTATAAATAAACGAGTTTGACAAATTTTTGCATCAGCATTACAAATGGTTACTTAAAAATTGTGTCGTAAACTGACATAGGAGAAACTGATTTCTAATGTACTAGGTGAAGTAGAGTGGTTTATTTGCTAAGGCGCTAACATTTGTCCCACATGATGTATTGAAACAAGCCTACTTTGCCTTTTCCCATTCATTCTTAGACCACGGAACTTAGTGGGGCTAAGCATCTGGTCCCCAAAAACTACTTATTTTACAAAATAAAGCTGTGTGTACTGTAAGGATAAATTACACAAACTCGATACTTTATTGAAAATACAAATATTTATTCTTAAGTACAAAATATACAATACAAAACACGGATGTGTGTTTGATCACTGGCGGATTGGCAGTGGCTCATCGTAGATGCCCTTGACCCTCTTGTTGTCGGGGTCGAGTGGACTCTTGAGCGTCAGGTTGGCAGTGTAGCGCTTGCCCATCACCTCCAGCTGGTACTGACCACTCTGCAGGAACTCTGTGGTCACTGGCGCGCCGCTGGGGTCTTGCACGTAACTGGGCATAGGAAAAAGAAATGAAATTAAGAAAACTGAGGATAAATTGTAAACATTTCAAGTGAGAATGATCTCCTGTTGGAATGGAACCTTGGAAGTAAAAATAATTCAAGTAAAACAAAATAGCAGCAAAACGAGGACTAGCCAACAGGTCAATTTGGCAATGGGGCAACATTAGCCATCTCTCGCCGGGTCACATTTAACGGAGCCAATCAAACTCAAGTTCACTGCAACAATCATAGCCAATCAACTGTTACCTCGCTGAAGCACCTGTCAGTCGAGGCTTTACTACCTTCACATAGATAATTTGATTACTCAGTTGTGTCAGTTACGTCATAAATAGTGGAGAAATAATAACTCTTAACTAGTTCGGCAAGAGAAGGTTTATTTGATTATTTTTAAACAATAGTGCATTCAAATTAGAACAAACATTAAGTAAAAAAAATAATAATCGTCATAACAAATATAACCTATAATACATTGATAAGAATAAAAGTAGATATATCATGTTATAAATTTATTTTACGTGATAAATTTTTAATAATAGGTAGTCCAGTAAAGTATGTAAAGTGGTCTTTGACCTACAATAGCTTCATTCAGAGATACATATTGGTAAAGTTTTATTCAGCACAACATCTTAAATAATTGGTATTCATTTTCATGTATTATAATTTTATCAAATGTTCGAAAACCTTTGAGCCAGCTTGATCAATCACCCCTGAGATTTAAGATAAATTCATAGCCGCCATTTTAATTGTATTCATTTTGTAACATTTTAAATTTCCCATATGCCTGTACTATTCATTGTTGGCCCCAAAATTCGTATCATCTGCATTTATGTAACTTTGAAATAAATACTTTTTGTGAGATAAACACCTTAACGTTTAATAATTATTCTTTAATAATAGAAAGGGTGTATTACACAATGTATTAGGTTATATTTGTAATGACAATTATTATTTTTTTAAACTTAATGTTTGTTCTACTTTGAATGCACTATTGTTTAAAAATAATAAAATAAACCTTCTCTTGCCAAACTAGTTAAGAGTTAGTTAAGTACGTACTTTAAATTTGTTGTTTTATGTTACATTTTACGCTGTGCTAGTCTGAGTAGACATTGATTCAACTTGCCACTGGCCAATAGCGTTTGAATTTAACAAAACTGAATGTTTTCATTGGTTACAAGGTTTTCATTCATCATAGTTGCCCCATTGCCAAATTTGCCTATTCTATGGTTAAAAATCCTGTTGGACCTTTAAGGTAGTAATATTAAACTGATGACAATCATGGCATAAAATATAAAGTAGGAGTTGAATGGCAGCCAATTATTTGATTAGGTAGCATTTTGGTCTTCGGTTCAAGCGGTCGTGGGTTTGATTCCTGTGATCACAGCTTTTCCTAAAAGCGTTTGGTTATCTCCTTAGCAAGATGTTTCTGGTGCAGAAATAGCAAATAAAATGATTTTTTTAGAAGTCCTTAGACTGTTTCACAAATTACAGTATAAAAATCATATCATATTGACATTGATTGGGCTTTCGAATTCAGTAGCAGAGTCGGCACACTAGGGCTACCCATCTAGCACTAGCCCTGACTGCAGTATGGGTTGGCTAAAAGGCTCAACGACATGTTATATTAATCCGAAAGTGGCGCCAATTCTATGTTGTACTTATTTTATTCCCTAGTTCCTCCCAGTAGCTAAAAATTGAATGATTGCAATAATGAGTCTGTTGTAAGTCTAGCTTGACAAAATTATTTTAAGCTAATTCACATCTTTATATATAATTCTGTAAGCAAAATTTTTAAGTCAAAATTGTGAGAGTTTGGCAAATTGCAGGATGGTGGGAGACGGCTCAAATTAAAGGTCATGATCCCAGGGACTCGGGGAAAATAGTACGGGATGTAATAAAAAGACGTCTTACAACACTGAAGGTATATTTACACTTATACTGATTTCACATACAGACGGTAAACATATATAAAAGATGGTACTAGGCTATCGATTTCGACCAGTCATCATCAGGCCTACGAGAGAACTGACAGAATCGAAAAGGTGTCCTTGCTTATATCCTATTGGCTAGCGGAAACTCCGGATACTGGTTCCTAAATGTGCCACCAGAGTCGAAGTTAACTTGTTCGTTAATTAATTTATCTCTATTTTTACATTTTTCTTTAAATATAAAAAATTCTTCCCATGCATTCATTTCATTTCCTTTCTTACAATTCTTGAGGATGCTGAGGTTTTCTTCTATTTTCCGTATGGTGTGGCCATTTTCTAAAAGATGTTTCGCTACGTTTGATCTTTCCGGTTTCCTGTTCTTCCAAGCTGATACATGGTTCTTAAATCTTTTAATACAATTAACAGTTTGACCAATATTAATTAATTAATTAAAGTTAATTGTATTAAAAGATTTAAGAACTATGTATCAGCTTGGAAGAACAGGAAACCGGAAAGATCAAACGTAGCGAAATATCTTTTAGAAAATGGCCACACCATAGGTAAAATAGAAGAAAACCTCAGCATCCTCAAGAATTGTAAAAAAGGAAATGAAATGAATGCATGGGAAGAATTTTTTATATTTAAAGCAAAATGTAAAAATGGAGATAAATTAATTAACCAACAAGTTAACATCGACTCTGGTGGCACATTTAGGAACCTGTATCCGGAGCTTCCGGTAGCCAATAGGATATAAGCAAGGACACCTTTTTGATTCTGTCAGTTCTCTCGTTGGCCTGATGATGACTGGTGTGACTGGTCGAAATCGATAGCCTAGTACCATCTTTTATATATGTTTACCGTCTGTATGTGAATCACTATAAGTGTAAATATATCTTAAGTGTTGTAAGACGTCTTTTTATTACATCCCGTAAGTAATAACAACACGTAATATGCTAATAAAAAAGTTATTTTGGAATCTTCTTAATTACTTTAATTGATACTTTCTGAACATTGGGCTTGTTCACAAATGTTTCTGATATCTCTTTTTACCAAGTCCCTAATAGTAGTATTTCCAAAATGTTACCAGCAAACGAGAAATAACGTAAAACATCCCCTATAAGAAAAGCATGGGGATTGAAAAACGTCTGCTTTTTTTATATTAAAACATGTGATTAAGCGTGTACTTCATTTACAAAATGAAATGTGTTTCTACTTGGAGCAGGGTTAGGGGCTTTTGCCCCTTAAAGCCACTAGGTTTAGTTATAAATGAAGGACGTTGAAATTAGCGAGTTTATGGAATACCTAAGTAAGAATCTTTAAATTCTTGAATGTTAACGATAATAATACAATTTAACCTAATGTTTTAACTGTATGTACAGCCTTAACTAATTTCTCATACATGTGTTAAAAAAAGACCATAACACCAAGAAATCTTATGGCTAACGCAACAACAAAATAAATAAACAAACAATATGATAAATAAACTAATTATTTTAAACGTGAGATTAAAATTAGTGAAAACTTATTGAGGATGGTATATAAATATATAAATCAAAATTAAATGCTTATCAATTTTGAAAACAACAGTTTTGCACATAATTGAACAAATATTTCAGTTCAAACCTTAACTCTTTTCATCTTGAGAGGAGGCAAATCTTTAACATTATATCAATATTCAAATTGGAACCACGTGAAAAGACCTGCTAACAGCCACGGTTTGAATTTCCTTTTATTAGAAATCTTCACCTAGTACAGCTGTTAAAACAGTTAGCAGTTGAATAAACAGGTATGTTACCTCTGTCAATAGTCCAATTTTTACCTCCGTTAATAGTCCAATGAACCATTCATTAGACTATTGACGGAGGTAAAGTACCTGTTTAGTCGTTATTATATAGTCCAGGGGCCTCTAGAATGGAGTTTAGTTAGCAGTTACATAAATATTACATGTGTGACACTAACGATTTCAACAAGGTTCCAATCTTGATGATATTAAGGTACTAGGTATTTTGGAATTTTCTAGCTACTTACACTTCTCTATGAAATTGAACTTTTGGAGGCAGCTCCTAATTTTAAGAGTTCTTGATCCAGAATATTGGATTGTGGGGAATAGGTCTTATAACGTTGATTTCAAACTTCTAAAAACCAGTATAAAACTTTTTTACTGTAAACTTCGAGTGTGTGCAATATTGATTTAAAACCATTTAAAAAGCGATTTTTAAAATGAGAAGTTTTGGATTATGAATCATTAACACTTTCGCTGCTGCAAACATGTTTAAACATGAAATTTGCATAAGTTTCTATGTTGAGAAAAAAAAACCGATCGGGGTCCGCAGCAGCCAACGCGTTAACTTAGTTTAAGTGATTGCATAGGAACAAATTTGTTCAGCAAATTTGTCAGTTATTCTTATGATTTTTTCAAATTGGTTTTTACCATAGGTTTTTTCCATCGCATGTGTGTCACTTAAACTGGCTGTTACGTAACAGTTATTTATGAATAACAGTGCATTCGGAAAAAATAGCAGGTCTATTCAAAACTTGTTCTTTGTCAATTGGTTTTGGAGATCTTGAAAGTTATTAACACAATGCTGTATTAATTGTTATTTTATGGAAATTATAGGATAACTATAAAATATTTCAAAAACAATTAGCAGGCAAAGAGGCTTCATCTGGTTCTGATTTCTTAAATACTTAATTAAATATCCTCACCAAACGTTAGGTTAATGTAATTAACTTATGTCACACATTGAGCATATTTTGATGTCACTTGGTAAGTGGCTTTATCTGGTTGTGATATGTTGAAACATGTAGACCGTATTAAAATTGTAATAATTAATTGATATAATTTGTCCATGATGAATTGGCTGGGCAAGCAGGTTTGGTGCTACAAGGGTTTTAAGCTATGTTAAGTTTATACTTCAAAACAGAATTACCCCTGTCCGATGCTCTTGCCGAGAGCATAGCCGTATTCACCCCTCCTCAGGAAGCCGACCAACTTGTCATCTCTGAACATTGGCTCAGATCCCCACAGAGGAATTTGGCTGCAACAGAACATTACTATCTTAAATCTTATTAACACGTTCAGTGCAGAGCGCCGGATTTACGGCGGTTGCCTAGCAAGGAAACAAAAGCAATTATCCTGAAAATACACGATTAATGCAGTGTTAAAGTACCATTACCAGAGGATGGGCTTTGCTTGAAGATTATGAGACAATTTGCTGAGTATAGACATGGCGAGCGGAATCATTTAATTCTCACTTCCCTCTCAATTGGTCAAGGTTCTCTTCAAGCATATCTCCTAGTCCTCAGAAACTTAAAGAAATAGATTATTGACTGAATTGTTCCCTCAAAGTACATAACCATTTTCTAATGGATGATCTAAATACACCAGCAAGTACTAAACTCCCTTTGTCAGTTGCCAATAAATGTCTATATTCCAAAATATATAGGTTTGAAAATACTTACTCATCAATAGTCAAGAACACATGTCGCTTCTTGATCCCGTCTTTTCTACACTGCTCAACCGCGTCTCTGCCGAGGTAATCGCCCTCGGACTTGAGTGTCTGGGTCAGTCCCGCCTCCAGAGGGTTGTCGTTTATCCTCAGGTCAGCGTTCCACAGTCTTATGCCTGTCGACCACACATTTTAGTGCCTGCATTAAACTAACCATCACAAACAACCACTATATTTACAAGGCATTTATTAGTGAAGAATTTCCTTTGGAAAGTGAACTATTAGGATGACCCGCACGGTGAAACTTAAGCCCGGCACCACCATAGAAGTTCCTAACGTGACCCCCTGAACACGTTTTGGGGGGTCGTTCAAAATTTTATATATATATGTTTTTGCACTCTAGCGGTCACATTTTTGGCCGATTTACTTCAAATTTGGTAGGGACGTTCCTTTCTGTAATTAGTTGGACAAGTTCGTTGGGCAAAACAATTGGACAACTCTAAACCTCTTTTTTGGGGATTAATCTTTCAAATTTCGAGTTTTTGGGCCCAAAAAGGGTCACAAAAGCCCTGTATGTAAAATTAATGCATGTAAAAAGATGGGATTAGTGAGGCGAAAGTTTTAAGCTCTCTCTCGTCATTCTAGCATAAATATTTACCGAGTTATTAAAGAATATGTGTTTCGACTAAACACAGTACGTTGTCTTATGGGGTTTTACACTAGAACAGCTTGTTATTCCTTTATTAGAGTACTTTTATCATCCCCAGCAACCTCACGCCTACTTTCAAGCCTGTCTGGACCTTCTCCTAACATTACAATGCGCAAAATTGATTCCCAGCTTTGCAAGTAAATGAAACCAGGAGCATCAGAACAGCCAAAAAATCACTGTTTTCAGATTTCAATAAAAATTGGAATAAATGTGTGTTTTTACACTGATTTTGAGTTTTAAAAGTTTGTATGTGGAAATTCACTTCCCTCACGTCAGCGTGCTGCGTGCGAACTCGTTTTTCGTTGCACATAAAATTATAACCAAATAAAAGTTATTAATCTTTCAAAAACATATAACATATTGATCAAACATTCTTAAATGAAAAAAATTATATTGGCAGATAAGGTATAATTATCGTGTTGTGAAATTGTTCTGTCAATGGGGCTAAAAATATCTTTAGTGTCTTTAGTCATGTTATTATTATCAATACAGTGTGAAAAGATCCTATACTCTAAATAAGCAAACTTGGAAGAACATTCAAGTTCACTGTTTGCAAAATCCATAGTACATTCACTGAATTATTACTCTGCTGTAGATTGTCATGTAATAAATTTCTTTATAACTACCTTTCTCGGAACTGAGGGAATACAGGGCTCGGTAGCCAGCCTGCCTCAGGCCGTACTTGACCCCGTTCTCCCAGAGGGCGTTGTACACAGCCAGGCAGGACTGTGTGGGGATATGCAGCTCCCAGCCGAGCTCCCCGACGAAGCTGGTGCGCAGCGCGCGCACTGTGTGGCCGGCGACGTTGATGACGCGGGCTGTGCGGAACGGGAACGTCTCGTTGCTCAGATCTACATCTATGAGACTTTGGAGCATTTCTCGACTGGAAATTATGTGGATTTAGAATACGATGTCCTTAGATTCAGAGGTAGACATGAACCTTTCTGTGTCAGTTTAATCTAAACTAGAAAAAGACTTTCCTGATTGATAATGATCGCACAGCAACAATTATTACAGCTAAAAGCTGAAGTTTTCTGGTACGTTTGATTTGTACCCTGTACATGCACTAAGGATTTCCACCTCCGACCTTTGGGCTCTACCCCAGAGGACTTCAAAGTTTCCATGTTAATCTAATGGAAATAGGATTTTTAATTAGTTTGAGTATTGGGTTTATATCTACTAGAGGGGACACCTAAGAGTGAGTAAAAGCAGTGCTGCGATCTAGCATCATATTAAGATAACTACGTGATCTACAGCGTCGTTAGGCCGAGTTAACTCGTCCGCCGTACCCGACCCATGTAAACAAAATATCACTTTGATGACCATCACAAAAAAAAGGTTTATTTAAACATTTTAAAATCTCTACGAAAACATGCCTAGCAAAAATGTGATGAACAAAAACGCGATGGTTCCTGGCGGCGTATGTTGGAACTACATCGACAAATCTCTCACATTAATTTGCATTGTGTGTCCCCTCTAGTAGTCATTGAGTATAAACTCAATGGTTTGAGTCAGCAGCCAAATAAACAGCTGATGTAAATTGCCAATTAAAAGTTGTTACTGAAACAGGTGTTCCTTAGCAGAGATAGTTTGACAGGATCGCAACAGAATGCAGCACTAGCAGCACACAAAAATAACTTTGTTTCAATTTGTTTAAATTATAGTTTTCACAGCCGAAGCTGCAATGGGGCTGCTAGCATTGAATACAAATTAAAATGTAGAATAACTATAAATTGCTAGGACAAGAGCAGTAATGAACATCTAATGTCTTGTGAATCCAAATGGTGGGAACACATAAAACTTTTAAAGCTAACAGGGTAATAGCTTATAATATTTAAAAATGTTGGATTCATGTTGATATTATAATGAACATTTTGATATGCTATATGATAGGTTTTTGTTGTAATAATGCCTTCAAACTGCCGCCTACCTACTGTGAATTTCATATTTTGAACATGCATTCCAAAATTATCACTTTAAATACTGGTATTAAAAAGTTTGGGAATATTAGAATGATTGTGTACATTTACCTCTTGGGACCCTGGATGGCAAGCAATCCGATGTCTTCTGACAGGTTACTCAGGGAGACCTTGAACCCCTTCTGTTGGATGGCCGTGTTCATGTGAGCCCAGGACTGGGAGGCCGACGCACCGGCCGCTATGATGTAAAACCCTCGACCCTACACACCCACACGGTGAAACTCAATACAACAGCAGTTTTAGTTACTATAATCACAATTTGATATTACATCAACAAAAATAAATTTAAGTTGTTAACCCTTTCTGTGCTAAGCTTCTGAAAGGAGTAGTTGAATCTGTGATGTTTTATTGATTTTTTAAACGTCTTTAACTCCTGAACAGTTAAAATTAAAAAAAAATCATCCTTCCAGTGGACACACACAGTAAAGGATAGGTAAAAAGTAGCAAAACACCTGATCAGATGTGTAACTCACAAACAATCCACCCATCCCATCAGCATGGACCCGAGCCGTCCCCCGTTTGCTTAAGGCCCGCCCTCCCCTTCAACTCTGCCACAGACAGGTGAACTCTCTATGAGTTGCACTTAAAAACCAACAAGTGTGACGGGAATTTGAACCCTCGATCGAAGTGTTACCCCTAGCCAGGAAGGTAAGCGTCTTACACCGCACAGCCACTGATCAGACAAGCAGCTGTTAGACCAGGGGGAATTGAGCCTAGGCGTTGGACGAGGTAGTTCAGTTTGTGTCTACTAGGTTACACCACATTTCAGACAGACTGCAAACTGAGCACGTAACGGTACAATCGCTTATGTAGCAGTAATAATGTTTATTGGTGGCAGATTCAAAAGCTGATATATCGGTCCTTAGCACTGGAAGGGTTAAATAGCTTGTAATAATTGTAACAACAATTGATAACAAGTGTAACTTGAATCAGCCTAATTAAGTGGGACTTTGATTCGGATGTTCTCTTGAGTTACCAAAAAAAAACACAAAAAAATCAGGTTTAGGTTGAAGTAAAAATCAGTAATCAGTAACTGATTTGCTTTCTCATATTTACTTTACTCTTGTGGATGTTTAAAAAAAATTGGCGTTTGAATCATTAAATCTATTGAGTTCTGTTTATTGTGTATTGAGTCCCACTATTCCGAACCCCGCTATTCCAAAAATCCGCCTATTCCGAACTTGAGTTCAGAAATGACTTAAAATTACTTAAAAAAGAGAAAATTGAGAAGACCTTAGTTTTTTTGTGAAACATTAAAACGTTGTTTACCGCCTACGCTATAAGGCGCTGTCCTGCACGGACATCATGGGGCTAGCGATGCTAAAATTACAAACTGTGTTTTCTTGCAGGAGTGTCCTACGTAAACGTGGCGGAGCGAGCGACCGAAGCAATATCCACGTGACGTTTTCATCAGCCACTCCGTCGTGTGTCGACCGAAGCAGTCCTGTACGCCCCATTGATATGTATGCAGCCCTTGCCTTAATTGCTAGATCGCTCACGTACAAAACAACCGCTTTTGGGTCGGATCGCTCGCGTTGCTTGCACCATGCCGCCCACACAGCACAGCGCCTGAGTCGTCTGTCACTGGCACTTCCCTTCCGACTTTCACTAAGCCTATTCACAAAACGATCAATACTATTTAAAGCTGACACTAGCATATGACTCCGAACATAATTTCCGCCTTACCAAGTTAATACGTTGATACTATTCACAAAATCCGCCTATTCCGAATTCCCGCTAAACCAAACAGGGTTCGGTCCCAATTAGTTTGGAATAGCGGGACTCTACTGTTTCCTGCAATTTGTTTCTTTGGTAAATATCTTGTGAAAAAAGTTTTCTTTTCGCCTCGCCTTAACGGAGAGCACAAGCTACCTTGTCTGCATAATAATACATAAAGCTACTTTATAATAACTGCTCATAAATTGTTCACTGCTGTAAAGAACAAAATAATATCAAATTACCTTGAATATGGGGTCTGACTGGGTGCCACACCCTGTGTTGATGGCTGTGACCAGGCAGTCGCCCTCAATACCTCCTTGCTTGTTGAGGATGCACGAGTAGACGATGTTGCCGATGGGGCCGTTAGTATCAGCAGTGAACAGCCAATCAGCAGCCTCCTGCGCATCTGGGCCCGTCAAGTAGATCTTGCTGAAGTAGGACATATCGAACATCACCACATGTTCTCTACAGGCGTGACACTCCGCACCAATCACGTGGTGGTGTTTGGAGAATTTGAACGTGTAGTCGCCCTTTAGCAGATCTACGTATCTTGTGTCTTTGTTCTTGGGAGTGCCGTAAGCGCCATACCAATCGTAAGGAGGGACTGGAGCATGACCCTGAGGCGTGAACCAGCCCGGCCGTTCGTAAGCTTGCATCTCCTCGTAAAATGCTCCTGCCACTAGGAGTTCCTAAACAAATTGTAGGGATATTTATTTAGTTTGAAATTTGAGTGTTTATTAAAAATTAATACAAATCAAATAAATATGATTAAATTGACAAGTATCAATCAGTTTAAACCTTCACAGATGACTATTAAACATAAACTTCTATATCTAATTATTAATACACGAAATATTAAGATCTCACAACAACTGTATTATAATGTACTAAGTAATAAGCACAAATTTTTGATTAGCATATTACAAGTTGTTATAGCTATGGGAGGTTTGTAATAATACGGGTTTGTTTAATACGTGTCCATGTAATTAAAAAATGCCCCACAACACATCAAAATATATTTGCACTTACATATATCTAGACGGTAAATAGTCACTCACATAAATATTTACTGTCATGTTTGTGAGTCGTAGTGTGCAAGTCAAAATATATTTGCAAGAAGTTTTTTATTTAATTTTTTTTTAACTTTGCCTCCAATTATTTATTATAATGTATTAGTGTGTACTAGAATTTTAGATTGATTTTCTATTGTTTTTAATAATTGGTAAGAGAGTGGCACCTCGTGGAATGGATCCTTCTTGAGGTTACGGCCAGCCAGGGGTTGGTCGTGGGGGTAAACGATGCTGTACTTCTTGACGTAACACTCGTGACATCGCTGTTTGGTCCACACAGGGTTGCTCATCTGCTCCTTTGTAAACCGTCTGTAAAAAATATTCCAATATTTTTAAACCACAGCTAAATAGTTTTTCAAAATTAATTAATTTACTATATTTGAGTTTACAGTTACCTACATAATATAATTTCATACTGTGATAAGTATGTGTTAATCCAATGATTCCAAATAAATTTCTTTGGCCCGAATAAGTTATAAATTGAACTTTTCACTTGGTTTTCAAAATGTATTAAACTATACAACATTTAAAACACTGACACGAAAACTAATCTTACATTCAAGACGATAGATATAAATCAAATATGGTACAGGGCAATTGATTTTCACCAGACCCAATAATAACAAATTACGGAATAAAAATGGTACCGGTATCCCACCTTATATCATATTCGCTTGTGAAGGATTGAACCTAAATATTTTACTTAGTTACACTGAACATAAATAAGGTAACTTTTACAGGTCAACCCCGATCTTACAACATGTTCAAGTAATTTAGCCATCCCTCCTACCTCCCCTCCTGCCTCTACTCAACTCAATTATTATATTCATTCTAATGTAGGAAAACCCTAGAAGTTCTGCTGGTGTGTAGACAATTTGTAGAAAGCTGAAAGCACTTTCATAAAGTCCTATAATCTTGAGGTAGGGTAAAGTATAGTAGAGTCTCGATTATCCGACCTCCCGTTATCCGACCTTCCCCGTGCATGATCAAACGATTGACTTCCGCTCGCATAGAAAAAAAATTGTTAACATTGTTTTTATTATTTTCCGTGTTATCCGACCTTCCCCCTTATCCGACCTTGTCGCGGCCGGTTCAGGTCGGATAATCGATACTCTACTGTATGTCTAAAATTTTCCTTGTACAAACACAAGTGTATAATCTGTTCCACATTCACTGTGCAATACAGATCTTATGGAAGGTAGCCATGTCACTGCCTGAGCTTAGTACATTGTTGGTAGGTATTGTTATGCGGATTGCATCATCTTTCCCCGTGTCCTGCGTGAAGGCGCTCAAGTAAATGTTTTCACAATGGCTAGTATATTCGAATTGACATTTAAAATATATTGGTTATGGGCGCTCCATACTGCACGGTGACCATGGAATCTGTTCCAGTATGTACTCTGGTACTGTACACTTGCAACATTGCGGACCTGATGTCACAGCTGTACATGTGCAGGTCCGGCCGGCCGTTGACGACCCACTTGGCCAGCTGTTCGCCGCAGCCCCCGCTCAGCATGAAGCCCGCCGAGTTGAAGCCCACATTGTGGTACATCCCCAACAGTCTGGGGTCCTCCCCTGCACAGTGTAATGTTATTTGGCGATTAATGTATAACACAATCTTTTTCAGAAACATCAAATTTAAGTAGGTATGATGTGGACATTTTTTTATTAAGGGTGGAACTAAAAATACAGGAGGCTATTTAGAGATGGTCTCTTAGTAAATAACCTTAAAAATAATGATAATTTGGAACTGAGTAATTAGTTTAAATTCCTTAAATATCTTACAAATTGATTTAATATCTCTAATCTCTTAACCCACTGGCGTAGACTTATGGGCTGGCCTGTTCCTTACTTGTACATTTTTGAACATATCAATTGGAATAGAAAATTGGTGTTTTTAAATGGATTATTGGCATATTTTAAATAAAATATTGTTTTCTTTCAGTTTAAAGAGATGCATTGATACACACACAGTAGACATAGCACCAATCGGATCCCATTGTAAGCTATAGCGATTTGAATAAAATTACTACCTCAATAGGTTAACATGTCATGGCCCATGCTCTCTCTCTCATTCTTTTTATTATATTTATTTCTTGAAATCAAGCATAGCATTTGTTATATATAGGGGGAAAATTGCTAGCCATGGGTTACTAAACCACTGTAACCTGTGACAGGTACAGTTTCAGGTATCAAAACAGCTTGTATATGTAAAAAATCCTTCATCTCGTATTATTCACTAGCCACTATAGTGCCCAAATTCACCCAGAGAATATAACCTTTGTGTTGTTGCATTATATGATAAACCTATTGTTGATCTATTTTCAAATTATTAATATCAGTTTTGGCTATCATCTGGCCAAATAAAACAAATGTCTATAAGAATAAAATCGGAACTTTGAAGACCCATAAGACAGAGCCTTAATGTAATATCAGAATCAAAATGCTTTACTTTTCCACTTTTGTTCTTAAAAGAGACAGTATACAAGACTTCATCTTTCCAGCTTATCAAGAAGTTGGGGAATTATGTATGAACAATCCAGGGCTTTGGCTTTTATAGATGATAATTTTTCTTGGATATTAATTTAGGTTTTACAACTAAAGATTTATAGCAAAATAAAATCAATGATGCCATTATTGATGACGTATCATCAGAGACAAGTCGCTCACCAACGAGAGGCATGAGATCTGGGGTGAAGCAGTGTGGGCCACACACCGACGTCTTGACTCCTGCAGTCTCAAACGCAGGCACCAACTCAGCGGCTTTGTTCTGGTGGGATTGGAACATGTCCCAGTCAAGCTCAAACAGGTCGAATGCAAAGTCCTTGGGCATCTATGAAAGCAAAGGAGGTATTTTTAACTTGTAGATTATTTGGTCATAATTTTGGAATATTCTGTTCATATACTCAAGCTGTTTCTCCAGTCGGCCACATGCCGCAAAAGGGTTGATGAAGCTAATTTTCTCCTTGGATCCCAACATGGTGTGGATCTATCATTTAAGGCCAAGATACAGCATATGTTTGGTTCATTAGTACTACTAGTACATAAAATATTATTGTACATTGAAGTGGGAGCAAGCGTCAATAAAACAGAATAACTTTATTTATCTTTCAAAACCATGAATAATGGACTTTGTCAACGTAATCATTCAGTAAATTATACTTTGTAGCAATGAGTCAAACAATTTCATACCTAACGAAGGTTCACTTCTTGCATTCCTTTTCTAGTGGGCTATACCATTGACTAAAAATATTGAAGGAAACATCCCATCCATATGGACCAGCTGTCCCACTTTTAGTGTATGCTAGAATTGAAAATTGAAGTAGTTTGATTGGGTCACCGACAGATTGTGCTGCTGTCAACTTTTTATTTGAGTTATTTACGTTAACTTTTAAAATATCTCCACCCCAGAAAGCAAGTGATAATCAACTTGTGTTTGCTTCCTGACACACCAACTGTTTGTTGTATTATCCCCTCCTTGGGAGGATAAGTAATAGTTGACAGCAGTGTACTCTGTTGGTGATTATTGTAAACTACAACCTCTTTCAATCCTGGCATACACAAAACTAGGGACACATTTTACAATGGCAATGAGAAGTCTACTTCAGTATTTATAGTCAATGGCTATACTTTAAGTTACCTGGATTCGGAAAAAAGTAATAAATTGAAATTTATGTAATTAAAATAAAATCTGACAAACAAGTGAAGCTGTGGAGGTTTAAAGTTGCTAGCTTTTATAAATCTTTTAATTTGATATTTGAATGAAAAGACAACTTTTAAGTGAGTTTGTTCTAAAAAGAAACAAATGCCACTACACCCACAGCCCCAGGAGTACAGGGGTTAACAAACTACCATCTCACCTTTCAAATATAATTTGATTTACCACCTTAATCCACATAATCAGCTAAGAGTAACTCCGGGTTACTTATTGAGCTCCTAACATGCTCTACAACACTTCATCAACATCCGTTCCCAGCCAAGTCACGCACCTCATCCAAGATGACCGGGTTCTTCTCAAACCCTCCGACAAACATGTTGTCCTTGTATATCCGTATGTAGATGGACGAGTCCCCGTCCCGTATGTTGGGCAACCCCTGTATGGCAGGCAGACTCTCGCTGACCACGTACGAGTGTTTGAGCGCACACAGCGGCAGAGACAACCCGGCCAGTCTGGCTGTCTCCGCTGCCCAAGCACCTACACACACGGCCACCATTATGTTTAATAAACACCTGGATTTTAAAGAAATTGTGTTTTGTTGACAGTTTTAACATTTTTGAGCAAAGTGTGAATGCTATTGGAGTACAGGGATATAGCTTTAAGGTAGACATTCTAAATTATGTAGTTCTTAAGTGCAGTAATGCTTTGGATAATTAATCAGTAAATATATAAGACAAAATAAAACCATTGAAAATAAAAAATAAGTTTAAAAATACATATTAATGTTTTTTTATCAATATTAAGCATTAATTATTTGCCAGCGTTACATTGCCAGATGTAATAGACATGGAGTCAAACAATTACAAACATTCATAAAATATATTCATAAAATATAAACTTAATCAAAGGTTGTTTTAACAGCATATAATGAAATCCAAAATTCAATGAAGCTTAAAATAACTAGCATTACATGAGGGGTAATTCCCACAGGACCAGATTGAAATAAATAAATTCCAATACCTAATACAACCTAGTTTAGACACTACTTAGTCAAACACAACTCTTTTCTATTGGCATACCTTGGTTCTCATTATTGGCTATAAAAATAAAAAAATAAAAAATACGCAATACACAATAAAACAATATTCAAATTTCTACAAACTTGCAAAAGTATAAAACTATACTAACCAATACAATCGTCATTTTCTGATTCTGATTCTGAATAATTGAGAATTAATTAAGTAAAATAAATAAGGATTCAAAGTCAAGCCTATAAAACCTGTACAAAAGAATACAGCTCCATAGCTGTATTCTTCACCATGTCTATCACCATGTCTATGATGATATCATAGTAAAACACCTAGTGTAGAGTTCAGAGGAGACTGGGAAATTGTATATCTCGTAAACTCAGTGCTACAACTGTGAGCACAATGAGTAACTCTGGATATCATACTAATATTATAAATGTGAAAGTATGGATGTTTGTGCATAACTCTGAAATTCCATCACGTGAAAACTATTGGACCGATTGAGCTGAAATTTTTCAGAGAGGTACTTGATACTTGAACATATAGGCATATTAAAGTTTTGAAAGTCCTATAGAGCTATGCCCCACGGGGGTTCAAAGTTTCTATGTATTCCTTATGGACATTCATTTTTGTTTGAGCTGATGAAAATACAAATAGCTGATCTTGATTTGTTGTATGTAGTTCCACAGGCTAACCACAGAATGCAGCACACACAACTGTCATAGTTTTTATAAATAATTCGCGGGGCGAAGCCTGCGGGTAACAGCTAGTCGCTTATAACTGTAATATAGAACCACTATTTTCTTTCTTACTGTGAGAAAATATTTGATATTTGATTAGTGGATTGAATCAATCTTGTGGTTAAGGTTTATTGGCTAACCTATCCAAGAAATGCCATACTTATCCACTATTTTTTAATATGGTTTTTTCTAATATTTCTAAAATAACGTTACATATCTATTGAAAAATATGTATTACTCTGGAATATCTAACCTGAGCAGTTAACAACACAGCTGGTTTTGATGGTCCCGTATGGAGTAACGACCCCCCTCACTTGCGGATGGCCCCCTACAATGCTGAGCCCTGTCACTATCTTGTTCACTGGACAGTTTTCTACCACCTACACATAAACAATGCTGTTGGTTACATTTTCACTGATTTAAATGCAATAACTGCCAAGCGGCACATAAGTACAAACACACTTTGGAACCTCTAACAATGAAACTTAAAACTATTTTAAAACTATGTGTAAATTTGTATTAGCCTAATTGAAATTTGTTACTGAAAAAATCAAATTTAAGCCATTGCTATAGGCAAAACCGGATACACTTTAGAAACTACATAAACCAGTTTTGCATTATTCCAAAATATAAAAACACCTACTGAAGCTCGGCCGGGGAACAGCATCCTGTGTGAGAATATTGCTCATATATGGCTGGCCGAGCTCATGGATGATATCTACAAGGCATAACTTATTGTGGGCAATAAAGAAACTAAAAGTATAAAAGAAAACACAAATAATTGTCCTCAACCAATAGGAAGCATAATAGATATTTCGAGCGTCAGGTGGTGGGGGGTCAGTAATGGTATTTCTTACTCCCCCTAATCCTTCCATCTCTCTTGCACAAGTTCTCTAGGAAGGTTGCTTATTCAACGACCCAATTGTAACTACTAATTGACAAACCCACCTGAGCCCCTAGAGCCAAAGCCCCAGACGTAAGTCCACTGCACAACGCAGACGGATCGGCAGTCCCATCGTTGGGTGAGTGTAGAGCTCCCAGGATAACTCCCTCGTTGATCAACGGAAATACCTGCATTCAAAACAGGCTAAATAATAATAATAATTTGTATCAATGTATCAATCAATAGTCATGTTCACCACTGCATTTATTATAGTACTAGCTGTTACCTGCGGCTTCGCTCGCAACAAATCAAAACTCATTCAAAATATGAACCTTACCAGCACGATCAAATCTTTGTTTAGTTTTACATGTTTTTACTATATAACTTCCTTTGCAGAAACTGCAGCTGGTAATTTAATACCTCCCATAACTGCTTTGGAACTCACAGGGCCCGTGGGGTGGAGCCCCAACGGTGGATGTAGCCATTGTCAGGTCTATACAGGATGTTTGTAAAGTCCGACTCCAAACTTCATAATATGATTAATTGGGTCAAAATAAGCAAACAAGCTATAATTATTTGAAGGTATGTCCTGACATATTTACCCAAATATCCGCAATTTTTTTTCCAAATATTTTGCAACCGATTACTTTGAAACTTGGCATGTGTCTGGAAATAATAAAGGCCCAATTTAGAATCACCATGATCAAATTTTTAATTTCAAATAGCGGACATCCAAAGTTTTTAAACTTCAATAACTTAAAAACGGTTAACTATACAAACCCCATCAGCACAAATCGTGGGGCCAACGTTGGCAAATGGTCGGCGGAAATGGTTGGCCAACGGAGGGCATGTCGCGAGGCGCGAGGTTGGCCCATCGATGGATTAACCAACCATTATCCAACAATGTCAACCAATACCCAACCAAATGCCAACGGTTTATAATTTTTTATTTAAATGCTTATTTCAATCTTAAAAATCATGATTTATCTAACTGAATTGTTTAGTAAACCAATTGCAGAAATTTTAAAAAAGGAATTAAGTTGCAACAAAAATGAGTTACGGTCGGGTCTTGAACCTACAACCTTTGAGTTACTGAACACTCGCCTTAACCCCTACGGCCAAACTGACTTACGAGAATTGAAAGATGGACTGAGATATGGAAATTACCAATAGTCTATACCTGCACGACTTGTAATAGCCTATATACTATTATGTTTAATTCTTCTAAGATTGGATAGTACTCATTTTATTCTTCTACGTGAATCTACTTGTGCAAAAATCACTGTAATAAAAGTAGGAACAAGTTAATATGATTTATGTATCCATGAAATATGAAAAACTACGAGCAAATTAATATATATTTAATATAATTATAATAATACAAATTTAATGTTAATTTATACCCCATCAGCACAAATTGTTGGGCAAACGTAGGAAATGGTAGGCCAACAGTTGGTGCGAGTTTGGCCCATCAGCACAAATCGTTGGGCCATCGTCGGCATTGTAGGATATGGTAGAGAAATGGTCGGTTGGCATTAACGCGGTTATCGTTGGCAATTCCAACCATTATATTATTATTATATATTCATATACATATATAGACTCAGGCCTACCTTACCTGGTTTAAAGATTTCCCCATAAATTTAATATTTTGTTTTGTAAATTGTTAAACATTGTCACGGAATAAATATTATTATTATTATTATTATTATTAAAAAATTAATAATAATATAATGGTAGGATTTGCCAACGTGGGCTAGCCAACGATTGGTTCGTTGGCCCAACCGCGTTAATGCCAACCGACCATTTCCCTACCATATCCTTCAATGCCGACAAAGGCCCAACGATGGCCCAACGATGTGTGCTGCCGGGGAAATACTATTCAGAATGAAAAGATTTACATGCCAAAGATAATGATCACACCAATTGAAAAATAAATAATACTGAATAAAAAGTACTGAAATATTTCTTTATTCTTTATCAAAGGCTTCCAGTAATTAAATTAGATAACATTTGAAATACTTAATAACATAAATAATCCTAGTTTAAGTATTGTTTGCACAGGACTACAGAAGCTGTTCAAAATTACGGCCCTCGATTGCCACACAAGCATCCAGGCACCTTATTATTGACTCCTACACTCTTTGTAAAATTACAGGCGTTTGACAGATATTGTCAAAACCGTTCACAATGTGGACTCTTAGTTCTTTGATTAATTGTACAGGGGGTGCAAAAACAATACATTTTAGGTAACCCTACAAGAAAAAATCTATGGGGTTAAGATTAGGGGACCTTGCAGGCCACAATACCAGCTCGGGAGAACTTTGCCTCATCTCTAAATAGAATTTTAGTTAAAAAATTGTCATTGTCTTCGCATTTCAGAATCATTGTTTGACAAACCCAACACGATGTGGATAGTCTTCTGGCAATAGCGACTGAGCCTTCTGCACACGGTAAGGATGAAGCTGCTGCTCCTTCAATATACACCAGATACTGTCTTTTGACGTTCCAAACTGTAAAAATAAATCCCTAATGATTTTTTCAGGGTGGTTTGAAATTTCTTCTAGAACGTTTTCTTCCAGCTGGATTGTCCTCACAGAACGCGGTCTTCCTGGTTTATTTTTTCTTGGTAAAAAACTTCCAGTTTCTTGGAGACGAGCATTTAGGTTAGAAAATGTTTGGTAGTGAGGAATGACTCTGTTTGGGAAAAATTGTTCATACAATCATCTGGCTTCAAGACTATTACAGCCCGCAAGGCCATACATTAAGTGCATGTCTGCTATTTCAGCGGTACTATAAACATGATTATTACCAGCCCATAATATGATGAATTAAAACAGAAACAAACGCAGACTTAAACTAATGCTATTTAAAAACACATACTGAAAATATACTTAACACTCTCAACTGGTGAACAGACTTGCCTCTAATTAGCAATCCAATGTCCAACAATGCATTCAACAGTGCAGTGCAGTATAAAAAATCAGCTGATCAGCTGCAACAATGGTGGCCCAACTAAGCGGGGTGGGTAATAGTGCACACCTAATACTGGTAAAATTAATTTATCTCCGTTGTTTATTAACTGATTTGCATAATTTTGGTGTCATTGGATAAGGAATTAAATTTTCTAAATCTTTTTATTCTAAATAGTATTTTGTATAATTAACCGTTTTTAAGTTATAGAAGTTTAGAAACTTTGGATGGCTACCATTATGAAATTAAAAATTGGATCATGGTGATATTTTCTTTCTAAATTGGGCCTTTACTATTTCAAGACACATGCCAGGTTTTAAAATAATCTGTTAAAAAATATTTGAATTATAAAATATTTTACAAAAAAACAAAATGGCGGATATCTGAGTAAATACCTTCAAATAGATTTTTTTGTTCTTATTTTGACCCAATCAACCATATTATGAAGTTTGGTGATGGACTTTACAGACACCCTGTATGTTTTAATGTGATATGTATGCTATGTTTATGCGCAATCTTAGCTTAATCACTTCAGTAGTTTATGTGTGATGGAACTACAAACTTCCATCAAACTTTCACATTTATAATTTTAGTAGGATTAAAAGAGACTTATTTGTTTAGCATAAAATATACCTGCTTGGTTTCTGCAGGGCTTAGAAGTGTGGCTGGAATTCCAAAGCTCTTGGCAATCGTTGCTAGACGCTTCAGCTCCTCTAGTCTTTCCTGTCAACAAACGATTAATTTGATAACACTTCCTGAAGATAAATGATCAATGCCATAACAAATTTGAGTAGACTAAGTGAATTTCTCGCGGAAAATTTACCAATAAATAGAAATCTGTTTCCAAACATGGTATTCCAATATTCTTGTTGAGTATGTGTAAAATCTAGCTTACATACATCCACTTTGAATTTAATTTAATTTTGTAGTAATTATGCAGCAATTATTAAAAATCATTATTTAACAACAGAAAAAATACTACAACAGCACAGTAAGAGAGTTTACCTTTGTCCGGGCGACATAGATGCCGCCGTTGTTTTCCCACTGTGGGTCAACGCCTGTCTCTTGCTGTATCCGCAGCACAAGGTCGCGTGAAGCGTTGAGTAGCTGCGTCTCTACATCGCGCGGCATTATGCTCCAGATGATGCCAGTGTTGTGCCATGTCGCGCCGGCCGTTAGCTTGGCACGTTCCAGGAGGACTGCCTTAACACCGTGTCGAGCCAACTGGTAAAGCGTATTGCATCCTGCACTGCCTCCTCCTGCGCCACGGGGAGATTACTGGGTGAGGAATGATGGAAATGATGGGGAGTTTTACAATTTGGAAGTCAGTATGATTAAGGAAATAGTCACGGGGATAAAATGTAACTACCAAGAAAAATAAAACTTGAAAAATAAATTATAAGAATGGAGAGGAGAAAATGCTAGCAAGAGAATGAGATAATAATTACTTTAAATAATGTATTAATAGCACTTTGAGATGCAGAAATGGTTTCTATTTTATATATACCTTGCGTAGCATTTTTTCCACTGGCTGAGACTGAATTTTTCCCACTGTATCTATATTTAAAACGCTGATTTCCAAATATAGTAAAATGGAAAATCTATTGACCAAATTTGAAGGTGTTACCGTGACAGAATCTCTCATCATATAACATATCACTTATACCAAATAAATTAATTTTTAATTGACAGTAATATTTAAGCTGTCAATTCCAGTCATTTAGAACAGATTAGTGGTTAGTGTACAGAAATATTAACGTTTTTATATTCTAATTTTTTTATCTGTTCTTAAATTTGTACTGTTACTATGTTATCTGTTATTGTTTTACTGTTACACCAATAGCTTTGTTAACCTAATCTTATTTGTACCTAAACCGAGCGCCTTTCGTCGCTGCGAGAACAATACTTTCACCACATTGATAACATGGCAACTTCTTCAGGTTAGAAAAACGTTTTCATATTAACAACGTGGTATGGTGCAGGAACAGGTTTAAGAAGCTGTTTTTGAGTCTTTAAGATAACATATTTTCTTCATAAGTATAACATGGCAACTTTTGAGTTCATTGGGACGAAGCCTTGAGATTAAGGAGGGGGGAGGTATTAAAAATATTGCTTGTCCCTTCAATTAGTAGTTTTGAAAAGCCTTTTTCACAATCAACTGGAGTACTACTTTATTAGTAGAGACATTTCTCCGTTAAGCCAACGTTATAGCAGTTATACCGTTAAGCCAGTAAGTTATAACTGACCTAAGGTCTGGGTTATGAAACAATTTTTAAAAATTGTTATGGATCAATAAGAATTGGCTAAAATCATGTAAAAACATGTGTAAACACTTCTGCGAGTAGCGTCTGAGATAGAGTACCAAACTGTCTGAGAGTAAAAAACTCTCACGGGTGCCTTAAAGAGAAAAAATCAGATGAGGCATCGTATTAGATCAAGGTTAGGAGCTATGGCCCCTTCAAGCCATTATTTTAATTATTAGTATTTGTATTATTTGAATTATCCTTGTCCTTCACAAGGTAAGGAGTTAAATTATTTACATACAGGTTCCAGGTACAGCATAGTTTATCTTAATATATAAAAGGTAAAGCCCCCACTCACTCATCATCACTAACTCTCCAAAATCAGTTAAATTGCTGGGATTCTGGACTGACAGCAAACTTAGATGCGATTTTCATTTAGAAGGCGTTTGTAGGAAAGTCAGTAGGGTCTCTTATATTTTTTGGAAACTGAAAGACTGTCTGGAATATAATATTTTGAGAACAGTATATTCTGGGCTTTTTCAGTCTCACATTACCTATACGTAATCTTATAATCTGGGGACACTCAACTCTCATCTAGAAGTTACTCTCGACTCAGAAAAAGGTTATAAGATCCATTGCTGGTGCCAGCCACAATCAACACTGTAAACCCTTGTTCAAAGATCTAAAAACTCTCACAATAGTCAATCTTTACATATTTCTTGTTATTTTACATCCAAAATCTAACATAAATCAATATACCCGGCAAAATTTACAAAGTCACAAAACTAGAAACTGGCAAAAATTATATGTCCCACAGCACCGACTTGCGTTAACACAAAGATCTCTTGATATTAATTCCATTATTTTTTTTAAATTGCCTGATTCAGCAAAATATATCACTGTTTCAAAATTTAAGAACATAATAAATAATTGGCTTTTAGAGAGTCCGTTTCATACAAAATTAGTGAATTTTTAGTTGTACCTTTCAATAGTATAAATGCAATTTTTGATAATAAAAATTAATAGTACATTTCTATATCTATCTATAAGCTGATCCTTGACTTTGTAAGTATGTTTAAGCTGGTTTTAGATCATTGCCAGCAGTATATTGCATTGTTGTTGACGTTGCCTATTTCACATTGTGATAATTAGTAATCAAGTTTATTATTTCTTGCATAAGAACAAATTCTACCCTTCATTGCTTTTTAGAGTGGATATACCATTTTTCGCAATAACAATATATATGGTGAAGTTTTCATGAAGATAAATTCTCAGTCCCCACCAAATCTACCTATAACTAGTACTAAACTAGTAAATGCATTTTTCTTTCCATGGATAAAAAGTGATTCAGAATAAACGTAAACTGTAAACAGAAATAGAGAAAATATTTTATACAACACATTTGATTAAGGTAAAATCAATGTGTCAGAAACCTACTTACATTATAAGAACATAATAGGAACTTTAAGTACTTCTGAATCAAAGCCCTGAGACCTGAAAGAAAAATGAATTCCTTCCGAATCATTGTGGGAACAATCCTAATTTTAAAGCTCAATCGTGAAAACCGGCGATGAAATAAAAACGTAATTGACTGCACAAAACATTCCTTAGGAAATTTAGAAGTTAGAAGTATGTAAAAATGCAAAAATACAAATGAATAGCAAAATTCTAAACCCAAACTCTTTGGTAACCTCCCTAGTTATCAAAATTGTTCAGATTTTAAAGGTTCATTATTTTATGTTAATATTTATGAAATCGGCAAACATCTAATTTTATATTCAAAGGAAAAAGGCTCAAAGAAGAATTATGCATTGTATTGTATTCTTGCCATCAGTTTGCTTGAGTGTGGCTTATTCTTGATATTCAAAGCAGCTTGTTGCTCTACTAGGATCTAACTCATTTACATATCGAGTGTAATCTCCAACATTGGTTGAACAATCTAAATTTACTCAAGATCTAACACTCTGATCTACGTGGCAAACAGATCTCCGCCACCACGAGATAATACGTCGTTGACGTAGGGAAGAGAAGTTGGGGGGTTGGGATTACTGTTTACTGCTGATATTTGTTAAGTTAACAACACAGACTAAAGGGCATTGCAATAAGGGAGACAAATTTACTTTTATCTTTTTAAGAATTTAATGGTATCGTTTCGGCTATTAATTTTTGTACATTACATTTTTTTACACAAGCGAATGTTAATAAGACCGGTAATAAACAACGTATTTCATGACAAGTTTTATAAACTTATTCTTTGGTATCCTACTGAACTTTTTACTTGTCATTATTCCTTAAACCAGTACACTGTGTTAAAACTATACTGATTAAAAACATAAAATTTACCAAAAACCAAAACTTATATAAGAAAAAATTGTTGTGGTGAATCGCTGGCGTAGTGGTCAAGGCTGGATGGGTTTCGGAATCATGGGAGTAGCTCTGGGTTTGTATCCCAGTCTTGGCAAGTTAATTTTATCAGAAGCTGTCTAGCCTGTTTGTGATGGCTCACACCTTGCGTTGCTTGATACAGTCCACGTACAGGCCTGAGGACCATGGAGATGGGATAAATATAGGACAAATGCCCAAGGAGAGATTTTATCGACAGTTTGAGTTAGGAAAGAAGCTAACATATTTTACGAAGCACCCTGTAAATGTGTCTTACACATTTGGTACATTTTGTGCTAGTCAAATATCATTGTCAATATGTTTCTTATGTTTCATTCATGTGTCAACATTCAAATATATAACAATTTATTTGGCCTTATAGGCCCAATAGTCCCAAAAAATTTCCTTAATGTCATTGGCCCTTCCTTAAAAAATTAATTTTATTTAAGGAAGGCTTCTCTATTAAAGACAATCATCAATAATTTGATTTCTTCAGGGGATTTTTTGTATATGTTTATATTTTTCGGTTAATTGGTATTGTCGAGCCTAGTTATTAATTCTCAATGCCCAATGAACAACAGCAATCTTGAGATTTACTGTTAGCTACGGAAGCTAAATCACAAACCACGATTCCACATTTAGGTCTGCTGAGCTTTTATATGAGCCTGACATTCTTACAAAATGATGTAGACCCTCCAGGTTTCTCCAAGGCAGTTCATGTCACATGAGGGACAATATTGAGTGAGGCACTAATATCTGAGGTGACTTAATGCATGACATTTATTTCTTCCTATAGTGCTTTCTCTACGGATACTAAAGGTGAAATATGAAATACACACAAAATTATTTACTCATGTGATAGGCAAAGGAAGGCAGATTCACTTCCCTCATACCATTTACTACAACAGACGGTAACTCGCTATGCTTATTCAATTTAAAAATAACCAATTTATCTATGCTCGTTTGCTTTTATATTGTGTTTCAAACTTAAAAATGAGAAAATAAAACATAATCTATATAAAATTAGTCTCACATGCTGATTTTTTATGAAACCTAAAATTATGTTAAGACTCATATCAACTGTAAAAAGTTTTGCAAAATAAAAATAAAAATGTTGGTTAAAATTTACATTTTCTTCTACAAAAAGTTATCTTCCCCACAAAGATTTTCCCTAAAATAATTACCGGCCGTGTCTCAAGATCATGTATGAAAAAACCCAGTCCCCTTAACAAACAGGATTAGCATGATAATCTGATTAATTTAATTTTCAAAGAGACACTTTCAAAAATGGGAATTAGCAAAGCAAGCAAAAATGGGAAAAACATTTAAAAGTTCATAAATTGTTCACATGAGTTAAAACCATATATATCATTAAATCAAGATATATGTTGACTCTAATGTGATTGACTCTAATATTATGAAGAGTATAATTTCTTGTTAGAGTTGAGAATGAAAGCCGAGCCACTCACAAGGATGCAGTAGCAGTTGAGCTTAATCATCTCTTCCCCTCACTGATACAATGTTTATTCAACCAATCAAACATTTGACCTGCGCAAATATGGTCCAGTTCAACTGGGTTCTCTGTTATTTCAAGTTAAAAATAGGAAATTTGTATACCTCTCTAGTTAAAAAGATAATAATCTTCTGATGATAACTTCTGTGTATCTTTATTAAATATTACTGTCAGTCCCACTCTATACATATTTTAAAAAGAAACTAGTAGGTGCCCGTCAAAATTCGACGTTTTAAGTTTGGCCGACGGTACTCTGTAGGAACAATCACCAACAATGAAATTCTTGACTTAAAATATGACAAATTATGACACTTTTATATGTGGCATGATACAGTTAAAAGACACAAAATACAAAACTAAGTAATATAAGTTACTTTTAACAGTTACATTTGACGTTTACGTTGATGTTTACTACAGACGACAAAAATCAAAAGCTCGATGAGGTGATCAGCAGCAGCTGTCTAATGAAAATTACAGAATTAAGATTATAATCAGCTGTTCGTTTTTAACAAAACAGACAATATTTAAATCCCACAAAAACGGTTTGCAGACATCTACATTTTGTATCATTTAACAAACTTAAAAGGAGAAAATCATAAATTTGACAATTTTGGGGAGTATCAGAATGTTTAAGGTACAAATTGGTATAAATCCCATGACCACACGTTACCTGGTTTTCTCAAAGTAAGGCCGAGTTCCTTCAAAAATATTCTCCCATTTAAATAACATGAAGCAATTTTTTAAAAGTGAGTATTTTAAAAACTAAAGTGGTATTTTTGAGTTTTAAATTTTTTGGTTAATCTGCAGTGTAAAAGCTTTAAAATGACACATCGATTGTCTAAATCGGTTGAAAAATAACGACATAGCGGGCCGAAGACGAAATTCCTTAGCTAATTAATTTATAAAATATATCCGAAGTTAATTTTTCCTATTAAATGTATACTATTTAGTATTTATGCAATTATTTTATACAAAGAGTTATTCCTTACTGCAAAGAATCAATTTTGTAATTAATCAAACCACTGAAAATTAATAAAAAAGAAGATGTGCTAAACTAGTTCCCAAAATAAATTAAGATACACTTAACTTCAAATTTAATAAGTTAATAATTGTAATATAATTTATTGGTTCTTCCTAAGAATAAAATTTGACAAAGTACTGTGTCTACCGCTAAATGAAAATATAAATTCTGCACGGTAAGCTATAGAATAATAATTTATTTTGCTTTTTAAGGGAAATTGTTAGTGTTGTACATAATATCATTAAAAGTTAGTTGTTTTAACCAAGAGAATATTCACCGAGAGTTAAAAGTCAACCCAAACATGTGTAGCTCTCTCTCATAATTTTAACACAAATATTTACCAAGTTACTAAAATATTTAAATTGACTAAACATAGTTTTACATTAGAAAAGGGTGTTTTTCATTACTTGGCGTAGTTTTATTCCCAGCACCCCTATACGTACTTTCACTTAAAACTGGACTTCCGCTTAACCTTATATTGCACAATATTGCCATCCCAGCTTTGCAGATAGAAGGAACCAGGATCATCCCATAAGAAAACCACGACCATTCTTTTTTTTAGTCATAACAGTATACCAACAAATAAAATATTTTTCACTTTCCACCAAATTGGGATACATTTATATATTTGATAACAACATATTTGATTTTTTAAAGTTTAGAATGCGGAAATTGTCTTCTCTCATGCCAGCGTGTGCTGTGTGCAAACTCGATTTTTAATTTCAGCAATGATTTCAATAATTTATGAACCGCACTGATCCATACCTATGATGACAACGTCGGCCTCAGACGGCACCTGTGGCAGCGAGCTGGTGTCGGAGGCCAGTCCCCGCGCAGCCGCCCTCCATCGCAACTCTCGACTGCTCCGTTCCACCAGCCGGTCCCGAGCACTGAGGGGCTGGAGTCTGCACTGTGTCACATAGCTGATATTAGCTAAGGCGGTACAGTTTGGGTCACAGTGCTTGGCGTCTAGTTAACGTATGCTCTGAAATGATTTTTCACCTCTATTTGGCTTAGTACTATTGGTGTTACAGTATACTTTTGTCAAAAGAAAGAAAAATTTATTAGTTTAATTTTAAAACATTGGTTTTGTTTATTTTCGTTATTGTCTACTTTTATTTACGAGAAATTCAAGTTGTTTCTCACCTTTCCTAGGCGCCAAGCACCATCGCTCGAACTGTACTATGATTTGTGTTAAAAAAATTTCTAAGATTATCCAATTTTCACTATAAAATTTATGTTAAAACTGTAAATTGGCTTTTAACACAGATATCTCAAAATAATATTGCCCCAAAGCTGCTTTTGTTGTTAGAGTAATGTTAGAGAATGCGAGGAAGGGTCTAACAAGTTTCTAAGAATTCGCAAAAACTAATTCCAAAGTAAACTTGGAAGGGAAAATTAATTTTGTGGAAGTGAATTTTAACTGCCGGGACATTCCATTTCAAATCATCCAGGGGGCGACACCCAAGGTTGTCAGATTTCTATGAAACTTTGTGGGTTTGTTGTAACCACAGATGTAACAGCACTCCAAAATTGTTTTGTAATATGTCCATTAGATTTAGAGTTACGGCATGTCAAAGTTTTGGTCATAACACCTAAGAAGTTTGTTGTTTCCTACTTTGCAAGGGTGTATGGTTTTACCATTTTTACAATAAATGAATAAATCAGTTATTTATTGGGCTAAGTACATTGAACTTATACCACACCACCTATGGTAATAGCTGTTCCCTATAGGGAAAACACGCTAAGGAAGTTCAAACTTTACACTAGGTTTAAATTAATTAATACAAAAAATAACCACCAATATTATTTCACCATTTTATAGCATTTTCTTTCTAATTTTCAGTGATGTAATTCGTTATTGGGTTTAAGGAGTCAAACTCCAGTTTTTGATCATTGTTAAAAAACTAGTCAATTTTGTTGGAACAAATGGCATTTTTAACTTTAGGGCTCTGTTAAGCTTCGTTAATAGCTCTCAAACCTTACTTTAGCCATATATTTGAAATACAAATTTAATTCTGAACAAAATGGTATAAGCCTGATAAATAACCGATTTATTGCAAATACCGTAAAACCATGCAGCCTCGCAAAGTAGGCAATAGCACACTTCTTATGTGTTATGACCAAAACGTTGACGTGCCGTAACTCTAAAACCAATGGACATATTAAATACCCCCGTTGCAGCAAACCTATATACTCAGCGAATTTCTAACGAATATATAACATGACACATTAAAACACTTAACAGGATTCATAAGAAATATCTTCAAAAACAAGCGATATTTAAAATATTAATTATTCTCCATAAGAATAACATTGGGGATGAGTACGCAGGTTTGCTGCAACAAAGAACACAAAATAATGGGTTTTTATGCAAATACAGTATCACTCATCTTAGTGAAGTCACAAACCAAGTTTCGTCCATATACATTCATAAATAAGCTATATATAACATTTTAATTATTTTCTATAAGAATAACATGGGGACCAAGTACCTAGGTTTGCTGCTACGGGAACCACAGGTGAATAATTTTTTTGTGCTTTTAACAATAATTCACAACTATTTGAAGCCATATACCAAATTTCGTCAGTTTATGTTCATAAATAGGCGAGATATACAATTTTTCTTTTTCTCCATAAGAACAACATTAGACAACGTACTGTGTTTAGCACTTTCATTATCTCAGTAACCAATTGACGTAGAGCAATGATCAAAATACCAAATTGTTTGTTTTTTATGCTGAATTCAATGGTTGGAATTGAAATTTTATTTAAATAAAAATTACATGTGAAAACCCCAAAAAACCCATTTTTCGGGTACAAAACCCCCCGAAAACCCCCCTTCGGATAGTGTGATTCGTCTGGTTTTCGAACTCGTCCAAATAAATGGTGCTTTACACATTTGTACCAAACTTAATTAAGATCGGACCTTTTTCACAAATTACAAATTATAAATTTAGAAATTTATATACAAATTTGAACGAATCGTGTTTTTGACATCTGGGGACCTCAAAATGAGAAGTTATCATGGTCTCTGGCTTAAGTCTTACCATGATACCTACGGTAGTAGCTTCTTCCCAATAGGGGAAATTCGCTAAAAACAATTTTGTGTGTGCTGTTACATCTGTGGTTACAACAAACTCACAAAGTTTCATAACAATCTGAGAACCTTGGGTGTCAATTTATGTTTTGGCTGGATGATTTGAAATGGAATATGTCCCTACCTTAAATAGCTGTTAATTGTGATGTGTATTTTATATTTAAAAAATTAAAATGTTGTGTTTAAAACTCTCAACCAATACCAATATTTTTTAGTTGGGCTTTGTTGTTGTAATAAATCAAATTAGGCGGTGTTCTGTTCTTTCCTATGGGAATCTTGCAGTCATAAAATACAGTTAAGAATTCAAACAAAACTGTGTTAGTCTGTAGTTAGATATAGTTCTTATCCAACGGCAAAGATCTATGGGTGTGTGTCATTGTTGTTGTATATAGCAAAATTATGTTTTATTTTACTTAATAAAAAAACAGCTATGTTTCAACTCCTGAAATAAATACTGTCAAACCCTACCTGGCCATATATACAATTGTATAAATGCAGTGATTTTTTTCCGTGATCTATAACAATTGTTTATTTTAATAAAATTAATTAAGATAAAACACAAGTAACATAAATCCAAGGAAATATTCCTTCCATAGTAACAACATGGGAACTTTAAGAGATAGTGGGGAGCCCTGAGGTCCGAGAAAGAAATCAATTCCTTTTGCATCATCTAGAGGCAATTCTCTTTAACTTTGACATCCCAACCATCAAATCAGTCATGGAGTAAAGACTTTGCTGACAAAAGATCCTTTAGAAAATCATGAAATAAGATATAATCAGAAATAGTATATGTCAAGGCAATTTCCAAGTTATTTATGTTGTAAGGAAATGATATGGCCTATAATCACTTTTATTTCCTATTCAAATATCTGGACTGATTGCTGTTGGTTATGAACCAAACTTAACCTTGTATCATTGTTTAAACAGTCAGCCGAGTGCATACTGGGTGCAGCCAATGTTTGTTTTCATTTCCCAACCTCCACAGCAGAACCAGTTTGGCCACTTCTAGTGCTTAGCCTGAACATTTCTGATTCATAAAGACCAAACATACTTTATTTCTAATGGTATTTTGCATAAAAATTCACATCAATAAAAATACTAATTATTTATTCAGAATGTCACTTTTATACAAACGTAAATTATTTACGCTATTGTCAATCAGAACTCGAAAAATGCATGTTTGTTAATATGTGCTGATTCAACCACAGTACTAAAAAATAATATCACACACCATATCTGTTTGGCCTTGAAGATACTAAACATGATTGGGTTCAGTATGAAGGGGCTATTTTGTAATTTGGTTTATGAGTTTTAAAGTTGATTTGCTTATTGTAATCTCCATGAGATATTCATTTTTGTATCCAGTGTTTCCATCCTGTTTTGCAAGTGTGTAAGCTGTTTTAGACTTTTAGGATAAAATAAACTACGTCTTTCAACGCTACAAAATATATTTACACCTATACTGTACTCACATACAAGACAGTAAATACCATCCTTTACCTATATATATTTACTATCTTGTATGTAAGCACAGTATAAGTGTAAATATAAGCGTAGTGCTGTGAGGCATAATTTTTTTATTCTATTCATTTTGTAATCCAAATTTTTCATCAAAAAGTTTACTTTCTTTAAAGGCTTCTCATTTTTAAGACGTGTCAGAGGATAACTTTTTTAATCTTCAAATTTACTAGAATTATTTAGAACAATTGCTATAATATTATTAATATACTATTTTTTGTGAAAGCCCATTATAACAAGTTTCCCCTGTAACAAAAATAATATAAAACTTAATAAAAAACAACAAATTAAATGCTGTTATAATATTTGTCTATAATCTTTAAACTTTATTTAAGAATAAACTAAATTCTATAAATACATTTTACAAACATTAAAATACCTGTCTAGATATAAACCGCAACATGATGGCAGCAATGACACCTGCAACAGGCCATGCGTGGGTGTAACAACGCTGTTAGGTATAACAGTGTCAGCCGCTATAGCTTGGGTGCACAGCTGCACTGGAGGACTGTTGCTATGGCAGACGCAGTAGATGACAATTAGCTGGCACTGGGCCTAGTCTGCTCTGCCTACTACTGCCTCCTGAATACATTAGCAGCCAGTTCAAGGCTGAGATATACTACTAGCTTCATCCTGATATTTCGTAAACACTGCCCTGCCCACAACCAGTTCTGTGAAAGACTGTGGTCAAAAATAGAATAGCTATAAATAAGTTCAGGTCATTGACAGAGAGTTCTTGCTAAAAAATACTTTTTACAAATTTTGATTGTTTGCAAATTATTTTGGTGTTGGAAAAAGTGATATTTGTAGAAAGTATTTGAAAATGTCCTAAATGTTTTAAAATTCAGTATTAAAATAAATGGTCCCAGTAAAATAGGTGTGAATATTGATTAAAATATGTTGTTACGTATCTATATTAAAAACGCTAATTTTGAATGCATGTAACAAATGGAAAACTTAATGGGCCAAATTTGTAGGTTTATTCTGAAGCCAAAAAATCTTGATTTACCTGAAATTGATATACCAAAATCTCTTATGAAAATATGTCATCAAAATTGTCCAGAGTTTACTATAACATTGTTGATTGATAAATATATTTACAGCAAAATATTTACATTAAAAAATAATAACTCAGTTGAATGGGATGGTACACCTATTGCAGTATACCTTTGAAACGTAACGTCTTCACATTAGCCTTTATGTTGAACAAATGAAAAGCTATTCCATTCCCTAATGCAGGATACGTTTCCTGGATATCTTTAACACACAGACATGTTTCCCATTCATAAAAAAATATGTAAAGCTTGATATCAACAGCTATAGGCAAGTCGTTCTGCTCTCTAATATTTCAAAAAATTGTTTAAAGAGTAATCTGCAATGATCTTACCAATTTTCTCAAAGTACATTTTTTTCATAAATTTCAAGTTAGCCTTTTACAAAATATGAGTAAAAAGTCAGCCTTTGGCAAATTTTGTGAACAGTAACCTGGTTGTCTTAGATGGACCACAGAGCACTGCTGGAGTATTATGTGATTAATCCAAAACATTTGAATGTGAAAAACATCATTAGATTTTTGTAATAATACTGAATAATTAGCTTTTTGGAAAACATAGATAGACAAATAATTTGGAATGACCACATTGGGTTTTGTTTTAAAATTACTTTGTGTAATCGTGTATCTACTGAATCATGTAAAGCTTATTTGCATTCGTTGAATCTATTCTCCATCATGGCATTTCAATATGGGCAATGCTTAAAGAAATAAAAAGGTTTTTATATACTTAAAAAAAATTATCAGACCACTACTTATTAATGAATCATTTGGTGCAAACCTTCTTTCAAAAACCTTGATATATTTAACTTTTTCTTCTCTGCTCATTCTTGAGACACTGATATTGATTCTACAGTGATTTTTCAGCATATATCCCTAAATATAATTACATCTCAGGAAATAAAACATTTTTAAATCATCCAATAGATATAACATCAAAATAGAAAAAATTATACTTTTATAAAATTTACAACAAAATACCAGAAGTGTACACTTGTTTCAAATCTAATATTAGAGACGATCTTTTGACTAAAGATCGTTACTCATCAACTGAGGTTTTAACTGACAACTATTTCTAATTATGAAGATTACCACAGAAGAAGACCATTTACATGGTTTTGTAGCATTATTACTGTATTTTCTACAAGTTAATTTTTACAATATGTAACATATAATTTTTATTTGATATTTTAAAATGTTACTATTAAGATAAATTGTACTGTGATGAGAAGACTTCAGTTAGCACTTAAAGAAAATTGTGTAACTTATTGTGTCAATAAAACATTTGAATTGACTTAATGGAAAAATTACAGTGATGCTTAATAAAAAGCGGTGTGTTATTTATAAAGTCATAAAAAAGCAGAAATCAGTTAAAGTTCAATATTTTTTTAAACTTTAATAACAGTATCAAAGCTGCCCCTTGACTTATCACCTCCTTATCACACAGAGTTCAAGTCCAGGGGTCACATTTGCAACTTGTAACTGACCTTTTCATTTATTTTAAAGTAAGGTGTTAAACAAATTAACCCAAATTAACAAATTAATATTAAAATGATTTCATTAATTGATAATACAGATTTATTTGATTAGTTGAACCAACTTTTAATTAATTAGACCCAGTTTATTATCTATCGCTATCATTCTGATTTTAATTGACAGAAAACCAGCAAAAATCAAATTAGCTTACCAAAGGATCTGTAACATGAGGGTCTTCAAATGAGAAAAATTGTTTGGTAACCAAACAATTAATCATCAGTTATTTATTGATTGATAATTGCACTCATCCATTTAATTGTGTTGTTTAATTCATTACATTTTTTGAATTATTTTTTTTATCATTTAAATTTGTTTACCTTAGATTGTTATATACCATGTGTACATGGCAACGCCTTAAGATCAAACACTCTGATAAAGTGTATAAAGTACCCACAGTTAGTTCTGTGGTTAAAAAAGTATTAAATAGAAGCAACAGTGGACAATAAGAGTAAACACGGCTTACAAAGATAAGCCTTATTAGTAAATACAAATATATTTCCAAAATTCTGCTTTATTTTGTTTTTCTTAGATATTTTAAAGTTAGTTGGTCTTGGAAGTTCCACTATTTATTCAGTTTGTTACAAAGATTTTTAAATTGTAAAATCCAAATTGTTTTCATAATATGAAATAACTAGTCAACCCGTGTGGAATTCCGCATTGCGAACCAAATCTTGTCAGCTGATCAGATGTTCTTTCGTTTACATTTTCACTCCTGTCAAAACAAACTATTCTCTTTATTTATCTTTCATATTGTTAAAATTTCCGAGAAGCGGTACATTTTTAGACCGTGGGTCTATTTTTTGTCAATAGCCGGCACACGATAAGCTTTAAAATTAGGGGTAAATCAGGGAATTTGATAAAAGAATAAGGAAGATCTCCCGGACTGACAGAAAAACAGGCTAGAGGAATAATATACAAGATGTATTCTTTACAAAGCTATTTAAAATTTATTTGAATTCTAAGTAGAAATATTATAATTAAAAAATGTATTGTTAAAACAGAACAGAAATCTGAAAATGTTTAAAACCGAGGATATGTACTGGATTACTGCGATTAATTTATGATAGGTCTAAAACACATCACATGTTATTTACTTTACTTTAAATGTTATCTTTCAAATCAAATCAAATCAAACCAAATCAAAATATCACAGTATTTTGACTTTGACAGTATTCATCACTTTAATACTGTATCAGAGTTAAACTATTAAGTGTTTTGGACCTAAAACAATTAAAACTTTTTGATAAATAATAAATTTACTCAAATTGACAGTAAGATATAGGAAAATAAGTTTCAGGCAGAGTATTTTTTTTGCCACTGGATTATTGAGTGAAGCATTTCAACATTATTTAGAAAGGGAGGTACGCAAACATTTATGAAGGAAGATGTTAAACTGAGCAAAAACATTTCCTTATAACTCGCCAACTTATTTTAATTGATTGACTCCTTTGAATATTAAACGCATTAAAGTGCAATAGCTATAAGAAATCTTCTTGTTAAAATAAAAAAACTGTGAATTCGTCAACTTAAAATGTTGATACAAAATTACAAATTATATATTAAACTAAAGTGTATTTAGATGTTTTAAATTTTAATTCAGTTAAATTGTATTTGACTATGATATGATTCAATAATCTTATGAATATGCCAGTGATATTGGTATTATAGGGTGCACAAGTATTACTGGTGATAAAAATTAAATTAATGAACAGATTTTGAACCAACTTACCCTATAAAAGCATATCCGGCAATGAATTGATCAGCTGAACTAAGGGCAGAGCAGTTGAAGTTGGTCCTCCAGCCACTAGATGTCTCTGGCTGTGGTTCAATGGGTCACTCTTATCAATTTACACGTCAACTGAGATATTACAACACTCTCACAAACATCTTCTGAACTCCAACTTGTTTAACAGAAAAAAGTCTTTTGATGTCTTTCGTATTGACATAGGAGTCTTCCCAAAAGTAAATCAGACAATGGTGAAATTAGTTGCTGTTTGTTAAAACAAGTACAAAGACAAGTACAAGTACAAGTCTAGCTGGTATGAGTGTTTAATATGAGTAAAACATAGCTAAGAGTATGATTTTTTTGTTTTTCCCTTAAATAATGTCTTAAACAATTTTGCTTGCTTGCAATAGTTTTAGGCGTATTTCATTTCCAAAAGAACATTAATACCTATTATTCTATGAAAGAAGACATGCCCAAGAGATGGCAATTGTAAATACTGTACAGTATTATCTTTGCTTTAATATACCACTAAATCATAAAAGATCTGCTGAACTGTTATAAAAGTCATACTAATATATTTTTTCCATTTCTAATTCACACAAAATGATACAAAACACAATACTATTTAAATATTATAAAAACAATGACCAGTTACATTTATACCTGCAACAACTACAACATTCTTATAAATGTTAATTAAAAAAGAAGATTTAAAGATTTTGATTATCACACTGTTAAAAGATTTTAGTTTTCTTAAACGTGTTTTATATTTTCAAACAATACAAATTAGATAGAAAAGATAAATTAGAATCTTCATATAAAAAGATAGTATGAACACCTCTAAAGCAAACAATGAAAAATATCATTATAAACTAAAACTTATTTATGCATTTTGTTTAAATACCTACGTGAACATTTTGGATTAGAGTAGAAGTCTAAGACAGTTTTTACATTAAGAAAAACTAGCAACCACATTCAGTTAATTTAGATACAAAGTATAAAAAAGTAAAACTAAGGTTGTTTTTATGGGTCCATGTCTAGTATCAAGGTACAAAACATAAAGTTCCTTTTAAAGTAATGTGTGGTTTCATAACGTAAAGATTCATAACGTCAAGTTTTAGTTTTGAAATGTAAAATAAGGCCGTAGTCAAAAGTTCCAGTTTCAAATTGTAAAGTTGATATTTCAATAAATCAATAAAATATTTTAAGTTTTAAAACCTCTGGTTAGTATCTGTTAGAACCGTAAACAGAGAAGGTGAATTCACTCCAAACCAATGTTAGGTATTTAACTAAACCAATAACAATTTGTTATAGAAGATTTATATTTAACAAATTGATTTTATTTAATTTTATTTAATTTTAATTTATTTTAATTTTAATTTTATTTTATTTAATTTAATTTTATTTTATATAATTAGTTCCTGATCATGCAACTGCAACACTTTTATTTCAAAGATAATTTTTAAACTGCTTTGATGGCAGTAAGTACCGGTCAGCTTCATATAAAGAAATATTAGGGGCATTTCCAAAAACATAAATTATTTTGCTGTAATAAATTACTGAGCGAGTGTTATTTTGTTGTAACAGGGTTGATAGGAATTTTTCGCATGGCAAGGCAGTTACAAATACAATTAGGCATATATTGTAACACCATGATGGTGGCAAGAAACACTGACCACCGTGTGAATAAACCCGTTGTACAGATTGTAATTTCAGGATAATTTATCAAATAAAAATACAAAGCCTGTTATTTGTTGTTTAAAGATAATTGTTTTATAACAAATCGTATAAACAATTGTGTTACCTTTATTTACAATAAACGGTATCAGGAAACTGACATATTTTCTCCCTTTTGGCCCAACTTTAATGAATAAATTACTTTTTATTTACTAAATATAGAATACAAAGCACGGTCGAATGTACAGAAAATCATGTAAAAAAGTTGTTTTCAAAAACATTCACTAAAATCCCTGTATTGGAGGCACTACAGATTCCAGTACTACACACATGGTTTTAAGAGGGAAAATGCCCCCTACTCCCCCCCAGGGTTATTAAGGGGCAACATATTTAGAATTTTCTCTGTTGGTCAATGGTAACTTGACAAGCATATCAAGTTTGAACGAAATTGATCAGTAAATAAGAGAGAAATAATAATCTTTGTATTCCCCATAAGAATAGCATTGGACAACGTACTACGTTTACCGCAAAATGAAAATTTAAATTTTCTCCGCAACCAGCAATCGTAGAATAGTAATTCAAAATACTAAATTATTTAGTTTTTTTGAGCTCTTTATAATAGTGAATAGTAATATTTGTTTATATTTATGTTTTTTTATGAAAAATCCATAAAAATGAATTTTTGATGTTTTATGTCTTGTAATTTCTGAACCAGAATTTTTACAGAAATGAGGGTGGTGTCATTTTGTTGGAATACTAATGTTCTACAAATGACTCAAGTTTAATTTAAATCGTTTGAGCTGTTTTTGAGAAATTTTGATTTTTTATGTTTTTTGGCAGTTTTTAGGGGATAATTACCCTTAAAAATCAAAACTTAAAAAAATGAAAAAAACACTTGGAGATATCATGGATTAGTACATACATACCAAATTTCATAAAAATCGGACCATTGGTTAGAACTCTAGCTCTGTACACATCCATACAGACAGACAGACAGACAGACAGACATCACGTAAAAATCACTTTTTTGGATTCAGGGAGCACCAAAACGAATATTTCCACTAACAACTCAAAACGAAAATTTTTACGAAAACAATACTTTCTCCGTATACTATGTATGAGGGGGAGAAAGTAAAGGGCAAATCTAAGGTATTTATGCTAACTTTACGTTTTGAAACTTTACTTTTTGAAATAACTACATTAAACACATTATAAATAAGAAAGTTGCCTTTATGAAATAACCAAACCACTTAATTTAAATACTGCAAAATAGGAACTTGTTGTTTTGTACCTGGAGTTATGAAATGTTACTGTTTTTAAATATCATACGATAGCAGCAAAAAGTAGGTATAGTAATGAAAGAAAATCATTATTTTTGTTCTTATATGCCAACTTAATTTAAAAAGTACAGCTAAAACATTATATACCATAAATTTTGTTGCAAACTACTTTAAAACCGGAAAAAAATAAACATATGTTCAAATCCACAACCGGAGAAAAAAACCTTTGCTAAATTCTTGTAAAACAGACTAGACTTAAAACCTTTCAGTTAACTACAAAAAAAATAAATAATAACACAGCACCGCTGAGCATTGCATACCAATGTCAATACCGAACTGTTCAGTTATGAGCAGACTGGTGATTAGTCCAGCCAGCACACAAACAAGTAATTAAGTTATTTACAGATCCATTGTGTTTACATTAAATAACACAGTTGACTTCTGCAGGACTTTACCCCCTTGATAAAGTGACAAACAGTTTCCAAATGAGGAATAAATGATTAGCATAGAAATAGCATTGCTATTGTACAGCATAAATGCTTAAAATGTAAGTATTTTAACTATAATATAAAAACTTCAACTTATTAGGACATAATAATTTACTTTTTTAAATTTATAAAAACTCACGTTTTAATTTTTCATTTTAAGAAGGAAAAGTGATGAATTTTAAGCTATATTTCAAAATAAAAACTTTGTTGAAACTATGAGTTTTTTGGGTCTATAATTAAAATAGAAATTTACACTGTACAGGGCATGATTGATTTTGCATGTAAACAAATTTACTCTGATATATTTGCACTTAAAATGTTTTGCAAGTTTTATTCTACAGATATTTAAAAAATGTTTATTTTATCCTATCCTATCCTATACTGTAATATGAGTATGGTTTGCTTGCTTGCTTGCCTGCTTGCGACACAGATCTCAAAAACGGCTCCAACGATTTCCTTCAAATGTTCCTAATTTCTGGGATAAAAATAAGTTCTCGACAGGCCTAATCCCCTGGAAAAATCAAATAATATAAAAAAACTAAAATGAAAAGTTAAAAAAATTAACATTGGGCTTATGGAGTTTCAAATCAAAACAAAATAATTGTAACAGCTGTCCATAATCAACCAGGGAACTGTCAAAGTAATACTCATGTTGTATATGATTAGTAACATGTGGTTTCCTAGAGATTAAAAGATTTGAGTGAAGATTACATAAATAGAGCAGTAAAATAAATCAAAGGGACATTGAGCTATTAATAACATCTGGAGTGACCTTAAAAACGTAGAAAAGAGGCAAATGAGTTATACAAATCTCATTATCAGTAGGGGGAAGTGGTGAAATATTACTCACAGTAATCTAAACAAACTGACTGGCCTTCCCTCGAGCAAAGCTCGGTCCCCCAGGTACTTTAAGTCTTATTCACGCTAAAATATAATATGGTTTGGAAGTTTATGAAACAAATCAATTGAATTTAGTTATTATTTTATGTATTCGAAAATTGGCAATTAGGATTATATTTAAAATATTACTGAGCCATGTAGAAATCCCTTCTCTGACCTTGGAATTTTAACAGTGTATGGACTGACCTTTATAAAACCATTCTTCATGGCAAATTATACAAAGAAAGCCAAATCCACCTATAAAAAGAATTATTTTAGAAAAAAACTATATTCATATGGGTTTATACATTTATTGGTTACTCTAGACACCAAATAAATTGTAAATCCATAAGGAATACTAGTCGACCCGTGCGGAATTCCGCACTGCGAACCAAATCTTGTCAGCTTATCAGATGTTCTTTTGTTTACATTTTCGCTCCTGTTAAAACAAACTATTCCCTTTATTTGTCTTTTATATTATTCAAATTTCCGAGAAGCGGTACATTTTTAGACCGTGGGTATATTTTTTGTCAATAGCCGCGATAAGATTTAAAATGAGGGGTAAATCATGGAATTTGATAAAGCAATAAGGAAGATCTCACGGACTGACAGAAAAACAGGCTAGAGAAATAATATATATGATGTTTTTGAATTTTATTTGTATATGATTATTATCACATGTATCAATCTTTTTTAAAACACTTTAAAAATCTAAATATTTGATATAAGGATATTCAAATTTCTTATGATAATTTTGAAAATGTACTCTTTCATCCGCAAATGGCAAACTTGGTTTACGTGGTTCTAATGTTTTACAAATAATTAAATGATTATTTAAATCTTCGTTTTAATAAAAATGACTTAAACATCTTCTACAAATATACTTTTTATGTCTATTTTTTGCTTCTAATTGAGTACAAACTAATCTACTTAAGTCTGTTATTAATATAAATTATTTATAAATATATAATAATATAAATAAATTAATTATTAATATAAATATATAATGTAAATTATTTCCATATTTATGATATAAAAGATCAATATATAATTTTGCATCATAATTTTTATATATTTCTAAAGGAACAATTTTATTATCTTCATAAAATATATAAACATTTATAGACATTATCTGTGGACAATTCAAGTTTCCTAGATGGAAACTTAGGAAAACACTACTTAGTTAGAAAACTGCGAGGGTCACCCAGAAAGTAAAGAACGTTTGCTTACTGCACCTAGCATAGTTCCCCATCACCGCGCTTACGTGTGTGGCAGTCCACTCACTTCCCTACCAGAGTATGAGCCGAGTCTTGTTGCTATGCGGTCACACGTCTTATTTCTACAGCCATTCAAAATGGTGGCGGCAATCGAAAATCCTGCCAAATATGAGTTACGCAGCGTTATTCAGTTTCTAATTTTAAAAATGTCCAGACTATAGACATTTTGGGAAAAATACCAAAGAATGTTTATGGTGTAAGTGTAACAAGTCTTCAAGTTGAGTCTTCAGGGGGGAAAGTGGTGCAAAATATTTAATGAAAGAAAATCCATTGTGCACGATGAAGATCGGAGTGGCTAAAGATGGATTGCTTGCTAAAGATAATTTGAAGAAAGACTTCAGGGAAATATTTAGGAAATCAGCTGCTAAAACCCGAGTACATTACATCAATTTTAAGATATTGATTTTTGCACTCTCACAAAAAAACTTTTTTGGTATTTATCTAAAAATTTCTATGCTCTGGACATTTTTTAACTCAGAAACCGAATAACACTACGTATCTCATATTTGGCCGGATTTTCAATTGCCGCCGCCATTTTGAATCGCTGTAGAAATAAGACGCGTGATCGCACAGCAACGAGACTCGGCTCATACTTTGGTGGGGAGGTGAGTAGACTGCCACACACGCAATCACAGTGATGGGGGAGTTGTACTAGGTGCAGTAAGCAAACGTTCTTTACTTTCTGGATGACCTTCATAGTTAACAATGTAGCAAATGTTTCTCAGTTAAAACTCATCGTCATATCACCAGGATGTTGTTATCTGATAAATGTCACAATCATCTACTCATAGGATGCAGTTTTCAGTTAGAAAACTGTTTTCAGCTAGAAAACTTGTCAGTCGATCAGAACACAATTGCAAATTTTAAAAATAATATAATTATTATACATGAAACTGTGTCAGTTTTTAGGAGAATTTTAAATTAATATTAATTTGTTGATATATTATGGTATTTTTTATTTGAGATGTTATTTTGAAGTTTATTCCTGATTGTATATATTTTATGATTATATTAAAACAATATACCTAAAATACCACTGAATCAGTACTGTATTTCAGATGAAAACATGTAAATATAAAAAAAGTTGATTCCTGATTTTATATATTTTATGATGATATTGACGAATTATACCTTAAATAATACTGAATTATACGCATTTCAGATGAAAAATTGTAAATCAAAGCTAATAATGAGAAAAAAGAGATTAAATAAGTTTATTTTGTTAAACCTGGGGTTTAACAGAGAAATTTAAAATATTTTCTGATCGTTCTCAAATTGAGCTAAATGTGACACTATCTTATCTACATATAAATTTATACATATATATATATATATATATATATATATATGTATATAAAATACTGGACAAATTAACTGTCAGTTTATTGATGTAATGTATTATGAATAAATACTAAAAATCAATCATTTGAAGAGCTCTTTGTGTGAAAGTAACCTGTTCATCAATACAGCCACTGGTAAAGAGGGTAAGAGAATAAAACTACTTTTTCCTAAAAAATAATATTTAATAAACTTATATTTTATGTACATTCTCTTATGTATAATAAAAAATCATAATTATTTCAGCATAAACTGTACAAACTCCAGTATAATGTAAAAACTGGGAATAAATATAAAATTAAATAATAATAAATACTAAGATTAACTTTTTGATTAGACAGCAGTTAACATCAATTTTCTAAGCGAAGTCGAAATTAATATAAATGTATTGGTTATTAAAATGATTTTTTATTTGTTTCATGTCAATACTATTATGTGAATTTTGAACCAATATCAAGCACTTGCCAACTTTAAATAAAATAACAAAGACAAATTTACTTTAACAAAAATAATGATGAGTTGGTCCCAATAAGTTTGGTTTGAACAAACCAAACCAATCGTGAATATTATTAACCAGCACTACATACATCTTAAAAATACATTTTCCTTAGAGAGCATAAATAAATATTACATTTTTGGAAGGGATATATATATATATATCGGAGCTAATTAGGAAATAAATTATTAAAATGTTTATTGTTGCATCAATTTTTGATTTAATTTAAAAAAGCTTCACAAAAAGTTCATATTTGTTTACATAATAATAGACTAGTGTAAGCAGGGTTGCTTGTTGCTTGTTATGCATATGCTTTCTGTTTCCTTCAAAAATACTATTTGATATACTGAAAGCACACCAGTGTCCAAATCACAAACTGTGTTCCGACGGTGTCTTTGCTAGAACACAAAGACAATTTTTGTATGCCACGTTTGCTCAGGACATTATTCAAATGGAAGTTATGATATTACGTGACTGTCCAGCCAGATTTTATGTCACTGCATGACTTAATGAGTTGAGAAGTAAACAAAAATTACACTATGAATCACAATTATACAAACTAATTTTATTTCAACTTAACAGAATGCTGTGCAAATTTTATACGAGTAAAAAAGTAATAAGAAGTGATAATAAATATAATTTATACGTTTGTAGAAATTGCTTACTGTACAAACAATTTACTCTAAAGCAAATTAGGTAAAGGCTTTTAGGAAACAAATTTACAAATCATTTTTACAATATTTTGAATAGCGTAAAATTAAAATTATTTATAACAGAAGCAGAAAAATATAACAACGAAACCAGAAACAGTTAAAACAATCTTCCAGTTTTTTAATTCATACAACAAATTAAACCTAAAAAAAATAAATGATCAGGAGTATGAGGGGAGCACAGAGATGAGTTACGAGTGTACAGGGGAGGTGAGGCGATTGGGAGTGGCCATCGCACGGGCGACTCTCATCATCTGTTCTCGACGGCCCTCCTCCGCCTGTCTCTCCAGTTGTTCCTTCAACACGAGAAGTTCTCGGGTCCGCTGGTAAACAGGGTCCTGGACACACAAGAGTGATTAGAATGTTGGGAGCTAGTGTTTGATAGGGTTTGACCTAGTGGTATTGTTAGATATGGAAAAGCTCTAGGCTGTGAGAATTTGGTAAGTTGGGAAAAGGATAGACAGCTAGCTGAAGAGAATAAAACAAGTGTAGCACAGGAGACGCATACAAAACACATAAAACACCCCAACTTAGATATGGAATAAGAAATCTTTGCATTATTGCGATGAGTATTTCCCAAAACAGAAATTTTGCACAGGTCACGTTTCTGGAGAGGAAAGAAAATGAGGGAACGGAGAAATAGGATGGGGCGAAGCCCAATGAACCTTTTGGAGGGCAAACACCCGTGACTCCAGCGACGGCTGGCTCATCAGTCCTCATAGAGACGGTTTTTCCGGTGCCTCTCAACTACAGTACATTGATTGAGTGAAAAACCGTCCATAAGCCCAATGTTAAAATTAGCACTAGTCTTAATGGCGACCTTGTTTTTCACTCATGCAACTTACTGTAACTGACAATATATCCATGTTCACCATCTAGGGGATGGTTACCATAATTTATATTGAACCCTCCTCAGTTTTGAATTTGGAATATTCCTTGAATCAGGGAGGCGTTTGCCCTAAAGAGAGACAAAAACATGATTTATGTCATATTTGGAAAATCAGAAACAAGTAAATTCTTATAAAATAAATTTCGAACTTACAAATTGGTGTGGAAAAATTTTTTATTTGGAGTGCCTAAGCGATCCTTGTTTATTTATCATCTATATTTCTTATGAGTTAAAGTTTGGTTGTGACGCTTAATGTGAAGAGGTGAGTAATTTGTTACTGTTTAGTTTCCTGTAATAACTGTTTGTAACTTCTATCTGCTTGCACCTGTAACTGTTTTGCACAAATCTAAGCACGTTAAACATTTTTGCTTTTGTACACATAGACCACACCACCCAAGAATAAAAAAAAACTGCTTTCTAGCAATTTTATCTTGTAGGCTAGAGGAATAAAATGTTTGTGTACTAAGTGCAATAATGACAGTTTTCAGTTTGTATGTGCTTGAGTGCCTGGATTATGTAAATGATAATGTCCCTAATTTTACATTAAGAGGCCATTTTCATGAACATAGTACAAGAACTAGAGAACATCTTGATCTGCCAAGAACTAGACTTAGTAGGATTCAGAAGGATTACTGAAGGGTTTTGCACGTAGCACTAAAAATTAATAATGCCATTCCTTCTACCCTTAAGACCATGAGCTCAGTCAGATTTAAATCTTGTATCAAGAAAAATCTTCTTTTAAATCCTTTGTACAATATAAATGAATATTTTGATGTTTGTCATGTTTTCCTGACTTGCATGTAGGCCTATAATAGTGCATTTCGTAATTTTATTTATCATCCAAGTAAGACTCGGTATACCATCTTGAAGAAGTTTGCTATTGTTGTATTGTTTTGATGCATATTACTTTGCATTTTAATTATTGCCTTGCTTGCTGATGATTTTTTAGTTATGTAACATATGTCTTAGCTTGTCTTTTTGGCATGTTTGTAGACTTGGACCTACCATATAATTAAATTTGAAATTGACAATGTCCACTGCATGTAAATGTGTATTTAACTGAATAAAATATTTATTCATATATTTAAGAAAAATACCGTTTTCTAGCAATTTGATCTTGTACAGCAATATCATCTCTATGCACTAATGCGTCGCCACACTACCTGGGGCCGCATGCTGGGGTTCCAGCGGCAGTAGAGCCTGCGCCACAGTCGGATGTGCCTCATGCTGGCGATCGGCTGCAGCACCTGTTGCTGGGCGTAGTACAGCGGGTTCTGGTATAGGTCCAGGCTGCTGTTCATGTGGGACCACAGCGAAACTGTCCGCTCCTTCACCTTCTCCGCCACTCTCTCCCTGTCACTGGAGACACAACAGCACCGTCAGGCAAGAATACAGAGGCTGTTACACGGTTCACACTTTTTTTTGGTTAATGATTTCTTTGACCAAAAAAGTTAATTTCCCCTGATTCACGATTCAGAATTTTGTACAATATTTAATAGTTAACAAAAATAATATTTTTTATCAGCCTCCACCTCCCCCATACCTGTCCACGCTCTCCTTTTACTTTCTCCCCCTATACATAGTATATGGAGAAAGTATTGTTTTCGTAAAAATTTTCGAATTTGAGTTGTTAGTGGAAATATTTGTTTTGGTGCTCCCTGAACCCAAAAAAGTGGTTTTTACGTGATGTCTGTCTGTCTGTGTGTGTGTGTGTGTGTGTGTGTGTGTGTGTGTGTGTGTGTCCGTGTGTGTGTGTGTGTGTGTGTGTGTGTGTGTGTGTGTGTCTATGTGGATGTTTACAGAGCTAGAGCCCTAACCTATGGGCCGATTTTAATGAAATTCGGTATGTAGGTACTAATCCACGATATCTCCAGGCGTTTTTTTCATTTTTTTGAATTTTTTATTTTTAAGGGTAATTATCCCCCAAAAACCGCCAAAAAACATGAAAAATCCAAATTTCTTAAAAACGGCTCTAACGATTTTGATTAAACTTTAGTGGTTTATAGAACTTTAGGTTACCAACAAAATGACACCACCTGCATTTCTGGAAAAATTCGGGTTCAGAAATTACAGGACTTAAAACATCAAAAATTCAGTTTTTTTTATTTTTCATAAAAAATCATAAATGTTAAAAAAGATTACTATTCACCATTAAAAAGAGCTCAAAAACTAAATAAATTAGTATTTTAAATTACTATTCTACGATTGCTAGTTGCGGAGAAAATTGAAATTTTCATTTAGCGGTAAACACAGTACGTTGTCCAATGTTATTCTTATGGGAAATACAAAAATAACTATTTCTCTCTTATTTACTGATCAATTTCATTAAAATTTTATATGCAGGTCAAGTTAGCATTGACCAACAGATGATGTTCGAAATGTGTTGCTATTTAACCCTGGGGGGGGGGGCAAGGGGGCATTTCCCCTCTCAAAACTACTGTGTGTAGCAACGGACTCTACAGTGCCTCCAAAAAAGCAATTTGGGTGGATATTTCTGAAAACAACTATTTTAGACAATTTTCTGTACATTTATCTATACTTCATATTCTATATTTAGTAAATAACAAATATTTTTGTCATTAAAGTTTGGCTAAAAGGGAGAAAGTATGTGTCAGTTTCCTGATACCGTTTATTTTATTTTAATGTTTACAGTTTGTTGTTGTCCAATATATTTATTGCCTTACCAGTTATGGCTCACTTCCTCTTCTTTGTACAGTAAAAACCGATCTAACAAAAATCTAATATGTTTTTATTTTTGCACAGTAGTGCTTTGCGTTTTCGATTAAATCCAAATTTTTCCCTGACTAATATAAAATATTAAGCATTTTCCCTGACTTTTTCCAACTTTTTCCCTAACCTTTCTCAAATTCCTTGACTTTCCAAAAAGTGTGAACCATGTATTAGGAAGGTTGGTTCTTTTATAAGTGTCTTCCTGGATTGGCAGGAGCAATGTGGATTTGGGTACCGGTATCTCAATTACAAACTTCAGCTTACAGAACAAGACTGTAATTTTTTTGCTTTGTTAATCGAAGTCAATAAATTTTATAATTATTTTGTAAAAGATAACGGTCAAAACCTCTCTAAAAGTAATATAGGCATACTGCAATTGGTTACCCAATGACCTCTTGATCCAAATCTGCTAGCACTGACTGTGGTCTAGTAAGTCTTACAACCTTTATGGTAGGTAATTTTTTCCCCACAGCGAATGGATGCAGTTTTGTGGGTCTCCAAACAATCAGTATAGCCAACATACACCTTACTGTATGTATTAATCAGAGCACAATGAATTAAACACGAAACAACATACACATCTTGGGAAAAGTCATGCTCTATGGGATGTACAGTCAACTCCCAATTAACCAGGGACTTATTAACTGGGTTGTGGATCAACCGGGGTTAAAAATATAATGATTTCTCCAGTTTAATACTAAGAGTGGGGAATGGCTGTTAAAAATCGGCTTAAATTCAGTAGTCTTCATATCTCTCTACTTATTCTCTCTACTTACTCTGATATTTATTTGTTATTTATTGATGGACCATCAAACCAACTAACAATGACTGATGCTTATGACAAATACTCCCTCAAAAATACTCTAAACTTGAGAATAATTATCAGAACTAGATTCGACTTGATCCAAACTCCTATTGATAAGTAATATTTAATCACCTGTTGAACAGAAACGTGCCAAATCGACAGGAGTACAGGTGGTCGAGGATGGTGATGAGGAAGTTTTCATTGAACTCGAAGGCGTTGGGGTAGAGGCAGGTGACCTGCCACACGCAGTCGATGAACTGCAGGAACACCGGCGACCGGTCCGCGTCCGAGTGCTTGTCGTCTCCGTGGCCGATCCTCTGCAACCCGACAACAAGTTCAAAGCTTATGACTTAAAAAAAACATCAACTGCTTGTTGCTATAAGCCTGTGCGGCGATCTAAAGACATTGAGGTACCGTAACGGCATTAGTCATATGGGCAAGCCAGTGGTGACCGCTTGTGAAAAGTAGCTATCAGCCAGGATCGAACCTACGCTTGACCAAGTTGATTTGGGAGGCTAGTTCCTCCAGTACCTCTGAGCTACCGCATCCAGTCTTTCAGTTCACTAAAAATAGGCTAAACTTAAACTGTACCAATCAATAATAATTAATAATTATTTTATAACTGTAGAAATACTGCTCAAAATAAAATAATTTCACAATTTAAGTTTGTTTTCAATTTTATATAGAAATTGTCCTTCTAAAATAAGTCTGCTTTTCTTTAACATTAGTTAAAAACTAGTAGCTTGAAGGAGCCAAAACCCCTAACTGTGCTCCAATACTCTGCCTTATTTGATTTTTTTACTATTTACATACTGAGGAAAATTAAACAATATAAGTAGAAACCCATGTCAGTTCGTAAACAAAGTAGTCACATGTAATCACATGTTTTAATGTGAATAAAACAGACGTTTTAAAATCCCATGCTTTTCTTATGGGGGATATTTTAAGTTATTTCCTGTTCACTGGTAACTTTTTAGAAATGCTGCTATTTTTCCCCGAGTCCCTGGGATGAAGACATTGAAGCCGTCTCCCATCACCCTGCAATTTGCCAAACTCCCACAATTTTGACTTAAAATGTCGCTTACAGAATTATAGATAAAGATCAATAGCTACTTTAATGATACCGGTAATTGTATGTAAAATTTTAGTCTTAAAACTTTTTTGTTTAAGATTCAATATTCAACAATTTCCTTGGATCAACAAAACCTTTATAATTCATGGGACTCCGGTCATAACAATTGATATTATTCTATAATCAAATTCTATAATTATAAAATATCTTATTATTGTAACATTATGAATTTAAAGTAACTTTTTACACAGCCGTCATCTGCAACTAAATTGTATTTGAAAAACGTTATTAGACAATAACAAAGACAAAATTACTACTGCAAGAATTAATTTAAAAAAAACATATAATAAATACCTGTTGGAATTTATGGCCAAAGCTGAGCCATTCTTTTTCAATGAGTACCTCGAATCCTTTGATTGTACGATAGTACGGATCCAACAGCAGCATGGCTAAGGCAGTTAGCTAGACAAAACATCATTAAGGTACAAAAATTAAAGATCAAAATAACACAGACAGTTTACCTGATTAATAAACAGGGTGGCCATTTTATCATGAGACAATTTTTACATGTTCTTGCTTTGCTTTTTGTCAGTTTTGTTTGAGATTACTTGATGGCCAGCTCATGAACAAAGTAGCGAGGGGAAAATTTCTCCCACCACAATCCTTACTTTATTCATGCCATTGGACAAAGTGATTTGATTTGTTTAGAACGCAAGATTTTATCACAGCTGATCATTGAAAACCATTTCCTTTCATTGAACGTTTCTTGGATGGTTTATTAACCCTTTTACTGGCAACGTGCGCACTTGCGCACGTCGAGAATCCTGCGAAAAACGCCGACGTGCGCAATAAAGCACGTCCTACTATTTCTAACACATTGGCCTTAAATGTTTTCCAAATGCCACGAAACTTAAGATACTCGTCGTCAAGACTATGAGGAACATAGAAAAGTACAATTTATACTCTGTGACTTGTATAACCTATAAATTTGGCATTTGACCTATAATTGTCAATTTTCCCCAATCGTCTATGCATAGTCGATAATTGCTCTGTGTAGTGAGTGTTGTCTGCCGTCCGTCTTTCGATTCTTGTTTATATTTACTGGTGTTGGTTATGTTTGTGGATTTATCAGTGGTTTAGTGAGTAAAGTTTTGAAGGTAATTTGAAAATGTACAAGCGGATTAGATCGCCAGTAAGTGAAAATACCATCGTAAAGAGGTGTTCACCCTACTTGCTTTGGTGAGCACAGGTGTTGAAAGTGTTTTTCTGTAAAATTTTCTCCATTGTAAATATTTTTGTCATTGTTAGTTACATTATTTTAGTCTGTTTTTAGTGTTATTTTATGTGCCTTACAACATTTTGAAATTTAGAAGCCAAATGTACATGTTTTTTGAACAAACTGATTGTGTCCAGTGTATATACACGTATGTTCAATTTTGAAAATATGAATACATTTTGTAAAACATCAGAATTCCTGCATTTATTAAGGTATTGGCATGAAAATTTGGGTGTGGGTTTACTAATGCATGTTTTACAACATAGATGTCTAAAATTGGTTGAGGTAAAAGTTTTAGAGGTAGTTTTTATAGTCCAAACTAAAAAAATATATATCTTTTTTTATTTGTATATGTTTTCCTTTTTCTTTTAACTAAACAACTATTACATACACCAAAATATATATTTATTTGAAGCAAACAACTCAATACATTACCTATCGCTTCTAGTGTTTAAAACTACACCACGTTTCGGGAGGTAAGGAAACTCCTCCCGTTATCAAGTGAACCCTACTTACATCTAAATATCAAACTCTTACACCTAACTAACCTACATTTTTTTGGATTTTTTTGATTTTTCTTTTACATTCTAATTTACACTAACACAAAGATAACAAAAAATCAAATACAATACACTAACACAAAATTTATATCACACCTAACTAACCTACATTTTTTTTAATATTTTCCTTTACAATTTAATTTGACTAACAGAAAGATAACAAATATATATATAAAAAATCGAATACAATACACTAACACAACATTTATATATACGAACAAATGAAAAACTGACAATACATTACCTGTTCTGCATCGTGGCCTCCAAACTGACGGGCAAACACGGGAAACGGGCTCACGTCCATCCACAACCAAACCGCACACTAGACTAGTGGCTAGCGGCAGTGGAGGGGGGAGAGCCGTTACCCCCACCTACCGACAGGGGCACGTGACGACACAGCTGTGGCTACCCACACGTCTTTGTCGACGGGAACATGACACGGAAACCAAAAACTGCACGATTCCTCCTAGAATGCTACACGGGCACCAGTACGATATTCTCATAGAGATTACCGCATGCCTCCAAGGTGAGCATTGGGAACTGGTCATGCAATCAGGTGGCCGTGTTTCCTCCAAGGGCGATCACGGACGCATGTGTCGTAGCCGCATTGGATGGACTCTAGACGCAGGAGCAACTGTAACACAAGGAACTGGCGTGTGTTTGCGGAGTGATTTTTGACTGAAATGGTTTTTAATTAAGGGAATCCATAGTGGCCTGACATCAATACTACTCTGACTTATTGGATTTTCATGTAATTTAATTAATGCCCCTTCAACAAACTTTCTTTTATAATAGTGAGACTCATGATCTATAATTTTTGCCTCTTCCCAACTAAATTTATGATCATTTTCCCAGGCGTGTTTTGCCAATTTAGATTTTACTGTTTCGCCATTTTTTGTGTTTCTTTTATGTTCGTTTATACGAACTTTTAGCGGCCTTTTAGTTTCCCCTATATATTCACCCTCACATTCACATTTGATGCTGTAGATACAGTTTTTTGAGGCTTGTTCTTCATTTTTCGGTTTTACTTTAGTTAGTTGCTGTCTCAGAGTGTTTGACGATTTAAAAGCTGTTAAGATCTTATATTTTCTGGCAACTCGCCTTATTTTTTCCGACAGTTTTGGGACATATGGGATGCTTATGAAAGCTGTTGGTTTATCCACATTTGGAACAGTGTTTGGCTTTGTCCCCCTTTCCTTTTTGCATCTGCTAATTATTTTTTGAGGATAACCATTCTTTTGTAACTCTTGTGAAATTTTATTGTGCTCCGCGTCTAAAGTTTTCTTTTCACAACAAACTGATTTGGCCCTGTCGAAAAGAGAATAAGCTACTGATTCTTTGACTGATTCACAGTGGTTTGATTTGTAATTGAGGTATCGACCTGTGTGTGTTTTCTTTCTAAAAATTTCTGTTTTAAGGGCGTTTCCATCTTTAACTACATTTACATCCAAAAATGCTAGTTTTTTGTCTTGTTCTTTTTCTGTTGTGAGTTTGATTGTTGGTGAAACTTTATTTAAATGCTTAGTAAACTCGTCTAACTTTTTATCGCCATGATTCCAGACTGCAAAGACATCGTCAACGTACCTCAGCCACACTTTCGGTTGAAAACAAGCAGACGCAATAGCTTTCTGTTCGAATTCTTCCATAAATATGTTGGCAAATATTGGTGACAAAGGCGATCCCATTGCCATTCCCTCATCCTGGCGGAATATTTGGCCCTCCAATTCAAAATAATTTGACTCAGTACATAATTTAAGCAAATCCATAATTACATTTACTGGGATTTTGGTTCTTGTGTTTAGGTTTTGGTCATTGAGTAACCGTTTTTCAATGATTTCTAGTGTTTGGTTTACGGGGATATTAGTGAAAAGACTTTCAACATCAAAACTAACTAACATGTCCTCGTCTGAAATTTGCATGTCTTTTACGATTTCTACAAAATGCTTTGTGTTTGTTACATGTGAATCAGTATTTCCTGATAAAGGTTTGAGTATGGGCAGGAGAAATCTACATAGTTCTCTACTTGGGGAGTCTCTTGAACTAACAATGGGTCTCAGAGGAACACCTTCTTTGTGTATTTTTGGTAGCCCATACATGTGAGGAGTTTTTGAGTGGTGTGGTGTAAGTCGTTTGCGCTGTGCGTCTGTAAAAAATTCTTTGTGTTTTCTGAGAGTCTTTTCAATTTTATTTTCATAACTTTTAGTTGGGTCCTTCTTTAGTAGTGTGTATTTTCCAGCTTTAAGAACATCCTGAATTTTATTCAAATAATCAACTTTATTTATTAGCACAGTTGCATTTCCTTTGTCGGCTGGTAAAATCTTTAGGGTTTCTTCCTTTTTTAAAGCATTTAAGGCCTCTTTTTCATTTCTTGTTATGTTTGGTTTCACTGGTTTTATATTTTTAAGTGCCGCACTGGCCTCACTTCTGAATTGAGGCCAGTGCGGCACTTAAAAATATAAAACCAGTGAAACCAAACATAACAAGAAATGAAAAAGAGGCCTTAAATGCTTTAAAAAAGGAAGAAACCCTAAAGATTTTACCAGCCGACAAAGGAAATGCAACTGTGCTAATAAATAAAGTTGATTATTTGCATAAAATTCAGGATGTTCTTAAAGCTGGAAAATACACACTACTAAAGAAGGACCCAACTAAAAGTTATGAAAATAAAATCGAAAAGACTCTCAGAAAACACAAAGAATTTTTTACAGACGCACAGCGCAAACGACTTACACCACACCACTCAAAAACTCCTCACATGTATGGGCTACCAAAAATACACAAAGAAGGTGTTCCTCTGAGACCCATTGTTAGTTCAAGAGACTCCCCAAGTAGAGAACTATGTAGATTTTTCCTGCCCATACTCAAACCTTTATCAGGAAATACTGATTCACATGTAACAAACACAAAGCATTTTGTAGAAATCGTAAAAGACATGCAAATTTCAGACGCGGACATGTTAGTTAGTTTTGATGTTGAAAGTCTTTTCACTAATATCCCCGTAAACCAAACACTAGAAATCATTGAAAAACGGTTACTCAATGACCAAAACCTAAACACAAGAACCAAAATCCCAGTAAATGTAATTATGGATTTGCTTAAATTATGTACTGAGTCAAATTATTTTGAATTGGAGGGCCAAATATTCCGCCAGGATGAGGGAATGGCAATGGGATCGCCTTTGTCACCAATATTTGCCAACATATTTATGGAAGAATTCGAACAGAAAGCTATTGCGTCTGCTTGTTTTCAACCGAAAGTGTGGCTGAGGTACGTTGACGATGTCTTTGCAGTCTGGAATCATGGCGATAAAAAGTTAGACGAGTTTACTAAGCATTTAAATAAAGTTTCACCAACAATCAAACTCACAACAGAAAAAGAACAAGACAAAAAACTAGCATTTTTGGATGTAAATGTAGTTAAAGATGGAAACGCCCTTAAAACAGAAATTTTTAGAAAGAAAACACACACAGGTCGATACCTCAATTACAAATCAAACCACTGTGAATCAGTCAAAGAATCAGTAGCTTATTCTCTTTTCGACAGGGCCAAATCAGTTTGTTGTGAAAAGAAAACTTTAGACGCGGAGCACAATAAAATTTCACAAGAGTTACAAAAGAATGGTTATCCTCAAAAAATAATTAGCAGATGCAAAAAGGAAAGGGGGACAAAGCCAAACACTGTTCCAAATGTGGATAAACCAACAGCTTTCATAAGCATCCCATATGTCCCAAAACTGTCGGAAAAAATAAGGCGAGTTGCCAGAAAATATAAGATCTTAACAGCTTTTAAATCGTCAAACACTCTGAGACAGCAACTAACTAAAGTAAAACCGAAAAATGAAGAACAAGCCTCAAAAAACTGTATCTACAGCATCAAATGTGAATGTGAGGGTGAATATATAGGGGAAACTAAAAGGCCGCTAAAAGTTCGTATAAACGAACATAAAAGAAACACAAAAAATGGCGAAACAGTAAAATCTAAATTGGCAAAACACGCCTGGGAAAATGATCATAAATTTAGTTGGGAAGAGGCAAAAATTATAGATCATGAGTCTCACTATTATAAAAGAAAGTTTGTTGAAGGGGCATTAATTAAATTACATGAAAATCCAATAAGTCAGAGTAGTATTGATGTCAGGCCACTATGGATTCCCTTAATTAAAAACGATTTCAGTCAAAAATCACCCCGCAAACACACGCCAGTTCCTTGTGTTACAGTTGCTCCTGCGTCTAGAGTCCATCCAATGCGGCTACGACACATGCGTCCGTGATCGCCCTTGGAGGAAACACGGCCACCTGATTGCATGACCAGTTCCCAATGCTCACCTTGGAGGCATGCGGTAATCTCTATGAGAATATCGTACTGGTGCCCGTGTAGCATTCTAGGAGGAATCGTGCAGTTTTTGGTTTCCGTGTCATGTTCCCGTCGACAAAGACGTGTGGGTAGCCACAGCTGTGTCGTCACGTGCCCCTGTCGGTAGGTGGGGGTAACGGCTCTCCCCCCTCCACTGCCGCTAGCCACTAGTCTAGTGTGCGGTTTGGTTGTGGATGGACGTGAGCCCGTTTCCCGTGTTTGCCCGTCAGTTTGGAGGCCACGATGCAGAACAGGTAATGTATTGTCAGTTTTTCATTTGTTCGTATATATAAATGTTGTGTTAGTGTATTGTATTCGATTTTTTGTATATATATTTGTTATCTTTCTGTTAGTCAAATTAAATTGTAAAGGAAAATATTAAAAAAAATGTAGGTTAGTTAGGTGTGATATAAATTTTGTGTTAGTGTATTGTATTTGATTTTTTGTTATTTTTGTGTTAGTGTAAATTAGAATGTAAAAGAAAAATCAAAAAAATCCAAAAAAATGTAGGTTAGTTAGGTGTAAGAGTTTGATATTTAGATGTAAGTAGGGTTCACTTGATAACGGGAGGAGTTTCCTTACCTCCCGAAACGTGGTGTAGTTTTAAACACTAGAAGCGATAGGTAAAGTCCAAATAAATCAAAAAATAAATTCAAATCCATCGCTATTATGAGTTTCAAAAATACAACTCAATACAAATAAAACAAGACCTTAATTATAAATAAATTTCTGTTGAAAAATAAAGAAGGTACAAATTGTTTAATGTGAGCGTGAAATTTGCTCTAATTGAACCCTCAGATGAAATATAAATGGATAGCTCCTTGCAATGCTAATGTGAGCCAAAAACTGTGCCGTTATTAATGCCGCTGGGTGGCAAACGAGTCTATATGCGCGAGACCCCGATGTCGGACGACAAAACAGCGCTTCAATTAAACTGACATTTATACCACAAAAAACTGAGATTATTATATCTTAACATTGAATTTTACAGCTTTAAATGGTGAATTGAACAACATGCATTACAATTGTAAAAAGTAATGTAAATAATTGTAATAACCAAATAAACACAGAATGTTTTAGTTTGAATACAGAATGAGGTAAAAAAAGTAGTAAGCGAGGAACTATTTTATTTTTTGGTTAGGTAAAAACTGTCAGCAGAAAAATTGTAGGTAAAATTCTAAAGTTTATTCTTTATTTGAACAATTTTTTTGTAAGTCTAGCCGTTATCTTTATAATCTTTTTTTAAGAGTGGATTTTGTGGAAAAGCGTGACAAACCGAATTCAAGTACAGTAGCGGCAGAATACTTGGAAAGACAGAACAATCTAGACTATGTGTGACGGCCCAAAAATCCCTAGACTGTTAAAAGCCATTAATACGACACTGTAATTAAATAATACAATTTACCGCTCCTAGTAAATAAATTTCTACCGTCACTAAAATCTATAATTGAAAGGAGGAACGGTGCTCTTAACATTAATTTCATTATTTCATTTATTATTTCATTTTGAAGAGTTGGCTGGTACTAAAGAAGTATATAAGATCAACTTTTAGAAGACAGAATATTTCGTCTCGAGCTAACTTCAATCCGACCACGTCTCGGAGCAGAGCCGGCGAGGCGTGGAATTTGATAACGTCAGCATTTGTCGTGTCTTCACGGCCGCCTCCGACTCGCCTCTAGAGCCACTTAGTTTGTGTAATGACAACATGAATCGTTTGGTCGCAGCACTAGACAAGCGCGTTGCGTTGTGAGCCCCGTGACGTCACGCGTTGAGGACGGCTATGATTGGTCGAGGGGTCTTCATCATCGAGGAACAAAGCCGGGGCCTCACCCCAGTCGCTGAGTTGTTGATGATTAATTAAGACGCGTCGTGTCTGTCTCTCCCTGTTTCATTTTACTAATTGGCGTTTTCTAAATTTTAACTGTTAAACTTTAGTAATTTAACTTAAATTTCAAACTGCGATATTGTAAACCTAAAATCATGTGTGTTGAATAAAGTAAATTTGCTGGAAAAGTGTTAGTTTTGATTGTTTGAGAAGTACCTCGTGGGCGGTGTTACAAATTGGTGTCCAGGTGCGGGTTCTGTTTCGAAAATACCGAAAGCTTGTTGAGTTTAAATTTCCCACGTTTCCAAATTCTCCACGGGCCAACATCGATCGACCAGCCGAAATGCATTTTCAAGGTAAGTGGAATTTGTTCAACGCATAGAATAATTGCAGCACTCTAATTCAGTTTTAAAAATAATAAGCATCTTTTTTTCGTAGTGTTCAATCCAATAATCTTGTTAAATATCACAGTAAAGTAATTTTCATTTTATAAAAACTTCATTTTCAGAATATTAATTGTTACAAAGAGTTCAGAGCCGCCATTTGCAATTAACAAAGCGTCTCTTTGTGTAGACTAATCCGCCATCTTGGCTTCTGCTTAATTGAAGCATAAATGAGTTAGTTTAATTGCAACTCATCCTGAAACAGGGAGAAGACGACATTAAAGTGAAATTATAAATTATCTGGGAATTCAATTGAAGAAATATTATGTTGTAAATTAATCCGAATTGTCCGAAGTGAGACTTGGGCGACAATTATCGTAACGAGGCAGTGGCGTATAGTGACGCCGTGATCCATGAGGCAGTAGGGTTTGCCGTGTTTGTAAACAGATGTCTGTATAGATTAATCTAACAGAGTCCCACACTCGTTTGTGTTTGTAGATGAGATAGTCATTCCTGAAGCAAGTTATATCTTTATTTAGTGATTTGACATTGTTTATTTAAGAACGAGTGTTTGTAGGATTTATTAATTATACTAACCTTAGAATAAATGCTTTCTAAATTAACCTAAGTTTATTTGCATGAAATTAACACTTGTGAACCTTACATGCGATCCTAAAGGTACCGGTAACTTGAGGGGCCGTAGCTGCGTGGCTGTAAGAGGAAATTAAAATATAGTAATAAAGTAAATAACTTAGAAACAGTAATCACTTTTGAAAAATATTTATATAGAATTTATTAAACTTCAACTTAGACTATATTTTTTCGTTTCACTATCCACTAATGGATATTTCCTCTGTGCCGTAGTTATGAGTTCAAATCAAGGAAGGATCGCATAGTTTCACTATAGAATAATGGTTTAAAGGTAATAATAAAGGATAAAACAATTTTTGGATTTTCGACAAGTTTTGGAAAATTTTTATTAGTAGGGGTGAAATAGGATTTCTGTGACATTTTAAGGAAATAAATTGGGACTTAGAAATAATCGACGTGGACCATCATAGTAGTGGGGAAATGGGCGTTCGACAGTAATTTTCGAAATTTATTGTGTATTTTGAGCTACGGACTTAGCCGGATTTTCAAAATTTCACTGAATACTACAAACGACTTGTGATTTTTGTTTGAAATTAATTTGGTGATTTTAAATGGAATAATTCACCGTGTTGGGACTTAGAGTAATCGTACTCTGGGGCTTAAGTGTACTTTATTGAACTTCAAGTTGGGACTTTGAATTTTTTTTGCAAAATTTTTTAGAAACAAAACGACGTGTGGACTTAGGCGAGTGAGCCCCAAGTAATTACTTCGGTAAACTGTTGAGCATTATAAGTGGGACTTTGCGAATTTTATACCAGCGATTGACAAAACAGTAAATATTTTATAAAATATTTTGACAAAATTAAGAAAATACTTTAGTGGATGCACTGTTCGTTTGCTCTCTGGAATCTAGTTTCGGCCTACAACATGAGTGCCCACTTCTTAAGTAAGGAAGAGAACCAATACGAATTGAAAATCCGCGGACAATCGGCAACCGGTAGTGCAGATGAGTTGAGGAAACGGTTAACAAAATGCTTCAAATCAAACACACCGATCGATCAGACTGTGCTAGCTTCCCTTGATGTCGAAACGGAACTGCAAGCCTGCGAGGAAAAACTAGACGCGTTCGCTACTGCCGCGAATGAATACGAAGGGGACTATACAGATACCGAAGGCCAGCGCCTTCAAACGCGATTCTGGCACAACTATCTGCGGGTGCAAAGAATCCCAGTAGGGGCGACAGGCGACGCCTCGGTCGCACGACGTCACGACGCGCTATTGGATAGGTCTAAGGCTTTATGTGAAACGGCCAAAAGAAAAAAAGATTTAGCGTTGGCCGCAGTAAGTAGTAATCCAAGTAGTAACCCTCCAACTCCGGAGGCTAACCGGCCCAATGTGAATTTGGAAGAAGCGCAGGCGCCGCCACCTAGTGGTCCCCCTGTTGTAGCAGCTAGCCCAGCCAGTGTAGTAGCGTCACCCGCGTTTCGGCTTGCTCCGCCCGCGCCGAATTTGAACGTCAACGCCGTACCTATGTCGCATTCGTCGCAAGCCTCACCATCGCATAGTAGGAGTGTACCGGTCTATAAGTGGGGACTTCAGTTCGACGGTCAATCGCAAAGTGTAGGAGCGTTTTTGCAGAGAGTAGAAGAGTTACGTAGGGCCCGAGGAGTCACTACTGCGGAACTCTACGATTCGGCAGTGGATTTGTTCACTGGGCCTGCCCTGACATGGTATCGATCCACGATAGGCCGTCTCAGTAACTGGGAACAGCTGTGCAAGGATATGGAACTGGTCTTCCAACATCCCGACCATGACATATACTTGCAGCAAGAGATTTTTAACCGAGTCCAAGCCGAAACAGAACCCATCGACCTGTTCATCGCCGCCATGGAGGGACTGTACGGTCGCCTCTCATCGGTTGTATCCGAAGAAGTAAAATTGAAACAAATGCTTCACAACATCCACCCTCAGTTGCAAGATCGGTTAGGTATGTTTGACGTACAATCCATTGAACACCTGCGAGCAATGGGCCGAAAGGCGGAAGCGGGACGCCTTCGGTCCGCTGCTACGCGCGGTGCCACAAGCAACGTGGCCGTACTTGAACCTGACTTAGCATACACCGCTCAGCGCCGCGCAACAAACCAGGGGAACGCCCGAGCACCACCGGAACGTAGGGTATTCCAGACAGCCGATACTCCTGATATCACTTGTTTCAATTGCCACGCGAAAGGACACGTGTCCCGGGATTGCAGGAGTAAGAGAGAAGCACCCTCTAGCCGGATATCATGCTGGCGATGCGGAAAAGCAGGGCACCTACAGCGCGACTTTCGGGTTAGGCTAAACCCAAGTGGCCCTCGTTCGGGAAACGAGGCCGGGGTAAGTGGGGCCGCCGCCACGACACACCGACAGTAGAGGGAGCTGCTCCACAGCGACCTAGACAGGCGACGATCAGAACTAACAACGCAAAAGAGAACATCACTGCACAGCGAGAAATACGAACGGTACCAGTAGTCCGGGAACTTGTCGACGAATTAGTAGCAATAGGCCAGATCGAGAATGCCGAGGGAAAAGTCCTAATTGATACAGGAGCGCAGGTTTCCCTATTGAAACGCGGAGCCTCCTCCTCTCCCCTTGTAAAATCAGACGTGGTGTTAAAAGGCATTTCAGGAAAAACACTCAAAACATACGGTCGACAGCGGGTTTCTTTGAATCTAAAACCAGGGATTGAAGTACCAGGAAATTTCGTAGTGGGGAATCTTCCTAAGGGTTATCTAGCCGTGTTAGGTTGAGATATTTTCGGACAAGGCAATGGGGAGATAAGCGTAGAACGGGGTGTGCTCCGGTTATTTGGGAAAGAAATTTGGTTAAACCGCATTAGGAAAGGAGAAACCGTGCCGGACCCAAACCGCCCTTCTACTAGCGCTGTACAGACCACGACACAACGTTATGTCTATTGCTGCAATGAAGTCAAAATTCCGCCACGCTGCGAAAAGATCATTCAAGTCAAAACTAGTCACTTGACCACCGGATCGGACGAATTAGAGGGCCTCGAAGTAGTGATCGAACCATGCGAATTCATCATGCACGGCGTTTATCTTGCTCGGACACTGACAAGGGTAGAAAAAAATTGTTGTTGGGTTAAGACCGTAAACGTAAGTGCTGAGGAGCTAACTTTGCCTAAGAACCTGAAGCTAGGGACGCTTGACAGCGACCTTGCCTCATTTAAGGAGGTGGGTCCCGAGCGTCAAAAGTTGTTGATTTTGGCTGATAGCCACGGTCGTGGTTTGCAAGAAATACTATCGGAAAGATTGCCCGGAAACATCGAAGTAGAAGTCTTTTTCATGCCTAATGGAAAGTTAAAACAAGTAACATCGAAACTGGGGAGTGTAGTCAACCGCCTGAACGAGGACGATTCCGTGATTATTATAGGAGGGACCAATGACATTGATAAATCCGTGCCCTACCCATTGACCTTGCAGCAGGCTTTTGTCGCCCTACCGCGGGAATGGAAGGCAAGGATATCAGTTTTGTCAATTTTTGATCGGTTTGATCAGGACCTTAAGTCCGAAATGAGCGACGCGAATGATTTACTCAAAGCCATCGTCGAAAATGTGACCAAGCAAAAAAAGGGGAAATCCAATTTCTAGATCTAAAGGGAGAAGTGAACCGGAAATTGTACACGAGTCACGGGCTGCACCTTAACGAACAAGGGAAATTAAAATTAGCCTCCATCATACGCAAAATCGCACTTCAGAATTACCGAAAGCCACAAGCAAGGGTGGGGATGGTAGGCCGATCTGATGAAGCTATTCTTGAGGCGTGCTTAAACGAGAAGCTCCAGCATCTTCCAAGTCAAGAGCGAGACCTTGTGAAGGCCACTGTCATGGAATTCAGTAGTGTGCTCGCTCATAGTGAAGATCAACCCTTAGGCTGCACTTCAGCAGTCAAGCATGTTATTCTTACTGGAGACGCCGCGCCCATTTATAAGAAAGCTTACCGTGTGCCGTACCACCAGAAGGCAGTACTTGACGGTCTGATCCAAGATCAGCTGGACAAGGGCATCATTGTCCCAAGTCAGAGTGAGTGGGCCTCTCCTGTGGTGCTGGTGCCAAAAAAATCCCCTGATGGCACCCCTAAATTAAGGTTTTGTGTAGACTATAGAGGGTTGAACGCCGTAACCACCCCTGACGTGTACCCCCTCCCCAACATCACGGAAACCCTAGATTCGCTGGGAGGCTGCCAGATGTTAACAACCCTAGACCTCCGATCGGGATATCATCAGACCCAAGTGGACGAAGGAAGTCGGTCAAAAACTGCTTTTAACGTGCCTGGTGGGCACTACGAATACCAGCGCATGCCTTTTGGCCTGAGCACTGCTCCCGCCACGTTTCAGCGACTGATGGACTCAGTCCTGATGGGCCTTAAGGGAGAGAAGTGCCTCGTTTACCTCGACGACATAATACTGTTTTCTAAAGACCTACCCTCTCACATTGAGGCCATCCGGGAGGTATTCGCAAAGCTCAAGGCTGTAAATTTGACAGTACAACTTAGTAAGTGTAACTTTGTGGTCGACGAAGTAAACTATCTCGGCCACGTGATCAACAAAAAGGGAGTGGAACCTGACCCGGGAAAGATCAAAGCAGTGCGAGATTTTCCGGTGCCGCAGACCGTGACGGACGTCAGGTCGTTCCTGGGACTATCCGGCTACTATCGACGTTTCATCGATGGTTACGCCACGATCGGTTAGCCACTTTTCGAGGCAACGAAACAGGGACGCGAGTTTGCATGGACGCCGGAGTGTCAAGAAGCTTTCGACCAACTGAAACAGAAATTAATCTCGGCACCCGTGTTAGTATATCCTGACTTCAGTAAGCCATTCATCCTGGCCACTGACGCGAGCACTTTTGCCCTTAGTGCGGTCCTCTCGCAAGAGATAGATGGTCAAGAACACCCTGTAGCGTACTGTTCCAGAACCCTTTTTCCAGCCGAGAAAAATTACTCGACAACTGAGCGTGAACTGCTTAGTCTGGTCTGGAGCACTAAGTACTTTAGATGCTACTTGTTGGGACGCCCTTTTAAAGTCATCACCGATCACCCTGCTCTGAAATGGATGCTTTCTCTTAAAGATCCTAGCAGCAGGCTGATGAGGTGGTCACTGCGATTAGCTGAGTTTGATTTCACGGTGGAACACAAAGCCGGAAAGAGACACACCAACGCAGATGGGCTGAGTCGAGCCGTGCAGGCGGTTAAGAAGGACGTGCTCCCTATCGTCGACGTGCTCAGGACGCGCCAACGCGAAGACCCTGTTGTTCAAGGCTTGAAACAGGCCAAGAGCTTCCGGATGAGCCCTGAAAAGATTTTGTACCGTTTAAGTTCAGGCGAAAAGAAAATCGTAGTACCGACTTCCCTCGTGCCAGAGATAATTAGGCTGAATCACGATTTGCCTACCACCGGACACGCCGGGGTAGCAAAGACGTTAGATCGGGTAAAACAGAAATTTTGGTGGAAAGGCATGGAAAAAGACGTGATGGACTATGTTAGGACGTGTCGCAGTTGTAGTCAGCGAACCAATCTCGGGAGAGTCAAAGCGCCTCTAGGGGAAATCTTTAATGAACCCCGAGAGCCCTTTGAGGTAATCGCAGCTGACATAGTAGGACCTCTGCCCCTTAGCGAATCCCGCAACGTCTACATCTCTAGCGTTATGGACCATTTTTCGCGATACTGTGAGTTCATTCCATTGCCGGACCAGACCGCAGAGAGCGTTGCTCGAGCGTTGGTCCAGAGAGTGATAACTAAGTTTGGCGTGCCTAAGTCGTTGGTAACCGATCAAGGGGCCAACTTTACATCTGACTTAATTAAGCACTTGTGCAAGTTCCTGCACGTTAGGAAAATCCAAACTACCGGGTTTCACCCTCAGAGCAATGGCAGGCTGGAAAGGATCCATGCTACCGTGGTGAGAATGCTGAGCCATTTCGTCAACCGGAATCAAACCAATTGGGACGAATACTTGCCCTATGTTACGATGGCTTACAACTCACAGAGTCACGAGAGTAGGGGCTACTCCCCTTATGAGCTGGTCTTCGGGCGGAAGATGGAGGTTCCTATGGAAGCGGACCTGGCCATCACGGAGGAGACGGACATTTTTGACAACCACATCGAAGCCCTCCGGGAAAAGCTCACGGAAGCTTACGAGGTAACCGCACAGAGGAAAGCCACGGCCAGAGGCCGAAATGAACGTCGATACAACGAGAAGGCCAAGGTTACAGAATTTCGCGAAGGACAGAATTTCGCTGCACGTACCGAGTATAGGTCGTCACCGTGTGAAGAAATTGTCTAAGTTGTGGAAGGGACCATATCAGATCGTGAAGGTAATCTCGCCCCAAAACGTAATGTTGAGAATTCGGAAACGCGAAGTCGTAGTGCACGTGAATTGGATCAAACCGTGTAGGGAACGTCCGCGACTTCCGGCCGAGCCGCCAAAGAAACAGGGCGAACAGCGCCCCTGTGACAAAGAAGTAGTGGAAAGCGTACCGGGGGAAATTGTAGAGGATAAGCCGGAAGGAGCTCCGAACACCGCAGAGGTGGCAGCCGGACCCTCAGCTTGCGAACGACCGAAACGAAATAGGCGAGAACCCGCAAGGTTTGGGGATTTTGTTAGATTTTTGAAGAGCTTCGTCGTAGAGAGCGGTTAGCGGTTAGACGCTATGTAGCCTGGGGATAGTGAGTTATTAAATTCTGTTCTGTTAATTTATGCGTGGATTTATCTGTTATAGGCCCTTTAGGCATTTTATTGATCCTGGGTGGTGTCCTAAGCTTCCGCCAGGGCGTCATCTTTGAGAAGGAGGGAGAAGTACTACTCACAGACAGCTATTGGACCGTGGCGCTCCAGTACAACCTGACCGAAGTGGAAGAGGAAAATCGGAACCTAAGTATACTGTTAGAGAAGGTGAGAGGTCAGTATAACGAGTTTTTCCAGGATCTCTTGACGCAGAACATCAGCATACACTCTCCGGTGCACGGACTGGAAGTGGGTTTTCGGTACGAGTACACTGGGTTGCAGCAGATGGTGGCCGACTATGTGGGTAAGACGAGTGACTTAATCACTCTGTTGCCTCGTACCCGGCAAAAGCGTGGTCTGGTGGACGCCGGTGGTCACGTTCTGAAGTTTCTTTTTGGGACCTTAACTAGCAGTGATCTAGAGATAATTAATGAAAAAATAGATACGGTGACCAGTATGACAGAAGATACTTTCCATGATACCCAAGACCAGTTAACTGTTTTAGGGAACATGCAAACTGAAATTGCCAATCATTCAAAGACAATAAATAAAATCATTTCCACCTTAAAAGAATACCATCAAGTAATGCACGAAAATATGGCCCGAAACTAGGTAAGAGAATTAATTTACACTAACCAGCTTAAAACTCTTTTTCAATACTTGAAACTAAACTCAGCTCTATCAGAAGTTAAGGATGCAATTAATTTGGCCGTGCAAAGAATGACCAGGCTCCACCAGGCAGTAGAAGATCTTGCTGCCAAAAGAATGACTAGTAACCTTTTACCTCCCCACCAATACTTAGAAATTCTGAAATCTGTGGAAAGAGTAGTGCCCCCTCCCGCAAAATTGTTTCTCGATGTAAAATTAGAAAACCTTCATAGCTTTTATGAATTTGCAATAGTTAAATCCTAAGCCACAACAACTCAGTTGAGGGTGCTGATCAAGCTACCCCTGAAAAGTGATAATCAAGTGTATGAAATTTACAATGTAGTAGCTTGTCCCGTTTTTGACACCTCTTAAAAAATGGGTAAAATGGGAAGTAGAGGAACAAAAATTGATGGTTAGCCAAGACAGACAGACTTACTCAGCATACAAACCCGAACACTACATTAGGGAATGTAAATTTGGCCAACTAGCAGTGTGCCCGTTGTCCGACGTGCTGTGGAACGTGCACAAGCGGCCCAACTGCGCAGTTGAGCTTTTGTAGAAGGAAGAAATAACTTTGTGCACTCGAAAATTAATAACAGGTCTAAAATCCCCAGTGCTAGTCAGAACCCCAACCCGCTGGCTTTACACTACTTCCGAAGAGGCTAAAGTGGTGCTTAATTGCTTCGGGCCTAAATCCGGTCTGAACATTAGCACACTCACGTTGAAAGGAGTGGGCGAGATTCCTAACCGGGATCGCTGATGGATATAGGGTGCCTGCCCGATTTATCGGCAGCTCCTTGTACTCCCGAGACTTTGGAAAGATAGTTTTCCCCGAGGTAGACGGAATATACAGTCGTGACGAGCGAAACTTGTTGGCCCAAGACATGAACGAAACCCTGAAGGTCCTGCAGGGACTAGATGATCAGCTGGGCACCCTAAGTGTCAAGGAATATTCCTTGGAGGAATCAATCCACTTGCTTAGTTCCCACTATCATCGGCGCACACTGATTAAGAATACAGTAATTGGAGGTACGTCTTTGGTCGTGACGATAATTGTTGTCGTTCTCATGTTAAGGTGGAGAGTTCCAGTCGCTGACCTGCTCCGTGCCGCCCTGGGAGGCCGCGATCAGCGCCCGCAGGCTGCGCAGACAGAGTCTCCGCTCCAGAGTCTCCGCTCCAGAGTCACGGAGAGATAGTACCTCGTGCTGAGCCAGTAACAGAGTCTACGCGGGACACAGGACACAATTCCACGAGCACGGCTAGTGTCGAGCTGACTGCGCGGTAAACTGTGATGAGGAGTGAGTTACGGGCCCGGGACGCTTTGAGTAAGTGATGTATAATTAAGAAACATAGACTTTCGACCGCGATCAAGAAGTCGCGTACTACGGTGTGAAGAAGCGAGTACCTCTGGACTTGTCTCCGCGAGGACGCGATGGCGAAAGGACTGGGGATCCCCCTCTGATTGTTGTGCGATCGCCTATTTGTGTATTATGTATTTGTATATGTATGTGTAGCGCTAATGATCTTTGCATACCGGTATGTTTTGTTGTGTGTCTCTAAAGATGGTGTAATATTTGTGGGCTGGTAATGGTAACTTTTTTTAATTATTATTCGAAGCGATCCAACTAACGGTAGTGGTATAACCCACGAAGGGTAAGGGATTCACTGGCCCAACTTGGTGTCCACAGGAAGGTAATGCTAGCACTCCCCACCCCCCTAATACCCCCTTCCCTTCGACTCCCTGACTGGACTGTAGGCACCTGGGATCCAGCCAGAATGACTTTTCAAAATTTAAATACAAAAAAAAAATTACGTATAGTTAGTGTATAATCAGTCAAGAGTACTGCAAAATGCCTTGCTGAGGGATTTTCCGGACCCCATCAGCAAGACAGAGATGTTTCCTTACCAGACTTACTGAACGAGGGTTTATCGTAGGATGGTTGGGCTGAGGTGCCAATTCTGTTTTTTTTTTATTTTATTTTTTTATTGATTGAACGGTGGGTCTGCCTCGCAACCAGAGGTAGATGAGGCGAATTTAACGCACGCTCCATTAAAAACCAAGCGGTGGCCGTAGCATTAGTTTTAGTCGAAGGTTGTGAGTAGATTTAAGGTTTTGAGTCCAAGTAACAAACACCCGCAGTGGTGAAACGAATTACTTTGTATAACAATGTAAAAGAAATCCCCCGTGCCTGTTGAGCAAGTCTCAGGACGGTTTGTGGATAGTGATGCGACGAAGAGGCCACCGCGTTTACAGTATAACGGCTCCCAAGCATTGCTAGGGCACGGGTCTCATGATGTCTGAGCTTCTAGTAGTGGGCGGGCTATCCAACCCCAAAATTTATGGATGTTTAATTACTAACACGGAGCAACTTTTTTTATTTTTTTTTATAAGTATGTATCATACATGTGTTTGTGGATATACTAGCGTATATTTTAGGTTGTAAGCTGCACCTCAGTCTCAACGTAGAATTATGTTACGAATTGTCGTGTACTGTTTTCCTCCATTTAGTTAATATGGGTTTCATTGAAGTAGTAGTGGGTTTAGTTGGGAACGTAAGATTGTGACGTAAGATTCTAAGAATGATAAGAATTATTGTAAAATATAAAAGTAGTGTGGGAGACAGGTAGACCAGCCACGCCGTAGGGGTGACAGAGTGATGACCGGCCCCGAGTGAAAGCTTGTGCGGCTTCACCATAGCAAGCGAGTAGCGCTCCAAATTAATGTCTTTACACCGTAAATCATTGTCTTGCACTTTTCCGACCCCATTCAAAGTTCGGTGTGTAGAGAATAATATTCGAAACCAATCCAAACTCAATCTCATACACTCAACGGCGGGTCTACTAGTCTGAATAAGTTTGCTGAACCGCCACCGAGATTACTGGCAGTCGCACTACCATGTAAATTATGTTCATGGGGATTTTGTTTTGATTCTTCTAAAAGGGGTATCGGAGCTGAACACCAGCTACTCGACACACTTAAAGGGGTCTAGAATGCGGGGATGGCAACTCGTATTGTTTGGAGAAGGCCATCACGCTTGCCCTCGCGGTGGTGGAGCGAGTGGAAGGGGGGGAACGACCGGATTTTGACACCAGCCCCCCCGACTCGGGAAGGGGAACACCTGGATTTGGCCCCAGCCCCTTCCCACAGTCGCAGCAGTGCGCACTGCCAGTTTCTCTTTCTTCATCCGTTACATTGATACCCAGGTGATGACACCAGGGGACCACCCTAGGATGTCCCGCGGTAACCTGGGCAGGGGACTTTGCCCTCTTTCTTGTTTTCTTGCCAGTTAGTCTTTTTTCCGAGAGGAATATCTCCGTTATTCTTAAGTGACCTATAGCCTATGTAAAGGCTGTATCTGTAGGTGGTGGAACGGTTCAGCAATCTTTTGTCCTACTGTTAGATATATCTATGTTTTGCTCGAATAAGTTGAAGAGCCATTATTGAGTAATTGAGTTCAGGTCCAATAGTCCGTATTGGCAGTAGTTCATATCTTCAAACCTTTTTTGCGTGTTGCTTTGTTGTTTGTCCGTGAGGATATGTGTACCCAAGGTGATTGATTACCTTCAGTAATCCCTGGAATGTATTTGAATAAGAGAAAGAGATTTATTTGTGTTTGTTGTTTTGGTTAACTTAATAACAGCCTGCAGACGCTTTGAACCGTCTCGGGAGTTTTTGTAAAGGGAGAGACACACGCGGGCCGGTGACAATATGAGCCTATTTACCGAATTAACAAAAAAAAAAACAAAAAAAAAAAAAAACAGTGAATTAAGCGGGAAGGATTGAGGTTGGCTGTCCGGGAGCAGAATTCTGTTGAACAACGACCAGCCAACCGTAGACAAATGCGTACCCTTAAGGATTTGTGAGAAGATGGACTTGGCAATCTGCTGTAACCTCATGCTGGGGGCAGCATGGTCTAAGGGTGAGGGGGTGTGACGGCCCAAAAATCCCTAGACTGTTAAAAGCCATTAATACGACACTGTAATTAAATAATACAATTTACCGCTCCTAATAAATAAATTTCTACCGTCACTAAAATCTATAATTGAAAGGAGGAACGGTGCTCTTAACATTAATTTCATTATTTCATTTATTATTTCATTTTGAAGAGTTGGCTGGTACTAAAGAAGTATATAAGATCAACTTTTAGAAGACAGAATATTTCGTCTCGAGCTAACTTCAATCCGACCACGTCTCGGAGCAGAGCCGGCGAGGCGTGGAATTTGATAACGTCAGCATTTGTCGTGTCTTCACGGCCGCCTCCGACTCGCCTCTAGAGCCACTTAGTTTGTGTAATGACAACATGAATCGTTTGGTCGCAGCACTAGACAAGCGCGTTGCGTTGTGAGCCCCGTGACGTCACGCGTTGAGGACGGCTATGATTGGTCGAGGGGTCTTCATCATCGAGGAACAAAGCCGGGGCCTCACCCCAGTCGCTGAGTTGTTGATGATTAATTAAGACGCGTCGTGTCTGTCTCTCCCTGTTTCATTTTACTAATTGGCGTTTTCTAAATTTTAACTGTTAAACTTTAGTAATTTAACTTAAATTTCAAACTGCGATATTGTAAACCTAAAATCATGTGTGTTGAATAAAGTAAATTTGCTGGAAAAGTGTTAGTTTTGATTGTTTGAGAAGTATTGATTGTGTTGACCATGACATTCTTTTAAAGAAGCTTGGCATGTATAATTTTTCAAATAAAGCAATTCTGTGGGTACAATCTTATTTGGAAAATCGATATCAAAGAACCATAATTTTCAAAAATAACACAAAAACTAGATCTCAATGGGGAAATGTTAAAGTAGGTGTTCCACAAGGCTCTATTTTGGGACCTCTTCTCTTTTTATTGTTCATAAATGATTTGCCAAAGAATGTCTCACCCAAAGTGATATTATACGCAGATGACACAACTGCAGTTATAAGAGCCAATTCCCACGATGAATTGGAGACAAAGCTGAATCAAGCTTTTAAGGAATTGGCGTATTGGTTTGAGGTTAATGGCCTGATACTAAATCAAGGGAAAACTCAACTGGTCAATTTCCGTACTGCTCAATCCAGAGAGGGTTTTAATAGGAATATAATTTTTCAAGGCCAAACAATACCAATGTGTAGCAGTGCAACATTTTTAGGAGTACAATTAGATATAAATTTTTCCTGGGCCACTTGTATTGAAGGTATGGTTAACAGATTAAATTCAGCATGCTACCAGATGATAGTCCTAAGAAACACTATTGACTTAAAAACAAGGATTATGATTTACTATGCTTACTTTTTTTCAATAGTGCAGTATGGAATTGAACTTTGGGGTTTAGCTTCAGATGCAGATAAAGTTTTTAAAATTCAAAAGAAATGTTTAAGATTAATGACTTTTGCATCTTGGAGGTCTTCCTGTAAGCCTATTTTCAAAGAACTAAAAATTTTAACACTTCCAAATTTATATATATTAAAGATTTTATTAATGGTAAAATCAAACTTTGCAACATTTTCAGAGGAAAATGTTGACCACAGATATAATACAAGATTTAAAAACAATTTTCAATATCCCATACATCATCTGAAACTTATTGAGAAAACACCTATGTATATGGGGAAACGAATTTACAATAAGTTGCCCGTTAAATATAAAAACTTAATAAAGACTAACTCGTTTAAAAAGGAACTAATAGATTTTTTGTTGGAAAAGAACTATTATAATGTTAATGAGTATTTATCTGATCCTGATTTTAAAAATTGTACATAGTTTAGTAAGGGTTTATTTGTAAGCTTACAGTATGTCTGATTTTGTTAGTGTAAGTACCAATTATAAGTAGTTATTATGATAAATTATTATTGTTTTGACAATGTCACCAGTTTTTTTAGCAATGCTAATTTGTAAACGTATTGTGACAATAAAATATTTGATTTGATTTGATTTGATTTGACCTCGTGGGCGGTGTTACATATGGAATTATTTTAGGAATTTGGAATAATTCTCTGCCAAATATTAATTCCTTTACCATCTAGATAACATATTAAATTTGTATTTTTATTAATTATTATCTTTTTACATAATTCTGTAAGATCAATTTTTAAGTCAAAATTGTGGGAATTTGGCAGATTGCAGGATGATGGAAGACGGCTCAAATTTAAGGTCTTGATCCCAGGGACTCGGAGAAAACAGCAGTATTTCTAAAAACTAGAGATGTGCGAGTACAGGTTTTTTAAGTCGAGTTTGAATCGAGTAAATTGCAAAAGATTTGAATCTCGAGTTTGAGTCAAGTATACTAATAAAAATACCCCCGTCGCAGCAAACCTGCGTACTCAGCGAATTTCCGATGCATAATATATGTCTTAATACCATGTAAAGCCACATACCAAGGTTCATAAAAATATATTCACATATAAGCGATATATACAATTTTAATAATTCTCTATAAGAGTAACATTGGTGATGAATACCTAGGTTTGCTGAAACAAGGAACACAAACAATTGTTTTTTATGCAAATATAAATATTATTTAACAAGGTGAAGCCACATACCAAGTTTCATCAATATTAAATCATAAGTAAGCACTATATAACATTTTAATTATTCTCCATAAGAATAACTTGGGAGCTGAGTAAGCAGGTTTGCTGCAACAAGGAACTAAAAAATGGGTTTTTATGAAAATATCAATATAACTCAACAAGGTGAAGCCACATACCAAGTTTTATTAATTTATGTTCATAATTAAGGGAGTCATTACATTTTACTTATTCTCCATAAGAATAACATGGGGGCTGAGTACGCAGGTTCTCTGCTACGGGGATTATCAACAAAAAATCAATTTTTTTGCAAATATCAATATACCAGTACTACGTGACGCCACATGCCAAGTTTCATCAATATACATTCATTAATAATTGAGATATCAAATTTTATTTATTCTCCATAAGGAAAACATTGGACAACGTACTGTGTTTAGCACTTTGAATATCTCTGCAATGGTTGGGCGTAGAATCACAATTTAAACCCCAAAATGATTGTTTTGTGGAGCTGAGTTGATTGGTAAAAGCAAATGTGAAGTTTACATTAAAATTAACTTAGGAAAAGCCATAAACCTGTTTCCCATTAGATTAACATAGGAGATTTTATAAGCAGGTTTTTTTGGATTTTCTCCGCAACCACTTAACCGAGCTTAATAATTCAAAATACTATATTATTTGTTTTTTTAAGCTCTATAACATGGTTTAAACCAAAATTAAGTGTTTTAAAAATTTTAGGGTAAAAAATGCAAAAAACTGATTTTTGGAAAATTTAAAACCCCCATAAATCCCCCTTCTCATGGTCCGATTTTTCTGGTTTTCGAACTTAAAGTCATAAATGTCACTTTACACATTTGAGCCAAATTTCATCGAAATCGGACGTTTTTTACTCAAGTTATCGCATTCACGGACACATATATATATATAAATTTGAACGAATAGTGTTTTAGTCATCTGGGGACCTAAAAAAAAGTTGTCATGGTCTCGGGCTTAAGTCTTACCATGAGACCTACGGTAATAGGTTCTTCCCTATAGGGGAAATTCGCTAAAAAAACACATAGGTCGAGTTGATTGGATTAAAACAAAATGTTCTTATTAAAATATACTTTTCTAGTCACTATGACCTGAAAATAACAATAGTATTTAAAATAAATTGGTTCTTGCTTCATTGGAAAAAGGTAAGTACATTTATCTGAAAATAAATCATACCAAAGTTAAAACTTATTGCATAACATTTTGCAATAAAGATAAAATACTTTTAATCTTTTGGTATTAAGGTTGTTATAGCCTATATGGTATTAATTAACAGTTTCATTAAAAAATAATCTCAGTTTTTTATTGTATTTCCTCTTTTAGCCAATTTCCCCTGTTGGGAAGAAGCTATTACCGTAAGTGGCATGGTAAGACTTAAGCCCGAGACCATGATAACTTTTCGTTTTGAGGTCCCCAGATGCCAAAAACACTATTCGTCCAAATTTATATAAATATATATATATATATGTGTCCGTTACCGCGATAACTTTTGAAAGAAACACCCGAATTTGATGAAATTTGGCACAAATGTGGAGAGTAACATTTATGACTTTAAGTTTGAAAACCAGATCGATCGCACTATGGGAAGGGGGTTTTATGGGGGTTTACAATTTTCCAAAAATCTGATTTTGCAAATTTCACCCCAAAATGTTAAAAACTCTCATTTTTGTTATAGCCATTTTATGGAGCTTAAAAAAACAAATAATTTAGTATTTTGAATCATTAACCTAGGTTAAGTGGCTGCGGAGAAAAATCCAAAAAACGTGTCCCATGTTAATCTTATGGGAAAAAGGTGTTTAGATTTTTCTCAGATTGTTTTTTTCTAAAAACTTTACATTTCTGACTATTAATGTGTTTAGCTCAACAAAACAAAAATTTTGGTGTTTTAATCGTTGTTCTACGTCCAACCGTTGCAGAGATATTCAAAGTGCTAAACACAGTACGTTGTCCAATGTTATCCTTATGGAGAATAAATCAAATTCTATATCTCGATTATTTTTGAATGTATATTGATGAAACTTGGTATGTGGCTTCAACTAGTTGTGGTATATTGATATTACCACAAAAAACAAGTTTTTTGTTGATAGTCCCCGTAGCAGCAAACCTGCATACTCGGCCCCCATGTTATTCATATGGAGAATAAGTAACGTTGTATATCTCCCTTAATTATGAACCTACATTAAGAGAACTTGGTATGTAGCTTCACCTGGTTCAGTTGTATTGATAATTGCAAAAAAAAACACATTACTTACCTTCCTCGTTGCAGCAAACCTGCGTCCTCAACCCTAATGTTACTCTTATGTGGAATAAATAAAATGCTATATATCACTTATTTATGGACGTATTTTTGTGAAACTTAGTAAATAGCTCTATGTAGTAGTGAGTCACATATATATGCATTGGAAATTTGCTGAGTACGCAGGTTTGCTGCGACGGGGGTATTTTATTTATCCTATGTTTTGTATATTAAATCAGAATATTTTTTATTCAGAGTCAATACATATATACAGTATTTGAATAGAATCAAAGTTCTAGTCTAAAAACTAAAAATTACATTCTTATCAGATTATATGGAGAGAAAATAAAATATTAATCTAAAAAAAATTAAGTTATTTTGATTTTATATTTACAGTCAAAATGAAAAACTTAATTAATTACTTTGATAATACATTTATATTGCAATATCTGACTTAAAATCATTATTATTTAATTTGTATTATGCTTAGGCCTAAGCTAGGGCCTTCATCTTTCTACGAATAGAGAAAATAAAATTACATTTAGGCCTATAAGTTAAAATAAACTTTATTATAATATTGAAAAGGCCTATTACATGGTAAAACATAAGCCTACTTACTTACACAGAATGTATTTACTAACATATCTTACCATTAATTTTAACACTAATAGTCCTAATAAGAATAATCAATTAGTAACAACATGAAGATATGTTTGAAAGTGCCAGGAAAATCAATTGATAAAATTGAAGCCATATCTTGAATAGACTTTTAAAATAGGCAGAGGCTACGTACACGTCCGACGTGAGCCACTACTGTTCACGTCCGTTCCAAATTATGCACCGTACGTAACTTTTCCTGTGATTTTTCAAACAAATTGAGAGCCAGAAAACCTCCTAACCTAACCTAACGTAATGTAACGTAACCTAACTTAACCTAACGTAACGTAATGTAACCTAACCTAACCTAAGCGGTAGCAAAGTGAATTTGCCCTTACATTGGACGTGTACGCAGTCACTTCGTTTAAAATATCACAAATTATTTAAAAAATCATTAATGAAACTTAAACAAGGCCAAAACAAATCACTTTTCTTTAAAAACAGCTCAATGCCAAAGGACAGTTGAGCCTAAAATTAATGGATTGACTCAATTTCAATTATTATGGAAGAAAAAACAAGCACAAACTTTTTATGCTTGCCTATTATATTTTATTACAGATATGTTTTTGATATTTTAATTAAAAACATTACAAGATTAGGTTAACCTAAAAGTGGACTGTACAGACAGTGTTCCCCATACAACTCAATCTGAAAGTCATGGTAATCCTCCGTTTTGGTAAAGAGTAACACAAATTTATAAGCCACAACTTACTTATTTATTAATAAAACACTGAAATCCATATAACAACTCTTAACACCTCAAATGCGTTCACACTCAATTTGAATTTACAGACGACGTGCGGCCGCGGACGACCCTTGGTAGCGCGGGTAAACGGCGGAAGTAAACTCGCTCGAAACCTTCGAGTTTCAGTAAAACCTCGAGTTTTAGTGCCGAACTCGGCTTGAACTCAAAATTTTGAGTAATCGCACATCTCTACTAAAAAGTTACCAGCAAACAAGAAATATCGTAAAACATTTCCTATAAGAAAAGCAAGTCTCAAAACTGTAACGATAAGGTTAACGCTTATTTATTTATTTAATCTTAATTTAATTGTTTTCTAAATTAGCAGGTAGGCAAGTGGTTAGACACAACGAAAGCCATTATCCAAAAACAAATAAACTCAATTTCAATGACACAAATAAATAACTACTGGTACTTAGTGTTTACTTTTTATGTTTTGTTAAACGTTGACTATTTTGTTTACGATTTTTGTATACATTTTAACACATTACAAATAAAGAAAAAAGTTTGTATTTTTACCCATTTATCCATTGTATCCATTTTTATAAGTTTTAATCGATCTTAATGTTAGCAGCTGGTTACAGATAGTCGTAATAAAAGTCACGTTGCGGTCTCGATTGCGGCACACAAACTCAAACTTCTTTCAAAGATAAAAAATAGTTTTTATCTTATTCTAGTAATCAGATTTACATGATTAGATTCTTTAGAACGTAATATTTCCACTAGTTAAAGTTTTAACCGATTTAAGTACTTGAGACATAATTAAAGTAATGTCACGTCGCGTGAAGCCTAATATCTTTTATACGAAAAAAAATTCTCGAGAAGTTTCAGCAATAATATTTACATCATTAGATTCTATAATATGTAATCTTTCCAAGTATATCGTTTTTAAAATATTGGAGTGTTAGCAGATGGTGACAGCGAGACATAATTTAAGTTAATTTAACACGGCGCAGCGGCCAGCTCGGGCCTTTTTGCCACCCAGCGGACATGGGGACCGGCACGGTTTTCGTCCATTGAGAGCGCTATCCATTTATATTTCATCCGAGATTGAACCTGCAGTCTTGGCAAGTAAATCTTAATAGTGGTCTGGCATTTTTTGTGACGTCATAAAAAAATTGTTGGCAGTTAAAAGGGTTAATAAACAGTGAATGAATGGGGAGGGGGTATCTTTCCCTCATCCGTTTGTTACTAGCTGGTCTTCAAGTCATCTCTCTACAGTAAACTATTTGTAATGTTAAGATTCTGCTCACTGGATTTACAAGATTTTGTTGTTCTTTAAAATGAGATAAACCATAACTGACTTTCAACCTACCACTTGATGCTAAGTTGTACTAACACATTCAAGTAAACATGCAGTACACAACACAATGCAAATTACTATACACTGTGTGGCAATCCAGTGTTTACATTTGACGATTACAGAGAACAATTATTTTAAACATCTTTCTTCGTTTCTAAAAAGGGTACTATCTCAAAAATACAAAGAACAGAATAATGGATCCAATAGTTTCAAAACTATTAATTGCAAAATTAAAACTATATCCTTTAAGTACCTTATGAACGGATTTTTCCCCTTAAAGTAGAAAATTATACTAAATTTCACATTTTATCTATTGTTGAATGCCTCCAGAACTGTTTGTGACAGTTGAAATGTAGGTTTACGTACCTTCAGTCAACAGTTCAATTCCGGTAGATTATTCCTGCATATATTTCTCCTTGTTCCATCATCAGGGACTTAGAAAAGTGTAATTCTTCTATTTTAGAGAAATACTTGTAAAAAATTAAATATTAAAGTTTTAATTTTTTTAAGTATTTTTCTAAAACAGAAGAATAACATTATTGTAAGTCCCTGATGATGGATTAAGGAGTTCTGAAACATATGTAGGAATAATCTATTGGAATTTAACTGTTGATGGAAGGTAGGTAAACCTATATATAAGTTGTCAATTATACGAGTATTTAAAATACAAAATGTTTCTAGAAAAAAAGTAAAGGTTTTAATATTTTGTGTGTGACGGTTGCCGCTACCTGTGCGGTCCGGTCCCAGCCATCAGAGCAGTGGACCAGCACGGACGTCTTGTGGTTCTCCACCTTGTCCACGATGCGGCATGCACCGGCCAGGATGCACTTGATGTGCTTCAGCCAGTAGGTCGACTCCACGCCCGACAGCCACCGCGACTCGTCTATGTTGGGGTAGCACAACTCTGCACACAGTCGTTAGTCACTCTAATGCATGTATGTCATGGTTTTTACCGAATTTCCACTATAGGGAAGAAGCCAGACGAATCGCACCATCTAAAGTGTTTTTTTTTGGAGTTTTCACTTGTAATTTTTATTAAACTCAAATTTTAATTGTAACTATTGAATGTATACACACACACACACACACACACACACACACACACACACACACACACACACACACACACACACACACACACACACACACACACACACACACACACATACACATACACGTATTCGCTCAATTGTGGAAAACACCCAATTGTAGCATCTTTAAGACGAAAGATACTGCGTTATCGACAATAGTGTGGACAGTATGTTCCACAACTCACTTTCCCGATACACACCGATTTTAGCCCTTACACACTAGAAAACAATTGTAGCAACGTGCCACAATCGTGCAAACTCCAACTTTGGTGTGTACTCCCCACCACGTCACCCCAGCGCTGTTGCCAGTTCGTGCCGGTGCGGCGGCGCGCGGCACGGCGGCCAGCTTAGTGATTGGGTAACTTGCCTCCACTCCGTGATCTTTGTTGGCTCAGATGTTCGTTTTTAATGCTCTATTGATGCTTTTTGATAATTGGGCTACATGTTGTATATCATAATATATTGTTGAAATCACTGTATGTTAAATTATCTCTGATTTAAAATAGAAACCCATTTTTACGTAAATTGAACAGTAGGCCCTAAAACTAGTTAATATAGTATGGCATATATTATATTATTTAATAATTAAAATCATTGTAGAACTTTTATATTGTTATTAGTATTCGGTACTTATTTTAGCGAATTTCCCCTATAGGAAAGAAGTTACTACCGAAGTCGGCATGGTAAGATCTAGGCCCGGGACCATGATAACTTTTCGTTTTGAGGTTCCCAGATACCAAAAAAATCGTTTGTTCAAAAATATATTTATGTGTGTACGTGGGTACGATAATTCTAAAAAAATTGTCCGATTTTTACGAAATTTGATACGAACAGTTAAAGCAACATTTATGACTTTAAGTTTGAAAACCAGAAAGATCGCTCCACCCAAAGGGGTATTTGGGGAGGGAGGGGATTTGTACCCCATAAATGTTTTTTTTAGTTTTTTATACATAACATTTTAGTTTTGACTATTTAATTCAGCTTAAAAAAAAAAAATTGCTATTTTGATAATTTTTCACAAAAGCAGTTTTGTTGCCGATAGTTCTCGTAGCAGCAAACCTGCGTACTCAGCCCCCATGTTATTGTTATGGAGAATAAGTCAAATTTTCTCTCCCTTAATTATTAACATAAATTAATAAAACTTGCTGTGTGACTTTACCTAGTTGAGCTATATTAATATTTGTATAAAAACCCCTTGTTTGTGTTCCTTGTTTCAGCAAACTTGCGTATAAATGTTATAAATCGCTTATTTATGAACGCATATTGATGAAACTTTTTATGTGACTTTATGTAGTATTAAGACACATATATATATGCATTTGTAATTCGCTGAGTTTCCAGGTTTGGTACGACGGGGGTTTGCTACGACATCCATTTATATGATATGGATGTCTTGATATGCATAAGGTGCATTTAAATGCTAAAATATTTTCAATGAGTATTTTCATGAGTAATGAGCGTAAAATTTGAATATAACTCAATAATTGTAAGTAAATAGTAAAACTAGTTTGTTGATTGGTTATCTGATCGCTTTGAGATACCAAAACAAGTTTATAATTCTCATGCCAATAAACAAAGGTGCAAAATGTGTTAACATCGAATGGTACGGATTTGGAAAAAAAAATTTCCTCATACTTGATCAAACATTATTAAAAAATATCAAATTAAAACAGATTTGATTAACTTTGGAAACTCTGATCAAGCAAGCTAAACAAGTCAGTTTAATCAAACTTGATCGACTGTCTTGATCAGGCCTGATAAAATGTCTCCCGATCTAACCTTAGGGGATCTAACCCCAGGCATTGTTAAACTCCCCATGTTATTCTAACTGTATAATAGAAATCAATTAAATTGGATATGTAAACGGATGTCAATAAAAAAAAAAACAGTACAAAACAGGATAACTACGGGATTTTGATTTTGTTTTCGCCTTTAGGGCGCTCTGCCTCACGGGTGATCATGGGATGAGCATGGTCCCCAAGCTAAACTTATGGATATTAATGTTTACTCAACTGTTTAAGCTAAAATTTGTTAGTTGATTAGTAGTTGCTATTATTACTGACATAAACCTTCAAAATATCTAAAAAAAATCTCTTAGGACTTCTCCCATTGCCTTTGAAGATTAGTTATTACTGAGGCCATTGAGATGACATATTGGGAGGGAGGTAAGTAGTACAGTTATGAATGACATATAATTACTCACAATTTAAGTACTCTTTAGGACTCCGTCCCACTGGTTTAAAAGTTCTCAAATTAGGAACTACTGAACCAATTGGGTTGCAATTCTGGAGGGAGATTGGTGTTAGAATAATCATACTCACACAAATCCGCTCATGACCTAAGTGCCCTTTTGGGCTCCACCACACTAGCTTTGGAAATTATCAAATTAAGGATTACTGAACCAATTGAGCTGAAACTTGGGACGGAGATAGAACTGATACATACACACTGACTCATTCTAAAACTAATTCATTGTAATTAATTCATTGTTGGTGATGGCGAGGTCATGTTATTTCAGGAGTTATTGCAGACATTTTCAATCACTTACTAGTAAATGAAAATTAGGAACTGTAAAAACGAGTTAGAAATTAAGTATGTGTTAGTTTCCTGATTCAATTTATTTAGTTTAGACGCGACAAAGTTCGTGTCCTTGAATTGTCCCCCAATCCACATACTGTTATGTCCATGCTATCTTAATATATAAAATTGAATCTATGTTCCCTGTGGACTATTAAGCCACTCAACTGAATTTAATGACATTTTCATTATTAATGTAGCATTGGGTCGGGATGGTTCCTGGAAAGTTTATTAAAAATTTAATAAAAAATATAATACAACAAGCATTTTTTGTAAATCTCATAAGAAATACAGCAGCGTACGCCAGTTACCACTAGTCAATAATAAAATAGCTAACATGAAATGAAAGCCAAATAAAACTCGAAAGTGAAATAAAAATAACATTAACTAAACTAAAGAGAACGTGAGAATCTAATCAATAATTATCTCCTACCAGTGGCTGTCAGTCAAAGCAGAGCCTAAAACGGTGGGTCTTGATGACTGAACTGTAGCACACATGTACTTTACTCAATATACATGAGCACTAATGATTTCAAGAAATTTCCATAGTGCTTCACCCTATCGATTGTCAAATTTTAAAAGTTATTCTTACGGACATTCATGTTAATTGACTACTTAATAGTGTAAGAAATATTACATCTTTGGAGTTGTTCATTATGTTAACGATAGAATACAGCACAGCATACACCTGTTCATGTGCCTAGTTCTTTGATAATCTTAATTTTAAATGAAAATATCTGATGGATAGAGAAGTTCACATCTTGTAGCCTTGAAAACTATTGTTTAATAAACTAGTAGCCCGTCGCGGCTTCGCTCGCGATCACAGTACAGTGTTATGTTTTAGATGTCAGTTCCATTTGTTAAAGCACCTGGAGGACCCAGGTTTGTTCGAAAAGCCAGTCAGTTTGTTAAAAATGCCTAGAGTACTTATATTCACGATTCTTCTCCAAGGCGTGCGTATTTGCTTTGCTTATTGCGTATTGCTCGTTTCTTTTCATTTTGGGCATGTCCGTTTTATATTAAATCATCAGTTTGAATAGTGCTCACAATTTATAAATAACCTAATCATGTATATTTAAAGTTATGTACTCATTGGTTCTGATCTCTATTCCCACAAAAACCACATGATACTTTACCAAGTGATTGTTATTTTTACAATTGAATGGTTGATTTTGAACAGCTGGTATGATTCTTTTATTTTTATTTACAAATCTTAACCATAACTCCAATGTTAGTTTTTTTAATATATTTCTATACAATACTATATTTTTCTATGGATGAGATCTAATTAGAACACATTTATTAACCCATAAATTTGATAGTTTTAACATTTGGTAAAGATATTTTGGAGCAGGAGTAGGCAAAGGTTTTATTCTGATATATTAACTATTCTCCTAACAAATATATGTTCAATCGGTTTAGTTAACTACTTACATTAGTGATGAATCAATTACAATTTTAAAAGCCGACAGAGCAGATAAGTCCCAAAGGGCATACTGGATAAAATTATAGGCCTGTTTCTGACTAAAGTGCATTGCCTGCTGTCTTTCTACAAAATATACGCTCAATCGGTCTAGTAAGTACATAATTAACATGGAAATGTTGAAGGGTGTTAGGGCCTAGCCTCATTGGAACGGGAATTAGCCCAATCTTTTTTGAGATGAACCCGTCTTCTTCCAAATATCTGCTCAATAACTCCTGTAGTTTGTTAAACTTATTGAAAGTGGGCTTAAAAACATAAAATATTCAATATTATAATCACAATGGCTACTTAGACAAACTGAGCTTTAATAAATACCATGTAAAGCTTACGTGTTCTGTATAGCCAATGATTTATTACCATGCCGTTATTTTAAATGATTTAGTATACCTATGTAGAGTAGTAAAATATCCATTCTTGTTTTCTTCATTCCGTGATAAAATATAATTAGCTGACTAAATGCTGATTATAACAAATACGGTGCAAGCTGTAGTGAAATATTAAGTAACCTGTACCCCTAGGACCGACTTTGTAGCAGTGCCGGTCAAAGGGGCGTAACCCTAATTACTTACCATGATTTAAAACAGCCAAAAGAGATTCCTCCTCTACACGAAAACAGGCAAGTTATTTAATTTCATTGAGTAAATTTTTTTGTGAAGCGCAGAAAAAATCTGGCTTATAAACTGACAGACGGATAAACAAATGTTTAAAACAAATTAAATATCTCCGTAGCATACAACATTTCACTGCTCAAAACGATGTAGAAAAATAACTTATTTAATTTATATAGATAAATTAATTCCTTACTTGTATAATCGGGTTTTCTAATAACCTGTCCATAATGTACTAACAGCTGCAATTCAAATCAAAATATTCCTCATGTTAATCTTATGGGATAAAAACGAACTATGAAAGCACGTGGGGCGAAGCCCCGTGGTCGAGAGTGTATGGAAACCCTACAAGACACATCTAGAGAGTAAGAGCTTTCGATTAATACAAAATATGTATATGAAATAATATTTTTAAGGGTTGAAAATCGCCTAACAAAAGTCAAGATATTCTTTTGATAATATAGATTATTGAATGTAGAAATTATATATCTTTAGCGGAACACATGTCTGATGAAATATTTGCTTTACATAGGTTAAAACTAGTGGCTTGAAGGGGCGATAGCCCCTAACCTTGCTCCAAGTAGGAACACATGTCAGATTGTAAACAAAGTAGACACTCAATCACATGTGTTATTGTAAACAAAGCAGACGATTTAAATTCCCATAATTTTCTTATGGAGGGTGTTTTACGTTATTTATCGTTTGCTCCTAAATGTTTGGAAATACAGCTGTTTTTCCCGAGTCCCTGGGATCAAGACCTTTAATTTGAACCGTCTCCCATCATCCTTCGATTTTCCAAATTCCCACAATTTTGACATAAAATATTTCGCATACAGAATTATATATAACTAGGCTTATCGCCGTTGGAGGCTTCGCCCCCAAACCCCCTTTCGGAGTTCGCTTCGCTCACTTGCATTCCTCAGTCAGCTCAAGTTTAAATCAAACTCGTAGTTCATTAACCAAAGAAAATCTACAAAACAATGACCTTTGGTGAGCACCTACACCGGCGCTCCCGTATCGTTTCGGTATCGAAACATTTTATCAACCGGCTGCTTGTTCGTTTTATCGAATGAACTCCCGATTACGATGGTTGTTTCGAGGTGTATAAAAGCAAAAAAAAGTACTCACTCAATCATAGTCAATCGGATATAAATAAAAAGTTGTGGTTACAATGTTAAATTGGAGTTCTACAAATGGATTTACGTGTAAAAGATAACAACAAATTAGACTTCAGTTCACGACAAAATGATAGTAACCTAACCTAACCTAACTCCACAGAGCGCTGTACGGTAGCTGATCGTTGAGCAACATAATTACAAATAAATGAATTTGTAAAAACAAAATAAAGTCAAATAAACATAAATTGCAGACCTCAAAAAGTAAGCATCAAAAGTAGGATTCAAACCCGTGACCACTGATCTTGAATCATCTGACAACATATCCACTGTGCTATTGGGCTAAATTCATTCCATAGAACCGGTAGAATCGGTTTGATTACATTTTCCATTCTCGCAACAAACGACATTCGCGATACTGAACCTCCTGTGTAATGTGCTTACCATATTTTGTAACAGCTGATTTAAATACACCTCATGTGAGCAAATTAGTATCGCCTACACTACTAAATAAATCAGCTATTGTTTATTTAAATCAGCTGATACAAACATGTGGTATTAGCCAAAGGTAGTGTTCTTTCATTTAAACAGCTTTCCAAAACTGTACACATTTAAATGGGCCAAAATACTCAAAATTCCTCCTTCTACGATAAATTGCGGCTAAACAGATGATCGGATCTTAAATCTGACGAAATATCGTTAGTTGGAAATTAAATTGTATACAACTTTTGTTTTTAACATTTTTTGCCATCTCTTACCGTTTCCGTACAAAACGCGCTCAAAGTGGAAAAATTGAAAAAGTGGAATTTTCCCTGCCCCATAAATGCCTTAAAAACTCAAAAATGTTAACCTTTAGCAAAATTTCTGTCAGTTTCTCGTCAAGAGCTTTAACTCAAGTATGATGTTGAGGGAGGTTAGATTACGGGAAGTGCCTCATAGTTTATGTCAGTGAATGAGTGAACCCGTCTAGTTTTATATATTATAATATTTATATATAAAGACTAGTTTATTTTAATGACGAGGATGATATGTACTCTATGTGCAGAGTGAGTCAGTGGCGTAACTTATTAATTTCAACCAGGGAGGTTTATTGTATAACTGGAGGTAACACTGCTTAACGATTTTGGTAAAAAACGCGAGCCGGTGATTTTGTCAGGTTGGTACACTTGGTGAGGTAAATGTATCCGTTCTTTGAACTATCCTGATTGGTTGTTTTATTCCAATAAGTGAATCTACTCAATAAAATCATTGGAATAAAAGTAATAAGAGTTGAGGTAAATTCATATTTTCGTTTGATTTATGTATCTAATCTTTCCGTGAAACATAATGTATTATGAGGAAATAAACAAATACAAGTATATTGTGTTTAAAATCATGGATAGGTACTTGTTTGATTCACTTTGTCGACTCGTCCGATTTCAGCGAGTATAGTTCTTTGCTCCACCAAAATTTGGAAAGAACGGCTCGCAGGTTTGTTCATCAGTGTTACCTCCAGTTATACAATAAACCACCCTCATTTCAACCTTAGGTGCGCTGAAGCGAATTAAAGGTTTCAGTCAGAGCGCTCCGAGTAATAATTTATTTATTTGTTAGGACTTTATTCTTCGGATGGCAGCTTGTGTCATAAATAACTCATGCTCCACTGAAAAAAATCAAGATTTTGATCAACAGCGTACTTAGATAAATAACTTCTAATAATTCATGCCTCAACTATAACTTGGCTTTTAATGCTTAGGGAGTAGAGAACAAAATTGATTAAAAAATGAATTTTAAGTAGACAAGTTTGAGTTAGCCAATTCCCTTTTGTATATATATATATATATGAAATAGTATATACCTATATGTAAAATAAAAACAAATAAAGTATAATAATTGTATTTGTAAAACACAGGTGATGTTTGCAAAATCCTGCAAACAAAGATAGTAAATAATTATGCACCAATTAATTGCAATAATATCGTTCTATTAAAACAAATCTTTCAGTTTACTGTTGTGTAGCCTGACATACATAATCAGGGTGATACAACAATAAAGTAATATGACAAAAAAACAATATAAGCAGAGTCTTCTAACAGTAAAAACCAACCAGCAACGGACGCCGCGAACATCAAATAACGTAGCGGCAACACCGCACGACCTTGCCACTAGTTATACGCTGCTCCGCTAGGATCGCTAGTGAACGGTAAGACGGCGAAATGCCACAATCCAGCGAATTTCGGTGTTTCTTACACACATGATGGAAACTCAAAAGTGGCAACTTCAGTTAGTTTGACTTATTTTGACATTTTAACCTCAAAATTATCGATAAAAATTGTAGCATCGTGTGTAAGATGCCACAATTGGATCACGATGCCACAGTGTGGTTGTGTGCATGTCCATGATGCTACAATTGAGTAAATACAAACACACACACACACACACACACACACACACACACACACATATATATAAATTTGAACGAACAGTGTTTTTGGCATCTGGGGACCTCAAAACGAAAAGTTATCATGGTCTCGGGCTTAAGTCATACCATGCCACCTACGGTAATAGCTTCTTCCCTATAGGGGAAATTCGCTAAAACATGCACCCTGTCACAAACATTGTTTCTCTAACATGTGTTCTCTTAGCAGAAACCCACCCTAACCTAAGGAAGTTGTCAATTGTCAGTCTAGAAACCAAACAGTTGTCTTTAACCCAAGGTTAATATGTTATCTGGGGTTATTCTGAATTTGTCATTGATTTATTTGTTGTAGACTAATATATTTATCAAGATTATCGAAGGGAGAATGGGACACCGGCCCCTTTTTATTATCAGTATTTATTAGTACGGTATGACTTGTTTACAATTGTTTCAATTGAGTACTTAAGAAACATAACCATACTTATACAATATTACTGTAGTTGTACTGTAGTTGAAATAGACAAATATCTTTCATGGAATTCACATGCTGGAAAAGTAGCTTCTAGAATCTCTTCTGGATTATTTGCTTTGTCAAGATTGAAAAAATTTTGTGACTTTTAGTCTTTAAAAGCAGTGTATCATTCTTAAATTCATTCAATTATCTCTTTTGGTATATCTCTTTGTGGAGCTATATATACAAATAATTTAAATTATATTCTAAAGTTTCAGAAAAAAGCAATAATAATTATTTTTAATCTTAAACCAAGGACATCAGTAAAAGGACACTTTGTTTCATTAAAAATAATGACAGTTTATGGGCTCTATGTCTATGAAACTATTCTGTCAGAAAAACAAGGTCAAATTTGTTAGACTTAGTTGGGGATAACCATAATTATAATACCAGAAGGAGAGAGGAAAAAGCCTTCACAGATTAGAACTGTACTCCAAGAAGCCAAAATATTATAGGGTCAAAATTCTATAACAAACTCCCAAAAGATATCAGATCTACAGTTGTCTTTCAGAATTTAATAAAAAACTAAAAACATTTCTCATCAACAAAGCTTTATACTCTTTAGAGGAACTATAGTCTTGATGGCATACAACCTTGAGTAACCAAACTTGTATTTGAATAAGTAACTAAATGATATTTATCATTTGACACCATTCTTGTATATTTTTGAAATGTACATAATTGAATAAAGATGTTTTGAATTTAATTGAATTGTATCTGAATGAAAATGCAGCACGATGAAATCTTAAGATTGGGTGCAGGTCAAATCAAAACATCAAAATGTTTAAATACTGGATACAAGAAAAGATAAAATATTCTCAATTCTGCAAGGAAACAAAATTCCAATCTTAGGTTTTCAGTTGATCATCTGAAAACATATTTCGTATTGAAAAAAAAACAACAACATAAACATAAAAAATATATTAATAATCTACCGTTTATTGACAAAAATGATGAATTAAAGTAAATATGAAATATTTAAGGATTGCAACGTACCTTTTAGCTTGCGTAAAGATTCTCGCATGACATGAATGTTGTGAATGTCCAGGAAAACCAGTTCAGCGTTTTGATAAGCATCTTCGGACTCATAACCTCCTCCTTTGGCTTTGTTTGCAATGGCATTGGCACTAAAATAAAAGAGTAACTTAGTTTCCTGAGTAAACACAAAGTGGAACAGTGACATGCCACTTCCACGCCAGTAAAACACATTATACTTACACTTATAACATTTCATAACAATTTGGAATTCTATATTAAGACATAATTGAGATAAATCACACTAAAATTAATTTAATTATGTGCTAGTAGATTAAACCATAATAACAACTATGGAAGTCCATTAGTCTATGCATCATGGTGACTGAGACAGCTGAGAGACAAGAGCCAACAAATTTGCTTTGAACACTTTTTCTAAACTAAGGTAAATTTTTATTTCCAGTGCCCTTTTAACCAAGCAACCTGATTTATTGTTTGTATATGGCAAAAAAACAATAAACTATAACCGATTAATTTTGAGTTAGGGAAGCACCCGATATAATTCTAAATATAATTTTACTTCATTTTACAGGCATATTGGTCACTTACCTGGGCCTCGCGTCCATGATGAAGAGCTTGTGTGACTGCGCGTTGGCGTCCATGACGAGCTGGATGTATCGCTCATCCTCGCGGCTGCGTTTGCCGCTGACGCCTACTAGCGGCTGAGAGCAGCGGCACAGCGTGGCCTGACTCTCCGGGTGGATCCATGACAACACAGGGACGCGACCTCTACTGCGGAACATGGCCACCTGGACACAACATGACATTACACCAGTCGCACTTATCAGAAGAAGATATTGTGGATTTTTTCATTCATGCTGAGGGAGGTTTTTAAATTTTATTGAAAAAGTAAGTCATTAAAATTAGAGGTAACCTAACAGGCTTCTAGTACTGTGTAAAACTAACCCTCCCGAGATTTGATCTTTTTAGATCTCATCAGCCCCCAACAGAACTCCCACCGAAGAAATTGTTTTGGTCCCAGAAACTTAATTAAAGAAAGGATTTTACCCAAAACAGCATTAGCTGGATCTTGATGAATATTTGCTTTTATACATTTTCATAAGTGAGAATGTTTGCCAAGTTTTAATTCTTGTTACCTTTAATGTTTCAACATACCTGAAAAACGGTGAATAATTATAGTTAAATAATAACTGACATCTAGCTAGATAAACACATTGATGACCATATAAACTGCTTAGCTCACATTATCTTGTGCTTACCAATCGGTGATACAGGAAATAAACTAAAAGTCTATAATGTTATGATCTGGCGGTCAAAGATACAGAAGAAAACCAATATAAACAACGGCCTTTTAGCAGGGAGTGAGCCAGACACTATGATGGACTTGAAAGAGTACAGCCAATCATGCTTAAATAGGGTGTCTACCAGCTCCCTAAAATAAAAATCGGGGACTTTTTGGGGGCTTTTGGTGACTTTTTTCATTAAAAATGAGTGTCCTCGGAATTAAACCGTATCGTTTTGTTTTATATAAAAAAAATTGAATATAGCTCACGATGATACAAAACTTCAAACTAATAACCACCGCTGTGATTGTATATTCAGTATTGGATGCTTATGCCTAAGCCTACTTTAGTAAATATTAGGCCTAATTGGAAATCAGCACAACAATGTTAGGGTCTACCCTAAATATAAAATTACAAAGAAAAAAAAGTTAAGGGAGATTTCATTGCAATGGTTCTTCCTTAATGCACAAGTGTTCCATATACCTTGTAATCCGTTCCATGTTGTGATCAAAAACACAAGCACAATCAATCTTGGTTCATGTAAAAAACACTAGGCCTAATTTAAACACTAATTGAAATATATTTTATAGGCATACTAATAACGGTTATCACTTTTTTAACTATCCTCCAACTACACCAGAGAAAACGAAACTAATTCCTATTTAAAACTTTAAAAACATTTTTTAGTTCTCTCTCAATATCTCGTTTTTATTCTTTTAATTTTTGTTTTTTATTCATCAGTTCTTTTTAATCTAACAAAGCTTGTTTCCTAGCTTTTTCTGCTGAACTCTCTTCTTCTTGGTTTCTTTTTAAATCTTCCTTACGCCTTGAGGATGCATTGCGATACTCATGGATCATTTGTTTGCTGATGTCCAAGCTCATTAACCCATCTGAAAAATCACCTCTAAGACTTGGGAAAATAATAAGCTAAAGTATTGTGTAGGCCTAACAACTACAAATATTTAATATCAGTGAAGATAAGTTTATAATATTGCCTACAAGGTTTATACCGGTACGATTGATATTATTACCATAGTAAGTTAATACTTTGAACATTATCACTTGTAGGCCTAATTGACTTGCGCAAGAATTAATAAATAAATTTGCAAAAATATTTAGCAGCTTTTGACTGTAAGGGGAATAATATTACTTCTTATAGCCTAATTAGGCCTATAAAAAGATGCATTATTTATTCAAGAGACTAAATATTAGTTTTCTAAACAATAAATTGTTGCCTGTAAATTGTATAAATTTATTTACAACAGTCCCTTTTTAGTTACTCTAAATAAAAATATAGAAAACTTTATGATAATAATAACCATTCTTTATTATTACCTGGAAGGTTGTTAACATGGTCATGCAGATATCTTTGAGCAACCAAAGATTTTTCTTGCAAGTTTTCAACAAGGAATGCTTTGTTGAAGGAGCAACTCCTCTCCACTGCTGCATTTCCATGAAAACACACTAATATTCTTTGCCCAAATGAAATAAGATTTTTGTTCACATTTTCTAACTTGAAGCCTTCAAACATATTTGTAAATAAAGTGTCCAACCGCTCTTTCTTCCAGTTAAAGTTGTTCAATTGATCATGAACAGACGGATTTTCAAAGAATTTGTTATAATCCCTTAAAATTACATCCCCTTCCGCTGGCAAGATTTGTGAATGCCTAATAAGTTCTTCGATGGCTACTTGGGCTCTGGAGACTCTCAATCCAACATCACGGCGGGACATGAACAACTTGCTCCCAATACCATTCTTTTGCCCAAGGTACTTTTGTCTGCTAATTTTTTAATCATAGGACATTAAATGTTCTACAATCGAGCTTAAACTTTTCAATGTTAATTTCTTTAACCTTTTGCTGTGATGCTCTAGCACCAAACCCTACATCTACTTTGTTTATAGGAAGTAAATTTTCACCATTGTTAATATCAATATTTATAAGTTTTGATGCACTAATTGCTGATTCCACCGTTTTTTTATTAATAAACTTTTCTGCCAAATTTCACATTAGGTAATTCACCTCCTGGTGAAGGAAATGTAGTAAAGGGGAATTGCACAGAAACCTAGTCAAGAACTCTTCTCAGACCATGGCTGAAAAATGCAATTTCGCTGCTAAAACTGTATCTTGGACAAAGCTTTTTACTATATTGAAATTGTCTGTGCTTGGTTTTCTTTAATTTCCTTAAAATACACTAGTAAGTGAGGCAACATTTCTAAAGCCCTCCTGATTACTCCTGAATTTTCAGTCCACCGGATGGCACAAAACTTTTTGGGAAAGAAAGTAGATTTTGTTATTAGGCTATATACTGCTCGCTGACTCGGATAGTTTTTAAATAGACGATACAAGGCTCTTAAAAATTGGTTCAATTTCCAATTAACCTTTGCATGAGCCGTTTTATAAGCATTATTTACTACATGTAATGAGCATGTTCCAACATCTAATATATCTTGATTATTTTTATTGTGAATTTTCATATGGGTTTTCAGGTCGAAAATAAGTTTAAGGTTTCAGTACATTAGGCCTGTCAGTTGAGAGCTGTATAAAGTTTTCTAGTGATAACTTTGAGTCTGAAATACACGCAGTAACTCTGTCTAATAAGTCTACTGCCGTTGCCCCTTGTAGGAATAGAGATGTCAGGTAACGGGTATCAACTCTATTTTGAACAACATCCCAATAATTAGCCACCATGTCTAGCTGTTGTTTTTGACAAATGTCATTCAACGATTCATCTATTGACAGCGCATAAAATGGATTTGACCGCAGTACCTTATCCAAGACTTGGTTTGCAAAATATGGGCCAAGACCATGTTACCCCATAGGCTAGCTTGTCCTTGCCCATCTGGATTTTCTCGGCCACAGAACTATCCCGAAACATGACTGGAAAAAAGCCCTATTGCAATTGCACCAGAATGAGCTGACACGTGATTAGTCACACAAAAAGCTGACCACAAAATTTCACTCTTGTTTGTGCTGTCTTTTACTACAAAACTTTCAATCCCTGACTTAGGTCTATTTGTGGAAGATTCTACTACAGGCATGCTGCAGTCCTGGCTGCTGGATGGTAGGACTTGGCCTACTTGCATCGAACTAGAACTTTGACATAGGCCTAAAATACAAGTGATTTTAACTGGAGGGTCTTAGATGTAGCAACAGTCAAAACCGCCATAACGGACCTAAGCTCTTCACGCAGTGAGGATATTTATGCCCTACCCAATTTTATGCTCAAGGATATTGTTGATGTAATTTTGGTGCCTCTTACCCACCTTTTAAATTTAATCTTGGCTGTAGGTAAATTTCCAGACTGCCTCAAATATTGTAAAGTTATTCCTATTTTAAAAAGGGTCAAAAGGAATTATCTGAAAACTATCGACCTTATTACTATTATACCAATTCTTAGCAAAGTAATAGAATCTTGTATGTTTAAGCAATTAAATTAATATTTTGTTACAAAAAACTTGCTGTATATAAATCAGTTTGGTTTTAGGCCTCATCACTCGACTACTGGAGCTGTTGAATGTATTGTAAATAAGATTTTAAATGGGTTAGGAAAACACTAGTAATAGGTTCTACCCTTATCGACCTAACAAAGGCGTTTGATGTTGTTACCCACTCCATTCTCTTTGACAAGCTAGATTTTTACGGTGTAAGGAAAAAGAGTTAGGATTAATTAAAGGCTACCTAACGGATGGAATGCAAATGGTCACTGTGAATAATATTTTGTCTGACTTTCAGAAAATCTCTGCAGGTGTTCCCCAAGGCTCTGTACTTGGCCCCTTTTTATTTTTGGTTTTTGTTAACGGTTTTAGTTTTAATGTATCATCAATGTCTGTGCTTTATGCTGACGACTCAACCCTTCTTTGTTCTGATGCTGATTATTATGCACTTAACTTAAATTTAACTAACTCTCTGCAACAAGCTAAAGACTGGTACTTTGCTAATCAACTCATCATAAATGATGATAAAACAGATAATATAATTTGTATCAATAGAAATAATTAGATTTAAGTGATGATTTTCTTAAACCCGTCAAACTACTAGGGCTTGTTCTGGATTGTAAACTTTCTTGGAAGGCTCATGTTGAAAATGTCTGTAAAAAGCTTTCTAGAATCATTTTTCTACTACGCAAACTGAAATACTGTGTCAGCTTTGAAGTCTTGATAATGACTTATTTTGGACTATTTCATATACACCTTTGTTACGGAGCTCGCTTATGGGGCAGTTCAAGTAGTGCCAAAAAAAGCTTTTGTATGGCAAAAAAAAGACAATTAGATTAATGGCAGATCTTTTACCTCAGGAATCCTGTATACAAACTTTTAGTAAATTTAAAATTATGACCCTTTCCTGTGTTTATATTTTTCAAAATTTAATATACGTTAAAGAAAATATCAATGTTTTTAATTTTCATGAATCATTACATAGCTACAACACTAGATTTAGGCATAATCTTGTACCACCCAATGTAAGACTGACTAGTACCTATAATAGTCATAGTTTTCAGCAATTCAAACTTTTTAACAAATTGCCATTAATTATAAGAGAATTGCCTATTAATAAATTTAAATTAACTATATCAACTTGGTTGAAATTAAAAGTCTTTTACTCGAGTGATGAGTAAATGAAATCCAATATGTCTGATTTATCTGTTAGAGAATAACAGGGCCTGTATGTATTTTTGAAATTATTTTTACACTTTACTGTACTGTAAAGTAGCCTATGTTAATTTTTTTTATGACGAAACCTAATGTAACAGAATTGTTATTTGATGGCCAATAAAGATTCTTGATTCTTCTTAATTGATAATAAATCATTCACTCTCGTAATTATTTAATTTTGACTTGGATATTTTTTCTTGACCTATGCGTCAAAATCCGTGTCTTTCGGTGACTTCTGTGACCTCATACAAAAATCTGTGACTTTTCGGGGACTTCCGTGACCCGTAGACACCCTGTTACAGAGGACGAGCTCGTTGTCCTTATTACTTAAACTGAAGATCATCTTTTGTGAATACATTAAAGAATGGAACCTACCAAATCTGGCCTCAAACATCCCAAATATCTTGGAGACATCACCACAAAGGGAAGGGAAGTAAACATCTGTTGATGTGAATGATGATTGAAAACCCTTTTATCTTTCAGTTTTTGATTTGTATCCAATGAAAACCGCAACAGCATTTAGCTTAGCCATTAATGCCAATTTGAGAAGCAAGTACCAAACTACTATGTAAGTTCTGGATTAGGAAACCCCAGCTAAGCACGTCTTCCACAAGTGGGAATTTTCCTCAGGTTACCGGAAGTAAAGGGTTTATCAGGAGAGAAAAGGATGCAATGGGACAGGCATCCAAATTGACTTTTCAGAGGGCCAACTCCCAAGTTTCCTGAGACAGCTGTGATCAGACCCTCCAACTGGCCAACTCAACTGAACTGATAGAGTATCCATGTACAAAAGCCAGGGACCACATTCTCAGGTCTGGGACCAAACCCAGACGTTCCGTTCCCAGCCGCTGCAAATGGAGGAACCAAAGGTGAAAAGGGAAGCTTGTCATAATGATAAAGACTTAGCATATGTAATGACAACTTTATTTGCTGTACCCAATGTCAGCCTCGAAACTGTTACAGACCAGTTTTAAGGTTGTCCTGTGAGCACAATGCTACTAGGCTACTGATTTTCACTCTGACACGTGACCAACCTGTCGCAAGTCCTCCTCGGTGGCCTGCGCCGGCACCACCCACACCGCCGGGTAGCTGTCACACACCTCGTACGTCTCGTTGATGCGGGAGATCTTCCACATTTCATTGGGCACTCCCTGATCGAAAAAATGAATTATTCAATCATGATGTAGGGGTCAGAGGAGCACTGTATTTAACTCTGCATGCCGCTTAAACATTGTTTGTTCAAACATTAAACTACATCGTCTGTTTTTAAAGTTTAACTTTACTTTAGGAATTTCTCTAATTGTTATTACAAATCTGAACTTTAATGTTTAAAATACAATGTGATTTACAACTTATTTTTTCATCTCGAGTTAGATTTTAATGATAATGTTATACTTTTATGAAGTTGGTAAAAGCACAGTCCAACCATGATATATAAGATAACATGCAAAAATAAATGTTTGGGGCTGTAAATGAAATTGTTGCAACAACTCTTAGATTTACCCTGATAATTTTGCCCCCAAAACTAGTAATTTTAATTTAATGTTTTAACATGTAATTTATATGCAATTTTAAACACCAGCAATAACTGAAAATCCCATATTAGGAATTACATAGATAAGCCTATTAGTAAATTTAGTTATTATTTTAAAGAGAGAAAAACCAAATAGCCTAGTAAATAAATATATAATAGCCTATATTACCATGTAACAAAATTGCTTCATAATTAATATTAATCTATTTTAGTAATTTTATAAATTCCAAATTTTAGCTCTTTAGCAGTTTTTATATAGTGTGTATGTGACAGTGGGCATCAAGAGGCAAAAGTGATTCAGTGAACCATGACATGTGTGAATTCTTGCAACAATACCAGCATCTCCCTTCTATTTTAAAATGGCCAAGTCTTAACCCTACGAGTGGCCTATGTTAGACTTGGGGAATGGCCAAGCAGATTTGGCGAATTTGTAGACCTTTTTTTGAAAGTTCGTATAAATTTTAAATGAGAACTAAACCTAGCCAACCTCATATTCATTTTGTTCGGAAAGAACAGGGGAATCTGAAAATAGTAAAATAAAAAAGATCTAGAAAGGTAATTTTTTCAGCAAAGTAAAAAAAATAAAAAAAGTTGACTTTTTTTGAAATTTCAAAAGCAGCCCCGGTAAAACTTTTTCTTCAGATTTTGTATGGAAAATTCATTATATACATTTTGTAGGAAATTCAATTCCCTACAAAGAAATGTATAATATGTTGGGGAAAAAATTTTATTTGTAAGTATTATGTAAGTATATACGGAAAACCGCAAAACGTGTAAATTGTACAGTGATAGTTAGTACTCTAAAGAGGTAATGTAAATATGTATATACTAATAATAATATGTATATATTTGTAAAGCTAATGAAGTAAGGAATGTAAAAAAGTCATAAAGTTGATGGTAAAAAATTATTAACACATGATTAGAAGAATTTTTGAAATTTTAGGGTATTCGGAAAAGAAATTTCTACAGTATTTAGTATATAACTTTTTTTAGAAATTTATTCCTCCAAATACTATATATACATTTTGTAGGAAATTCAATTCCCTACACATAAATGTATAACATAATGGGGGAAACAATTTTGGTGGGGGGGTATGAAAAGTCTGGGGGGGCACACTAGGCTTCACTGGCCGGGGTGGTGGATTATCCACAGAGAATAGTGCCGCCTCAGAATGAGGAGGGGTGAAACAAGGCAAAACATCATCTACCGCCTCCTCATCCTCACTAAAAGGTTCGATATCAAACCCGGGAGAACTGAGATCTGTCTCCAACAAGCGGTTTATATCGCACTCGTATTTTCGTGACATGGTGCTAAAGAAAAACACAACTTTTTACAAACACTATTTCACACACTTCAGTAATGTTTACGCATAGTAAAATGCATAAAGATTACTGTTATATACACACACACACTTCACTAACACTAACACTCCGAAATAATAAAGGATTTAGTAATAATTCGAGACTTTAATAATAACACGAGAGCGCAAACTCACCGACAACAACACGCAATGGCGGCAACGACGCACTAGGTATGAGAGGAGAGAGCAGCCGGAAATAACTCTGAGGGCAAGGCTGCCAATCTCAAAAGCTATATTTCTTCCTCTTCAAAATGACATATTATATGACTAGTAATTATAACTTACACTGGATATAATTCGTATTTTCCATACCAGCTTATTGCACTGGTTGGCCATTTGTTATGGATTACAAAAACAGCTGTGTTCATAAAATCGTAACTTTTGTCCAATCAATATTTCGTTCTAAAAATCAATACCACAATGAAACTAATCTCTTTGGCAATGCAGTGGTACCACCCGCAACATTCCGAGCAGGGTAATGCCAAACAAGTCGTGTTTTACATTTTCCGAGCGTCGACTGCAGGAATGGCGTAGCGGCAAAATGTCATTGTCATTATAATCGTCGTGACATTGTTATACAACTTGTAAACGGTTCATTTATGTGATAAAATTAAAGTTCAGAATGTGATCTTTCGAATGGTATAAATATTGTTCACTTCTGAGTTGATTATTAGTGTTTTTTTTACCGTTACAAAAATTTCGGCCCGTACCAGCGCATTACGCTGGTGGTCACTTTAAGGTATCACGGGAAACCAGCCGTGATTGATTAAGCTGGATGGCCACTCATAGGGTTAAGATGTATTATATAGTGGGACATTTCCCAACATACTAATTCCCTTTAATTTAGTATTTGGGCACTAAAAGTCAATATTTTAAATAGGAACAGGAGCTACAGGCCTTATTTTACCCTTTGTAAAGGCCGAGAAGAGTTTTTAAACCTGTAGCGGAAAATTTCAAGTTGTGGTGAGATCAATCCTTGTTTTGTAAGAGAAAGCCATTTGAATTCCAGTTTTAGGCCACAAACTTTTATAGAACTTTTAAAGTAATTAAAGTCAAAAGCCAACTGTGTTATCAATCAAAAACTTTCAATCATATATCAAGAAGAATTTTAATTTTGAATCTTTTAATATCAAGTTGAAAAAATAGCCTACTAGCTATTTATTGAGAGCGTCATCTAGCCTCTAGATTTTAGAAGTTTTCCAGTGAACAATAATTTTACACCTGCTATTGAGCAACTTCTAATTATTCATATTCCAAGTCATAATTTGTTTAATAACTTTATTTCATACTATGTTCGATTATCAAGAATCTATTAAGCTGTATAAATGATCATAAGAATACAGTCTATCAGCCGCACAAAATCCCGATAGACTAAGAGCTCTTGTGAACCCTGAGACATTTCCAAAGACAATTGTATATTAATCAAATATCAAAGTAAATAATAGAGTTTCCCCGATTTTGTATCATATTCTCCTTAATGTTTATCCTATATACAAAGTGATTACAAGTTATTTTGTTCATCTAAAGAGTTAAGATTTTAATGATAATGTTATACTTTTTATTAAGTTGGTAAAAGCACAGTCCAACCATAATATAATACCATAGTATAATGTTTATCCTGCTTATCATATTCTGTTAGTCTCTTTCCACATTTTTAAAGAATCCCATTACTGCAAGTTTTAAAATAAATGTAGGCTTGTTTCTGTACCTCTGAGTTTTTATTGTTAGGCTAGAATAAGAATAAGAATAAGAATCCTTTATTGTCGTTAAACACATTTGTGTAATAGACAAAGTCAAATAAGTCGGACACGACTTGCAATAAATAATTTTATAACATACAATACTTCTACTACTAGGCTATATATACTATCATGTCATATATTGTCATATACTGTCATACTATACAGAGGTTCTTAGCGGCACACTTATTTAAAATCTTTAAAATCATTTTCACTTATTTCAAAAAATTCATTTACTGAATATAATGAGTGCTTAAGCAGCCCATTAGTCAAAGCCAATTTAAAATGAGCCATGGATTCAATATTTCTAATTTGAACAGGAAGCTTATTGTAAAGTTTCAGGCCAATTATCTTTGAACTTTTTGTAACTTTAGTCAATCTACAGAAAGGAACTTCAACATTATTTTTATGTCTTGTGTTGTGTTCATGAATATTAAACCTCTTTACTAAATTAACAGATTCTTTCTTAACATCTAATAGGACATTTAGAACATATAAACTATATACAGTTAAAATACTTTCACATATAAATTTGGGCCTACAATGATCTCTGTAGTCAGCACCAGCTACAATTCTCACAGCCTTTTTTTGTATTAACAATACATCCTGTGCCCCAGCAGAATTTCCCCACAGGCAGATACCGTACAATAATATCCCTTGAAAAAAACTATTGTAGGCAAGCTTAAGATAAGACTTGGGCACATTCCTGTTTAATGACCTTAATAAATAAACAACTCTTGAGAGCTTATTACAAATAAAATCAGTATGATAATGCCATGTTAACTTTCTGTCCAAAACTATACCTAACAATTTAACGCTACTCAACTGATCACAGATGTTGGATTCACTAGCCTTAATATTCTTATTACTAAAGACTATTGTTTGAGTTTTCTCATTGTTAAGTACAAAGCCATTGGCACTAAACCATTCAGATACACAATTAAGGGCATTATTACAAGCTATATTTACTGTATTTACATCTGGACTAGAATTAAACAAGGTTGTGTCATCAGCAAAACACACAGTCTTACATGGTACACTAACATCAATATCATTGACCATGATTAGGAACAGTAAAGGCCCAAGCACCGATCCTTGTGGTACCCCACACGAGACTTGGCATTTGTCAGAGAGCTGGTTATTAACTGAGACTATCTGTTCCCTATTTTCAAGGTAGGAAATCAAGAGTGATAGAGCTGTACCATTTATTCCATAAAACTCAAGTTTGGTCAATAGTGTCTCATGACAGACACAATCAAACGCTTTACTGAGGTCACATAAGGAAACCCCTGTATCAGTTTTCATTTCAAAATTTTCAAGAATGGCATTTACAAGATAAGAAACAGCTTGAATTGTGGATTTTCCAGCTCGGAAACCATACTGTGAAGCAGAAAACAAAGAATTGGATTCAAAAAAACTGTACAGTTGATTGTGTATAATTCACTCCAGTACTTTAGCGAATATTGGTACCAAAGATATTGGCCTATAGTTAGCAGGAAGGTCCCTACATCCTTTCTTAAAGATAGGAACTACTTTAGAAAGTTTTAGCTTAGATGGAAACATACCTTCACTGAGACACTGATTAAGACAATAGGTTAAAGGCTCTAAAATCACAGGTAATATTGACTTTAGCACATCACTAGACAGGCCATAAACATCACGGCTTTTGGAATTTTTCATAACCCTAACATGTTGCACCACTTCTTCACATGACACCATCTTCCATTCTAAGTTGGGTGGTGAAACAACTTTGGCTTTCAGAAGTTCCGCTGCTGCTGATGGGTCGCCTCCGGATTTCTCCGCCACTTCCAATACCGAGTTGATGAAGAACTTGTTGAAGTCATTTGGCTCAACAGGAATACGAGGTTGATACCTGTTAGTTGTTTCTTTGCGAATGGCCTCCCAAGCTGCCTTACACTTGTTGTCAGATTTATCGATGCAATCTGCCACGTACTGTTGTTTTGCATTCTTCAGTTCTTGTTTGTATTTCTTCCTGTATCTAATTAAAGCTGAGTGGGATGCTGAATTGTTAAGTGCCTTATGTTGATCATGGAGAGCTAAAAGGTTTTTTCGACTCTTCCTCAGGTCTTCATTGTACCAATTATGGCTGTTGGTTTTAGGCTTACTAATGTTTGAGTCACGCTTTTTTACTAGCGGAAAACATTCATTGAAACCTTGTTCAATTTGACAGAAGAATAGGTTGAAGGTTTCTTCAGCACATTTACCTAGAGTTAACACTGACCAAGAACACAGCTGAGTTTACACAGCTCAAGAATTGTATGTAAGTATCTAGCCTAGCTTCATTTATAGGCCTATGGTAAGTTATGGAACTGTGATGATTCGGACTGTTATTGTTTGTCATCACTGGGCATATGTCAAATATAACCGCTGCATGGTCTGAAATGCCAAATTCCTTAACTGAAGTCTGCTAAGTTCCATAATCAAGATCTGTTAACACATTATCCAGAACTGCTTTTCCCCTTGTAGGTGTGTAATTAGTAAAATGTAGGTTAAATTGTCTCATTAGCCTAGTAAGCTCACGCTGAATCGGTTTAGTACACTCAGTCACCAGATCAACATTATAATCACCACCTAGTACTAAGCGAAAAGTAGACTTAGTGCGTGAGAGTAGGTCTAACAGTTTTTCAAACTGGTTCAAAAATATCTGCACATCCCCATTAGTAGATCTATACACACTAACTAGGACGCATTACTTTAGTTTAGTTGCAGAAAGAAAGAAGAACCATAGACCACGAGTGTAACCTTACCCATAAACCTTTGTATTAGCTAGCAGAAGGCAAGATCACCGGTGTTTGTTTGTAAACAATCGAATAGGTTAAGTTGAAAGATAGAGAAAAAGTTAAATTAAATAAGGTTTATTATCAAATAGTAGAAATTCAAATTAAAAATAAATAAAAGTATAAAGTATAAGTATTTAATTAGATGTACTTTTTAATTACTTAGTTTTACAGATTGGTTGAAAACATCAAGAGTGAGGATTTTTTATTGTTAAGCTAACTTAATGAATAGATTATTCCTTCTTTCTCTACTTAAATTATTTACTTTGAGTTCTTTACTCTTGTCCTTCAGTTGGCATAGGCCAAAATTAAAAAACCAAAAAGGGGAAGTAAATATACTTTTTGTGTCTCTGTAGTTTGAAACTATCTGCTACATCTCAAAACTGTACAGGTGTTTACGTCTAGTTCAAGTTAAAATTGTAAAATTAATTAATTGTTGGGACCGTACTGTGATGTATTTTTTCAAAATCACTGCACTAAGCTTTTTAATTATAAACAATTACACAACTTACCATTCTTTTCAGTTCCGCAATTGGTTCATGTACATTCCATCCGTTCTCAGGGAACGTTTCAGTATATTCAAAGGCAAACAATGGCAACTTATGTGAGAGAGGAAAGGCATATTGCTGCAGCTTCTCAAACACATTACGCCGAGAATGGTTTTCCTAAAACACAAAATATTTGTAGGTTTGGATTAATAATTTTAACAAAAGCACAGGGAAGAGGTTTTTATAGGAATTTATTCTAAATGTTTTTAAAAGCTATTCAAGTCAATTTATGCAGCATAAATATGACAACTGTCTAGAAAGTAGCTTACATTTTAGGCCAAAATATAAGTAGGGACCTATAGGAACAATTATATTATACACTTGAAAGACACATTTAAAAATTAATTTTAACACAGTATTCAGATTTAAATTGAGGCACTAATCATAGCTGTACAAGCTACTCTGCGCAGCGGTAGCTCTTCTTCATCGTTCAGCGGATGGGAAGGAAAATGCATCCAGGACTTCTCGTGTGTGATTTCCCAAGTGCGGATGTTGTTGTGCAAAAACAAAATTTGGAGCTCAATTTTTCTCTACACTTGCTCTGAATTGCTCTTCTTGATCTTCAAAGAGTTTCACAATATCTCTCAGAGATTATTGTTGTCCCACATTCCAGAAAATCAACAAAAAGCCCATCTTTCCTATCCCTAAACTCAGTCGTCATGATCTTCCTTGCAAATAACGTTTGTAAACATTTTCTTGATTTTTGTTGGTGTTGGAAGTAAAATACAACTACTCCAGTAAATATTATATTAGCATATGACAATGCTAATCATATGTTTATATTTACTATGAAAGGTTTTAAGTTTAAATAAAAATGGCTTCATTGTTTTATCTTGATTATGTTTTGTATTAATAAAAAATAGAACCACTGCACTGCTTTAAATAATTTCTTTAGGTTGATGTGCCCAGATAATGTAATTTCTATTTTTTTTGTGATATTGTTTTTTTGTTTGATGTCTAATTAAAATGACAACGTTAACAAATCTTCCCCAACTAACTGATTCAAATTTTTCAAACTGGAAATTCAGATTGGAATGTATTCTTGATGAAAAAGGTGTCAAAGAAGTCACACAAAAGGAATACACCACTGAAGATTTAGATAAACTTCCAGAAAAACAGAAGAAAGAAACTTTGGCACAAGATGCAAAAGCTAGATCAATAATTGTACAATGTATCACGGATCGACATTTGGAGTACATAAAAGATGCCAAGACTGCATATGAGATGTTAAAAGCACTTAGGAACGTCTTTGAACGTAGGAGCACCTTATCAAGATTGTATATAAGAAGACAGCTCTTAACGCTCCAATGTGATGCAAATACAAATCTGCAGGACCATTTCATGAAGTTCGATGCACTGATTAGAGACCTCGAATCTACTGGTACAAATCTGGATGAAGATGACAAGGTATGTCATTTACTGTTGACTATTCCTAAGAAATATGATACAGTAATTACAGTCTTAGAAACGACTACCTCCACACTAACACTTGATTTTGTAAGAAGTAAATTGCTTGATGTTGAATTAAAACTAAATAATTCTCAAAACTATTCTAAACCACAGGTAGAATGTTCTTTCAGTATCAACTCGGGGAAAAGTAATGCAAACAAATGTTTTAAGTGTGGTAGCTTTGATCATTACCAAAATAAGTGTCCAAAAGGTTATCACAAAACTGAGGGGTCTAATAATCAACAAAATAGATATCAAAATCATTCTGGGGGGAGATCAAGAGGTAATTTTCGTGGTAAAAGGTGGAATAATCGCAGTAATCACAATGCTAATGTAGCTGAGCAAGACTCGGACGCTAGTATTTCATTCACAAATTTTACTGCTTATTCAACTACAATTGAAAATGTTCAAGAAGAAGGTAAAGTTAATTTTATTGTTGATTCTGGAGCAACTAATAATCTGGTTTGTTCCTCAATGGAGAAATATATGAGAGATGTCGCGGATATCATACCAATACAGTTAAAAGTAGCTAATGGACAAACTATGGAAGCCAAAAGACAGGGAAAACTGGTTGTGTATTGTAATCAAGGGATTAACAAAGTACCAAAACAAATCAGTATTGAAGCACTAATTGTAGATGGATTACCATTTAATTTGTTCTCTGTTCAAAAAATCAATAAAGCAGGTTTCAGTGTAACATTTGAACATGGTTGTGCTCAAGTAACAAAGAGAAACAACCTACTTTTCAAGTGCAATCTTGAAAATAATCTTTTTGTCGCAAGATTTAGCTTAGGGAAACCAAAACCGAGCACTGGCTTATCGTTGTCTTCTGATGAAGATCTATGGCATCTACGTCTTGGTCACCTTAATAGAAGAGGGTTACAATTACTTCGTCTGCCATATTCAAAGACTCCTTGTGACTCCTGCAAGAAAGGTAAAGCAACCAGAAATGTTTTTAAAAACGCACAGGGACCTCGTTCAACACGTATCGGGGAACTTGTTCACACTGATGTCTGGGGACCTGTAGATGTTCCAACTCTAAACGGTGAGCGATATTATGTGACAATTACAGATGATTTTTCTCATTTTTCACATGTATACATTCTTAAACATAAGTCTGAAGCTGAAAGTAAACTGATTCAATATGTAGAGGAACTGAAATCACAGAACATTAGAGTAGCTAGATTAAGATCAGATAAAGGAGGAGAGTTCACATCAAATAACTTTAAATCTTTTTGTGCAAACAATGGTATTCAGTTAGAGTATACTGCTAGTTATACGCCTCAACAAAATGGTGTCGCTGAAAGGCTGAACAGAACAATACTTGATAAAGTAAGATCTATGTTTGTGGATACTAACTTGCCCAAATATCTGTGGGGAGAAGCAGTCTGTTGTGCGATATATCAGTTAAACAGATCACCAACACGTGCTCTTAATGGGAGAGTACCTGCCCATATTTACTTTGGTAAATCAAATGGAACTTTAGACAAATTGAGAGTTTTTGGATCTAAAGTTTGGGTATACAATCTTCCAAAGAAAGGTAAGCTTGAACCAAGAGCAACAGAAATGCGGATGGTTGGGTATGGTGGTCCTGGTTACCGTTTATGGAATCCAGTAAACAACAAAATTGTAGTGTCTCGTGATGTCAAATTTAACGAAAATGATTACAGACACCAAACTGTTTCAAAAGTAACAGAATCAAAAGTTGTCCCACAGCTTAGTAATGAAAATGAAGAACCAGACAGTTCTGATGAAATTCAAGAACAAACTCAATTACATGGAAATCAATATGATGAACCCCATGAGGAGCAGAATCATCAAAGGAGTAAAAGGAAAACAACGTTTCCAAAAAAGTATGAGGATTACGATATCTATAGTGCTTATTATTGTTTAATCTCAACCGAAAATGATCCTTCAACTTATAAAGAAGCTATAGAATCTGGTAGTGAGTGGCAAAAAGCTATTCAAAATGAACTGGATAGTCATAACAAATTTCAAACTTGGTCAGTAGCAGATTTACCTGAAGGAAAAGTTGCAATAGACACTAAATGGGTTTTCAGGACCAAGCAGGATAATGTTAAAAAAGCCAGATTAGTAGCAAAAGGATTTCAAGAACAGTGTAGTTCTAATGTCTATGCTCCTGTTGCTAAAATGACTACTGTTCGAATGACAATTTCTCATGCACTTCAGAATGATTGGGAACTTAGACATTTAGATGTTCCCACTGCTTTCTTAAATGGTAGATTGGAAGAGGATGTTTTCATTAAAATACCTCAGGGAGTAACCGCGCCAAAAGGAAAAGTTTTAAAGCTCAATAGAGCTTTGTACGGACTAAAGGAATCGCCTCGTTGCTGGAACAATTGTTTCAATGAATTCATTCAAAAGAACGGATTGAAACGCTCAATGCATGACGTGTGTTTATACATAGGAGAAGATGTCTGGTTAACACTATTCGTTGATGATTGTCTTTTAACAGGAAAACAAGAGAAAATTGAAGAGTTGGCGAGTAAATTAAAAAGTGAATTTAATGTAAAAGATTTAGGCCGTATAGGAACATTCCTCGGAACTGAAGTATCAAGAAGTGGTGACACATTATCTCTAAGCCAAACTAAAATGATTGACAAAGTACTACAGAAGTTCAATATGATTGATTGTAAAGGAAAAGAAACTCCAATGGAAGTAAACTTTCAAGTTAATCTCGATGAAGATATTATAACCAATGTTCCATATCGTGAGCTAATTGGAAGTCTAAACTACTTAGCAATGATTTCAAGACCTGACATTTCATTTGCAACATCGTTTCTTGGAAGATTTCTCGACAGACCAACACAGACTACATGGAAAGCTGCAAAAAGGATTTTGCAATACATAAGTAATACCAAACATTTAACACTGAAATTCAAGAAAAGTCAAAACGAAGAATGTGTTGAGGGTTATGCTGATGCAGATTGGGGAAATGATATTTCTAACAGAAAAAGCATAACTGGCATTGCAATTTATCATTTTGGTAATCTAGTGTCCTGGACTTCAAAGAAACAACAAGTTGTTGCTTTGTCGACTGCCGAAGCTGAATATTTGGCTGCAGCACACTGTGCAACCGAAATTATGTTTGTCAGCGGATTGGCTAATGACTTTAAACAAGCAGAAACAACTCCAGTCTTAAATGTCGACAACCAGAGTGCAATTGCAATGATGAAAAACTATGAGAACACCAAGAGATCCAAACATATTGACATTAAAGCTCATTTCATCAAAGATATTGTCGCTAAGGGCATTGTGAAAGTTCTATATGTATCTTCAGATAAGAACGTAGCAGACATTTTTACCAAGTCGTTGTGTAAAGAGAAGTTTGTTAAATTCTCAAGAGCCTTAAGTTTGTTGTAATTTTGTGATGAGCAATTTTAAGTTTTATTATTCAATAACGGACTTAAAATTGAACGGGGGTGTTGGAAGTTAAATACAACTACTCCAGTAAATATTATATTAGCATATGACAATGCTAATCATATGTTTATATTTACTATGAAAGGTTTTAAGTTTAAATAAAAATGGCTTCATTGTTTTATCTTGATTATGTTTTGTATTAATAAAAAATAGAACCACTGCACTGCTTTTAATAATTTCTTTAGTTGGGAGTTTATGTACCTCCACTGGTCTTTTAGTCTTGCAGTTCACATGTTTAACCCAAGTCGTCTTCAGTTAAGATTCAATCGAGTAATGAGCTACCATATTTTTCTTAAGAATCCAGAAATGTCAATGATTTAAACCCACAACAATGTTATAAGGTGGTGACCCGTTCTCCATACAGGTATCTTTCAGATATAGAGCCAGATGTTTTGAATACACTATATTCAGATGACTGCCTGGATAAAATAATTTCATAAGAATACCATTACAACTTTAAAAGCCCATGGTTCAGAGCCCTGAATGTGGATGTTTTTCAAAACCCCAAAAGGCACATATAGAGAATAAGACCTTTTGATTAGTACTATATATTATTATAGTTTTTAGAGGCCAAAAATCACAGAATAAAAATCAAGAAATTATTTTACTAATATTGACGTAAATACCTAAATATACTATCAGATGTCACACCATTTTTGTATTTAATAATTTTAATTTCACATATGAATGAAGAAAAATAACTGACCTGTTTATGCCCAAAACGAAGGTTTCTCATATCTTTACAAAATAATTCAATTCCATAAGAGTTTTCCCCTCGACTTGATTGACCGCCAACTTTCTCAACTCTGCTAACCTGTAAAAAACAGCAAAGAATTATTTATGTATAAGAAGTTCTCATTCTGACCTTTAAAAACAAGGACAAGCACTGGCAGCTTGGGCATTTTCATCAACATAATACCCCAGGCATGGCAGTACTCTCTCCTTTCCACGGCATAGGACCTCCGCATATGAAAGAAGTCCATTTTACAAAGGTGTTCAGTTTTTTAATAGATTGCCCATTCATATAAAATCTCAGAGACCTTTTCAACTTTTCAAAAAAGACGAACAATTTTCTCATATCCCAAGCATTTTACTCCATCTCGGAATTTTTATTGTCGTAACATCAACATGTTTTGAGACCTCCACAATCACAAAAGTTTCTGGTTTGTAATTCTAAACAAATGTACTTATTGTTTTTTTTTCTAGACAAATGTAATCATCTTTTAGTTAAGCTTTGTATATGTAAGCTAGCTATATTTTAATTTATTAATAAAATATGACGATAGATAATATTTGATACACTGTATATGTAAACAAGTGGAACATGTAAATAAAGGACTATTGACTATTTAAGGTAAAAGTATAAAACTCTTCTGTTAACCAAACACGTAAACATAGGGTAAAGAACGTGGCTAATAAACCAGAGTAAATTATAAGTCATCTTCTGCAGATTTTTTAGGACTCCACCCCCTGACTTTCAAGAAAATTATTTTGCACCAACTACTGGACTGATGGAGCTGATTTTCGGTAGAAAAATAGCTAATACACTCAAGAATCAAGAATCAACAATTTTATTGTCATTGACCTTATTTACAAGGAATTGACAGAGTCAATATGCTTAACCTATTTAAATATTTATAGGAAATGTACAATAATATAACATTTGAAAAATACACATGATATCATAAACAAAATCAAAGACCCAGCGATACCACCAAACTCGTTATTGATATCTTTTGACCTAAGTAGTATGTATACAAACATACCCATAAAAGAAACATTATATATAGCGGTACTTAAATCAAACCTAATTAAAAATAAAACTTTAAAAAAGAATGAAATTGAAGATTTAGATAAACTGACAAAAATATGATTAGAAAAAAACTACTTTGAATACAATTCTTCCTATTACATACAAAGAGATGGTCTACCAATGGGTTCCCCCTTTCGGGATTATTGGATTATTAGCCGACATTTACATAAATAATTTAGAAGTAAATAAAATTATCAATGAAAATAATCCTTTGAGAAACAAAATAAATTACTGGTTTCAATATGTTGACGACATTATTTGTCTGTTTCAAGGCAATGAAGAAGAGACAAAAGAACTCTTAACATATCTCAACTCACTGTCAAATACAATCAAATTTACATCCGAAGTAAAAATTAATGAAATAAATTTTTAGATATAACTATTAAAAAATTAAACGGCAAACATAAATTTAAGATATACAGAAAACCGACGACCACTGATATAATAATACCAGTTGACTCAAACCACCCATGGTAAACCCATGGTGGCATGGAAAATGGCCACCTTTCACTCGATGATTTATAGATTGTTATAAGTGCTAATGGAAAGAAAATATTTTAAAAGAGAAAATATACAATCAAATACTTAGCTATAAAAAATGGGTATAACCCAATGATAATTGATAAAATTATACAAAAGAAAGCAAAAAATCTGAATAAAGAAGAAAATACAAGAAAAAAATCAAGATTGGGAATATATTTATTTACCACATAATACTGTAATAAACAAGGCATTTAGACAAACATTTAAGAATTAAAAATTAAAAATAGCCTACAAGACAAAAAAAAATTCCTTGGAAATTATAAATAACAAAACTACAAGAACAACAAATCAGAAAATCAAGTGATTACAACAAATCAGGAATTTACAAAATTAATTGAGGTAACTGTGAGGGCTTTTACATAGGACAAACAAAAAGAAGTTTTAATATAAGATTTAAGGAACATGTCCAAGCATATAAGTCAAGAAACCTTACAACAATGAAATCCAACTATGCAGACCACCTTTTAAAAGCAAATCACAACTACACCAAAATAGAAGACAATTTAAAAATACTTGAGTATGAAACTAATAAAGAAAAACTAAATGTAAAAGAAGATTTATGGATATATTTGAATAATAAAAAGTGTCCACAAAAACTACTGAACACAACTCACTTGAACCATGAAAATGCAATATTTGCAAAGATAAAACAAATACGAAGTTAATAAATAAGAACCAACATATATATAGAAAAATATCCAAAAGCATATGTAAGTTACTACACAAGACAAGTATGCAAGTATGCAAAATTTGAGACATAATATGTTAATTTTAATTTACATGTTTTGTTTTAGTTTTTAAGGTTATTGATATTTTGACTTGAAAATAGCTTAATAGACTGAAACTAGTCGTCAAAATATAAATTATGAAACTAAATAAGGGTACTTTGTTCTCATGATAGTAAAATTAATATATATATATATATATATATATATATATATATATATATATATATATACAAACACAGACTGTGGATCTCTAAAATTCAATGCTAACAGCAGCTTCTAAAAACTCACTTATGTCATAGAAAGGATTATTGTTTAGCCAATCCTGTAGTTTATTTTAAATGTATTAAAAGAAACCATCCTAGCAGATAAAGGTAATTTATTAAAAAATCAGTGGAAATCCACCACCACTCAAGACAGGTTAAGACCTACCCACTATCGAAACGTTCTTTAGGGCTCCACCCTTCTTGAAACAAAAAAACTTTAGAGATCAGAATCGTAAACTAGCCTTTAACATAACCATGTGAATCAACAAGCAGCAAATACTGAACCGATAGAGCTGAAATTTGGTAGGAAATAGATACTCTTGATAATCCAACAAATATGGGACCATACTATAGTCGGATTGCCAAATACGGTGGATTACCGAGGGTTCCGCGTGTTCTGTGTTCCACTCACCACTCCCAGGGGCACCTCCACGTAGTACGGTGGGTCTCGGTCGACGCTGCGGAAGTGCAGCTTGTAGTTGGTGACGGAGAGGATGCCCCGCGACGGGCCGCTGTAGGGACACAGGTATGTCACCTCCTTGGCCACCCCTTGCACCTGAATAACACCAAACCGAGTATTCAGGACTACCCAAATCAACAATTTAATTTATAAAACATATTAAAACATAATGAATATTTTATTTGATCTTTAACCCATTAGCTTAGTAATTTTATTATGTTTACGATAACCAACAACAGGCACTCTAGCAGCGAAATTTGTAACTAGTGACTGCGGGCAGCTACAGGTTCTCTCCTTTAGGGGCGTGGACTGCCTATTAACCTATCTAATGCCGCTGGTCCACTAGTTGTGGTGGCTCGGTGGCCGTGTGGTCTAAATCGTAGAAACACCTTGGTTAATTCTTTGTGAGTTGCACAAAGACAACACTTATTTCGATACTTTTTACTTATGTTTACTGTGTATGTGGCACCATGACTCTTTAAACTGAAAGAAAATAATATTTTAATTTAAATTCACCATTAATCAACTTAAAAACACAGATTTTCTATTCCAATTCAAACGTTTTCAAGATGACCGTTAAAAACGGAACCAGCTCGTAACTCTTTGCCAACGGGTTGGTAAAATTATAATTCAATTACTTTCTAACTGAACTCCCTTTTACTACTGTGGCATTCTTTTTAAAATAAGGGTAATGTACGCGGTGGATAGAAAGAAGGTCAGTGGCAACGGTTCGGCTATCCAGCTTCCCATCCTTTTACTCGCGACATAAAACCAATCAACACATTCATTCATTGCTCCATTCTCCTCCATGCTCTCACTGTGCACATCTAAAATGAATTAAGTAATAACAGCTAGTCGTCTAATAATTACGTCAATAACAAGTTTCCACAACAGCACTAGTCACCAGTGGTAAGATAGGTTTAGGTTTCTGACTATGATCAACACAAGCTCTGTCTTGAAGCTTGTATTACGTCAAATGTGGTGGCCAAATAACAAACTATACATAAGTTAACAGAATAAAATAGTTTAATAATGTTTTGGTAGTTAAATTAATGATTACACAAGCATCACACATCGTTGCACATCTTGCTGGCATAATGGTCAGCTTCTTGGACGTTGGTTTGGGATGAAAATCATAATTTAAAACTTTTATTTATTTATAAAACATATATTTAAACCATTTAATAATATTTGCATTTTGCATATAATTTACCAAAAGCAAAAACATTTAATGAGTAATATTTAAAATAAGACTATCATCTGCTTCAAACGAAGAATTTTAGATAAATTTAAAGGAAATATTTTATACCACTGCAAGAACAAAACTTCACACCATTAAAATATAGGGGTCACCCTAAAATTGCTACAGTTTGTTGGAAAAATAAAGCTGTAAATAGTTCAAAATAATTGTCATGTTTGAAGGGAACTTTACCAAAAGTTTGCATGGCTGTTTTCTGAATCAAAAAGCTATTTTCATTTGATAATTATAGTATTCATTTAATTTTAATTTTACATAATTCGTCTTATATATATCAAAATTTCCATGAGATATTTAGATGAGTGAGGTAAAATTGAATGAATCTGATACCTTTTCTCCAGGCAGAAGTGGCAGGTCATCAGGGCGAGACGGTGTGGTCGCCTCCCCAACACTCGACTGCAACAGAAAACCGAGACAAGGTGAATTTTCTGTTCAGTAGTCATAAATTAACCAAGTCATGAAATCATAAATGGCTGTTGTTGAAGTTGAAGCAAATCTGGATGTCACAGTAAGTTCACATGACTCTACAATGTAAAGACACTGCATAAAACTATAGCGAACGGTGTGTCATCAACAATATTATATCCGAGTAAACTTTTCTGGTAAAGTTTCAAATCCGTGTAGAATAAAATAATATTTGTTACTACGTGATGATTTTCTACTATACTTAGCTTAGTTTATTTATTATTTCCATATTATAACGATTAATTACAATAACTTCCCTTTATATTAATATTATTACCGGTGCTACTGAATGCCACTCCCTCATGAAACAGTTAGGAGGAACATTGGGTTAAAGAGTGGGTGCTATCAATCTGTTGTGAATGAGGGGGTGGGAGCAGTTGCAATTCACTATTACTGAGATTCTGAAGTGCATAGCAAAAAACGACTGGAGCTAGTGACTCGGCTATTTTTAATTAAGATCATAGTTACTCAATTTGGGCCGAGGAAGTGGCTTGCGTGTGAATATTTTACACAGAGTAGACTCTACCCTCTTAGCCCCGACCCCTCCAGAGCTCTTACCTCAAATACACGGTAAAATGCCAAACAGCTGAATTGTTAAGTTGAGGTTACCTTTAAAATGTGTGTTTTGAACCTGTCCTGAGATACTTCCATAATAAATCAAACAAATGAACTCTGAAATAGCAGCTTCACTGTTATTATTTATTATTGTTATTATTGTATGACATTATGAAAGACAAATGTTTTTATAACTTTTTAGAAGACATTCATATTACAGTAGAACTTCGATAGTTCGACAGTCTGTATACTTCGACACGGGCCGTGACGACATGACGTGACAGTAGCGGCGTCCGACGGTATCCTTGACGGTTCGCCGGTCAGTGTCCAGTGTCCGAAGCCCGCTAATTGTTTTCGCGAACGCCACCGCCTTTTCTATAAATAACTCTTCCTTCTCACCCCCTACCCCATCCTATCCACCCCCTTCCCCGTCCTTCCCAGTAAGTGAGTCAAGTCAGTTCACTCGAGATGCTGCGGGAGTTATAATTTTATTTTAGTTACGTTTATTTAATTTTTGTTTAGCTTTAAATTACTGTATTCATTAAATTTGTACTTTCTAAATTGAACTTGTGTTTTAATACTCCCTGTGTTAAAATGTTCCATATACTCCCTATAGTTCGACATTTCGATAGTTCGACACCCCTTTAGTCCACAAAGTGTCGAACTATCGAGGTTCTACTGTATTTATAAAACTTACGGCCACTTCAAGATCTGTGTTTTACTGTGTGAACAGCTGATTTACAATTAAATTCAACTAAAATTAATTACCGCCCTAAAATAAAATAATTGATTCAACTAATGGGAAATATAATAGACACAGTGAACATCAGGTGGGGGTGGGGACAGTAATCATCTTCTCACTCCCACCATACTTTCTTTCTATCTCTCTAGCACAAGTTCTCCAAAAAGGTTGCATACATGATGGCCAACTTTAGCATAAGGAAACTACAACAAATTCAAAAAGGAAATCAATCTTAACACACTTACCTGCGGGTAAAGGCGAATGAGAAACTTTGAAATGGTTGGTCTGTTTTGTAAAAAATGTCCATGCATTTTAAATGTTATATTACAAAGAAATCTAACCAGCAACTAAAAGTGTTGTTAGGAGAGATATTTTCTATCTATAGAGCTTTAAAAAGCCTCATGCAATAAGCTATTAATTGCAGTATGAATACGGAAAATTTGACAAAATAAAACTTATAACTTCCCAAATTTTTAACTCTTCTTTATTCTTAGCTAACAATTTTAAAAACACAAACTTTTGTTTTAGATAATTTTATGGAACTTAAAAAACGGTTCATCACGGGTTGATTGCAGCCAAGTGGTACGTATAATTAAGGCTCGGACCGGCGGGCCTCTGAAAAATAGTCACTTTATGAAGTCTCCTTTCCACTGGTCTAGGGATACCATCCGGGACTATAATATAAAACTCCAAATTTCCACATGCTGAATAACATATAAAATCAAATCATCTTTATTCATTGCAATACAATAGTACAGAATGGCGTCAATAATAGCGTAATCAATACAAACTTTGCAACTTAATACTAAGGTACATAATTTAATAACATTGTTATTTATTGCACAGTTTATTATAATTATATGAACTATTCAAAAAACTCCTCCAAAGAATATAAAGATTAACAAATCATAAATTTCTTTAACTTGTTTTTAAATTGATCAAAATCTGAGATATTTTTTAATTCAGCGGGCAAGGCATTAAAATACCTGATACCCGCATAACATGGCTTTTTCTCATAGAATTTTAATTTGTGTCTATTGTAACTAAAATTATCCCTATGCCTGGTGTTTTGGTTGTGATAAGACCCCAATAAGCATAGGTCATTTGAGTTCATTTTAACTGCCATAATCAGTTCAAAAATGTATAAGGTAAAAACAGTCATGATTCCTAATACTGGAAAATGTTCTTTGGCTGATTCGAGCCAATTTAATTTCAACATTATCCGTAGAGCTTTTTTTAAAAAAACTAAAATTTTGTTTAAATTTTCATTGGAGGTACTGCCATACATAACCAATCCAAAAGAGATGTGAGAGAGAGACGTTCAAAGTCTTGAACTACCAATATGTAGGTAATGTTAATTTATGTGGATGAGATTTAAACTAAATTACAATATAAAAGAAAGTAAAGGTCACAAAACCACCACATGCTACCACGCGTATGCTTTTGATTGAGCTTAAATCAAAATAAAGGGATATTAAAGATTAAGGGATGGAATACATAAGGAGATATTTGATTTGCAAAATTTAAGTATATATTTTTACAAAATATAATAATCTCCCCCACACTTGGATTTCAAATCGTTTCCAAGTACTTGTGGTGTAGTGGAGGTTGGGTACAGCCGATTCAAAAACTCATGTGCACAGTGATGTTATTTGAATGGCTCCCGCCAGTAACGTTGTAAGCGACAAAATCTAAATTTTTCAGGAAATGAAAAACAAATAACTGTAAAATAACAATGGAATATATGTTTATTTTTGTCACATATGTATTCAACAGTACAAGTGGTCATTAAAATAAATATTACAATAATATCTCATGTAGTAATTAAGTTATGACCAAATACGTGATTTAAGAATTGCAAAAACGATGTAAACGACAGTCGTTTACTTTACGACTTTTTAGGTTTAATGGCGGTTGCAACGTTATTGGGTAAACAAATTTAAGAGCTGTTATGTGTAGAACATTTTATTATAACACTAATAAATACATATTGTACATGTCCTAAAATGGAAAAGTCAAATATTTTCTATAAACTTACAACATAAAACTGGTTATAATCAATAAAAGTTATAGATTTACCTTGAAACTACATTTATTTAATGGCAAAATTAAATGAAACAAAAGATAATTTCGGTCCCAGGACTACCTTAAAACTGGTCTATACCAGTTTTGAGGCTGACATCGGGTAAAGCAAATTGAGTTGTCTTTACACATGGCAAGTCTTTTGGCTGTCCATTATTACAAACTTCCCTTTCACCTTTGATCCCTCCATTTTCAGCAGCTAGGGATTGGTCCCTGGGTTTGGTCCCTCCTGCCAACCTGAGAATGGATGGTCCCTGGCTGTTTAACATGGATACCCTGTCAGTTGAGTTGACCAGTTGGAGGGCAGAATGCGGGTCCCCTGTTTAAGAGTCTCATCCCAGCTGTCACAGCGGCACGGGGGTTGGCCCTCTGAAGGGTCGATTTGACTACCGTCCCATCCCACTGTATCCTATCCTACCGGTAACCTGCGCAATATTCCCGCCTGTGGAAGATGTGCCTAGCAGCTATGCTGGGGTTTCCTAATCCGTAACAATGATGATGATGATGATGAAGATAATTTCAGGTTAAAAAATTGTTCAAAGCTCTTGCACTAATCATTAAACTGTAATAAGAAGCTCTTCATCTCGTAACTAAGTAAAATACCTTTTGGGTTGTACCATCATGTTTTTTGGTGTACTGTTATTGTTACCATTGTTTGATATTGTCATATTATTAGTTGTTGTATATCATTAGTTGTTGTATTGATCATATCTAGGAATATTATTTATTTATATTGTTACTTATTGCACAAATATTTTACTGTTTATGTTATTTATTGAAATATTTATTTATAGATATTTATAATGTTGTAAGTAGTCTGAACCACTGTTGTAATTATCTTTGCCATGTTGTATAACATTGTTCACAAACTGTATACTGGCGTAAGCCGTTGAGAGAATAAAATAAAATAAATAGAATACAGCTAATATGTTACATTCTTACAACTAATTCTACAACTAATTGTTACATTCTTACAATAACAATAGGCATAATTAACATTTGGGGAGTGTTGAACCTTCAGACGGGTTTTATTAAAAAATGTCTAAAGTGGAAAGTGGCTAATTCAAACTTCTATAATTCAAAATCTGCTTTAATTTAAATTTGTTGTTTGGTCCTAGCATTTTCTACATAAACAATGTTTGACATATAGCTGTTACCCGTTGCGGTTTTGCCCGCATCACTACAAAGCGTTAATAAGATATATGTTACATTGTTACTGATTAAATGTCGCATCGTATTCCAAGGCAGTATTTTCAAAGATGCCCCACGTATTTCTGGTAAACGTTTGCCGCCATTGGGCAGCCTTTAGAGCAATAGCTCGTCTGCGAGCTCAGCTTCCAAAACAGTTTTTGTAGATTACTGCTCTGACATTTCAATTGTTTTCAAATTCTTCTGGAATTTCTTCTGCTCTATGTGCTGCCTGCCGTAGAGCTTTTTGAAGTCTTCTAATTTCAATTTGTGCTGAAGTTGCCTGACTTTTAACCACTTTATTAAATCGGGATTTTCCGAACTTTGAGACAAATTTGATCTACGTTTCCCCGGCATTATTATGATACAGGTGCTTTTCGTGATTAAATGTGCAGCAAAAGTGTAAACCAAAATGTAAACAAATAAATCAACTCAAAATCTTGTTGTAAACCTCAAATACAGAAAACCTGTTTTGATTATCATCTGATCCAGTAAATTTTAGTACCTGCAATATTAACAGGGGAAGTTTAGTGGCCACTTGGGCAAGGCCTTAAAGGGAATTTTTAAATGTGAATAGGCGGGTATGTTATTTTTATTTTAGGATATTAGCTTTCTTCCTACCAAATATCAGCTCAATCGGTTCAGTAGTTGGAGTGATTGAGCCCCAAACAAACAAACTCGTAAACTTTTAGCTTTATAATACTAGTATGATATGTGTGTGTAACTTACCTATTGCTACATATATTATATAACTAATTCCTAAGATTGCTTTAGTTTTATGATAAACGATGTTAAAACATTTTGGTTAGTTCAAAATTGTTACTTAGGCTAGGAGAATAGCGGCCATTATATAGCTATCAAGACTAGGTATGCCCACTAACAGGTATAGCACACGTGGCATGAGGCATGTTTTTAATCCCATCATGCATAAGAACTACATGAGTTATTGAGCAGATATTTAGAAGAAGATGGGTCCATCCCAAAAATCAGTTATGGGCTTATTCCAGTTCCAATGAGGCTCGGCCCTAATGAACTAAAAATTTACAAGTTAATCATATACTTACTAAACTGATTGAGAACAAATTTGGTTGGAAGTCAGCAGGCAATGCACCATAAGCAGAAAATGGCCTATACTTTCCGTCCCTTATGTCCTTTGCTCCGTTGGCCTTTAACATTTGAATTTAAACATCACTGACATTATTAGTTAACTGGACAGATTGAGCATACAATTTGTTAGGAAGGTAGTTAATACATCAGAATCAGAATAAAACCTACTCCTACTCCTATTCCAAAAATGCTTTAGAGCTATCCAAATGTTGGAGCTATCAAATTTATGGGTAAAGAAATGTGTTCTAATCAGGCTTCTTACCCAGAAAAATTTAATTGTCAACCGGTATAAAATGTTATTAAAAAAAAGTTTAAGATTAGGGGCTTATGGTTAAGTATCTGCATGTGATTTTTGTGAGAATAGAACCAATGTATACATAAATTTAACATAAAGATGTAAATGTTATACCAGTATATAAATTTCTAGATCCATTATAAATGAGAATTGAATATAAAACGGACATGTCCAAAATAAAAAGAAACTAGCAAATAAGCCGAGCAAATATGCTCGCCTTGAAGAGGAACCGTGAAGATAAGTAATCTAGGCATTTTGATCAAACTGACTGGCTTTTTATCAAAGTTTTGTCCCCCAGGTAATGAAAAAAATGTAACTAACTTTTCAAACATAACATTGTTCTGTGATCGCAAGCGAAGCTGCGACAGGCTACTAGTTAACATTAATAGAATATATTTTCAAATTTTGAATTCATATGGTACAAAGAGTTATAAAATGATTAGGCCTAATTCTGAAGTATGACTTATCATCATATGGAATTTTGGGGGCCCCTAAACCATTTGACTAATATCATAATAAGATAGAACTATCAGAACGGAAGCAAGACTATGATTCATTTGTGATGAGTTATCTAACTTTCTACAAAAAATCATCTCAGCTGGTGTTTTACTTCGTGTGCAACAGTTAATATAGGAATTTTTAAAGCCCTGATCCCCACGCAATAAAAATATAAAATGTCTGAAAATGTTTCGTATTTATCGTCCAAAAGAATCTAAAATTACTTCTAAACATTCAAATATGGCCTATGACAAATTGGCACTTCTGAATTTGTTTAAGAATGTTTTTAAAACTATTCACTGTAAAATGATATTGACTTAATTTTTTTAATACAAAACTTTATTTTTGTATTTTTTGAAAGTTTGTTTCTTGATGTACTAATCTATAGTACCGGTAATTGCTATGATGAAAAACAAATTAAACTCAATGCACAGTAGTATATATTTAGGTCAATAACCTAAATACGTACTAAATTTTAAAATCTGTCACCTAAAACACAACACTAAATAATGTGATAGAAATTTACAATGACAATCAAGAAAACAACGTTTACACTCTAGTTTAACAGTTTACAGCATAACTTATGTGATTTATGAGTATAAATAGCCTATTTTTAGATTTAGGTTGATTTATAGAGGGTAGTTGGTATTATAAACAAAAATTGACTGTCACCATTGCTCAGAAAAAATACAAAAACTTGTCAATAGGTTCAATACTCTACCCCTGGTTGTATTTTAAGGTAGGCTATGCTTAACAACAAGCCACTAGAGTTTATTAGTTTTCATCCCACCACCAACTTACTTTTAGATTCAACTTAGCCTCAAGAGCAGACACGATATTGCCAGAAGACGCAGAACTTGACGAACCATAGCTTTTGGAGGGGGAAGCTTTCGAACTTACCTGAAGCAGCATAATTTCATGGGTTCACCTTGTGTTGATAATATTATTATTCTAATTGATTTGCTTAAAAAGTAAACAGTATTTGCCTGACCATAAAACAGGGGTCTATCGACATAATATTATTCATGACGAACAACAAAATTATATGGGAATAAACAAAGTTCAACTAATTAGCCCTATTTGATAAACATGACACTTTTAACACCAGATTATTTATTTAGATTAACTACATCATTTTCATTATAAATTAAATATTACATCAATGTTCAAACGTAAATTGTGTCATAAACAATTTTTCAAAATTTGAATACAGGCCTACCTCAATTTACTGCAAAATTTCATAAGAAAATATTAGATATCAAAAGAAAAACTATCATACAACATATGGGCTTTTACAGTAAATTACAGTAAAATATCTTGACATAACTGGGTTTTCCAAAACATTAACCTCATTTAAAATAAAAAATATAATTTATTTGTTTCCAAAACAAAGTCAGTCTGGTCTCTAGTCTCAAGTTTTATGTTGGAAAATTAATGTTAGTCTATTTTTGTGTTTTAATCAAACTTCTACTGTACTGGTGTTGAGACATCATTATAAACCAGCAAATCTCAGTAACTGAAATACAAAAGTAACCTAACCTGGATACACCTTTGGTTACTTATACCAAACTACTTATGGGTGGGTGCCCATAAAAAAAGCCTTTGGCGACTGCTAAAAAAATCTTTAGTAACTACTCATCAAAAGTATTAGATTCCTAAGAATCGGTGAGTCTGTGATTACATTTATCTTGTACGGTCAATGCCACATCATTTTACTATACTTGGAAATAAGTTTACATATTATTTAGCCATTGAATTTCCAATTGTTTAACTCCACTTAACACGTTGACTGCTAAAGGAAAATAACAGAATTTTTCCAGAAGCTGACATTACATAACATTACACACACGCATACACAAAGGGCGCCACGTCGAAACTAAAACTGCGCAAAAAGTAACCTCACTTCGATACACAATGCTACACCTAAGTCGAGGTTCCCGTCTCATTGCTACGGGCAGACTGATGCAATATGTTTGTGTGTTACAAAGCGCGGGAAAACCCGCGCGCAGCTGCGGCGCGGCGATCGGGTGCGCGGGAATTCCCGCGCGTAGCACTCAGTGTTAAAAACAGGAGCAATTATCTTGGGGAATAGCCTTCTATTTGGAAACTTATCATTATGGATAGCCTCTGGGTCATTCAATTAATAAAGTAAAATGATTAAAATACCTGTTTTGTTAATTGCCTCCCAACTACAGTGGATCATTTGATGGAGCAGGCATTTTTAAACCTTCTATTTTGGAAACTTATAAACAAGCTTGAGCTACTTACCGAGTCTTGTCCAAGCTTGGAGTTCAATGAACTGGATTTAGAGTCTGAAGCTAAGGAATCGGAACTTGCATTTTTCATATACAGTGGTTCTAAGTTTAATAACTCAGAACTTGACTTCCTGTCCATTTTGGTTTAAACAAGAGAATGCAATGGCTGAAACAATAAAAACTTTGCCTCAATATAATTTAGATCTACCTTTGTAAAGAGTCTCACAAAGAGACGATAGAACAAGCTTAGTCAACTACCCCAGCAGGGAACATGCTCAGTACAATAAATGTTTTGCACCCGAACTCTCTCAGAACCTCACTCAGCAGCCGAGTACATACTGTACCAACAAACTACATTCTTGTTTCCACTACGTTCATAATAACAGCAGTTCAAAACTGCCAACTTCCAGCTTTCAAAGTCAAACTATGGGACTCTCGGAAACGATTGTGTTGTAAACAGAAATTAGAGTAACCTATCCTAACCACCACAGCGTGCTGTGTAAGTTTTTTGAGTCCAGTACAAAACTGTAATTGTTTACTTTTCATACAACTTACATTTCAATATTTTACTCAGTCCACAATTTGCACTTCCAGTTTTTAAATATTATTAAATAGCCTGCAATTAGACTTTGACTACTAAAAAACTAGTCACCAGTTTTAAATTATGTTCACAAAGTTCTAACAAAGGCAAGACTTGTGGTTTGAAATTGTTATATTTTATGAGTACCAGTATCTTTAATCTGTTGTTTATGTCTGTTGGCATCACTGACGACGGGCAACCCTTGGTCAGAGGGTCTGTTGGTACAGCACATGGCGGTACGGGGCTCAATTCGGGCCCGAAACATTTTTACTGAGCGGGTTCCCTGCTGGGACAGTTCTTGATCGAGTTAATTCAGCACTCCCCTCACAAACTTTACACAATGTGAACGTTCTGTTTGCAAAGAAAACTTCTTTGATGTAAAGTTTCCAATGGCTTGTTTTGAAAGTCGATAATCCATGGAAAAAGTATCCTTATTACACAAGCTGCTAAGTATTTTAAAGTTATTTATTAATTTTTTCAGAAGTAACGAATATGACTCCTTTCTGCTACCGACATCTCCTGCTGGGTAAAATTCAGTTATATACCAAAGTTGCGGAATCCTCATTTTTTGTCTTAATCCGTTCATGATAGTAAATTAATTGTAAGCAAGCTTTGGCTATTAGGTTTTTTTGGTTATTAATAGATTATAAGTTTACTACTGAAATAGCCTGAGCAGTAAAGACTGTATAACATGGGATAAAAAGCCAGAAATAAAAAAGGTGAAATACCCTGTACTACTGAAATAGCATCAAGAGCGCCAAATAAGGTGGGTGGGGGGGGGGGTCTGCAGTGTTGCCAGTTTGAGCAAAAGTGAATTTCCCAAAAAAGTTTATAGAATCCTGATGTGTTTTTCTACTTAAGAAGATCAGCTGGCTTGTATTATAAAAATACAATCTGGAATTCCGTATCAGTGGTTCTATAAATTTATAAAATTCATTAAGTAAACAAGGAGTCTCCAGATTGCATAGATGATTGCATATAGCGTATATAGATATACACTTTAGCGTATAACCCTGGTTACGATGCCGTGCCCGGTCCTGTGAAGCAGGCTTTATAACCTTCACTATGACAGCTGTCTACCACCATCGTCACCAAGAATTGTCAGGTTAAACAAATCTTAAATTGAGTTAAAATTTATCTGAACAGTGCTCGTATTTAGGAAAATAATTAGAGCTGGACTTTGCTGTTGCAATAAAATATTCAGGATAATTATTGTCTCCTTATCAAACAGAAAAATATTACGTGACGAATTCAAATATTTGTACTTTAATGTTGCAAGCTGTATTAATTTATTGTGTTTTAAGTTCACTAAAACATTATTTGTCCTAATAGGGTGATTACTGGCATATGATTTTGGAATTCCAGTACGATATATTTCAAATAATTTCAATACAATTTAATTCCAATTTAAAACCATATTTCCAATAAAATGTATTATGCAGCAACATTACATTTAAGTAGGAAGGGATCGAGCAAAAACAACCAACTCGTTGGCGCCAGCGCAGCACCGGGTTATTGGACCTGCGGGAGTATTAAACGGCCGGATTATCGAGACTCTACTGTAATTAAGATAGACATGTTTGTAGAGGATTCCGAGTTATGTACAGTCAATCCAGCACTCCAGCCACATTCGATCTTTGAAAATTTAAAATTCAACTTAGGCTATAATAAGTAAACAAATTGAATATTAAGCTGATTGAATATGTAAACGCAATATGTAGCCTGTTATCAGGACCGTAGACAAAGCGGTTTTCTTGGGATTATTTGCCAATGGCATGTGACGGGTCCTGAATTAGGCCACACTTAAGGCCTTATGTTCAACAGCAGTGTGTGGTGCCACTAATGTCTTAGCTACCCATGAAAACACTCAACAATTTAGCACCTCTTCATGAGGTTTTAAAGATCTCGATGAAATTGAGCGAGATTTTACACAGATTTACATTAAAGAGCTAATGATAAGAATTCCTGAACTCCATAGTATCGACACAACAGCGAGAGGCTTGATAAAGTTGGCCATTAACTTAAAAATGTAATAAAGTGGCATAGCCTATAAAATATTCAGCAAAATCACGTTTCGATAGCATTATGGTCGGGTGGTGGGGGAAAGTTTTTTAATCCCTAAACGCATGCTACCCAGTCTGCGCACATCAATGACGGAATATAGACTAACACCCTGCAGGCCTTTTGTTGACTAGAACATTTAAAATTTAGTTTGACTCCCTAGTGATTAGTGTCACAGTATAAATTACTGACACGACTCCCTAAACTTAACAATTTAGTAATCAGTACAGTTTTAAAAATACCCTAAATTCGTTACATTCTAGGTTAATTTTTCTGTTTAGCCTACAAAAAAAGCTATTAATAGGCTCAACTTAAATATAACTGGAAATATTTGTTTGGAAGCCAATTAACATAATATGCCTCAATGTACTAAAACATGTAATGTTTTAATGTACTGAAAGAACATTCCCCAGTTAAATTAAACCATTAAATATAATATTACCAAATAATGTTGACTTTACATACATAATAGCAATGTACACAATTTGACAGAAAGTGACAACCAAAGACATTAGAATGATGAAATTTGGATAAGATGGTTGACATGGAGTATAAATTAAACATTATCGTTAAGTGAGTATAAGAAGTAAATATATCTAAAATATAATCACTTAATTAATTAAAACATATATTTATTTTCAACTTTTTTTGTTAATTACCTATTCTGGCAAACTTGGCAAACTACATAATCTTTGATTGTGTTTTTGGTCCGCTCCGTCAATAGCCCTTTTGCCTCTTCTCCCGAATGGCCAAGAGTCATGGTTACGGCGTCACATCCCGACTTGCCAGATTTTGGCAGTGCATTGTACAGATGATTTCCGTTGCATTATATATAAACTGGTTTTATGTTTTGCATGTATGAAGCTTTTGTATCTGGCTTTGGAGTGGTGAGGGCCCCTAGGCGCACGCATTAGTAGCCTAAACTTAAAGCCGACCCTGGCGATAGGTACGGATAGATCAAACTGTAATATGCAGCTAGTGTTACACTTAGAGAGACTTCTAATAACAAATATTCCTGAGCTTAACATTTTGCATACGTGATCTAAATTATTTTAAAATGTAAGATTGCAGTCCAAAACCAGACAGTGACATTTTTAAGTATTACAGGAATAAATCTCTTCCATCTCCAAGCAATAAAGTCAATGGTTCAACGTTTTTAGAGTCATCGATATGAAAATCGACTATTTCAGGTTTTTTACAGTTTAAAAGTAGGTTAAATTGTTTGCCTGAATCTGGAACCACTGGAGTATTTTGTAAGAGTTGTTGTATGCCAAGGTCTCGAGATAGGTTGAGCAGATGTACAGCGTGATGTACCGTCCGCGAATAAACAAACGTTGGAAATAAGGCAGGAATTGGAACGGATGCTGGTAGGTCAGTGATAAACAGCAGGAAGAGAATGGGACCAAGTATGGAGTCCTGAGAACCCCATTAGAAATATCAGACGAGGCTAAGTTAGCTTTCCTTTCTTCGGGAGTCTAGAAAAAGCAACTGAACTGATTGTGAAATGAACTTAGTAAGGTAAGATGAAATCGATGAGTGAAATAAACCTCGCACGCCAATAAGACAAACATTTTTTGTATGAGAACGGTATGAGAAACCTAGGTATAAACTTATATGCTTTGTTCGGATAACGTCAGTCATATATGTACAACGTATGTGTGTATATGCATGTTTGTATATTAAGCTTGTTTGGTTTATTTTGTCAAAAAGTTAAATTGCACTAAAGATGATAGAGGTTAACCAAAATAAATAAACTTATAACTGTTCCGTACATATATAATATAGCTTAGAATCTCTAACATTTTGATTTTTGTTTTAGTTTTATACATTCCCAAATTGGACATTTAAAAACTGCCTCTCTGTCTGTTACAGTTCATAGGCACAATTTTATTCGAAGTGACTACGTACACGTCCAATGTAAAGGCAAATTCACATCGCTACCGCTTAGGTTAGGTTACGTTACGTTACGTTAGGTTAGGTTAGTTTGCGTTAGGTTAGGTTAGGTTAGGAGGTTTTCTGGCTCTCAATCTGTTTTAAAAATCACAGGAAAAGTAACGTACGGTGCATAATTTGGAACGGACGTGAACAGTAGCGGCACACATCAGACGTGTACGTAGCCTCTGCCAATTTTATTCATGTACCTGAGGAGAACGGCTTTACTGAATATAACAAAATCTTTTTCGCATTTTTTGTATATTCGAAAGAAAGATTTAGGCCTTTTCAAATCATCGTAAATTATTAGGACTATCCAATGTTATTCTTATAGAAATAATTACTCTATGATCACCATGGTGTAATACAGGGAGGTTTATTGTACGAAGTGACTGCATACACGTCCAATGTAAGGGCAAATTCACTTCGCTACCGCTTAGGTTAGGTTGGGTTAGGTTACGTTACGTTAGGTTAGGATAGGTTAGGTTACGTTAGGTTAGGTTAGGAGGTTTTCTGGCTCTCAATTCGTTTTAAAAATCACAGGAAAAGTAACGTACGGTGCATAATTTGGAACGGACGTGAACAGTAGCGGCTCACGTCGGACGTGTACGTAGCCACTGCCTTATTGTTATTGTATAACTGGAGGTAACACTGCTTCACAATTTTTGTCGAAAAAGCGAGCCGGTGATTTTGTCAGGTTGGTAACACTGGTGAGGCAGTTTTATCGTTCTTTGAACTATCCTGATTCGTTGTTTTAATCCCATAAGTGAATCTACACATGCAGATCACTGGAATAAAAAGTAGTCAAAGTTGGAACAAATTCATTTTTTCGTTTGATTTATGCATATATTCTTGTCGTGAAATGTGATAAATTATGAGCAAACAACAAGTACCAGTTTATTGATGTTAAAATCATGAGTAGGTATTTGTTTGAGTATCTTTGGCGACTCGTTCGATTTCAGCGAGAAGTTCTTTGCCTCACCAAAATTTGGAAAGAACGGCTCGCAGTTTAGTTCATCAGTGTTACCTCCAGTAATACCAATAGAACTCCTTGGTGTAATATCAAATAATAAAATGTACATTGGTTAAACATCTGACTTTATAAAAATCTAAGAACTCCGTGTGGAGAACGGAAGAGCGTTCGTGAATTCCGCACCGGGTCACCATAGTTTTGTCATGTTCAAAGTTACTCAGTTTACTCATTGTTGCCATTTACCTAATTTTTATTTCGGTTAATTCGATGCTGCAAACTCCATCACAGGGCAACCTAGGGGATTTAATACTTATTTCATCCACTATTGTAATTAATTATTGGTTATGATTTTACGGTATTTAATTTTTATTTTAGTTACGTTTATAAATAAAATGATATGAAAATACTTCTTTATTGAGGAAAACTTAGGACCTCATGGACCTTCTTTACAGTTAACCTGTAACCAACTAAAATTATTTTTTAAACTTAAATACAAATTGCAGTTAAAAGAAAAAACTAATAATTTATTAATACAATTTTCCCATTTACCTGTGTTTTCCGTGAAATAAAACATATTTGTTATTGTTATTAATTTATTTCACAACGAAATTCATGGTAATACACATTACAAAAATTGGTTCATGAACAAAATATTTATCTAAAGTTCACGGTATAAAAAGTTACAATCTTTTATTTGGATAGACGTGTTCAGATACGATCGTACAAGTGATATCGAGTTGATAATATTACTGATTTTAGCGAATTTCCCCTATAGGGAAGAAGCTATTACCGTAGTCGGCATGGTAATACCTAGGCCCGGGACCATGATAACTTTTAGTTTTGAGGTCCCCAGACCCCAAAAACACTCTTCGTTCGAAACTGTATATATATATATATATATATATATATATATATATATATATATATATATATATATATATATGTGTGTGTGTGTGTGTGTCCGTGGGTGCGATAACTCTCGTACAAAAGGTCCGATTTTGATTAAATTTGGTACAAACGTGTAAAGCAGCATTTATGACTTTAAATCCGAAAACCAGACGGATCGAGCTATCCAAAGGGGTATTTTGGGGGGGTTTTGTACCTAAAAAATGGGTTTTTTGAGTTTTTTACATACAATTTTTGAAAAGGTAAAATTTTATTTTTTCCCATTGCAATCAGCTTAAAAAGACGCACAATTTGATGTTTTAATCATTGCTCTACTTCAATTCGTTACTGAGATATTGAAAGTGCTAAACACAGTACGTTGTCCAATGTTATTCTTATGGAGGATAAGAAAAATTGTATATCTTGCTTATTTAACAACTTATCCTGACGAAACTTGGTATATTGCTTCATTTCATTGTGGTCTATTGATATTTGCACAAAAACCCATTTTTTTGCCGATAGTTCCCGTAGCAGCAAACCTGCACATTCAGCCCCATGTTATTCTTATGGAGAATAATTAACGTGTTATCTCCTTTAATTATGAACATGAATTAATAGAACTTGGTATGTGGCTTTACCTAGTTGAGTTATATTGATATTTGTATAAAAGCCCATTTTTAGTGTTCCTTATTTCAGCAAACCTGCATACTCAGCCGCCATGTTATTCTTAAGTATAATAATTAAAATGTCATAAATCGTTTATTTATGAATGTATATTGATGAAATTTCGTATGTGGATTTATGTGGTATTAAGATAAATTAATATGCATTGGAAATTCGCGGAGTATGCAGGTTTACTGCTACGGGGGTATTTAAAACTTGTTAGCTTAATTTCTTGTCAAATTTTCTTGATGTACAGAATTATTTATTAGTGAATTTCCTTTGGAAAGTGAACTATTAGCATGACCCGCACGGTGAAACTTAAGCCCGGGACCACCATAGAAGTTCCTAACGTGACCCCCTGAACACGTTTTGGGGGGTCGTTCAAAATTATATATATATATATATAGACATATATATATCTATATATGTGTTTACACTCTAGCGGTCGCAATTTTTGTCCGATTTACTTAAAATTTGGTAGGGACGTTCCTTTCTGTAATCAGTTGGACAAGTTCGTTGGGCAAAACAATCGGAAAACTCTAAACCCCTTTTTTGGGGGATTAATCTTTAAAATTTCGAGTTTTTGGGCCCAAAAATGGTCATAAAAGCCCCAGATGTAAAATAAATGCATGTAAAAAGATGGGAATTAGAGAGGCGAAAGTTTTAAGCCCTCTCTCGTCATTCTAGCATAATATTTACCGAGTTATTAAAGAAAATGTGTTTCGACTAAACACAGTACGTTGTCTTATGGGGGTTTTACACTAGAAAAGCCTGTTATTCCTTTGTTAGAGTACTTTTATCCCTACTTTCAAGCCTGTCTGGACCTTCTCCTAACCTTATATTGGGCAAAATTGTATTCCCAGCTTTGCAAGTAAATGAAACCAGGAGTATTAGAACAGCCAAAAAATCAATGTTTTTAGATTTCAATAAAAATTGGACAAATGTATGTTTTTACACTGATTTTGAGTTTTAAAAGGTTTTATTTGGAAATTCACTTCCCTCACGTCAGCGTGCTGCGTGCGAACTCGTTTTGCATTAAAATCATTTGATGATTTTTTATCGGTATTATAGTTAGTTTCTTGTCTGCATAATACCTGATTTCTGATTTATTCGGCTAATCTTAACTATTTGTTATCTTTTTCTTTCTATTAACAATTTTTATTATTTGGCTATTGCTATAAATCTTATTTGGTTTGTTGAAATGAAAGGAGATCTGTCTTGGAAAAATGCAGGCAGACTAATTATTAATGTAATAATGAATTCGCCAAATGACACAAATATCTCAACGGTGAGCTTTGCGAATTGCGAATCGTGAATTCGGTCGTCATAAGTTATCAAAAGACCACATCAATAACCAACACGAGAGAAAAGCGAGTAAATAATCTGAATTCTTTTGGAAGGATGGCGGTTAAAAATGTAACTGAACAAACTAACTGAAATACCTCCAGTAAAGTTTGACCTCTGGTAGTGTACAAGCTTTAAAAAAACCTTTGGTACAGGTATATTTACTGTGTCCTTTCATCAAGCGAGAGACGTTACATTAATTAAACATTCACTAAACAGCATATTTAATAAATTTTATTTTTATTATTGAGATATTTATTCTTTGTTACCAATGCATCGAACGTACATTGCCGTGATGCGCCATAGTCTCCATAGTGGGCGTCCGAGGCATTGACACTGGCCAGGGACCGCTAAGTATGGTAATTGCGGCAGGGGATGTTTGCATTAGATAGCCCAACAACTACTCAAGCTTACCAAAGACAATACGGTTTTTGTTGGTGGTTTCCGTAAATATTTTCTAATTAAGTAGAGGAAAAAGTGAGTCCGAGAGGCGAGGTTGGTGACCGGAGTCACGGGCGAGTGGCGGCGTTCTTGCGATCGGTTCCCCGTCCCCGCCGCCGCCGCCCCCAACCGCCGGCGCCGCCCCCCAACCGACGCCCCCGCCAAAATCAACATCGCAGGCTAAATTACACTTGGCGATTTAAAGACTCAAGTTGCTTGAATTCGGGCAAATAAATATGTTTTCCCTTTGTGATTACCCAACTCATATACAGTCCTAATAGCATTGAATAATGATTCTAGTTTATATTGCGTTGTCATTAAAAAGGTTAGCTTTAAACAGCTGTTCTTGCTTCTTTACTGCGTTTTAGCGAATTTCCCCTATAGGGAAGAAGCCTATAAAAATTTCGCCTATGGTTCCCGTAGCAGCAAACCTAGTTACTCTGTCCCCATGTTATTCTTATGGAGTATAATTAATACGTTATATATCGCTTATTTATGAATGTATATGGATGACACTTGGTGTGTGACTTCAATTAGATAAGCTCTATTGATATTTGTATAAAAACCCATTATTTTGTGTTCCTTGTTGCAGCAACCCTGCTTACCATCCCCATGTTATTCTTATGGAGAATAATCAAAATGGTATATATCGCTAATTTATGAAAGTATACTGATGAAACTTAGTATGTGCCTTCACCTAGTTGAGTTATAATGACATTTACATGAAAACCCATGTTTTGTGTTCCTTGTTGCAGCATACCTGCTTACTCAGCCCCATGTTATTCTTATGGAGAATACTTAACATGTTATATATCATTTATTTTTATGAATGAATATTGATGCAACTTGGTATGTGGCTTCACCTAGTTCAATTCTATTTATATTTGCATAAACACCAATTGTTTGTGTTCCTTGTTTCAGCAAACCTACGTACTCATCCTGAAACAAGGAACACAAAAAATGGATTTTTATACAAATATCAATATAACTCAACTGGGTGAAGCCACATACCAAGTTGTATTAATTCATAATTAAGGGATACATAATATTTCACTTATTCTCCTTAAGAATAAAATGGGGTTGAGTACGCAGGTTTGCTGCTACAGGAACTATCTCGGTAATTTTTTTTGTGCAAATAACAACAGCCCACATACAGATGAAGTTTGGTTGGTATACGTTCATAAATAAGCAAGATATAAAATGTTTCTTATTCTTCATAGGATTAACAATGGATAACGTACTGTATTTAGCACTTTCAGTATCTCTGGAACCAATTGACGTAGAGCAATGATAAAAACACCAAACTGTGTATTATTTTAAACTGAATTTAATGGTGAAAACTAAAGTTGGATACCTATACTAAAATATTATACGTAAAAAGCTAAACAAAATTTTGGGGTACAAAACCTCCCAAAATACCCCTTTGGATGGAGCGATCTGGCTGGTTTTCGAACTTAAAGTCATAAATGTTTCTTTACTCGTTTTTACCAAATTTCATCAAAATCGGACCATTTGTACGAGTTATCGTGCTCACGGACAAATATATATATATATATATATATATATATATATATACATATATATGGTAAGACCTAGGCCCCGGACCATGATAACTTTTCGTTTAGAGGTCACCAAATGCCAAAAACACCATTCGTTCAGAACTGTATATAGCCTCTATATATATATATATATATATAGGCTATATAAATATAACCTATATTAGCTGATCAATGTAAACTTTCCAAAACGTACGGCTCTACCTTTGCTAGACTCCTGAGCATAGATCGGGACATCATCTAGTTTTTATTAGCGAATTTCCCCTATAGGGAAGAAGGTATTACCGTAATCGGTATGGTAAGACCTAGGCCCCGGACCATGATAACTTTTCGTTTAGAGGTCACCAAATGCCAAAAACACCATTCGTTCAGAACTGTATATAGCCTATATATATATATATATATATATTGACTACCAAAATAAAATATAACTCCATAAGATTAAAATTGAAACTTTGAAGGCCTATGGGGCGAGCCCTGAACGTGGATGTTTTCAAACCCCAAAAAGGAATATCTAGAGAATAAGAGCTTTCGACTGAAACCAAATATGTTTTAAAATACCCCGTAGCAGCAAACCTGCGTACTCAGCGAATTTGAAATGCATATATATGTATCTTAACACCACATAAAGCCACATACCAAGTTTTATCATTATACATTCATAAATAAACGATTTATGACATTTTAATTATTCTCCATAAGAATAACATGGCGGCTGAGTATGCAGGTTTGCTGAAGGAAGGAACACAAAAAATGGGGTTTTATACAAATATCAATATAACTCATTTAGGTAAAGCCACATACCAAATTTCATTAATTTATTTTCATAATTAAGGGAGATAACACGTTACTTATTCTCCATAAGAATAACATGGGGCTGAGTACGCAGGTTTGCTGCTAAGGGAGCCTTTGGTAAAAAAAATGTTTTTTTGAGCAAATATCAATGGTCCACAACCAGATGAAGCCGTATACCAAGTTTCGTCAGTATACGTTCATAAATAAGCGAGATATAAAATTTTTCTTTTCCTCCATAAGAATAACATTAGACAACGTACTGTGTTTAGCACTTTCAATATCTCGGTAACCAACTGACGTAGAGAAATGATCAAAATACCAAATTGTGTATTTTTGTAAGCTGAATCCAATGGTAAAAACTAAAATTTGACTATTTCCAAAATTATATATAAAAAATTCAAAAAACCCATTTTTGGGGTACAAAACCCCCCCAAAATACCCCTTCGGATAGAGCGATTTGGCTGGTTTTCGAACTTAAAGTCATAAATGTTGCTTTACACGTGTATACTAAATTTCATCAAAATCGGATAATTTTTACGAGAGTTATCGTGCTCACGGACACACACACACACACATATATATATATATATATATATATATATATATATATATATATATATATATACCCCCGTAGCAGCAAACCTGCGTACTCAGCGAATTTCCAATGCATATATATGTATCTTAATACCACATAAAGCCACATACCAAGTTTCATCAGTATACATTCATAAATAAACGATTTAAGACATTTTAATTATTCTCCATAAGAATAACATGGCAGCTGAGTATGCAGGTTTGCTGAAGCAAGGAACACAAAAAATTGGGTTTTATACAAATATCAATATAACTCATGTAGGTAAAGCCACATACCAAATTTCATTAATTTATTTTCATAATGAAGGCAGATAACACGTTACTTATTCTCCATAAGAATAACATGGGGCTGAGTACGCAGGTTTGCTGCTATGGGAGCCTTGGGTAAAAAAGTGTCTTTTTGAGCAAATATCAATGGTCCACAACCAGATGAAGCCGTATACCAAGTTTCGTCAGTATAGGTTCATAAATAAGCGAGATATAAAATTTTTATTTTTCTCCATAAGAATAACATTAGACAACGTACTGTGTTTAGCACTTTCAATATCTCAGTAACCAATTGACGTAGAGAAATGATCAAAATACCAAATTGTGTGTTTTTTTAAGCTGAATCCAATGGGAAAAAATAAAATTTGACTATTTCCAAAATTATATGAAAATAATTCGAAAAACACATTTTTGGGGTACAAAACCCCCCCAAAATACCCCTTCGGATAGAGCGATCTGGCTGGTTTTCGAACTTAAAGTCATAAATGTTGCTTTACACGTTTATACCAAATTTCATCAAAATCGGATAATTTTTACGAGAGTTATCGTGCTCACGGACACATATATATATATATATATATATATATATATATATATATATATATATATACAGTATCGAACGAATGGTGTTTTTGGGGTCTGGGGACCTCAAAACGAAAAGTTATCATGGTCCCGGGCCTAGGTCTTACCATGCCGACTACGGTAATAGCTTCTTCCCTATAGGGGAAATTCGCTAAAATAGTTTTAAGGGTCAAAAATCGCCGAACAAAAATCAAGAAATTCTTTTAATAATATAGATAGAGGTTTTTTATATAAAATGATAAAATAGGTTATCACCCCCAGAAAATACATTTTTAAATGCATTTCAACACTGAACGCTTTCGATCGATCAAAATTGATTAATCAGTGAATACAATTTGTTTTAGCAACTCTGTAGCAGTTTTAGCTATTTTTCCTAATGGGGAATATTACAGAAGACGTGATTAAGCCGGGGACTATGTTCCTTTTCGTTTGGAGATCCCCAGAACTAAAAAATCAACATTAGTTAAGCTTGTATGGATATGTAAAAACCAATACCATTATATAAATTGTTAAAATGTCCTAAAAATAGTAGAGATTTAAATCATGGATCCTAAGATGATAAGTAAGGTGATTTTTGTTCAAATAAATTTTTCCCTTAACCAATTTCAGTATTTGAGGTATTAAACAAATTCCCTTCTGTATGATTCGTAGAATTTTGCATAGAGATAAAGGTTTTCAATTTTTGATAAAGTGTATTTTCATTTTGCGGGAACTATGGACCGGCCACAAAGTTCGGTTTTATATCTAAGGATAACATGTCAAATAATTGTAACCAAATTAATTGTAAAACTTTTTATGCAATAAAACAGGCAAATAGTGAGAACAGATTTGTTACAAGCTTTAATCTGAATTGCAAAATACAAAGAATTGTAACCTTTCCTTATAATCATATTGGAAGATTATAATTAGCGTAAGAGAACCCAATCTTTGGGCATGAAATTACATTGAAATGTTTTCAACAATTTCAGTATTATTTCTCGAATTTATTTTTAAATAATAATATCAATTTTTACGTACAATTTCTAAGAATCAGCCTTAATTTGTGCAATGGTAAAGTCTAAACGAAACAAAATAGCTCAATATTTCTCTGACGCTCGTTCAAAGATTTTTGGGATGCAAGTCAGCTTATATAGTCGTACGTAAACCCATAATTACTCTTCAAATCCAAAGTACTGTACAAGAAATCTTCACATGGGATATAACTAAACAACTAAAGCCTGAAGTTAGTTTCAAATTTAAGATATAAAAAGCTAAAATGCTGTAAGATGGTGGCAAATGGGATATTTCGAGCAACATCGGTTGGGGTTAGACGCAAATACTAAGATCGCCTCGAGGTAATACCATCATACAAAACAGTCAGATGGAACTAGACGCATGATCAAAATCTGAAAACTTAAAATTCTGCAAAATTATGAGTGTGAAGAGAGGACAGCTGTCAACAGCTCGTTAGCTGGTCGATGCCCCAGAGTCATCAGCGACAGCAACAGCGACAGAACACCGCCGGAAGCCGCTGTCAGGGCTGCTTCGCAAGACATCGTGTTCTGGCTGTGGCATGACGGGCAACACAAAACACAATACAGAACAAAATGCTGTATAGTCAGGTATCAAAGTGGGGGAAGGTTCGCTAATCCCAGACTGTGGAGATTCAGAGACTGGCTGTAGTCTCCTCGTTCTAGAATGGATGGTTTATTCGTAGTCCATTCGTAGGGGTGTCCGTGAGGAACCGGTCTTTAGTCTTGATCGTTCCTTCTCTACTCCAGAAAGGGATACTTTGGTTTTACTTCAGAGCCTTTGACCATTGACAATATATACACTGAAGGAGACATCCTACCTATATGGCCCCAGCTGTCCCACTTTTAGTGTTTGCCAGAATTTGAAGTGGACATAGTTTGATTAGGTCACCGACAGATTGTGCTACTGTCAACTATTTATTTTAGTTATTTACGTTAACTTGTAAAATATCTCCACCCCAGAAATGAAGTGATAATCAACTTATTGTAAAAACGAGAGCCGATTTCGGGATTTCAAATAATAATAATGCCGGTTGGGAAACAAAATTACTATTTATTAAACTTTACAATCAACTTTACAACTTCTGATTTAAAACAATTTGAACGTCATTAACAATAGGTATATCCGCGGTTAAAATACAATAATTAAGGTTACATTAAATTTAGAAAGACAATGCCAATTAATAAATTAACAGGGAGAGGCGGCGCGACGCGTGTTAATTACATCGTCACATCTTAGGGACTGGGGCCGCGGCTCTTGTCTCCTTCGCCGATGCTGAAGCTGCCCATCCAATCAGAAACAGTTTCGCACGAGACGTCACGGGAACACTTCATTGACAAGTGCTGCAGCCAAACGATCACTCACGCCGTTACTTAAACTAAGAGGCACGGGAATCGTGCACTGAGGCCAACGCAGAGCGTCAAGTTGCTGACGCCACGCATTCTTGCTGATATCAACGCCCGGCCGGGCCCGTGGGAGCGTCTAAGTTGAGATTAGCTTGGAGCAAATATCCTAGCGTCTGGTGGTTCATTTTATATTTTGTACCAGCCAACTCTTCAAAATGAAATAATGAAATTAATGTTTAGAGCACCGTTCCTCCTTCCAATTATAGGTTTTAGTGACGGTAGAAATTTAATTATTGGGAACGGTAAATTGTAATTATTTAATTACAGTGTCGTATTAATGGCTTTAAATAGTCTAGGGATTTTGGGCCGTCACATTATGTTTTCTTCCTAACACACCAACTGTTGTTTTACCCCTCCTTGAGAGGATAAGTAATAGTGGACAGCAGTATACTCTGATGGTGAGAACTAGGCTGCGTCGTCTTTGAATCCTGCATGGCACACGCAAAACTAGGGACAGATTTCACAATGGCAATGAGAAGTCTGCTTCTGTATATATAGTCAATGCTTTGACAATACGAATTCACTTTTCGCTCTTTTATCTAGCAGTCAAGGAGAGAGCGTTTCTTACGGTCATGACTGATATTCTACGCGTATATCTGTAATGGTAGTTTTTTTAGTCTATATAGATTTGTCAGGATTTAACCTTTTTGTGTATTTATACGAACAATAGATACATGAGGAATATTCTTTAATCGTCTACGTAACCAAGACGTAGACAATATTTTAATATGAATATAAACGAACTGTGAGTGTAGAACGAATGAGATTCCTTGTGTAGCGTTGTTACTGACTCGCTGATTCTTAAACCAGAATCGTATATTATTAAGCGGATCATACAAATTCCATTGTAACATTAAAACCACTTGTAACTTCCATTGTAACATAACATAGATTAGCAGCAAAGTGTATTTCACAATTTAATTGTAATGTTGTATTACTGTAGTTATCGGTCTGTGTAGTTAGCTGCGTCTCAAATTAGCTGACGCTTATATTTTGTTGATTTTCTATACTTACAACATGTATCCAGCAAAACTTATAGGATATTAGTTAATTATCATAAACAGTGACGTGTGTATGCTTTATTATGATTACATCATTTCAACAGTTTGCTGTTCAAAGAAGTCCTGAATGATCTGGACGTGTTATTCGTCTGGTGGTGGTACTCTATTTGTTTCGTAAGAAGATCACGATTTGTCAGTTTAGACAGTCATAATATACGATGAACCATCAGGACAAATTAAAGTACGGAATGTATAGAGTGGTCAGGACGGTTGATGTTTTAAACTCTCAGGAGAAGAGGCGAAGTTCCGAAGTAATAGTATTTATTCTATGGCAAGAGTATTTTTTAGTTCACAAGTCAGTGAACTATAGGGTTACCATATTCTCTGGGTTGAAAAAGAGGACCCGTTGAGAGACAGATTAATAAGTCGCGAAAATATAACCCCCTCCCCCAATTCAAGTACAAAAGTCGGGTAATTAGATGTTTTAAATTGAAAGTTATGTGTTTTGATCTTTCTTAAAATCACAAAATTAATCTTGGTGGACTTTAAGCTGCCAATTTCATAAAAAGTGCATTTCTGTTGGAATTGCAACTAATTAATTAATTTTGCAAATAATAAAACTATCTGCCGAAGGCCGCACTTCTTAGGCATAACCGCATAACCTCACTCAAGACTCAGACTCAGCTAGACATGCAGACGGTAGACTACAACAGTGGCGATAAACACAGCGCAACGTCAAAACATAAACAACAAATACGAACTATTTTCATTAAGTAAGAACTAAAAATTACATTTTTATAACAAATTAATTGGTTTTTGTAGAAAAATAAAGATTTTATACCTAACTTTAAGAAATATTATCTTTAATTAAGTTGATAAAAACGTAATTCCCAAAATTCAGTTTGCTGCTTGTAAAAACCCGGACTAATAGTAGATCTCCCAAAAATCCGCCCGGACGTTTTCGAATGATCCAAAAAAAGGACATGTCCGGGGAAAAGAAAAAGTTTGGTAACCCTAGAACTAGCACTGGCAGATAACCCTCCCACAGTACAAACGAGCATCAACCCTAGACAAAGTATGATTTAATTCAGCTCAATCAAGTTTTTATGTCCACAACAGTTGTAAAAGGTCAAGTGGATAAATCACTAGTACCATAACAAAAACACGTTTCCCCCTGTTAATTCGATTCTCCGCCTCGATCTCCGCATGTGTGAAAAGAAGAAAGAGGAAGAACACTCGTCAGGCGCGGCTGCCACTTGAAGAGGAATGAACCAACAATAGCTGAAGTCAACGATCTGTATAACACAATAACTGACGGCCGGTCACACATCGGACACTTCACTTTCCCGCCAACGTGTCGGAGGCTGCACGTTCAGGCATGTCGGGTCCTCGTTGGTCGCCCGGCACGCTGGCTGCTGTCAGTGTCGGTGATTCCCTACTTGATTGTCCAGTTGGTGAAATAGTTCATAGTTGGAGATTTAAGTCCATGTAATACAGGAGTAAACATTTTTTGAAATACGAAAGAATTGAATGATTTTCATTTTCCAAGGTCTACCATTTTTCAAACATTTGTTTAATAGCTATTGTTTTATTAAATTTCAAACCACCACTTGCTAAGTGCTGCCTTATACATAAATAGTTGTCCAATGGAATTCAGAAACTAATGTGCATCTCTGAATATTACACATACGCATCCTTGTGATAACTGAATTCAGGTCGGAACTGTTTGGCACAAATTAAGGCTTTTTATTCTTTTTCAGCAAGTATGAAATGAAGAAGAGGGTCATATAGTTTAGCATTTGACTCAGAATGATTAAATTAGATTCCGATGCTGCGGCACCTTCACTACGCGCCTCTTTTTAATTGATAAATCTTTAGTTATCTTCAATCTCCAAATATACTCGTCTTTATAAATTATTTCAATTTTTAAACTTACTTAACAAAAATATTAAAACAAGTAAGTTGTCACTACAATGCCATGATGAGAGCTGTGCGAAGAACTAGAAAGAGTATTTAAAACTTCTATCACAACTGCGGCAATACGGTATGTTGTTCATATGATGAAAGTGAAATATTACGGAATACAAGAGCATTTGTTTCTTTTCTACTATTGACGAACATGTTGATTGGAAGCCAGCCATTTTTACAACTTTTAATAAATTGAATAATAATGTTAATGCTATGTTAGTAAAAAAAAGTTAAGTGGTAAGTAGCACGAAATGTGCTAATAGACATTGGTATTGTTTGATTATAAACTTTGATTGCACACTAGCTTGCAGTCGTACAGCCAGATTGTTTTACTTTTTTATTCTATTCAGCTTCACGATGGTGACTATAAACTAACTAAACTAGTTCCCATAAGGTTTACACAGAAGAGATTAGACGACTGCCTACGAAACATAGCCCTACTGATGTATACGGTGATTTAAAATGTTTCATACTGCTTTGCATGACAATAGGGAAATACTTTATCAAATTAAGTAAAGCTGTTTTCACGTAAAAAGCGTACAAAATCTAGCCCGTGAGCATAATAGACGGCCAGGCAGAATCGTTTAAACTGTTCAACTTATCTGATATAAAAAGCGTACAAAATCTAGCCCGTAAGCATAATAGACGGCCAGGCAGAATCGTTTAAACTGTTCAACTTATCTGATATATAAAGTTTCAAAATAACCCAAAAATCCAAGATTATATAAATTATAAAATTACAATTATAATTTAATTTACATAGATTGGACGTTACGCCTTAAACGTCCATTGGTTGGCAACTTTTACGACTTTATAACTACTTACATTAGGAAACTATAATACAAGATTTATTTGCTAAATTTCCTATACAACACTAACCCGCCTCACAAACGCAAACCTTAGGGTTAAATATGAGTATGGAACTCGCACAACTATAAACGACAAAATGCAATAGAAATATTTGATCAATTCGGCTGAATTTGTCACCAACTCATCGCAAATAACCCTGAGGTCAAGTCTATACGGAAGCATGTAAGAATTCCATAATCACTAAATTACTAGCTGGTACCCGCTACTTCGTTTGCGTGATGATCTTTCTTGTTTCCCGATGTTAGTTTCAGTTTCTTTCCCCATTATTTCCTGTTTATTTTCCCGTTTTTCAAAATATTGTTACTATGTAAACTCATATACAAATAATTACTCCATAAGGTTACCACTAATAAATTCAATATATACTGTAAAAACTTTGAATACCAGTAGGTCGGAGCCTGACAAGATTTTCAGTACTGCAGCGTAGTTCTGTGTTTGATGCTCATTTACCTGTCTTTCTACCGAGTTTCAGTTCCATCAGTTTAGTAGTAGGGGTGAGATAGTAAAAACAATTTTGAAAACCAGAGGAGTGGAGCCCCATAGGATGTTCGGAACGGGAGTAGCACCATGTTCAAATCTGGTGTATTATCTATCTTTCCACCAAATTTCAGCTTCATCGGTTCAGTAATTAGTGTGTGTGTTGAAATGGGAATAAATGTCAGCAGGGCGGGGCTCTAAATAATATTTTGATTGGGATCATGCCCAAGTCTGCTTTGAGTGTATATGCATCTTACAACTGAGATTCAACTCCATTTTCTAGCATTAGAGGTGCGAGAGGGGTAAACATGATTAAATGCAAGTGGGACGGAGCCGCAACGATTTTAGGAATGGGGGGGGTTATTTTTTTAATTTGGGTTATTATATTTTACTACCAATGTTCAGCTCAGTAGTTTGAGATTGATGTGTGATGGTTAATGTGGTTATATTAAAGGTCAATTGAGGAGTGGAGCGGAGCCCTAAAGTATACATTTTTATCAGGAGTATGTTTGCCTTGAGCTTTAAGTTACCTTTCTACTGTATTTCAGATCCATTAGTTCAGTAGTAGGAGCGAGGAGGTAAAATGAGTATTTTGAGGGTCAGAGGGGTGAAGGTCTAAATGATTTTTAGAAAGGAAGTAGACTTATGATTTATTCTTCTTCAATATCTACTTCTCAATCCTATATTTCGGCTCTTATAATTTCAGTAAATATTAATGTTCATAGTTAACATGTGAGGTTTGTTGGCCAGGAGGGTGTAGCCCTGATGGATGTGTAGAAAGGGGAATTCGCATGCTTTTTCTTGATTACCATTCCCACGCCTACTGCATTTACATTTCCTTTTGCTATGGAAAACAAACAAATCACTGCCCCATAAAGTTAACGTTGATAATTTTTAAGTCCAATAGGGTGGAGCCCTAGGGTTTAGGACTTTGATTAATGGCTATAAACCTTCCTAGGGTTAACCTGAATTATCAAGCAAAGTTTCGTCGCAATAGGATTATGGTATAGGAACGCAAAGAAACGACATAACACTGTGTATTTTGCCTGTACGCCTTATCTTCCTTAATAATTTTGTAAAACCAATAATTTAGCCATTATTTTGAAGATTACCTTCGCCGTTAAATTAAAAAATAAATCAAACCATTCAAAAATGAGTTTGATGATATTTTAATGTAATATAATAATTGAATGGGTGATTCTCACTTATTTATTTGTCATCGTACTAGCTGCTAATAATAGTCGTAATCGCCTTCGTCATGACAGACGGATCTGTATACATGGCCAACCAAACGTGGAAGCTACAACGAGGAAAACAGGCGAGAGTTTGCTAGCACAGTACTCAAACACGTCTATGCCATGTCAGACGCTCCTGTATGCATGGCCAACCAAACGTGGATGCTACAACAGTGTTATAACGAGGAAGACAGGCGAGATGCTGCTAACACAGTACTCAAACACGTCTACGTCACGTCAGACGCTCCAGTATGCATGTCCAACCAAACATTGATGCTACAACAGTGTTATAACAAGGAAGACGGGCGAGAGTCTGCTAACACAGTACTCAAACACGTCTACGTCACGTCAGACGCTCCAGTATGCATGTCCAACCAAACATTGATGCTACAACAGTGTTATAACGAGGAAGACGGGTGAGAGTCTGCCAACACAGTACTCAAACACGTCTACGTTACGTCAGACGCTCCAGTATGCATGGCCAACCAAACATGGATGCTACAACAGTGTTAAGGGGAGAGTCTGCTAGCACAGTACTCAAACACGTCTATGTCACGTCAGACGCTCCAGTATGCATGGCCAACCAAACATTGGTGTTACAACAGTGTTATAACGAGGAAGACAGGTGAGAGTTTGCTAGCACAGTACTCAAACACGTCTAAGTCACGTCATACGCTCCTGTATGCATGGCCAACCAAACGTGGATGCTACAACAGTGTTATAACGAGGAAGACAGGCGAGATGCTGCTATAACAGTACTCGGACACGTCTACGTCATGTCAGTCGGCCGTTCCACCATGACACCGTGACGCGCGTGTAACGCGGACTCAATACCGGCCGTCCACCACGCAAATCCCATGATAGGCTCCATATCTGCCGCCATGAGTGCTCCATCTCATCATATTTCTCACCAATACCCATCAATGCCAAATATTTCTTTGTGGTAGATCTCTTTTCAATTTTCTATTCTGGTATTCCATTATCTGGTCAAGTACTGGTTGATACGAAAGAGGTTTGGCAATCACGGAAGTGTTAATTAGACTTGTTCAACCAGTATTACAGTTTAAATGTAATATTCCGAATCATGAAATTAAATTGTTGTGAAGGTTCGATACTTGACCGAGCTGTCATTTGTCATTGGGCTGTGATGCTTTCTAACCTATCAACTTTTTCTATAAATCATTATAATGGCCAGATGAACAATAGTAGTTGTTCAGAAAATGTGCAAGATTATTTGCCAGGATCGGGTGGTTTCGAGTTATACTGCTACTGTCTCAATGTCTCAAGTGACGTTTCTCATATACGCCTAATTAAAGGTTATCTGCAGAGAGTGCAGCAGCGTGTTCGGGCCCATGGGGCACGGGGCATGGCTGGGGCATCACGTTGGAGATGTCGTGGATCGTGAGCCTCCGTCGTGCCACCAGGGCATTCCCACAACTGCCGACACTAATTAATCATTCCTCCGATTCCATTTTCAACTAAAATAATCAAAGAATTGCAAAAATGTTTGACAAATGCTTACAAACTCATGGATGCAATGCAAGAATTTAACGCATTTTGGTGAAGTTTATCTCGGTTATGCTAAGTGAACAGTGATAATATCGGTAAAAGTGCCTACAGAAAGGCACGTCCAACGAACAGCGTGACACACCGTATAAGGACTTGTACATTGTTAAAATGATCTTATTTTAGATTAATGTAATACTTTGTGGGGTAGATAGGGTTGAATCAAATTGGCTTGGTTGCTGCTTTGTAAAATGTAATAACACCCGATAGTTGTGCAGGGTATACGCCGATCCACACTATACCCTGCGGCTTGTGGGCCTTCTTTGCCAACCGCCCGCGCCCGCCCTCTCAATAATGAATCAGGTCACCGTCAAGATAAAAGCTTTAGTGTCTGCAATTTAAGACTCATAACAAATAGAGCGCAACTGTAACCGGATTGAGTGGCTTAAAAATGTTAGTATCTATATGGTTAGATTCTATATGTCTCTGTTTCCAGAATTAGAATTGAACTTTTAAATCGCCATGCAAAAACGTATTGCGTGGTTCTTATTTATATGAATCATTTCGACCACAATTAACGACTCACATGGTAAATATTTGTAAATAAAAAATAAGGCGAAATGTAATCAGAGTGGCTGATTAAAACGTAAATGTAGCTCAATTAGTTTTGCCAGTTTTACTAAGGGTGTGAAATATTTTATACAATAATTATAGAATTCAGCTACGTTACACTAAATAAATCAAAGATATACCCAATAGCCTATTACAGTGTAAATTAATCGGCCAGAAGAAAGAGGCCCGTGTCAAGTTAATTAATCTAAAACATTTAAAATTACGTTAACGTAAATATTAACGATAAAGGGTTTTAAAACTAATATTTTTCCAAGCGCTCCGTCCAAGATCCCAACTTACAACTAAAGCAATACAGTAATAAGACACCGCAAAACCGACAGCTTCAATCCCAGCGTGTTTCAATTTCGTCCCTGCCATTTCCCCGGAGTGAACGTTTATGGCGGTGCTAGACCGACGATGAGGCTGAGACAATAGAACGACTCTTGTTTTCGCACGGCCGCTCCGTCTAAGGGCGGAACCAAATCAATTGCACCTTGATGGCAGGGCGATTGGGCGATTGGGCGATCGGGTGATCGGCTCGCCTCACTCCCACTGCTCTCTGCAGCGTCGCCGTACCTCTAAACGCGACAGTCCATAAACTACTTGCACTTGCATGGGCCACTCTGTATCGCAACTATGCTAGTCTATAATAGGAAAAAACCCAACGCCTAAAATAATACTAGGAGTACGCTAAAATATTCGCGTAATGGGATGACCGAACTCAGAAATGGTAGACGAAATTAACTGCTGCTAACGTAAGTTCTAACTGAAATTTCATCACACAGTATTAAATAAATAGTCTTGATCCTGGGGACTATGTAGAAAAATATCTACTTTTAGTTTGGTTAATTTTAGGTCTTGGTTAATACATCGTTCTTAAATATATTAAATTATATTATATTAGAGGTGCAAATTCTTCAACAAAAAATAACACAGTAAGATGCCTATGCAGTGAGATGTGCCTCTATTTTTAAATTGGAAATTCCCTGAGTATGCAGGTTTGCTATGGTGGGGGTGTTTAAATATCATAAATTAATAAAAAAAAACCAGCTGGCAGCAGTAAATACGAAATAAATGGCTGCTGCAATCTAGCGGGTAAACTATTAACTTACTCACAACTTTTTACATTACAGGAGAACGTAATCTTTATTTGTAAAAACTTGTATCAGTTTTTTAATCAAAAGATTTCAGAAACCGTTGATAAATTGAATTAACTCTTGTTAAACGGAGAGTAATTTAATTACTTAAACATAAAACATATAAATAGGATAATTTTTAAGTAGTTGTTTGTCATTACGAAACAATATTTTATTAGCATCTCGCACTTACTAAAGGTAATTTTTTCCCAATGTTTTACCTTATGGAAATTTTACAACTTTTAAAAGTTAATTATTAAAAAACGGTTAAATGAGTGTGATCCATTTTTGAACTAAAAGTGTAAATTTTGCTGGAAAATATTTGTGTGAAATTTGAAAGCAATCCGTGCAGCAGTTTTAACGTTATTGCATTACGAACACACACCCACACACTCACGCACACACACCCACACACACGCACACACCCACACACTGAAGGACAACGAATCATTGTCTCTGCTAATACATAGGTTCTTTCACTTCGTTCCGTCATCAGTTACCCAGTTCAATTTGATTTCACATAATATTAAAATAACTAGATTCAAACTGAGACTGTTAAATTCACTAACAGTCCGGGGGTCACCGTTGGTTAGTTGGGTTGCTATGGAAACGGAGGGCGTACAGGGAAAATAGCGGCCACCATGTAGGCTTCACTTTTTCTTGGAGATCAACGCTGGGGCACTTTAAATGCATAAGCTCGTCGGTTCCATTGCGCAAGGTTTGCAAAGACATGTATAAATCACATAACCGAATAAGTAGGAGGCCCCAAGTTATATTATTTTAGTTTTGCCCCCCAAGTTCTGAGGAGAAAATTGCGCTTCAAGTCCCTGTTACTTCAGTGTGATACCGTTTCGCGCGTTTGGACATAGGCCCTACTCGATTTGCATACAGCGGTCACTTCGGGATCCCTTGCGGCCCGAGGCGTTTTGCGCACACAGTCAATGCATGCTGTACTCAGAACCCCGACCGCTGGTTTAAATTATCTAATACGCGTGTGTTCGATACATTATTACCTGGTAACGCCGACTTTAATACGATATATCTTTAAAGTTTAGCAGATTCAGTAAATCTCAAGATTTTTCGCCAAAATGGCGGCCATTTTAAAACGGATAGAGATAAGTGAGTTCGGTTTTCGTCCAAATGTGTGTTTAGGGATTTGAAATGGTGTATAACATGATATATGGTTAAATTTGAAAACCCCGAGATTCGAACAAGTGACCCTCCGTTTTTGGAACTCCCTGTATTTTAAACGAGTTAATACCCCCGTCGCAGAAAACCTGCATACTCAGCGAATTTACAGTTCAAACTTATGTGTTTCACACCACATAAAGGCTCTTACCAAGTTTAACGATAATTCATTTTTCTAGGTGCTAAATGTAACATATTATCATGGACTATCCCAGGGTGTTTCGGGATAGGTGTAACTAACTTTGCCAAATGATTCCTTACATCAAGACAAGAAAAATATGTCCTATCAACATAGGTCCGGAAAACGTTCGTTTCGGATTTACAGCCAAAATTTGGGTTTGTACGATTTTAAGTGTACTTTATGTTTGTTTTGGACAAAATAAACTGATCATATTGCATTACATTCATCATTCTTACATGAAAAGATATGTAATTACCAGTAGAACAGAGACCAATAGTTATACCTTCCACAAAAGTAATAGTTAAGTAATATGTTGGTCTCACTTTAAATGTAATTTGTTTAAAAAAAAGTAAATTTTAAAGTTAATTTTAATTTTTGAAACGTTGTCAACCGAAAATTATAATGACCGATCACGCAACAACTTAACCAAAAGTTTGTTTTTTTATGGAAAACAAAACTTGATAATTGATAATCAGAATTAGAATTTGTTTTAGCGAATTTCTCCTATAGGGAAGAAGCTATTACCGTAGTCGGCATGGTAAGGCCCGGGACCATGATAACTTTTCGTTTTGAGGTCCCCAGACCCCAAAAACACCATTCGTTCGAAACTGTATATGTGTATATATATATGTCCGTGAGCACGATAACTCTCGTAAAAATTATACGATTTTGATGAAATTTGGTATAAACGTTTAAAGCAGCATTTATGACTTTAAGTTCGAAAACCAGACAGATCGACCTACCCGAAGGGGTATTTTGGGGGGTTTTGTACCCCAAAAATGGGTTTTTTGAGTTTTGTACATATAATTTTTGAAAAAGTCAAATGTTATTGTTTTCTATTGGAATCAGTTTAAAAAGACACACTATTTGATGTTTCGATCATTGCTCTACGTCAACTGGTTACAGAGATATTGAAAGTGCTAAACACAGTACGTTGTCCAATGTTATTCTTATGGAGAATAAGAAAAATTGTATATCTCGCTTATTTATTAACTTATCCTGTTGAAACTTGGTATACAGGGGTCTGGACCTAGCGTTAAACAATTTTTTGGGTGATAGAACTACATAAATGCAACTTAAATACACAATTAAAAAAAATTATACCCCACACATCCACTAAAAAAAATAATAATTTTGTATTATATTTTTTAACCGTACTTTTACCCAAAACTTAATAATTTCTGGGATATTTCGAAACATTTGTCAAACTGTTCTAAATTAAACATTCGTAAACTGTTCTACCATCGTATTATAAATTAAATTTCAAGTAAGGACAAATAGGTTTTAATGAGCAAGACACTACATAATCACTTATTAAATTCATTAGAAGTGTAAAGTTATCATTTCCTATAAAAAATTAAAAATTAATATTTCATGCGTAATTCTTTAAAAAATTTGCTAGAGAGTAGCAAATGCTATAAAAACTGCTTCAAAATGTGGGCTTTCAGAAGATATGATACAACATTTGATTCGTTACCATTTTAGTACAGTTATGCGAGTTTGAGTGGTGTAAAACGAGGTTAGGCCAAAATTACACTAGTTAAAAGTCTGGATTTTAGGTAACTAAAATATCACAAATTTAACTTGCAGCACTATTTTAAAGAGCATTATTTAAGGTCAGATAAAAAGAACAATGAAATCCTCATTAAAAAAATAATAATTTAGGGACAGTGATTGTCATGTACAAATCATTATACAAGGATATCTGAAAGAATTCCAATATCTAACGAGTTCGCACGCAGCACGCTGACGTGAGGGAAGTGAATTTCCACATAAAAACTTTTAAAACTCAAAATCAGTGTAAAAAAATACATTTGTCCAATTTTTATCGAAATCTGAAAACTTTGATTTTTTGGCTGTTCTGATACTCCTGGTTTCATTTATTTGCAAAGCTGGGAATACAATTATGCGCATTATAAAGTTAGGAGAAGGTCCAGACAGGCTTGAAAGTAGGCGTGAGGTTGCTGGGGGTAATAAAAGTACTCTAACAAAGGAATAACAGGCTTTTCTAGTGTAAAACCCCCATAAGACAACGTACTGTGTTTAGCCGATACACATTTTCTTTAATAACTCGGTAAATATTTATGCTAGAATGACGAGAGAGGGCTTAAAACTTTCGCCTTTCTAATTCCCATCTTTTTACATGCATTAATTTTACATCTGGGGCTTTTCTGACCCTTTTTGGGCCCAAAAACTCGAAATTTGAAAGATTAATCCCCAAAAAATGGGTTTAGAGTTTTCCGATTGTTTTGCCCAACGAACTTGTCCAACAGATTATAGAAAGGAACGTCCCTACCAAATTTGAAGTAAATCGGACAAAAAATGCGACCGCTAGAGTGCATACACATATATATATATATATATGTATATATATATATATATATATGTATATATATATATATATATATATATATATACATATATATATAAAATTTTGAACGACCCCCCAAAACGTGTTCAGGGGGTCACGTTAGGAACTTCTATAGTGGTCCCGGGCTTAAGTTTCACCGTGCGGGTCATGCTAATAGTTCACTTTCCAAAGGAAATTCACTAATAAATGCCCACCTTATCATGAGATAAGTTATCACGCACAGATACCAATGTTATGTTTTGTTTGGACAAAGTATTTCTAGTGGATTTTGGCCATTTACTCAGTGGCAGTGATGTCAAGATGTCGTTTTCAAATCAAGAATATGCGGAAATGCATTTTTTGTATGGTTACTGTAATGGAAACGCGAGTGCGGCTCAAAGGGAGTACACTGTCCGCTATCCTGGTCGGCGCGTTACCAGTACGCAAGTGTTTACGCGGTTGCATCAGCGTTTGGTAGAACGTGGATCTGTGCACAAGGAGCGGAGTGAGGTGGATGAAGCAGCTTTGGATGTGTACACTGAAGAGCAAATTCTGGACCGAGTTAGAGAAGACCCGGGGATTAGTAGCAGAAAGATTTCAGGTGAAACAGGCGTGAGTAAAACTACAGTTTTGACGGTTTTACACAAAAATAAATTCTACCCTTACCATTTCACAAAAGTTCGAGGCCTTGAACGTAATGACTATGCTGCTAGACGAGATTTCTGTCGCTATCTACTAAATTCTGATGTTGAACAATACCACTTTTTCAAAAAATTCTTATGGACAGACGAATCTATTTTTACAACACAAGGTGTATTCAACTGCCACAACATGCACATGTGGGATACTGAAAACCCAAGAGCAGCAAGAGAAATGTCCTTTCAAAGAAGATTTCGTATAAACGTTTGGGCTGGTGTGGTTGGCAATCGTTTCTTGGGACATCACATTTTTCAGGGAAGTTTAAATGGAGTTATGTATCTTGACTTTTTGCAACACGATTTGCCTCAAATGTTGGATATGATTGACCCTGCGCATCGTCAACATATTATTTATCAACAAGATGGTGCACCTCCTCACTTTACTACAGACGTCCGAGATTGGCTGAGTGCTAACTACCCAACTTGGATTGGCCTGCAAGATCTCCTGATCTGAATCCCATGGACTTTTTTGTGTGGGGATTTATGAAGTCTGAGGTGTACGCAACTCCTGTAAATAGTGAAGAGGAACTTCTAAACAGGATCCAAGATGTTACACAGAAAGTTAGGGAAAAACTAAGCCATATAGTGACAGTTGGTGCAATGCAAAAGAGAGCCAGAACCTGTATAAGAGAGAACGGAGGACATTTCGAAAATAAACTGAAATGAAGCTGTAATCTCGTGTGATCCATCTAACATTTACGACTTTATCTTTGGAGGTAAAAAATGAATTTTAACTTCATGATATAGCTGTAATAATGCAAATTTTCATATGTGTCTTTTTAGTATGACAGAGTTTAATTATTATTTTCCCAAACCACGTGTTACACCATTGAAACGCGCATTACTGTACTAAAATGGTAACGAATCTAGTGTTGTATCATGTCTTCTGAAAGCCCACATTTTGAAGCAGTTTTTATAGCATTTGCTACTCTCTAGCAAATTTTTTAAAGAATTATGCATGAAATATTCATTTTGAATTTTTTAAAGGAAATGATAACATTCACTTCTAATGAATTTAATAAGTGATTATGTAGTGTCTTGCTCATTAAAACCTATTTGTCCTTTCTTGAAATTTAATTTAGAATACGATGGTAGTATTACAGTTTGACAAATGTTTCGAAATATCCCAGAAATTATTAATTTTTGGGTAAAAGTACGATTAAAAAATATAATACAAAATTATTTTTTTTAGTGGATGTGTGGGGTATAATTTTTTTAAATTGTGTATTTAAGTTGCATTTATGTAGTTCTATCACCCAAAAAAGTTTTTAACTATAGGTCCAGACCACCCTGTATTGCTTCAAATCGTTGTGGTCTATTGATATTTGCACTAAAAAATATTTTTTGGCTGATAGTTCCCGTAGCAGCAAACCTGCGTACTCAGCTCCCATGTTATTCTTATGGAGAATAAGTAAGTGTTATCACCCTTAATTATGAACATAAAAAATAAAATTTGGTATGTGGCTTTACCTTCTTGAGTTATATTGATATTTGTATAAATCCCCATTTTTGGTGTTCCTTGCTTCAGCAACCCTGCATACTCAGTCGCCATTTTGTTCTTATGGAGAACAATTAAAATGTCATAAATCGTTTATTTATGAACGTATGTTGATGAAACTTGGTATGTGGCTTTATGTGGTGTTAAGAAACATATGCATAGGAAATTCGCTGAGTATGCAGGTTTGCTGCTACGGGGGTATTATTTCACCATACTACGCTGATATAACCTGTTTTCGGAACTCATTTGAATACCGAAAATAGAGTTTTTCCGCCCAAGGGCTGAAAGTCACCTGATCTATTTAGCCAGTGTTGCCAACATGTTTTCAAGCGTACACGACGTTACCTGGTTAGTACTTGTATACTATTTTGTGTTCTTTGGTTGAAACACTGGTAAAAATAACAACAAAATTCAAAACTATCGATGTTTTGTTTATTTATTAACTTTTTTTAGTCCGACATTGCACGAGGCCGCTCGTTTTTTATGACCGATCACATTTAACCCGTTAATAATTAAAATGACCAACATCCCTGAGGATTAATGTTTTCAAATAATCACAGCTGTACTTTCAATTGTTATGTAAATAATGACAAAAAGTAAAATAGAAGGAGAATAATTCTTAACCTCATAGTTTCGTTTATGAGATGTTAATTTTCAAATAAATATTCACATTTTATTTTATGGTGTTTATTTCATAGTGTAGTATGGTGAAAAATAGCGTTCGCACCTCTGCCGAAAGGGTTTTGCATAGCCCTCGAACGTTTTTATGACCTCGACTTCGTCTCGGTCATAAAACACGATCTCGGGCCAGCAAACCCCCACTTTCGGCCCTTGGTGCGAAATATACTATTTATCGCATTTAAGCGCTGAGCGCTTAGGGATTTTGCACCATTGTTCTAATGCAAATTAGTTGTGCAAATATCGACAGGCCACAACCAGGTGAAGTAACAAATAAAGTTTTATCAATGCACATTCATATATAATTGAGATATAAAATTTTACTTATTCTCTTTAAGAATATCATTGGACAACGTACTGTGTTAACACTATCAATATATCAGTAACCAATGGACGTATAACAATGATCAAAATACCAAATTGTTTGTTTTGTTAATTTAATCCAATGGTATAAACTAAAATTGTATTCCAAGGTATGGATAAAATATTTGGAAAACTAATTTTTGGGATACAAAACCCCCCATTTGATGGTGCGATCCAACTGATTTTCGAACTCGTTCAAATAAATGCTATTTTACACCTTTGCACACAATTTCATAAAGATCGGACCTTTTTACGAGAGTTATTGTTCTAATGGTAATTTACAAGGTGTTTGTGTGGCAATACCACAGACCATAGACAAACCTGACTATGGCATCAAGGGTATAAAAGTGAAGCACAAATCAAATCTGAACCACCTAGATGGCGGCTTGCAATTTCTCGAAGTCCCAACAGATAGCGTTGCTTGTGTTGTGACTTTGGTCTTAAAAATACACATAAGATAAAACATATGTTTATTTTGGATGAGTTTATCAAGAATAAATTATTTATTTACTAACATTAAGTTGTTAGTAAATGATTAAACGGTTCTTACTCTGTTAAATCCCAATTTCTCACCACTCTAAATCAAATATACCTATTTTCCAACTGTTAAGAAAATTATTTGAAACCAGAGATTATAACAATTATGTTTGAAACTACAGTCAGGAGCGTCAAATTAGACGGGTGGGGGATTTTAGGTTGTTGCCACATGTGGTTATGGCATAATATGTCTAGGTCGAAAATCATGGGTTTTGGGGCACGAATTGGCAACGCTGAGAGACCCACGATGCCATATGTAAATTACCCAATCTTGCGTATGTAATTTAACCATGCATACGTTTAAATCTAAAGTCATATGTTTTTGTCTTTGTTTATATTTTTGTTTTGAGAATAAGTAAATATTGAAGTTTATAACTGCGATAGTTATTTTAAATAGTTTCAAAGTATATAATTATTATAACCTACTACAACTGTAATATTGATATAGTAAATGTTTTATATTCAATCCTTTGTTTAATATGTGATTCTCTGATTCTTTTTTTCCTTGTTTGTGTGTAACATTTGTAAATTATACTGTTGGGTGCAACATGGAGTCTAACCAAATTCAGTCTGGACCATCGTGTGAGCAGTTTCAAGTTGTTGATAAAACGCCAGTTAAAAGACGACGGTTAGCTGGGATTATAAATAATGATAAATTATCAAACAACAAGTTTTATTGCCAACGTTTTAACATTTTTGTAAATAATAACTAATATAACAAATATACAATAGGTCTATTAATATGATATAATATAAAATATCTATAAATTTGTCATAATAGGGTTTACAGCCATCCATGCACGGTCGAACATTGCCGGACACCGACGATTCCTTTGACCTTCGTCAGAAAACCGACACAAATGGTTTGCGTCAGGGCAAAAATACACCATAGATGGGGTAACATTAGTGTGATTGTTCGCGTAGGATAAATGCTCACCCGTGTGTATGGGCTTTACACAAAGCAAGTGGTTTTCGTGAGATTGCTGTGGAAAACTACTTGACTAAAACATCTGCCGAGATGTTCAAATTCAAATAAAATCAATAAATCAATTGCTTATTTTATATAAGAAAGTAAGGACAACGTTCTGTCTATTGCAATGATGGTACAACAACGATATCTGTTACAGCCCAAGCGAAATGAGTAACATATCAAACTATGGGAAACAAAAACAATTTTATAATGTACTTGTTATCAAATGCTAAATATCTAAATATATTTGTGGGCTAAAAACTCTACAAAATTAATGCTTTAGTTTACGGTATCTAGTCTTTCATTAATTTCATACCAAATATTATTAAATATTCATAATTAATATTCTATAGTATTAGCGAATTTCCCCTTTAGGGAAGAAGCTATTTCCGTAGGTGGCATGGCAATAACTAGGCCCGGGACCATGATAACTTTTCGTTTTGAGGCCCCCAGATGCCAAAAAACACCATTCGTTCAAATTAATATATATATGTCCGTAGGCATGATAACTTTCGTATGGTCCGATTTTGATGAAAATTGGTATAAACGTGTAAGGTAGCATCTTTTTTTATGAGTTCGAAAACCAGACAGATCGCACCATTATAAGGGGCATTATTTGGGGGGGGAATTTTGTACTCCAAAAATGTGTTTTTTGAACATTTTACACGTAATTTTGTTTAAACCCAAATTGTGGTTTACACCATTAAATTCAGCTTGAAAAAACAAACAATTAGGTATTTTGATCATCGCTCTACGTCAACTGGTTACCGAGATATTGAAAGTGCTAAACACAGTACGTTGTCCAATGTTACTCTTATGGAGGATAAGTACATTTTATATCTCGCTTATTAATGAACATATATTAATGACACTTGGTATGTGGCTTCATATGGTTAGGGTTTACTGATAATATTTGCACACAAAACCAATTTTGTGTGGCCCTATGGCAGCAAACCTGCGTACTCAGCAGCTACAATATTATTCCTATGGAGAATAGGAAACATGTGATGTCTTGCTTGTTCATGAACATAAATTGGTAAAACTTGGTATGTTGCTTCATATAGTGGTGATCCATTGGTATTTGCATAAAAACCAGATTTTTGTGGTCTTTGATGCAGCAAACCTGCATACTCAGTCTTAATGTTTTTCTTATGGAGGATAAATAAAATATCATATCTCGCTTATTTATGAATATGCTTTGATGAAAGTTGGTAAGTGGCTTCAATGAAGTGGTAAGTGACTTAGTGAAGTACCATTTGAAAATCGCTGAGTATGCAGGTTTGCTTCAACGAGGGTATTTTTATAAAATGTTGGACCACCAAGATGGCTGACATGCCAAAAAAGGGCTTCACCAGCTGCAATGCTAAGGTAATAGGGATGCCCCGTCTATTTTTGCCATGGTCTGTGGTCAATACCCAATTTAAATTGGATATAGTTCTCTGAGTGTTAGATATACTACACTACTTAGCAGCAATGAAAAGTTATTTATAACAGTTAGGAAGGTTTTATTGAAAACAGCTGATGATTGTTTTGGTTGTCATTCCTAACCTCAATTGTCAATCGATATGCCAGGCGTACTTAGTATTGAGGACAGGCTAAGATTTCCGCTAGATATGAAGTTTTCAATCAGTGGAGATGGTAAAATGTGTCAATTCATCTCTAAATTCAAAAACGATAAAAAAACTGCCATCAGAAATTGATAGAAATGGGAAGTGTTATTGACAAAAAGAGACCTGGCCGTCAACGCGTTCTTCTGTCACCAAAGAAAACATTAACAGACTGCGTGACGTGTTTACTCTTAGTCCAAAAAAACCGTGCGTATTCCTGCCCGATAAACAGGGCTTACTTGTTGTGCTATCCATAACGTTAAGAGAAATATCTCTTTCGAACCTTAGAAACCTCAGTATGTGCATGAGCTATTTTTAAATGATTGTGATCGTCACTTGTTGCATGGCATTTTCCAAAGGTTTCATTCAGAGTCACAACGAGTGGCCTGAACTGTTTAACAACATTTTGTGGAGTGACGAGACATTGTTTCATGTTGGAGGTTTTGTAAATAAACACAACTGTCATTACTGGGCTGAAAATAACCCAAAACAGAGTATTGAGAACATTAAAAACCCGGCCAAAATTGACTGTGTGGAGTGGACTCGCAAATTCCCCATATTCAATGAAACGACGAGCGTTGTCGCCAAAGCAAGCAAGGAGATGGGCGTCTCGCTTGCCCGACGGTTAGCGGGTTCGATTTCCGGAGGATGCCCACATGGCATTGAAAGGTTGTCCTTAACTCTAACAAGTTTGTAAATAAAACCCCACTGGTGTAGATAGTAAAAAAAACCTTTAAACACAACAATCAGAAAGTCTGGCATTGTTGTAGGTCCAGGTCCAGGACTTCCTAGACGCTGCGGCGTCGGTCGGCGTCGCGATCGAAAAATGTGGGCTAATCCCAGGAAGTGGACCACGGAGGGTCACGGGCCACGGCGTTCCAATGGCCACGATCGCCACAGCTCTCACTGTATCGATAACTCTCATGTCAATATTACTTTCGAATCAGAACCAGAAACTCAAAATCCTGATGATGCACTTGAGAGGCAAGAGTCCATTGTCTGTTTTTGCAAATCTAAAACATCCATTTTAAGAGAAATCATAGCGCGGTAGCTAAGGTAAAGGGTTTAATAACAAACCTGTGATTATGGGGTAGCGTAGAGGGTTGTTTAAAAATACCCCCGTCGCAGCAAACCTGCGTACTCAGCGAATTTCCAATGCCAATTTATGGGTATCACTACTACATAGAGCCACTTACCAAGTTTCACAAAAATACATTCGTTAATAAGTGATATATAGCATTTTATTTATTCTCCATAAGAATAACATTATAAATGAGTACGCAGGTATGCTGCAACAAGGAAGATAAGATATGTGTTTTTTTTGCAATTATCAATATAAATCAACCAGGTGAAGCTACATACCAAGTTTTATTAATTTAGGTTCATAACTAAGGGAGATATAAAACTTTACTTATTCTCTATATGAATAACATGGGGGCCGAGTATGCAGGTTTGCTGCTACCGGGAAAAATCAACAAAAAACTTTTTTTGTGCTATTATCAATATACCACAACTAGTTGAAGCCACATACCAAGTTTCATCAATATACTTACATAAATAATCAAAATATAACATTTTTTTATTCTCCATAAGGATAACATTCCATTGGTTCTCCATTGGACAACGTACTGTGTTTAGCACTTTGATTATCACTGCAACGGTTGGACGTAAAACAACAATTAAAATGCCAAAATGATTGTTTTGTAGAGCTAAACTGATTGGTAGAAAGAAATGTGGAGTTTTTAGTGAAATTATCTGAGGAAAATCTAAATACCCCCCGTCGCAGCAAACCTGCGTACTCAGCGAATTTCCAATGCATTGGTATGTTTCTCACTAGTACATAAAGCCACTCACCAAGTTTGACAAAAATACATTCATAAATAAGTGATTTATTACATTTTATTTATTCCCCATAAGAATAACATTAGGACTGAGTACGCAGGTTTGCTGCAACGAGGAAGATAAGAAATGAGTTTTTATGCAATTATCAATATAACTGAACCAGGTGAAGCTACTTACCATGTTTTATTAATTTATGTTCATAATTAAGGGAGATATAAAACTTTACTTATTATTCTCCATAAGAATAACATTAGGGCTGAGTATGCAGGTTAGCTGCTACGGGGACAATCAACAAAACATTTATTTTTTGTGAAATTATCAATATACCAGTACAACATGAAGCCACATACCAAATTTCATCAATATACATTCATAAATAATCAAGATATCAAATTTTATTTATTCTCCATAAGGATAACATTGGACAACGTACTGTGTTAAGCACTTTGAATATCTCTGCAACGGTTTGACGTAGAATCACAATTTAAACACCAAAATGATTGTTTTGTGGAGCTGAAGTGATTGGTAGAAGAAAATGTGAAGTTTAAAGTAAAATTAACTGAGGAAAAGCCAAAAACCTTTTTCCCATAAGATTAACATGGGAGATTTTATGAGCAGGTTTTTTTGATTTTTTCCGCAACCACTTAACCTAGGTTAATAATTCAAAATACCATATTATTTGTTTTTTTAAGCTCTATAACATGGTCTAAACCTAAATTAAGTGTTTTAAAAATTTTAGGGTAAAAAATGCAAAAAACTGATTTTTGGAAAATTTAAAACCCCCATAAACCCCCCTTCCCATAGTCCGATTTTTCTGGTTTTCGAACTTAAAGTCATAAATGTCAGTTTACACATTTGAGCCAAATTTCATCGAAATTTGACGTTTTTTACTCAAGTTATCGCATTCACGGACACATATATATATATATATATATATATATATAAATTTGAACGAATAGTGTTTTGGACATCTGGGGACCTCGAAACAAAAAGTTATCATGGTCTCGGGCTTAAGTCTTACCATGAGACCTACGGTAATAGCTTCTTCCCTATAGGGGAAATTCGCTAAAACCGTATTCCCATAAGATTAACATGGGACATTTTATGGTCACATTTTTTGACTTTTCTCCACAACCAATAAACCTTGCTTAATGATTCAAAGTACTAAATTGTTTGTTTTTTAAGCTCTACAAAATGGCTATAACCAAAATCTAGGGGTTTTAAAATTTTACGGTAAAAAGTTCAAAAAACTGATTTTTGGAAAACTTTAAACCCCCATAAAACCCTCTTCCCATAAACCGATCGATCTGGTTTTCGAATTTAAATTCATAAATGTTACTCTCCACATTTGTGCCAAATTTCATAAAAATCGGGTGCTTCTTTCAAAAGTTATCGTGGTAACGGACACACACACACACACACACACACAAACACACACACACACACACACATATATATATAGACTCGCTTCGCTGGCTGGGGGCTCCGCCCCCAGACCCCTGTGGGGGGCTTCGCCCCCAGGTCGCTGTTTGGCCACAGTTTAATGGAAATAGTTCCAAATTATATTTAAGACCTAAATACTACAACTATTCCAAGGCTTTGATTATTTTTAAGGGATTAACATATAAAATCTGGTCATATTCCTGTTGCTGAATACTACTTGGCATGGAGACGTAATATGTTAAATGTTAAGCCTCCATGTGTTATCTAAGTTCTTGAAACAAATTAATACCCTTAACTGATGTATAATGTAGCATTTAAAAGGCGGATTTTGAACCTTATAAGGGATATGACCACCGTTAACAACCTGATATACTATGCATTTGGGTAACTACAAACCTTCTGCAACAAATATGACATGATTTATAAGGGATTTTACCCTCGACAGAGCGCAACATAGAAAATGTACCCAAAAACACGAAAAGTCTACTAGAGCTCAAAAACTTTGATGTTTTTGGGTGTTTAGGATAGTTAATCTGCGCGTGGGAATATTGATTGGTACTAATTGTAATGTAGGAATACTGAGTGATAAGTATTAGGCCTCTAAGTAATATATTAGAGCGACAAACCATTAAAAACCACGAACAAATCTATGAAAAAAGTTTAAATTTAAAAAATCTAGCGCTATCTAAGGGTGATGGGGGTGAGATACGGCAAAATGTCATAGGTCTAAAGTTGTAGTTCGTCTAAAATCCGTGGCACGTGGTGGTCTTCGTTTTTCGATAGGACAACCCGTTCGGCTGCTAGAACTCAAATAAAAAATACTAAATTTTGATTTTTGTACTCACAATTATTTATTTTGTTGAGAAAGTTCAAACTAAAAATAGTAGGATTTAGGAAGATAAGGTGCAAGGCACATGCATGTCAAATCTCACGTCTCTAGCTCAAGTATTATTGGTGTCACGTGTATGTCCAATAATATAAATTGGCACAGAACCCCCAATACACCACTACTTATACTAAGAAAACTGTCATATCTAAAGATATTTAAAGTTTTTTATTTTTCGACAGGTTTAATTAATAAAAACTGGTCATATTTCTGCTGCTATTTACTAAGTGTGTTGTATACATACTGCGTGCCCAATATTAGGCCTCCATCAAGTATATTAACGTGATAGGAAATATAAAACGGCCAAAATATTTCGAAAATATGCCGAAATTGGAAAAATCTAACGCTACCTAAGGGTGAAGGAGACAAGATACGACAAAAAGTCATAGGACCAAAGTTCTAGATCGTCTAAGAACCGTGTGTTGCGGTGGTCTCCGTTTCTCGATAGGACAATCCGTTTGGCCGCTACAGCCCAAAAAAATGCACTATCTTGGATATATTCAAATTTTCCTCCATTTTTAGTTTTTTTATGTGGTTCTGATTAAAAATTATACCTTTTTGCAATTTTTTTGGAGGTTTTAATGGACAAGCTACATGTAGGCCTAATTCCACGTTTATAGCTTGTCTAGAATTACCTGAGTAAGTCGATAATGCAGTTTGTCATTTATGGAACAATTAGGGTTTTTAATTTTTTTGAGGTGTTTACTTATTAAAACATGTTAGTTTATAGACTAATTCATCAAGGGTAATGTGTAAACATATTGAGTGCCAAATATCAAGCCTTTATATACTAAATTAATGTGATATAAAATTAAAAACCACGAAAATAACCGTCGAAATTGCCTGAAATTTGAAAAACCTAGCGCTACCTAAGGGTGAAGGGAGCGAGATACGACAAAATGTCATAGGAACAAAGTTGTAGATCTTGCAAAATCCGTGGCACGTGGTGGTGTCCGTTTTTCGATAGGTCAATCCGTTCGGCCGCTAGAGCTCAAAAACTGTCATTTTAAAATAAGCCTTTTTTTGGGGGGGTTTTAAATATTTTTTTGGGGGGTTATGATAAAAAACTGCCAGTTTTGGCGATTTTCATGGGGGTTATAAGCTATAAGCTATCCGCATGCAAAATTTCAGGTTTCTAGCTCGTCTAGAAGTGGTCTCGAATTCGTATACCTCAGTGAGTGAGTGAGTGAGTGAGTGAGTGAGTGAGTGAGTGAGTGAGTGTGTGAGTCAGTTACACATGCGGCTGTATATATATTATATATATATATATATAAATTTGAACGAATAGTGTTTTTGGCATCTGGGGACCTCAAAACAAAAGTTATCATGGTCTCGGGCTTAAGTCTTACCATGCCACCTACGGTAATAGCTTCTTCCCTATAGGGGAAATTCGCTAAAATGGTATAGGTAGGCCTATATCGCTTATTTGTGAATATATTTTTATGAAACTTTGTAAGTAGCTTTTTGTAGTATTAAGACATTATATCTCCATTGGAAATTTGCTGAGTATGCAGGTTTGCTGCGACGGGGGAAATGAAGTGACGGATAAAGAGGGATTTTTTCGTCTTTGGCGAGGGATATTTTTCTGTACTCGGTGGAAACACTGAGCGCACACAACTTTCATAGTTTTTATAAATCATTTTCGGGATGAAGCCTGCCAGTAACAGTAAGTTAGATATATCCTTTTATAACCAATAATCCTATTATATCCAATTTATTTATTTTAAGAGCGAGGTCAATGAACCGCGTTTTATGTTTGATGTGTCAATATAAAGAGGTCGAGGTGCAGATTCTACGAGTGTTGCTCTAGTTAGTGTAGTGTTTAGGTGTTGTTGAATTTTGTTCTAGTTAGTGTTAGTGTTAGTGTTTAGGTGTTGTTGAATGTTACTCTAGTTAGTGTTAGTGTTTAGGTGTTGTTGAATGTTGCTCTAGTTAGTGTTAGTGTTTAGGTGTTGTTGAATGTTGCTCTAGTTAGTGTTAGTGTTTAGGTGTTGTTGAATGTTGCTCTAGTTAGTGTTAGTGTTAGTGTTTAGGTGTTGTTGAATGTTACTCTAGTTAGTGTTAGTGTTTAGGTGTTTTTGAATGTTGCTCTAGATAGTGTTAATGTTAAGGTATTGTTGAATGTTGCTCTAGTTAGTGTTAGTGTTTAGGTGTTGTTGAATGTTGCTCTAGTTTGAGCACTTAATAGTTATTTTTATTACGTTTCTTCCCTATTTTAGTTTAATCCAAAAAGTTATTTCTAAGTCAGATCACAGCAAATAAAAAAACAATACTTTGCGTTAGTCATCCCTGTTTATTCTTCAAAGACACAATTCCACACGTTACTTTCTCCACATCCGAACCATCTCATAAAGTGTCCTCTTCGATCCTTCTCCTTCGCATGTAATTGCATACTAATCGATACTTTAACTCGAATGTTTACACAAATCTTGAGAGAGTGCACGATGCAACTGCAACTGCAATCCAGGAAATGCACTTGTGCAACTCGACCCTTCTGCCTCTCAGCTAAGGTCATTGAACGCTTCCTCTTCTGGTCATGCGAGGGACGGGGTCATTCTAAATTACCTAAGCCTTGATTTAAGTTGTTCCATTTAAAACAATATATTATTTAGTACAGAATAACTTCAAGAACCGTCGAAACTTCAAAGATTGGTTACTCTATCATTTCCATGTGGTCCCGATGGATTTCATCACGCGATACCTTCTAGCGACATTCTCACGTGCAGACGTGTCCTGTGTCTAGTGATGGTAGAATCGTTGTGGTTGAGCAATGTTTCCCAAAAATATAGAGATGGAGGGGTTAAAATAAAATATTCAGGAACACAAACTATCTATACAATTCTGTTCAAGGAGTAGTGCGAGAGAGATGACAAATACCCCCACTACTATTCTCCTCCAACTACAGTCAACTCAAAACTGGTGAAAGCATTGATTTTCCCTTTATTTGATTATTACTCTGTCGTTTATTTGATTTACATGTCGGTTGAACTTGGGATTCGAATTCAAAGAGCACAAAATTACTGCATTCGATTTATCATGAATTTAAAAATAGATGATCACATTTACTCCTGCTACAATCAGTTAGTATGGTTAAAATTAAACGAATACAGATGATATAAATTACTAACATTACTTCATAAGATCATCCATACAAGCAAAATTAGAGTTTTGTATGCACATTGCTTGGAACAATGAAATGTTTGAAAATTTTCACGTTATACACCCCAGGGAAGCCAAAACAAATCTTATCATCTCGATTTCTGCCTGTCTGTCTGTCGGTAACGCTCAAAGACGGGGTTTTGTTCGCTTTTCATGAATAAACGGGTGCACTGACTTTGATGAAACTTTGTTTATTTGTTCTATACATGCGTGAGAAGGCATACCGGCATACGCCTTTTGGAAAAAGAATGGCGGTCGCTCAAAAACGTGATATCGTGTTGTTTTGGTCGTGTTTTGTTCGCTTTTCACAGTGAAACGGAAAGTTCAGCTGTTTTAATTTTCATCAGCTCAAACCAAAATATGAACAAAAATATTTGTCATCAGCATGTATGAAACCCCGTGGGGCAAAGCCCTATGTTTAATCGGTATGAAAACGCTTTAGCTTTCCTATTTTAGACCTAAAGAATCAATGTTTCGAAATTTAAACTGTTAAATAATATGTAGGACGTGGAAGAAAAACATACACTTAATTTTAGAATACCTTATCTACGTTAAAAATATTGTTGACTATTTGTTTATAAAACCCATTATGCAATGCGGTTTGTTTGCAAAAATATTCCCTAAGAGTCTTTCAAAATCGTAAAAAAGTTAAGTAAACAATGAAGCCTCAACGAGAAGATGGTGGAATATGGTGGAGGTTGGATATGACCAACCATGCATGGGAAAACGCGAGCTTCTTGGAACTTGAGTTATCACCAGAATAATTGGTTGGTGGTCGAATGGCCTTTTGATTCAAATTCTAAGATTTTTAAAACCAAATATTCCCGTACTCATCAGTTTTCATTTTGATAGAAAATGGAATAATAAAGTTATAGATTATTCTGAACACGAGCTAACATTAATTTCGATCTTTGACAGTATCATAATTTTGTTTCTACTTTCTATTTGCCAAAGAGGAGCTCCATACTATGCTCCATTACCTCAAGCTGCCGCCAACATGTCGTGGGCACAGCGTTTAACAAATGGCTCAGGCTGAAAGCACGTATTCTTCAAGTTATAATTAACATAAAACTTAAACTTTCATTTAAATTTTTGATATTTGTTATAGTAATTGTTAGGGTGTATCCATTGGACATGTAAATATCTTAAGTTATATATATAGTTAAACTCTCTGTGTATGATTATAATTATCTGTAAAATTAGTCCGAAATAAAACAAATTGTGTAAAACAAACAACAACAAACAAACTTAAATTCCTGTAATGTATCTTAACAGCTGTGCCCTTATCTATCGGTCAATGTATACATCCTATATATACACTGCATTGGTCTTATGTGATCGGTGGGTTGTAGTATGTCCCGATTAAACTCAATAAACAAGGAAACAGCTGTTATGATGTTTATGTTTACTAGTAAAATCAGAAAAAAATAATAAATTAAACAAAACCCGAGATGATTAAAACTAAGTTATTTTTTCCATGTCATTATAAAATTACTTTTCGATCCATTTAAAAATATGTACATGGTGCCTTTTAATACTTTCTACTACTCGTCGATGTTTGCCAAATATTGTTCTTCCAAGGAGAAAATAATATCACTAGCTACAGTGAAGAGTGTTATTGAATATTAGGTCATGCCACTCAGGTCAGTCATCTCAAGTGACCCTCGTCGCTGGATCTTGTGCGCATTGTGCAGTTGGGCTTTAGCAATCGTAAGCTACAAGACCTCTGTCTTTTATGCAATCGTCGACATTGTGAACTTCATTACTGAGAAGAAGATAAGACCTACAGGAGGCTGTCCACATTTATTCGAGGACAGTTATTGGGAGAGAATAGATTTGGTGTTCGATTTACCCTATTTTTACTGGAATCCTGAGATTACAAAAATAGCGGACTCTGCTTTTTACATGCGTAAAATTTTGATGGCCGTGCCGGCAGGGGTGCTGTCAGATCTCGGGTACTATAGGTACGTCCTCAGTGGAGGCATGTTGTTGGTGGCGGTCGATTACATCCTTCTTCCGATAGTCAGCGAATACGCAGCAGTCTCGATGTACGTGGTGTTTAATCTCGTGGATGGTATTGGTGAAGCCTTGATATTCCCAAGCATCTTCAGCTTGATAAGCCGCTTAGCTCTTCCATCGGAGCGGAACTTCTTCACCGCGCTCGTGGTGGCAGGTTTAAGTTGTGAGACACTCTGGGAGACGGGCTATTCGACTTGATCTACGTGGGACTTAGATCCTGGAGTTTTGGACATTACGCTACGGGGGTGATTGGACTAGTCTGGTTGGCCACCTGGTCTGTCTTTACGTACTATACTCCAGTTGAGAATTCAATCATCCCTCAACGCCAGCACCGCACTACAACGGACACCCACCAGAAAAGTTCCCTACTGATCGACCTGCAACGAGTACAGGAAATTCCGTGGCGCAAGATTTTTACTTCATTACCTTTCCTCAGCCTCGTTTTATTATATTGCTCTTTGGTCTGGGCCACCTACTCAAACGTTTGGAGAACTGTCATACCCTATCAACAATACATATTGCACCTTTCCGCTGAATTTACCAATAAGTCAAATATCATGGTTGTAGCTGTTCTCCCGTCTTCGTTGATGGGAGCCTTGTTTGCCGATTGGGTCATCAAACATAATATTACGTCAAAGACAGTTATTAAACGTTCTTTTGCATTCATCAGCGTGTTCTGTTCAACAGTTCTGCAGGTAACATTGCCGTTGGTCGGCTGCAACGTAATATTGTTCTGGGTCCTCGCTACCACTGCGATGTATATCGTCGGGCTGGCAGTTCCAGTCGTCTACTGCAATCCCATCGACCTCAGTCCGCGCCACGCCGGTCTGTTGACGGGAATTATGACCGCCGCTAGTACGATCTGCTTCCTCTTTGATGTAACGATAGGCGAAATATTGGTAACAGACCCTTACAACCCCAATCACTGGCGGAACGAGTTTTTGGTTTTTGCTTTAGCAGGCTTAATACTGACGGTCCCATTTATGTTTTTTGGGTCTGGAGAAAAACAACGCTGGACGCGAACTTTTCTTTCATATAGTCATCCTAACGAGCAGCAACTCACCGAACTAGAGACTGCTGTGGAACCAACCACTTTGATACCTCACAGATTATTTGGAATGTATAATTTATTGAAAGTTAAGTAAGGATCAATATTATAGGTAATTTTATGGAAACAAACTGTGTCACATTGTGAAATTAAGCGTACACTCAACCAGAGTAAGTTAGTTTGTACATATTAAAACCTTAATAATTAAATGACCAAAAAATCATATGTTTTTTGTTTTTATAAAATCATATTTGATTTTACAGGGACGTAGCGTTACCTACGATTACTAGCGGGCCTTTAATCACGTGACTATTACATACAGGGAATTACACCCTCCACCCCCGACAAGTGATATCATAAAATACCCCCGTAGCAGCAAACCTGCATACTCAGCGAATTTCCAATGCATATAATATTATCTTAATACCACATAAAGCCACATACCAAGTTTCATCAATATACATTGATAAATAAACGATTTATGATTTTAATTATTCTCCATAAGAATAACATGGCGCCTGAGTATGCATGTTTGCTGAAATAAGGAAAACAAAACTGGGTTTTTATACAAATATCAATATAACTTAACTAGGTAAAGCCACATACCAAGTTCTATTAATTTATGCTCATAATTAAAGGAGATAACACGTTACTTATTCTCCTTAAGAATAACATGGGGCTGAGTATGCAGGTTTGCTGCTACGGGAACTATCGGCCAAAAAATGGGTTTTTGTGAAAATATCAATAGACCACGATGAAATGAAGCAATATACCAAGTTTCGTCAGGATAAATTGATAAATAAGCGAGATATACAATTTGTCTTATCCTCCATAAGAATAGCATTGGACAACGTACTGTGTTTAGCACTTTCAATATCTCAGTAACCAATTGACGTAGAGCAATGATTAAAACACCAAATTGTGCGTCAAGCTGATTCCAATAGACAAAAATAAAATTTCACCTTTTCAAAAATTTTGTGTAAAAAACTCAAAAAACCCATTTTTGGGGTACAAAACCCCCCAAAATACCCCTTCGGATAGGTCGATCTGTCTGGTTTTCGAACATAGTCATAAATGCTGCTTTACACGTTTGTACCAAATTTCATCAATATCGGACCTTTTTTACGAGAGTTACCGCACCCATGGACACACACACACACACACACACACACACACACACACACACACACACACATATATATATATATATACAGTTTCAAACGAATGGTGTTTTTGGGGTCTGGGGACCTCAAAACGAAAAGTTATCATGGTCCCGGGCCTAGGTCTTACCATGCCGACTACGGTAATAGCTTCTTCCCTATAGGGGAAATTCGTTAAAACAGCTAATGGTTTAGACAGCTCTACTGCTTCATCTCTGTATATATATATATATATATATATATATATATATATATATATATATATGTGTGTACAGTATATATATATATATATATATATATATCCTAATACATATAAAATCCAAATACCACTATGACTGACTGACTGACCGACATATCACGAAATATCCATAAACATAAGGCCTACAGAGTTTAAATTTGACATATAGGTTCCTGTTTGGCCCTAGGTTCTTGCTAAGAAACGGTATTACGAAATTCCCCCTGTGTTTCGCCCCGCTGGGTCCCAAAGTTCACATGTATTACTTTTGGGCATTCACTTTGGTTTGAGCTGATGAAAATTAAAACAGCTGATCTTGATTCGTATTGATGTTCCACGGGATAACCACAGACTGAAGGACACACAAATATCATAGTCTATGCGGGCGAAGCTGCAACGGGTCGGCTAGTCTCTATATCCACGGATGCTAGCTCTATATCTATAAATATGAAATTCCGATCAACGCCCAGGCCAAACCATTGCCCCTAGAAGCACAAAACTTTGCATGTAGACTCCTATTATAGCATAGGCACCCACTAAGAAGGGATGTTAAGAAATTCCCATAGGACTATGCCCCACGAGACTTCAAAGTTTTAACCCTGTGTTATTCTTATGGACATTCAATTTGGATTGAGCTGATGAAAATTCTATCAGCTGATTATGATTCGTAGTAGTTCCACAGGTCAACCACAGAATGCAACACACACAACTGTCGTATTCCCGGGTGAAACCGGGAACGATGGCAGCTATATATACTAGGCTTATCGCCGTTGGGGCTTCGCCCCCAAACCCCCTTTTGGAGTTCGCTTCGCTCACTTACCTTCCGAAGTCAACTCAAGTTCAAATCAAACTCAACTATTGTAGTTCATTAACCAAAGAAAAACTACACAACAATGACCTTTGGTGAGCACATTAACACCTACAGGGGCGGTCCCATATCGGTTCGATATCGAAACATTTGACCAACCGGCTGCTTGTTAGTTTTATCGAATGAACTCTCGACTACAAAGGTTGTTTCGAAGTAAATAAAAGCAAAAAATAATGTGCTCACTCAATCAAAGTCAAACAGATATAAATAAAAAGTTGTGGTTACAATGTTAAATTGGAGTTCTACAAATGGATTTACGTGTAAAAAAACAAAACAAATTAGACTTCAGTTCACGGCAGAATTATAGTCAACTAACCTAACCTAACTCCGCAGAGCGATGTATGGTGGCTGTTCGTTGTGCAAATTTCAAATTAATTAATTTGTAAAAACAAAATAAAGTCAAATTAAACAGAAATAAATTGCAGACCGCAAAAAGTAAGCAACAAAAGTAGGATCAAACCCGTGACCACAAGATCTTGAATCAACTGACAACATATCAACTGGGCTACCGCGGGCCCATCAAATTTATCTTTCGATAGAACAAACATTCGGTTGATTACATTTTCCAATATCGAAATAAACGATATTCGCGATATTGGACCACCCGTGTAGGCGATAATGTGCTCACCTTGTTTTCTAACTGCTGATTTATATAAACCTCATGTGAGCAAATTAGTATCGCCTACACGGGCGATTTTTTTTAAATCAGCTGATACAAACATGTGGTATTAGCCAAAGATAGTGTGCTTTCATTAAACGGCTTTCCAAAACTGTACACATTTAAATGGGCCAAAATACTCAAAATTACTTCTTCTCCGATGAATAGCGGCTAAATGGATGATCGGATCTTATATCTGACGAAAAATCGTTAGTTGATAATTACATTTTCTACAAATTTTGAATTTAACATTTTTTGCCATCTCTTACCGTTTCCGTACAAAACGCGCTCAAAGTGGAAAAATTGAAAAAGTGGAATTTTCCCCGCCCCAAAAATGCCCCAAAAACTCAAAAATGTTAACTTTTGGTAATTTTTCCGAGAGATTCTCGTCAAGAGCTTTAATTCAGTATAAGGTCGAGGGGGGTTCGATTACGGGAAGTGCCTCATAGTTTATGTCAGTGAGTGAGTGAGTGAGTGAGTGAACCCTTCTAGCTTTATATAAGTAGACTCGCTTCGCTCGCTGGGGGCTCCACCCCCAGACCCCTGTGGGGGCTTCGCCCCCAGGTCGCTGTTTGGCCTCATTTTGAAGTGGCGTCAAATCAAGTGGCCCAGAGCCCCCATAAGACTACTTACTCATACTAAGAAAACAGACCAATCTTCAGAAATTTAAATATGAGAGCATCTGTATGGCCGTTGGAACTGTTTAAACAAAACTAGATTTTGATTGTTTCTATCCGCCATTATTAAGTTATTGAGGTAGTAAAACTGGAAAAAGTAAGGCTTAGAAATTTTCTCTTTGGTTAGAAAGTGCAAAGCAATGCATGCCAAATCTGGAGTTCTTAACTTTAGGAGATGTAACCGAAATATTACTACTATTAATATAATACTACGTGGAAATAAAACCGAAACCAGGTAAATAATTATATTAGTGGTATAATCAGACTCCCGGTATAATTTAAGTTATTCAAATAATTGAATAACTTTGAAACATTTTTTAGTATGACCTGTAAATAACGATTTTTAAATGTTGTGGATGGATACACCATCATAACATACCATATAATAATACATGTGTCTATAGGACATGTCCAACTAATCAACACAAATTTGTGCTGGTTTTTACCCACTATGTAAGTCTAACATGCCCCAATATCAATGAAAACACCGGTAAATCTCAAAAACTAGAGGATTTTCAAAATTGTTTAGGGTTCAAAATGGTTATGCGACTTCTGCCACATACTTCCTGTAATGTAGTGATATTCCGTGCCAAATATAAGGACTCTAAGTACTATTTTGGAGTGTCAAATAAATAAAAACCACTAAGTTTTGGTGGAGAATTTCTAAAGATTTAAGAAATCTAGCGCTACCTAAGGGTGAAGAGGGTGAGATACGGCAAAATGTCATTTGACTAAAGTTGTAGTTTGTCTCAAATCCGTGGCACGTGGTGATCTTCGTTTTTCGATAGGACAACCCGTTCTGCCGCTAGAGCTCAAATAAAAAAATACTACATTTTGATTTTTTTTATTCACAATTGTTTATTTTTGTGAGATAGTTCAAACTAAAAATAGTAGGATTTGGGAAGAAAAGGTGCAACGCACACGCATGCCATATCTCACGATCCTAGTTAAACTATAAATGGTGATACGTGCATTCTATTTAATAACAATTAATTGTTCCAGAACGGGCATTTCCTTACTACTTATACTTAGAAAACGGTAAAATCTATAGATTTTAAGAGTTTTTGATTTTCCGACAAGCTTAAGTAGTAAATACCCCCGTAGCAGCAAACCTGCGTACTCAGCGAATTTCCAAATGCATATATATGTATATTAATACCACATAAAGCCACATACCAAGTTTCATCAATATACATTCATAAATAAACGATTTATGACATTTTAATTATTCTCCATAAGAATAACATGGCGGCTGAGTATGCAGGTTTGCTGAAGCAAGGAGCACAACAAATGGGGTTTTATACAAATATCAATATAACTCATATAGGTAAAGCCATATACCAAATTTCATTAATTTATTTTCATAATGAAGGGAGATAACACGTAACTTATTCTCCAAAAGAATAACATGGGGCTGAGTACGCAGGTTTGCTGCTACGGGAGCCATTGCTAAAATCTTTTTGAGCAAATAACAATGGTCCAAAACCAGATGAAGTCGTATACAAAGTTTCGTCAGTATACGTTAATAAATAAGCGAGATATAACATTTTTATTTTCCTCCATAAGAATAACATTAGACAACGTACTGTGTTTAGCACTTTCAATATCTCGGTAACCAATTGACGTAGAGAAATGATCAAAATGCCAAATTGTGTGTTTTTTTAAGCTGAATCCAATGGTAAAAACTAAAATTTGACTATTTCCAAAATTATATGTAAAAAATTCGAAAAACCCATTTTTGGGGTACAAAACCCCCCCAAAATACCCCTTCGGATAGAGCGATCTGGCTGGTTTTCGAACTTAAAGTCATAAATGTTGCTTTACACGTTTATACCAAATTTCATCAAAATCGGATAATTTTTACGAGAGTTATCGTGCTCACGGACACATATATATATATATATATACAGTTTCGAACGAATGGTGTTTTTGGGGTCTGGGGACCTCAAAACGAAAAGTTATCATGGTCCCGGGTCTAGGTCTTACCATGCCGACTACGGTAATAGCATTGACTATAATGGTAATAGCTTCTTCCCTATAGGGGAAATTCGCTAAAAGGAAGATATGAAAGAGTTTATGGGTTTATAGAATTGGATATGTTTAAACCTGTCTCTAATAAATAAAGCGGATCGCCTGAGAAAGGAATTTCCCTGAAGTTTACAATAATGTTCTCTTCAAGACCCATGTTGTATCCTGTAAACTGCAAGAAAGCTCTCAAGAAGCTTAAAGTCCTAAGCACTCAAACTATTTACAATTGAAGCAATTGCCCAATCAGTTGCCACTCAACAAATTACACACACATTCACATTATAGTTAATTTATTTTGTAAGACGTATCGACTGCCTACAGGACATTCTCTGATCGGATGTGGTGTGATGTACAAAATAAAAATACCCCCGTCGCAGCAAACCTGCGTACTCAGCGAATTTCCAATGCATAATATATGTCTTAGTACCACATAAAGCCACATACCAAGTTTCATACAAATATAAGAGATTTTAATTATTCTCTATAAGAATAACATTGGTAATGAGTACGTAGGATTGCTGAGACAAGGAACATAAACAATTGGTTTTTATGCAAATATAAATATAATTTAACTAGGCGAAGCCACATACCAAGTTTCATCAATATTCAATCATAAATAAGCGCCATATAACATTTTACTTATTCTCCATAAGAATAACATGGGGGCTGAGTACGCAGGTTTGCTGCTACGAAAATAATCAACAAAAAATCAATTTTTTGTGCAAATATCAATATACCGGTACTACGTGAAGCCACATACCAAGTTTTATCAACATACATTCATAACTAATCGAGATATCAAATTTTATTTATTCTCCATAAGGATAACATTGGACAACGTACTGTGTTTAGCACTTCGAACATCTCAGCAACGGTTGGGCGTAGAATCACAATTTAAACACCAAAATGATCATTTTGTGGAACTGAACAGATTGGTAAAAGCAAATGTGAAGTTTACATTAAAATAAACTGAGGAAAAGCCAAAAACCTTTTTCCCATAAGATTAACATGGGAGATTTTATGAGTAGGTTTTTTGGATTTTCTCCGCAACCACTTAACCTAGGTTAATAATTCAAAATACTATATTATTTGTTTTTTAAGCTCTATAACATGGTCAAAACCAAAATTAAGTTGTTCAAAAATTTTAGGGTGAAAAATGCAAAAAACTGATTTTAGAAAAATTTAAAACCCCCATAAACCCCCCTTCCCATGGTCCGATTTTTCTGGTTTTCGAACTTAAAGTCATGAATGTCATTTTACACATTTGAGCCAAATTTCATCGAAATCGGACGTTTTTTACTCGTTATCGCATTCACGGACACATATATATGTATATATATATATATATATATATATATATATATATATATATATATATGTATATATGTAGTAAGTATATATATGCTAATTTGAGAATTTAATAGGTCGCAGAACAGTTAGTCTGTACTGCACAATTTGGAAGTTGCACTTGTAATTTAAAAGTTCTTAAAATAATAATTAGTCCACTAAGTAGTTAAGGGTCCTTTTTAGGACTACCTGATTATCCTCCCTCACTGGGCATTCGGCCGACGCTACCATATAATTATGAAATTGGCCTCTCCTCCCCGAGAATAAAATGTAACCAAACTCATGGATGTTTAACTTAATGCGTCACAAGATGAGAGAGCTTGTAATGGCCTATTACGAGGACAGATGAGTTAATGGCATAATCGATGCGCACAAGTATTAAAGGTAATGATGACATCAACTAGAGCAGAATGGCCGTCACGAAGAGGCGATCACGAGCAGAGATAAGCCCGTCGTGACGTCGCCTGATCAACCGGTCATCCACCCCCTTCGCACCCTGTCACCACTCCATCGCGTCCTCATGACCCCACATCAAGCGAGTGTCAACATTCTATGTTCGAAGTACATATTAATTAATCCAGGATATTTATCCTGAAACTATTTAAATATTAAATTATCGAAGTAAAAATACTACTTGACAAACTACATTAAAATGTCTTTCCCATGTGCTCAAACGCTAAAAAGTCGTTAATGGCCGCGAATTGAAACTTGGACAGAAGAAAAATACTTTGCTTTACTCACTTAGTAAAACACTCATATAAATTGAAAAGCGAGCGCTATGTGGCCATAAAATTCAAAACTTCACGGTGTATGAGTCGGAGGAACCCTGAATATTTATTTGGTCGGGAGCTGAAAAGACGGAACGTGGTGTACGACCAGGTACGGTAATCCGGGATAAGTGGGTATTTTGCTGCATTGTGCCGAGGTCAACGATACTGTGGCATTTCACGGCTACGCCACACTGATTGGCAACACTGCTCGGCATTCCAAACATTCAAAAACACTACGTATACTTATTGGGGAACTTCTTTGAACCTTTTTGGGAATTTCTTACGTACTCCTATCCCATTAGCACTTGTAAGAACTCAAAGCCAATTAAATTATATATTTTAAAATGTTTTTCCCCTTAAATTGGGGGCATATCATAGGTAGGGACACTTTACATTTTTTATATGTTAACTTTTTTCATGACAGACTTCTAAAAGGACCATGTTAACTACACAAAGTATTAATTTGTCCAAAGTATTTGTAAATAAGCAAATTTTCAAACCAGACAAACTAAACAAAAATCGGTATGCGATTTTTTAAACAGAAACAATAAAAAACCGTTTACTTAAAATTTACTTTTAACCACGCAGTTACAGAGTGTGAAAGTGGTAGGTTTATCAGGTCACGATTTCACTGCTCCACATTGCCAGTGCCAATATAGACCAATTATCAAATCAGATTGTTCCGTGCCACCCGTATGATGCGTAGCCCTCATCGCGAACACGTTCATTATGAAGACAAGGAGTTCCAGAAATCGTCCTAATATTTTGTTCCCATAATTCGTGTTGACCCAAAATAGAATGGATAGGTATTTGGTTGTTAAAAACAATTGGTTATGTTAACAGTGAGCTCTGTGATTGAGATAACGGAAGAGAAACTGAATATCCAAATGCTTTCACAAATTGAGGGGCTGATATCCAATTGCACCGGCGGTCGAAGGAATTTGCAAGGGTCAAAGCATTCCTCAGTCCGAAAAGTGTCTTATTGCACCGATGTGGTAGTAAAAATCTACCCTCCCCACTCAAACCCTACGCCACTTCTCCCGCTGTTTCCTTTCCCCACCTCACTACATATATCTTCAAACATAGTGCTATGCTTCCTCATGTATTTGTAACTAACTTTATAAGTGTTTAACAATTTCTTATGAATTCCAACGGGAACCACATCATTCATTGCATCAACATACAATTTAGCGACACACTCCCTACTAACGCACCTCCACTTCTGTCCTTGCTTGGTTAGATCACTATTGTAAAATTTATGATTATTAAAAATTAACAATTCCCGCCCCTTCTCACTTAACATTACTAGCGTTCCCGACACAATGTCACTCATTCTGCTGAAAAATATGACAACCGATTGAAGTGGGTAAGCAGGAGCAGAGTGGTTTGGTTAACAACCGGCTGATGGCTCATATCTATATTTTAACCTAGTCTTATACTTAGTTGATTAAAGAAAAATCTTCTTGAATAATTTTAATTGACCGCCGGTGCAATTGGAACACCCCCCCAAAAAAGGCGCCGGTGCAATTGGACACATTAGTTTGGGGCTGATCCCTGACCGCCGGTGCAATTGGACATCTGCGAATTGAGGATCAGAGAGGCGAACGATAATGTACTGTTTCACTGTTCCATGTATTGTGTATTGGTATTAAAGATACACTCTGGCAGTCCGAGAACATATCCAAAATCTGGTCCTTTACTACTCACACATGTCTAATCAAATGTGTGTTAACTTTAAGTGTATTTCATCTATAGTTTGGCCGTTCAGGGAGGGTGCGTATCGGATTAGCAGACCCTGAGCTCTCGTACACGTGAGATTCACTGATTCTTTTTACAATTTAACTGACATGTCATGAATGTAAATTTTAATGTGACGAAATAAATTATTACTGAATACTGAGTACCTTCTTATCTGCGGTTTTAGGGTCAGTCAAAACAATGCACTTCATCCGGGGGAAACCCTGGTAAAAACTGGGGCCGATATCCTTGAGGGGAAGAGAGGAGGCTTCTCCCTCACCCCCGAAGCTTATTTATGATCATTTATGGATGGTCACAACCCCACCTTCACATTTGAAAATAACTATTCCATTACGGCGGATCCAAGATGACGGCCGACAAATTATTGCGGTCCCCCAAAACGTGTTCAGGGCGTCACGTTAGGAACTTCTATGGTGGTTCCGGGCTTAAGTTTCACCGTACCGGTCCAAAGGAAATTCGCTATCAAGTTTCCATATTGGCTGTTTAATTTAAGTTAATGCCTCCTCTCTTCCCCTCTGGATAAAGTGCGTTGTTTTGAAATAACCTTTATATCACGGATAAAGAGGCACACAATCTCAAGGTATGGACCGCCAAACAATGCTGAGCAGGCTACCCGTCACCCCATCACCGCATATAACAAGAGGCATACATACATTAAAAACGCGCTTGTCTTATTTTGTCGTCTCTTTATATTTTCGTTTGGTGTTTCACAGAATATTTAAATTTAAATTTTATCAAACATGTTATTCATCAACTAGCTTAAGTGGCCTCTGCCCATGCACTTACTCAACACCGTGAATGTCGAGCTGATCAGCGACCTAGGATAGTTGGGTGGCCAGGTCGAGTTTCCACGGGAATGTTGGTCGCTGAGTTATTGGTTAACGAGTGTGGCAATCACGCACAATACGGTTCAGCCAGTGACAAGATGTCAGGCTAAATGTGAAATAAATGCGCACAAATGACCAGCTGTAGTTGTTTGGTCACAACGCAACACAGTAGTTCACGACAAGCGGCAAGCGGCGTCATTAGCAAGTGGTTCCCATCTGCTAACAGGACTATGCGCCTCACTGGCCACTGTCCGTGCAATGTTCAGTTGGCACTCAGACCTGCAATTGTTTAGTTTATGTCACGACTAATAGTAATCTATTCTATATCTATAAATACTAAAAACCCCAAGGCCAAACATCAAAACACCTACAACCACAAAATTGGCACGTATACTATTTCCACTAAGAATTTCTATTGGTAGGTAACCACTAAGAAAGGATTTAAGAAATTCCCATAGGGCTCCATCAAAAAAAAAATAGAGTCAGATTTAAAATCCTATAATTTTCATATGGACAATTTATACATACGAAAACCCGATCATACCCCAGGCCAAACCTCTTACACCTACTACCACGAAAGTTGGCTCATATACTCTTTCCGAAATGTAGGTAACTAAGAAATGATTTTAAGAAGTTCCCCAAGGGATCCACCACACGAGGTTTCAAACTTGCCATGTTATTCTTATGGACAATTTATACATAAGAAAAACAGATCATCTCTCAGGTTAAACCACTACACCTTCAACCAAATTCCGCACATGTACTCTTTCCACAACATAGCTAACCACTAAGAAAGGATTTTGAGAAATTTCCACAGGGCTTCACCCCACGGGGCTTCAAAATTCCAACACCATGTTTTTCTTGTGGACAATTTATACATATGAAAAATCGATCATCCCCAGGCCACACTTCTACACCTACAATCACGAAATTCGGCACGTATCCTATTTCCAAAACGTAGGTAACCACTAAGAAAGGATTTTAAGAAATTCCCATAGGACTCCATCCCACAAAAAAGAGAGTCAAATTTCCAATCCTGTGTTTTTCATATGGACAATTTATAAACATGAACAACCGATCATCCCCCAGGCCAAACTTCTACACCTAAAACCGCGAAAGTTGGCACGTGTACTCTTTCCATAATTTGGGTAACCACTAAGAAAAGATTTTAAGAAATCCCCATAGGGCTCTGCCCTACGGGGAGTCAAAATTCCAATCCTGTGTTATTCTTATGGACAGTTTATAAACATGAACAACCGATCATCCCCAGGCCACACCTCTACACCTATAACCATGAAACTTGGCACGTGTACTCTTTCGATATATAACCACTAAAAAAGGATTTTAAGAAATTCCAATAGGACTCCGCCCCATGGGGAGTCAAAGTTCCAATCATGTGTTATTCTTATGGACAATAATATAAACACGAAAAACCGATCATCCCAAGGCCAAGCCTTTACACCTACAACCACGACATTAGGTGGCACATGTACTCTTTTCATAACGTAGGTAACCACTAAGAAAGGATTTTAAGAAATTCCCATAGGGCTCCACCCCACGGGGCTTCAAACTTCCAACCCCATGTTATTATTATGGACAATTTATACATACGAAAAACCGATCATTCCCCAGGCCAAATCACTACACCTACAACCACGAAATTCGGCACGTATACTCTTTCTATAATGTAGGTAACCACTAAGAAAGGATTTTAAGAAATTTCCACAGGGCTTCACCCCATGGGGCTTTAAAGTTCCAACCCCACGTTATTCTTATGGACAATTATTTATACAGTAGAGTCTCGATTATCCGACCTTCGGTTATCCGACATTCCGTGTTAACCGACCGTTCCCGTACACAATAGAACGATCAATTTCCGCGCACCTAAAAAAAAAAAATTGTTTAACATTGTTTTTATAATTTTCCGTGTTTTCCAACCGTACCCGTGCACAACCAAACGATCGACTTCCGTGCGATTAGACAAAAAAATCAAAATTTTGTTCATTGTTTTTATTATTTTCCGTGTTATCCGACCTTTCCGCTTACCCGACCTTGCCGCGGCCGCTTTAGGTCGGATAATCGAGACTCTTACATACGAAAAAACCGATCATCCCCCACGCCACACTTCTACACCTACAACCACGAAATTTGGCACGTATACTATTTCCACAACGTAGGTAACCACTAAGAAAGGATTTTAAGAAATTCCCATAGGACTCCATCCCACAAAAAAGAGAGTCAAATTCCAATACTGTATTTTTCATATGGACAATTTACAAATATGGAAAACTGATCATCCTCCAGGCCAAACCTCTACACCTACAACCACAACACTTGGCACGTGTACTCTTTCGATAACATATATAACCACTAAAAGAGGATTTTAAGAAATTCCCATAGGACTTCGCCCCACGGGGAATAAAAGTTCCAATCCTGTGTTATTCTAATGGACAATTTATAAATATGAAAACCGATCATCCCCCAGGCCAAACCTTTACTAGTTGATTGTCAAAGTAAGCGCAAAACACCCCCGTCGCAGAAAACCTGCATACTCAGCGAATTTCCAATGAATATATAAAATAACACATTAAAACACTTAAAGAAATATAAGAACATGCATACAGAACATTCATAAGAAATATATTCACAAACAAGCGATATTTAAAATATTAATTATTCTCTATAAGAATAACATTGGTGATGTGTTGTAGGTTACCTGCAACAAGGAACACAAAATAATGGATTTTGATGCAAATATCAATATAACTTAACTTAGTGAAGTCACATACCAAGTTTCATCCATATACATTCATAAATAAGCGATATATAACATTTTAATTATTTTCCATAAGAATAACATGGGGCCAAGTACCTAGGTTTGCTGCTACGGGAACCATAGGCGAAAATCTTTTTGTGCAAACAACAATGAACCGCAACCAGATGAAGCCAGATATACCAAATTTTGTCAGTTTATGTTCATAAATAAGCGAGATATACAATTTTGCTTGTTCTTCATAAGAATAACATTAGACAACCTACTGTGTTTAGCACTTTCAATATCTCAGTAACAAATTGACGTAGAGCAATGATCAAAATACCAATTTTTTTTTATTCTGAATTCAATGGTAAAAATTAAAATTTGATTTAAATAAAAATTACATGTGGAAACTCCAAAAACCCATTTTTGGGGTACAAAACCCCCCTTCGGATGGTGCGATTCGTCTGGTTTTCGAACTCGTTCAAATAAATGGTGCTTTACACATTTGTACCAAATTTCATTAAGATCGGACCTTTTTTACGAGAGTTATCGTGCTTACGGACATTATATATATATATATATATATATATATATATATACGGACATATATATATATATATATATATATATATATATATATATACGGACATATATATATACGGACATATACATATATAAAAATTTGAACGAATGGTGTTTTTGGCATCTGGGGACCTCAAAATGAAAAGTTATCATGGTCTCGGGCTTAAGTCTTACCGTGAGACCTACGGTAATAGCTTATTCCCTATAGGGGAAATTCGCTAAAACAGTTCACGACAGGTGTTGGCTACTACTCTTGCTAGTTGGCACTGAGACTACCAAAAGTTGTTTGTTAATTTTAGACCTATCAAACCCAGTTGCAAGTAGTGTCAATTAGTAACTGAAATCAGGACTATGTCCTTACCATGTTCTCTCTATTTATAAATACACTACTTCTAATTTTATCTTAGTTTATTTTTGGTTACTATTGCATATAGTAACCAAAGTTACTACAAAATAGGTATAGATGAGCTTTTTATAATTAATTGCTACTACTACTCATATATTCACTTTGATTCTAGAAGAGGTTCAGTGCTTAGTCAAAATGGCTAACTCACAACACTCAATACTAGGATGGACTGCCGCTACACTTTAGACGCATAAATGAGCGAAGCAACAGTCACAAAAAGCGCGAACAAAGATCTACATGGAAGAACGCTACATTTAGTTTACAAACTTAAAATAACTAGTAGCCTGTCGCAGCTTCGCCCGCGATCACAACTAATATTATACTGGCATTCCCGTATAAATATTGTGTTACCGTTCCAAAGCCAACATGGCCTGCTGATTAACTGTGTTTACTCTATACAGCTGATTGCTTACAACTTATAGTTATCTCCCAATGTTAAGCTTATGGGAAAAAACTCAAATTTAAGGGGCCCCAGGGCCTGACTTACAAACTATTTCTCTATAAAAAAGTTTCCTGCACAACTTCACGTTAGGCTCTTTCCAATGACACCAAAAACATGAAAATCGGTTCAGTAGTTTAGGAAGAGTGATGGTCACAAAAAACCTGCTAGCCTATTAAATAAGATAGATCTAAACAAAACAGGGACAGTTTTGAACAGCTGTTTATTTAATTTAAATGAAGTCAATTAAAAACATGTGACATAAACCCAATAAAATATTTCTTCCATTACAATTAAATGTGAACTTTAAGACCCAGTGGGGCGTAACCTAGGAGGAATTTTGCAAATCTCTTTAAAGAAAAACCTTATCCTCGGTATCACCTAGCTACTGGCCAAATTTCATATCAATCGGTAAAGCCATCACACTGTGATGCCGTTACAAAGAAGTGACAAAGTGAGGGAAAGAGAGCTTCGCTCAATTAAAAACTAGCCGTCAAAAATGACGGGCCTAAAACACGAATGAAATAAAATTCATTAGTAATAAAGTTCATTAGTAATAAAATACATTTAGTGGCTTCAAAATTGTTCTTTACAAATCTTTTAGTTATTTAAAACGCTAATTTTGAAATGCATGTAATCAAATGAGAAATCCGCCGTGCGAAATTTTAAGACGTTATTGTAATAAAGCCTTCCCGTGCTTCGCATTCAGAATTCAGGAAAGAACAGTTAACTGCTTTCATTGGGCGTCGGCGTCTTAAAGAGTTTTTAACAGTTTTAATCGCAACCGCCGTTAACATGGTCAGTGGCGGATTTAGGGGGGGGCTATAGGGGCTGTAGCCCAGGGCGGCAAGTTTTTAGGGGCGGCAAATTTACAGAAAATTAATAAGTTGTTTACAAAAGAAATGTTTAAACGGGGAACATTTTGACGAGAACGGATGACAATGACGGTGTGCCGCCCTTTTAAAGTTAAAGGTAGTAATCAGAGACTAATGTATAACGCTTGCAGTCCCTCACACTGCAGTTCCTCAAAGCAGTCATAATGCATTTGTCATTCATCCGTACTAGCGACAAGACGAGTACGCTACAGAGAAAGGGCGGCAAGCCACGAACTACATCAGGCACTGCGCCACTATGACTACGTCCAACCATAGATTAAACATACTCCTTGTGGTATTCTTAATCTATGGTCCAACTCACGGACTTATAAGTTTACCCATACATTCTCATAGCATTACAATTATTTGTTACACAATAACAATAATGACCAAGGCACACACGGATGAGAAATGTTGCAACAATAGAATTTGAGATGACAATAACAAAATGTATACTTCAATGATATTTTCTTTTCATTTTCAAACTCAAGGTAACAAAGAAATTTATTCCACCGTCTTATACTTACCATCAAAGGCTACCACACATAATCGTTCATTCTGGAGGATATTTTTTTAAACAAAACATCTGACCAAAGGCAAATAAAGACTAACATAATTTGTGAATAGAGGATTTTATTGGTTGTTGCCATGGGAGCATAGTTGACAGAGGGTCAAAATGGTGGTCAGCATGTAAGCTGCAGTGTTTTACTGTAGGCGAGACCTCTATATTTATTTTTTGGGTGGGACGGTGTCAAAATCACTCATTTCATTAAATGAAAATCTGTGATATTTGAAGTCTTTAAATTAATATCTTGTCGCATTTTAGGCGAATCATGATGTTAAACTTAACTTTATAATCTTAAGACATATTTTACATGCAATTTTATTGTTTATCTCGAAGCAAAGTTACGATTTGAGTTAAATGAAAACATCCTTTTAATATAGCTTTGAAAATAGTGTTGAAAACAAGCCGCCTTGTACATCGAATGACACTGTCCCAACAACAAATTGACACTACAACAGGACAAAATACCAAATATGACGGCACGCTTTATGAAGGTTATTTGTCAGAGAGTAGAGACTCCTGTAGGTATTATCATAGATTAAGAATACCACAAGTAAGTAATGCCATTAAGGAATTTGTTTAATCTATGGTATTATATTTTAATTCATTGGATCTCCAACATCATGGAGGTGAAACTAGAAGAAGCGTTTGAAAAAGTGTAGAATTTTATGAACCTACATCGATTTATATTTTGATCGTCTAAAACATATCAACAATTCTTTGTATAAAAGTATGAATTACAAAATGACTGAAAAACTGTATTGAAAAGCGCTAATTCAGGATTAAAATAATCAGAATTTTTAGGCTAATGGTCCGAATTACGAATTTTAAGGCTACAGTGTCATCATATCTTATTTATAGGTTATTTATTATAATTTTCAGCAGTCAATGTGTTGGTGTAAAAATTAATGTTTTGATGAAGTGTAAGAAGGGATTTTTAGGCCTTTGTTGAAGGATTTTCTTGTTATTAAAAGTAGCACTATCACTGCTTCACTGCTTTTAACACGAACATTTGTCTCTAGTGCTGATTGTCATTGAGTAGGCTATATTGAATATTAAACTGTGTTAATGTGAATCAAGACAATTATACATTATTTTACTTTTTTTTCAACTAGGAAATAACAGAAATTTCTGAAACTTATTCATTCAGTTCATTCATAACTTCTTTAGATACTAACACAAAATAACCAAACAAGATATATATAACATGTGGGCAAACCTGGGCGGCGAAAAGGAAAAAGATTACAGTGGGGGGGAGGGCGGCAAATTTCCTAATAGCCCTTAGGCGGCAATTGCTTAAATCCGCCACTGAACATGGTCGTCAGCCTGCTGTAGTATTTTGATTTTTTGTTGATAACAGTCCGATAATTGAAATTTGTTGCATAAAAGTTTCACGAAGAGCTAAATAAAGGGCAACCAATGCACCTACACGGTTAACGAGTACGGTGACGAGCGGAGAGCGGAGAGCCAAGTCCGTTATGAGGAGCCGTGTTGACAGTGCCGGTCCGCTGTCAGGCACGCGTTGATTGTAGTGATTTGCTGACTCCGACTCGGACTCCGCGGTTATGGAGGATGAACAATAGAATCGATGCTGAGGCGCCACCAGAGTGCCCACTTCCGCAACTCCACGAATTCCATTTGGGAGAGTTACACGATATGGTTGGATACATAAATCATCTGTGTTGAAAAGTGCTATTGTTTCTTTGTTCCCTTAACTAATCGGGTAAATGTGTATTTATATTTAATGTGCGTGCGTGCTAAAGAAAACATAGATTAACAAAAATTTAAATCATTTTTATAAATAAAAAAACTCTATTTCAAAAAAATCCTATAGATAAAAAAATTCAAAATTCAAATTTGTAAAAGGTCGGTCAGCCGCAGTGAGCCCTATACTATCTGGAGAGACTACTGCCATGCAGTTTGTGACAGAAAGTGCCGTAGACAATCAGCTGGAAGCACAATATTTTTCCCTTCTTCAGTACCAACATAACAAAACGAACACAATCTAAAAGGGGCCATGTTCGTGTTGTAATGTTGGTACTGTAGAGGGGAAAAACGCTGCCGATGCGATGATGGCACGAAAATCCAACCAGCAGTAGTCTCTCCAGTTATACATAGAGCTCACTGATCAGCCGACCAAACATGTTAACTTTGTTTTCAAAGAGCTTTGCACACGTATGGTGTAAACCAACGAGTTGTAAATAATATAACTTGTGAAGATTGTGATTTGATTGGTTACACATATTGTTGCCATGGATACCGGACCGGAGGGTGTAGAGGGTCAAATGGCGGTCAGCATGTCACCGTTTTTTACCCCCGACGAGACCTCTTGAGATGTATACCTCGTTGGTGTAAACTACCAGTTGCGAAAAATTTGATCCATGGAATTCAACCAGGTGATGGAATTATGTGTACAAAGTGAGTGGTTTGTAAACATAAGTATATAGAGTAAACATCGTGTATTAATAATCCAATATTGTAATTTATGCGGGCAAGGCTGCGACAGCAGCTAGTCTAGCAAGGCACAGAAAACAGCTATTTCTGTGTAGGATGATGTAAATCATATTTTTTAGAACCCTTGTTTGTCACGGTGTTTCTAAGTCTATTAACCTTACAACATTTATTTATTTCTCTGATAAAAATCGAATACTAACGTGATTTTCCTGAGGATAACAAATGTTTACGAATAAGAAAGTCCATGCTGGATCACAGGTATTATACTTATTATAGTTACCGTGACATGCCTACCCAGACAGCACAGCATTATCCCATGAATATTCTCAGAATGTTCATGTGGAATATTGGTAATAATCTAAGAATATTCTTGGAAGTTATATGGTGATACTTAACACAACCTTAGAATATTCTACGTTTCACCTCGTAAATATTCTGAGAACGATAATGTGCGTTCTCAGTATATTCGTGGGACATTCCATAATATCTATAGATTATTCCGTTTAATTCTACATAGACTGTTCTCAGGATATTCTAAATGGATATTCTGAGAATATTCCTGGAACAATCTAGAATATTTGAGGAATATTCAGCTAAATAGTACATAGAATGTTCATAGAATTATCTAAATGGATATTCTGAGAATATTCTTGGGACGATCCAGCATGTTAGTAGAATATTCAGTTTAATATTGCAGAGAAAGGTCACAGAATGATCTAAAGGGGTATTCTGAGAATAGTCTGTGAACATTTTAGGTACCGAATAATCTGAGAATGTTCGTTTAGTATTAATTCTTACATTATAGGCACAATCCTGGAATAAACTTAGAACATATATGGTTGAGTAATGTTCTTTGACTTAGGAGATAAAGGTGAGAATTTATCTTAATGAAATTGTAGCACAGAGTTAATTAACAACTGTTGACTCAAATATATCTATAATATATACAGCCGCATGTGTAACTCACTCACTCACTGAGGTATACGAATTCTAGACCACTTCTAGACTAGCTACAAACCTGAAATTTTGCTTGCAGGTAGCTTATAGCTTGTAACCACCAGAAAAATTGCCGAAACTGACATCTTTTTATTTTAACCCCCCTAAAAAAAATATTTAAACCCCCCCAAAAAAGGCTTATTTTAAAATTACAGTTTTTGAGCTCTAGCGGCCGAACGAATTGACCTATCGAAAAATGGACACCACCACGTGCCACGGATTTTGCAAGATCTACAACTTTGTTCCTATGACTTTTTGTCGTATCTCGCTCCCTTCACCCTTAGGTAGCGCTAGATTTTTCAAATTTTAGTCAATTTCGACGTTTATTTTGTGGTTTTTAATTTCTTATCACTTTAATTTAGTATTTAAAGGCTTGATATTTGGCACTCAATATGTTGACACATTACCCTTCACGAAACACTCGATAAACTAACATGTTTTAATAATTAAACATCCCAAAAAAATTAGAAACCCTAATTATTCCATAAATGACAAACTGCATTATCGACTTACTCAGGTAATTCTAGATAAGCTAGAAATATGGAATTAGGCCTACATGTAGCTTGTCCATTGAAACCCCCAGAAAAATTGCAAAAAGGTATAATTTTTTATTTTAACCTCCTCAAAAAAAATCAAAATGGAGGAATTTTTGAACATCTCCAAAATAGTGCATTTTTTGTGGCTGTAGCGGCCGAACGGTTGGTCCTATCGAGAAACAGAGACCACCACGAATAACGGATTTTAGACGATCTACAAATTTGGCCCTATGACATTTTGTCGTATCTCGTCTCCTTCACCCTTAGGTAGCGCTAGATTTCTCTAATTTCGGCATATTTTCTATATTTTGTGGCAGTTTTTTATTTCCTATCACGTTAGTATACTTGATGGAGGCCTAATATTGGGCACGCAGTATGTCTACATCAGACTTAGTAAATAGCAGCAGTCATATGACCAGTTTTAATGAATTAAACATGTCGAAAAATGAAAAACTCTAAATATCTTAAGATATGACCGTTTTCTTGAGGTATACGAATTCTAGACCACTTCTAGAAGAGCTAGAAACCTGAAATTTGGCATGTATGTAGCTTGTACCTTGTAACCCCCAGGAAAATTCCAAAAAGTTGCAATTTTTTATTTTAACCTCCTCAAAAAAATTCAAAATGGAGGAAATTTTGAACATATCCAAAATAGTGACTTTTTATTTGAGCTGTAGCGGCCGAACGGTTGGTCCTATCGAGAAACGGAGACCACCACGTGCTACGGATTTTAGACGTTCTACAACTTTGGTTCTATGACTTTTTGTCGTATCTCGTCTCCTTCACCCTTAGGTAGCGCTAGATTTTTCAAATTTCGGCATATTTTTGAAATATTTTGGCCGTTTTTTATTTCCTATCACGTTAATATACTTGATGGAGGCCTAATATTGGGCACGCAGTATGTCTACATCACACTTAGTAAATATCAGCAGAAATATGACCAGTTTTTATTAATTAAACCTGTCGAAAAATGAAAAAATCTAAATATCTTTAGATATGACCGTTTTCTTAGTATAAGTAGTGGTGTATTGGGGGTTATGTCCCAATTTATATTATTGGATATACACGTGACACCAATAATACTTGAGCTAGAGACGTGAGATTTGGCATGCATGTGCCTTCCAATTTTTCTTTCCAAATCCTACTATTTTTAGTTTGAGCTATCTCAATAAAATAAATAATTGTGAATACAAAAATCAAAATGTAGTATGTTTTTATTTAAGCTCTAGAGGCCGAACGGGTTGTCCTATCGAAAAACGAAGACCACCATGTGCCATGGATTTCAGACGAACTAAAACTTTAGTCCTAAGACATTTTGCCGTATCTCACCCCTTTCACCCTTAGATAGCGCTAGATTTTTTAAATTTAAACTTTTTTCTCAAATTTATTTGTGGTTTTTAATGGTTTGTCACTCTAATATAGAACTTAGAGGCCTAATACTTATCACACAGTATTCCTACATTGCAATTAGTACTAAGAAATACTCCCACGCCCAGATTAAGTATCTTAAACACCCAAAAAAATCAAAGTTGTTGAGCTCTTGTAGACTTTTCGTGTTTTTCGGGTACATTTTCTATGTTGCGCACTGTCGAGGGTAAAATCCCTTATAAATAATGTCATATTTGTTGCAGAGGCTTTTAGTTACCCAAAGTCATAGTATTTCAGGTTGTTAACGGTGGTCGTATCCCTTATAAGGTTCAAAATACGCCTTTTAAAGGCTACATTATACATCAGTTAAGGGTATAATGTACGACAGGGACCTGGGGGCGAAGCCCCCCACAGGGGTCTGGGGGCGGAGCCCCCAGCGAGCGAAGCGAGTTATCTATATATAGGCCTATAGACCTATAGTGATTACCATTTTGATAACCAACTTATTTCAAATAACCCATATACCGTAAAAAAGTACTCATACTATCGTATAATATAAATTATTTATGAGATTTGAATTATTCTTCATAAGAATAAATGGCAGCTGAGTATGCAGGTTTGCAATAAAAAAAACAACAAAAAATGGGTTTTTATAGAAAAATCAATATAACTCAAACAGCTAAAGCCACATACCAAGTTTTATTGATTTATGTTCATAATTAAGGGAAATAACATGTTACTTATTCTCCATAAGAATAACATGGGGGCTGAGTACACAGGTTTGCTGCCACGGGAACTATCGGCCAAAAAATGTTGTTAGTGCAAATATCAATAGACCACAACGATATGAAGCAATATACCAAGTTTCATCATGATAAGTCGATAAATAAGCAATATACACAATTGTTATTATTCTCCATAAGAGTAACATTGGAAAACGCACTGTGTTTAGCATCTTTGTAATTAATTAACGTAGAGCAATGATCCATTCCATAAGAATAACATGGGGACCGAGAACCTAGGTTTGGTGCTAGGTTTGGGCAAGAAGATTGCTGTGAGTGCAATATTTGTCCCTAGTGTTGAAATTGTAAATATCATATGGTTATTACACATATAGTAGTAGAGGGCCAACATATAACAAATCTGAAAATCGGCCAAATCGGACTGTAAATAAAATATCTGACGTTTAGCACTACACTGTAGTATTTTTTAATGTTTTTTAGCGAATTTCCCCTATAGGGGCCGGAGTCGGCATGGTAAGACCTAGGCCAGGAACCATGATAACTTTTTGTTTTGAGGTCCCCAGACCCCAAAAACACCATTTGTTCGAAACTGTATATAAATAAATAAATATATGTGTGTGTGTGTGTGTGTGTGTGTGTGTGTGTGTGTGTGTGTGTGTGTGTGTGTCCGTGGGTGCGATAACTCTCGTAAAAAAGGTCCTATTTTGATGAAATTTGGTACAACGTGTAAAGTAGCATTTATGAGTTTAGTTCAAAAACCAGACAGATCGCCCAATCCGAAGTGGTATTTTTTGGGGGGGAGGGGGGTTTGTGCCCCAAATATCGTTTTTTTTGAAGTTTTTACAAGTAATATTTATTGAAATCTAATTTTAGTTTTCACCATTGGATTCAGCTTTAAAAAACACACAATTTGGGGTTTTGATAATTTCTCTACGTCAGTTAGTTGGTTACAGAGATATTGAAAGTACTAAACACAGTACGTTATCCAATGTTATTCTTATGGAGAAGAAGAAAAAAATTATTTCCCGCTTATTTATGAACGTATACTAACGAAACTTGGTTTACAGCTTCACCTGGTTGTGGCCTATTGTTATTTGCACAAAAAAGCAATTTTTAAGGGTTATTCCTGTAGCAGCAAACCTGCGTACTCAGCCCCCATGTTATTCTTATGGAGAATAAGTAAAATGTAATGACTCCCTTAATTATGAACATAAATTAATAAAACTTGGTATGTGGCTTCACCTAGTTGAGCTATATTGATGTTCACATAAACCACATGTTTTGTGTGCCTTTTTGCAGCAAACTGCGTACTCATCCCCCATGTTATTCTTATGGAGAATAATTAAAATTGTATAAATCGCTTATTTATGAATGAATATTGATCAAACTTGGTATGTGGCTTCACTGATATTTATGTTTGCATAAAACACCAATTGTGTGTGATCCTTGTTTCAGCAAACCTATATACTCATCCCCAATGTTATTCTTAGGGAGAATAATTAAAATTGTAATTGTGTGTGATCCTTGTTTCAGCAAACCTATATACTCATCCCCAATGTTATTCTTAGGGAGAATAATTAAAATTGTACATATATATCGCTTATTTATGAATATATATTTTTGTATGCACCTTAGTATGCGGCTTTATGTGGTATTAAGACATATATTATGCATTGGAAATTCGCTGAGTATGCAGGTTTACTGCGACGGGGGTATTTTTTTATTTGACTGTAATATCTATATATTTAATTCCATAAGCAGATCGGTACCCACGAAATATCTCGAGCTAGAAAGAAGTTAAGTTGGGTTATGACGATTCGTTTTAAAGCTTGAGAGCCAAGGACGGTGGGAAAAATATCAGAAATGTCAAAAATTACGTGGGTTACGCCCCACTGGACTTCAAAGATCCAATGATTTTCTTATGGAAAGATCACTACAGTGTTTTTATTAATAAGCAAAATGAACTAATGATCAGCTGTGATTATCTACTTACACAACAACCATATGTCAGGAGCTATAGCCCCTGTAAGCCATTACTTTAATTTTAAAATTATAGGTAGTGTTTACATATACATTAGCCCAGGATAGAAATAATAACATGTCCTAGTTTAAAACAAATTGGACTATAAACACCAAAGTTAGTGTTTTACCTGATTTTAAAAATGGTTTTTAGAATATAAATTGGTGGTAGTTCAAGTTTTAGCGAATTTCCCCAGTAGATGTGAAACCACAAAGAGGCGCCACTTCCGGCGTTTTTTTCCCATGTTATTCTTATGGGGAGCCGTTTTTGCGCCGACGCCAGCTCCCGCCTATACTAATAAGCCACAAGTTTCCGCGCTGGCCTATATTAATACCCAACCCCTGCCTATATTAAATATATTGTCCCCATCCCTCCTCTATATTTTTTAAAATTAATTTTCAAATTCAGGCTAAAAAACTATCTTTAGTGTTTATGGTCCGATTTGTCTGCAATTTGGATATGTTATTGTCCTAGGCAAGTGTTTTAATAAATTCCACTTACATATCCCAAATTCACTATTACGGTCAAATAAAAAAATATTTTTGAAAAATACTGCCAATTGCCAACTTCTTTATTTACTGTCCGATTTGTTTAAAATTTGGATATGTTATTGACCTAGGCAAGTGTTTTAATAAATTCCACTTACATATCCCAAATTCACCATTACGGTCAAATTAAAAAATATTTTTGAAAAATACTGCCAATTGCCAACTTCTTTATTTACTGTCCGATTTCTTTAAAACTTGGATATGTGATTGTCCTAGGCAAGTGGTTTAATAAATTCCACCTACATATCCCAAATTCACTATTACGGTCAAATTAAAAAATATTTTTGAAAAATACTGCCAATTGCCACCTTCTTTATTAACTGTCCGATTTGTCTTCAATTTGGATATGTTATTGTTCTAGGCAAGTGTTTTAATAAATTCCACTTACATATCCCAAATTCACTATTACGGTCAAATAAAAAAATATTTTAGAAAAATACTGCCAATTGCCAACTTCTTTATTTACTGCCCGATTTGTTTAAAATTTGGATATGTGGTTGTCCTAGGCAAGTGTTTTAATAAATTCCACTTTCATATCCCAAATTCACTATTACGGTCAAATTAAAAAATATTTTTGAAAAATACTGCCAATTGCCAACTTCTTTATTTACTGTCCGATTTCTTTAAAACTTGGATATGTGATTGTCCTAGGCAAGTGTTTTAATAAATTTCACTTACATATCCCAAATTCACTATTACGGTCAAATTAAAAAATATTTTTGAAAAATACTGCCAATTGCCAACTTCTTTATTTACTGTCCGATTTGTTTAAAATTTAGATATGTTATTGTTATAGGCAAGTGTTTTAATAAATTAGCCTTACATTTCCCAAATTCACTATTACAGTCAAATTAAAAAATATTTTTGAAAAATACTGCCAATTGCCAACTTCTTTATTTACTGTCCGATTTGTTTAAAATTTGGATATGTTATTGTTGTAGGCTAGTGTATATGCACCATCCATATTTTACAAATATTGCGGTTAAATTTTAAAAAATTTGGAAAAATACTGCCAATTGGCAACTTCTTTATTGTCTGATTTGTTTAAAATTTTGATATGTTATTGTTGTAGGCTAGTGTATATGTACCATCCACATTTGACAAATTAACTATAATGGTCAAATTAAAAAAATATTTTGAAAAATATACTAACAATTTCAAACTTCTTTATTTACGGATATGTTATAGCTCTTATATAGGTAACAAGACCACACCACCACACGTTCCACTACCCCCTATAATACAGTATTTTGTCTTTTTGTTTGTTTATTTTGCTGTAATCTCAAAACTGACTTTGCTGTTTACTGTCCGATTTGCCTACACTTTGGATTTGCATTTATTGTCTGATTTATTTTTGGATATGTTATAGCCCCCAACCATTATATCTAAAATTACAATATTATTTCCACCTATAATACAGTTAATGTGTTGTTTGTTTTGCCACAACCTAAAAACTAACATTGGTATTTGTGTTTTTACAAAACTATATTTTGCAAATTACTACCAATAACTCCTTTATTTACTTTTCGACTTGTTATATCCCCTTATATCTAAATTTACCATATATTTTTTCCCTTTTAGTGTTGTTTTGTCGTAACCAAACTTTGGATATGACTGCAATATATTACTGGCCATTGCATAAGTAAATACCCCATATCCAAATTCACTATTACGGTTGGATTAAAAAAAATAAATACAAGCTCATTATATACATCCAGCTGATAAGTAATATATATCCACAATTATGGTCAGAACATGTGGACAATGTTATGATTGTGTTAAATTTGTTTATATTACATGTATTTATTACACAATTTACAAACTATTTTTGTGTCAGTTGACAGAACGTGTAAAGTTGTGTAAAATGGCTGTAAACCAGTATCTGTGCCTGTGTTTTAATGCGTTAGAGTGTGTTATTTATTGTGTCTCTGCATTTGTGTTGTTTTATAAACTTTAAATATTAGTATGTCCTTATACTCTTACTATTTCTGTTACTATAATATTAATTTTTTACTGTTTGTTTTCCAAGTTTGATTGTGGGTTTCGCTAATATATCGGATGTTGTACCAATACTGACCTTTGTCTAAATAGTAATGGATTGATTACGTGCTGCACTATGTGGTGTTTGTCTTACTGTTTGGCAATACACTTCCAACACATTTCCTGTCTAATATCTGGCCGGTTGTATCCAGCACAATTTACATTTATGTTTTATTTTACAACAACACAATGAGACGTCTATTCTGCTGCTTATACAACAGATCTATGTATAGGTCTTGTAGAATGTGCGTATCTGTATTAAATACATATATTACTCTACTGCACAGGATGTTGGGTTTAATAGTACAAAACCTAATACAAGGACTAAGAATAGAATTATAGAATTTCGACAATTTGGGTACTAATGCGGGATGGCACCGTTAGTTAATATGTTAATTATATTGAGACTATAAACTTATTTAGTCGAATTTGGAATTATATTAATGGTGGGTATTCCATATTTGCATATGGGTGTCCACTTACATGTTACACTTACCACTCGCCTATGTTTATATACAATATCCATATATTTACAACACATATACCTATAGTGTAATCTGTCCTGTTTACATGTTTCCGCTACTTTTTTGTATAAAAGAAATGTACTCTGTTAGCCATTTATTGGGGAATTGTATTAAACCTACTAACGAAAGATTCGGTATATGGTTTTTATTAGAAAATCTACGTAATAATAACCTTCTTACAGACATAGGTAATATAAACTATTGCGAGGGCGAAACAAAATTAAATAACTTAACATCTATAACGGATGCGTTTTGTGATAACATAATGTTAGTTAACCAATGTTACAGATTGTGATGGGGACGTTCGGAATAAATTTAAAGTTAAGAAGGAAATATGTGGCTCGTTTAATAGCTACTTACGAGGAATATTTAAAAAGTTCTCTTTAGCTCGACATGGTGTTGTGGCCAAACTACCATTCTCCCAAAGCGAGGGTGTGTTACAAATAATAAAGAAAGATATTGACCAAATTAAACAAAAGTGTGATGATCCTATAGCAATTCCCTATAAAATAGAGCTTGCAAATGTTAAAATTAAGGATTTGTTGGAAGATCTTCCAAAGATACTGCAAGATCTGGAAAAAGAAATGTACTATCTTATGGATTTCGATATAACACTAGATTTGGCTGGAATATTTAATAAAGAGGAAATGTGCCAATATCTTACAGAAAACTTTAACTTTTGCTACCAAGGGGCGAATGGATATAATGTTGTTGTAGATAATGTTAGTAAAGATTGTTTAACATGGTTTAATGTAAATAGCAGGGTAAAAATATATAATAAATTTATATGCCAGATTACAAGCCCTGGAGTAATTAAAAGTATAGGAAACCATATAATAAACTTTGTAAACTGTCCAGATGCGAGACTAAAAGAAACGTTCTCGTCTAAACTAGCTAGAGAGAATGGAATAACAAGGTTAGAGGCAACAATCTATAACTATTGTAGAGGTTTTGGTAAAGGGTTTGAACCTTTAAGAGATTGTTTAAGTCTAATAGAAGACAACAAACGGTACTTTCAAAATGCTCCATTCTATGCTGTACCTCTGCATAAGATGTGGGTGAAAGTTGCCAATCAATTACAAAACAGTTGTTGTTTAGTGTTTAATGATGCATATTGGGGTAATAGTAATACGAAGAAGATAACTGGAGTACAACTAAAACTGCCAAAAGATAGTACACAAAGGGAAAAGTTAATAAAGTATGCTCTATCTGCATTTAGCTTTAACTGTTTACCAACTAACTATGTAGAGGTAATAGAGGAGGATGCCATAAGTGTAAAGCATAAGTGTTACATCAAATCTGGGGGCACATGTTTTACAAAATCAAATACACCTTTCTCCACTATACCTAAACACATCAATTTAGAAGAATTGGGCTTAGTGGAAAGTCCTAACCTTACTCCCTACGTTTTAAGAAGCCGGACCAATAAACTGTACCCATACACTATTAAAGAAATAGAGCCACTTTCCAAGCCTTTCTTAGAGAGTTGTTCCAAAAAGAGGAAATTGGAATTAGAAGACATTGGAATATGTGGAAAATACTGTTGCGGAGGAATACAAAGCACGGTTGGCTAAAGAACAAGAAAGAAGGGAAAGAGAGGATAAATTAAAAGATTACTTCCTGCGACGTTGGGAGGATCTAGAGCATTATGGACATTATATAGTGTATGCGTTTGTAGTAAACAACAAGTTTGTGGGAGTGTTGGCAGAAAAGGATGGACGGAGGGGTGTATACTATGTTAAAGGTGTCTGTAAAGCTGTATTTATAGAGATAAATAAGAATAGGCAGGGCGTGTTGCCATACAGTGGTGATTTGGACATTATTTATCTACCTACCAACGAGCCACTTGCAAGCTTTAACACTAACGGAACCGCAACATTTTATGGCAATTCCAAAAATAGAAAACCTAAGTTTCCGTAACGATGTTGGACAAGAAGACATAGAGATGCAAGATATTAAAGGCAATGTTAAATTTAAAGAATGTAGTAGACTGGAGGATTTGGAATATGGTGCGGAATTATTAATAAGCGCTATTAAACAAGTCCAACATAGGGGTAGAAAAAGATATATTGTACAGTTTGAAAATATTCGTAACCTTTATGTCTCCAACCACTGGCTGGAAAGGGAGCTAGAATGTGGGAAGTTTGATTTTAACTACAAAATTAAAATTAAGTTGGATAAAATAAAGACTACTCCAAACAAGCACAAAGAAAGATTAGTGTTTTGTGTTTAGTTGTTTTGGGGTTTAAAAATTTATTTTTTGCTATCGCATTGGCTTAAAACATATCCAAAATTTAGGCAGTTCTGACCATAATTGTGGATATATATTACTTATCAGCTGGATGTATATAATAAGCTTGTATTTATTTTTTTTAATCCAACCGTAATAGTGAATTTGGATATGGGGTATTTACTTATGCAATGGCCAGTAATATATTGCAGTCATATCCAAAGTTTGGTTACGACAAAACAGCACTAAAAGGGGAAAAATATACGGTAAATTTAGATATAGGGGGATATAACAAGTCGAAAAGTAAATAAAGGAGTTATTGGAAGTAATTTACAAAATATAGTTTTGTAAAAACACAAATACCAATGTTAGTTTTTAGGTTGCGGCAAAACAAACAACACATTAACTGTATTATAGGTGGAAATAATATTGTAATTTTAGATATAATAGTTGGGGGCTATAACATATCCAAAAATAAATCAGACAATAAATGCTTAGGACAATATCCAAAGTGTAGGCAAATCGGACAATAAACAGCAAAGTCAGTTTTGGGATTACAGCAAAATAAACAAACAAAAAGACAAAATACTGTATTATAGGGGGTAGTGGAACGTGTGGTAGTGTGGTCTTGTTACCTATATAAGAGCTATAACATATCCGTAAATAAAGAAGTTTGAAATTGTTAGTATATTTTTCAAAATATTTTTTAAATTTGACCATTATAGTTAATTTGTCAAATGTGGATGGTACATATACACTAGCCTAGAATAATGACATATATAAATTTTAAACAAATCAGACCGTAAATAAAGAAGTTGCCAATTGGCAGTGTTTTTCCAAATTTTTTAAAATTTAACCGCAATATTTGTAAAATGTGGATGGTCCATATACACTAGCCTACAACAATAACATATCCAAATTTTAAACAAATCGGACAGTAAATAAAGAAGTTGGCAATTGGCAGTATTTTTCAAAAATATTTTTTTATTTGACTGTAATAGTGAATTTGGGAAATGTAAGGCTAATTTATTAAAACACTTGCCTATAACAATAACATATCTAAATTTTAAACAAATCGGACAGTAAATAAAGAAGTTGGCAATTGGCAGTATTTTTCAAAAATATTTTTTAATTTGACCGTAATAGTGAATTTGGGATATGTAAGTGGAATTTATTAAAACACTTGCCTAGGACAATCACATATCTAAATTTAAAATAAATCGGACAGTAAATAAAGAAGTTGGCAGTTGGCAGTATTTTTCTAAAATATTTTTTAATTTGACTGTAATAGTGAATTTGAGATATGTAAGTGAAATTTATTAAAACACTTGCCTAGGTCAATAGCATATCCAAATTTTAAATAAATCGGACAGTAAATAAAGAAGTTGGCAATTGGCAGTATTTTTCAAAAATATTTTTTAATTTGACCGTAATAGTGAATTTGGGATATGTAAGTGAAATTTATTAAAACACTTGCCTAGGACAATATCATATCCAAATTGCAGACAAATCGGACAGTAAATAAAGAAGTTGGCAATTGGCAGTATTTTTCAAAAATATTTTTTAATTTGACCGTAATAGTGAATTTGGGAAATGTAAGTGGAATTTATTAAAACACTTGCCTACGACAATAACATATCCAAGTTTTAAACAAATCGGACCATAAACACTAAAGATAGTTTTTTAGCCTGAATTTGAAAATTAATTTTAAAAAATATAGAGGAGGGATGGGGACAATATATTTAATATAGGCAAGGGTTGGGTATTAATATAGGCCAGCGCGGAAACTTGTGGCTTATTAGTATAGGCGGGAGCTGGCGTCGGCGCAAAAACGGCTCCCCATAAGAATAACATGGGAAAAAAACGCCGGAAGTGGCGCCTCTTTGTGGTTTCACCACTACTACAATTTCCCCTGTAGGGAAGAAGCTATTACCGTAGCTCTCATGGTAAGACTTAAGCCCCAGACCATTGTAACTTTATGTTTTGAGGTCCCCAGATGCCAAAAACACTATTCGTTCAAATTTATATATATGTGTTGTGTGTCCGTTACCGCGATAACTTTTGAAAGAAACCCCCGATTTTGATGAAATTTGGTACAAATGTGGAGAGTAGCATTTATGACTTTAAGTTCGAAAACCAGATCGATCGCACTATGGGAAGGGGGTTTTATGGGGGTTTACAATTTTCCAAAAATCGGATTTTGCACATTTGACCCCAAAATATTAAAAACACTCAATTTTGGTTATAGCCATTTTATAGAGCTTAAAAAACAAATAATTTAGTATTTTTAATCATTAACCTAGGTCAAGTGGTTGCGGAGAAAATCCAAAAAAACGTGTACCATGTTAATCTTATGGGAAAAAGGTTTTTAGATTTTTCTCAGATAATTTTACTAAAAACTTCACATTTCTGTTTATTAATGTCTTTAGCTCAACATAACAAACATTTTGGTGTTTTAATCGTTGTTCTACGTCCAACCGTTGCAGAGATATTCAAAGTGCTAAACACAGTACGTTGTCCAATGTTATCCTTATGGAGAATAAATAAAATTCTATATCTCGATTATTTTTGAATGTATATTGATGAAACTTGGTATGTGGCTTCAACTAGTTGTGGTATATTGATATTAGCAAAAAAACAAGTTTTTTGTTGATAGTCCCCGTAGCAGCAAACCTGCATACTCGGCCCCCATGTTATTCATATGGAGAATAAGTAAAGTTGTATAGCTCCCTTAATTATGAAACTAAATTAATAAAACTTGGTATATAGCTTCACCTGGTTCAGTTATATTGATAATTGCAAAAAAACATATTACTTATCTTCCTCGTTGCAGCAAACCTCCGTCCTCAACCCTAATGTTATTCTTATGGAGAATAAATAAAATGCTATATATCACTTATTTATGGATGTATTTTTGTGAAACTTGGTAAGTAGCTCTATGTAGTAATGAGTCACATATATATGCACTGGAAATTCGCTGAGTACGCAGGTTTGCTGCGACGGGGGTATTTATTTATAAGTTCTTGTGCTTTAAATGGGACGTGTATTATATCCGTGGACGTGTATTATGGGACAAGGACGTGATTATATCCGTGGACAGAATAATTTAATCAGTGGCTAAAAAATGCCCACCATGTTATTCTTATGGGCCAAACCTGCTAAAATATGCGTTAAACTATTATATTGTCACTACTATCATTAAAATCCGTCAACTCAGAATCTTTGGATGGTAAAAACTACCAGTTTATTTTAACATATAGGATTATATATGGTAATCGCGAACTTCTGTTTAGATACGGTACTATTTAGTCGCGAACTGTGGCATGCTCCGGTTGTAGACCGTTGGGTATTACGACCATGGGTTATCCCACCACACTTAAAGGACATTTTTACACCTATTTTCCTTCATTGTTTATAGTAGAAAGTTTCACGATGTTTCTGATTTAGATTCCATACCGTTAACGTCGTGAAACTTGTTATTATATAACCAGTCCGTACTTTTTTTATAAACATAAACTTACTGTAACCAACAATGGAATTTCAAAGAAAGCACGCTGAAGGAAATAAGATCAAAGGTGCGCTGTAGTTGTAACAAATCGGTTAGAGCACATTACCTGGTTCTCTGAAATAATGACTTTTCTTATTGATACAGTAATCTTACTTGAGATAATCGTTTTAAAAGCTTGAGTGGCAATACAAGTTTTGTCATTGACACCATCACAAATGGAAAGGTATCCGGTGAAATGTCCTTATAACATGCACACAACCTGCTCGAGGTCAGGATAGGGCATTTGCCTCATAAACTACGAAACTCCAAGAGTGAAGCGAGATGAAAACATCGTACTTTACAACGTGGCCGAGGGTGCTAACCCCAGACGACGAACTTCCGACGATGCGGCCGGGCAGTAAAACCTACACTGAGCACGCCTTAGGGAGAGTTCTCAGCGGCAAACTGCACTTGGCGTGCTGACGGTAGGCAACTCTGCGATACTTAATCATAACTTCCTGCATTATTATAATCCTCGTACCCACAAGACAAGGCTTGATGCTGCCAAACAATGCTAGTTAATAACAGTCTACAACGTTCTCTGGTCCTTATCCTAGACTGCGGTGCGGTATGATGGTCCAATTAATTGTGTACATGAACACCACCATCTGGGCCTTGTTATGCTCAATTTACTCAAAATACCATGTTGTGATGTTTCGTAATTTATATCTTACGATAGAGTAAGTAAACTGCAGATTTACAAGTATTTGTATTTGGATGATCGGAGGAGAATCCAAGAAGAAGAGATACGCAAAGCATTTCTGATAATATGCTTAGCACAGAAAATAAAGAAAGGCAGATTATACTCACTTTAGATTTTGGTAAATATAAGACTAGCGAATAATTTGTATAGCTATATAAACTATATTTTTATGGCATGGTGTCATAAAAAAAGCCTGCGTCATATGACAACAAAATTCAGGTACAGGATATACCTAAAGATGTCTTACAACACTTCAAATGTATTACAACTTGTACTTTACTAACATATAAGGCGGTATATACTGGTTGTCCCGTAAGTAAGTGGCCAAATTTTAGGAATCCGTTTTATGAGTCAAAATAAAAATAAAATCAAGAATATTGCCCTGTCATTAAGTGGCCAAAAGTTAGGAATCTGTTTTATGAGTCAAAATCAAAATCAAATAAAATATAAGGTTTTCTCGTAAAAATGCCTTGTTTCCCAGATACCTGCCATCTTATTTATATATAATTCTGTAAGCGAAATTTTTAAGCCAAAATTGTGGGAGTTTGAAAAATCGCAGCATGATGGGAGTTGGCTTAAATCAAAGGTCTCGATCCTAGGGACTCGGGAAAAATAGCAGTATTTCTAAAAGTTTGTCAGCAAACGATAAATAACGTAAAACATCCCCCATAAGAAAAACTTGGGGATTTAAAAACGTCTGCTTTGTTTACATTAAAACATGTGATTGAGAGTCTACTTTGTTTACGAACTCACATGTGTTCAAATCAGATTAGGCAGAGTATTGGAGCAAGGTCAGGGGCTTTGGCCCCTTCAAGCCACTAGGTTTTTTTTAATATTTTTATTATACTTCCGAAACAACTTATGTTATTTTAATGAAACTCAGGGTGGTGTGGTTTATTAACTAATGACAGAAAAATAATTAATCAGAAAAAAATGTTCATTTCAAAAAACCATTTTAACAGGTTTAATCAAAATATTGGGTGACTTAAAAAGGCAAGAATAATTATTTTTAATAAATACTAGCTGATGTCCCGTTCTACACTCGGGAATCTAGCAGACCCATAGAGCTATATGTTTTGAAAAGTTTACATTGATCAGCTGACTACCTAAATAAAATAAGTTTAACTTCCATAAGTTCCATAAGTTTAACTTAGGAACTTTGAAGGCCTGTGCAGTGAAGCTGTGGACGTGGATGTATTCCAAACCCTCAAAAGGCACATATATTGGGTAAGAGCTTTCGACTGATATTTATTTAAAATTATAGTTTTGAGTCGAAAATCGCCGAACAAAAATCAATAAATTCATTCGATAGTATATATATATATATATATATATATATATATATATATATATATATATATACTATCGAATAGATAGTATATCGAATATCTAATTCGATCGGATATCGAATTCGATAGTGTATATATATATATATATGTGTGTGTGTGTGTGTGTGTGTGTGTGTGTGTGTGTGTGTGTGTGTGTGTGTGTGTGTGTGTGTGTGTGTATACTATCGAATGAATTTATTGATTTTTGTTCGGCGATTTTCGACGTAAAACTATATTAATAATCACTCAAAACTCAAGACTCAAAACTATATAGATGATGTTTTGTCAAACAACGCTTATTTCAAAAAGATCGGATAATAAACAACAGCTGAGTAATCGCATTTATTACTGCAGTTGTGCAGGTCTAATTCACACATCAGACACACATACTTTAAGAATGTTATTGCCTTTTGGACCCGTACAACTAATAAATGCGATTTCTCAGATATTTCTTATCTGATATTAGAAAATAGTGTAGTTTGATGAAAAATAAATTTCTTAAAAAAAACATTCTTGAATTTTTTCTAACCAGCCAATTTGATATAATTTTTATCAAACAATAATAATGACCGTTTTTTAAATTTACATTTTCCAGATTGATTATTTTTCTGTCATTAGTTATTACGGAACTTAAACACCATACCGAGTTTTATTAAAATAAGTTTCGGAGATATAAATTATTTCAATACGAGGGGTTTTTGGGAAACACGTTATTCTTGATTTTATTTTTATTTTAACTCATAAAACTGATTCCTAATGTTTGGCCATTTACTTACGGGACACTCTGTATAAATTTACGTTGGTACAAGGCAAACATATTCGAACTGCGAAACCAATATCAATTTGTTCCAATTACAGAAATATGTTACATTTTGAGTTCATCCCCACCCAGCTGCTAGTAAGGCGGATAATGTAGTTCACAGTTATAATTTTGAATAATAATATTGTACATAAGCTTTCGATTACAACAGACTGATTAAAATATTTCAGGTTTGAAAATACAGTAATTCAATATTTTAATTAGCGAATTTCCCATATAGGGAAGACGCTATTACCGTATTCGGCATGGTAAGACCTAGGCCCGGGACCATGATAACTTTTCGTTTCGAGGTCCCCAGACACCAAAAACACCATTCGTTCAAAACTGTATATACATATACTGTATAAACTGTATATATATATATATATATATATATATATATATACATTTAAGAAATTAACACCATTTTGTTGCAATATTTCGAGGTATTCTCTTTATCAAGCACAAAAAATGAATGACAAACAAAAACAACAGATCATATGTTATTTACACATTTGGTTAAGATCAGATGATGTGGAATAAAACTATTTTGATACTGTAGAAAGAATATATATATATATCCGTGAGCACGATAACCCTCGTAAATCCGATTTTAACGAAATTTGGTATAAACGTGTGAAGCCGCATTTATGACTTTAATTCCGAAAATCAGACAGATCGACCTATCCGAAGGGGTATTTTGGGGGGGTTTTGTACCCTAAAAATGGTTTTTTTTTGAGTTTTTTACATGTAATTTTTGGAAAAGTCAAATTTTAGTTTTCTTCAATTGGAATCAGCTTAAAAAGACGCACAACTTGGTGTTTTGATTATTGCTCTACGTCAAATGGTTACAGAGATATTGAAAGTGCTAAACACAGTACGTTGTCCAATGTTATTCTTATGGAGGATAAGAAAATTTGCATATCTCATTTATTTATCAACTTATCCTGATGTAACTTGGTATATAACTTCATTACGTTGGGGTCTATTGATATATGCACTAAAAAACATTTTTTGCCCAATACTTCCCGTAGCAGCAAACCTGCGTACTCAGCCCCATGTTATTCTTATGGAGAATATGTAACGTGTTATCTCCCTTAATTATGAACATAAATTAATAAAATTAGGTATGTGGCTTTACCTACTTGAGTTATATTGATATTTGTATAACACCCCATTTTTGTGTTCCTTCCTTCAGCAAACCTGCATACTCATCCGCCATGTTATTCTTATGGAGAATAATAAAATGCCATAAATCGTTTATTTATGAATGTATATTGATGAAACTTGGTATGTGGCTTCACTTAGTTTAATTATATATATATATTTGCATAAACACCAATTGTTTGTGTTCTTTGTTTCAGCAAACCTACGTACCCCTCGTGGATTCTGAATTAATATTTTCAATATTATACGAAATTCACCCACGGGAATCGGCGGATTACCAGAGTTAAAATTCATGCTTCATAAACGTATAAACTTCCGAGTGAAACATAATTAATTCAGGAGAATTCAAATTAAACCGCCCACCCTGCGAGATACATGTAGCTGAGATGGCTTCTGAAACCCAATTACAATCCGCTTCCATTTACATAGCCTCAAAACATACACCGAACTTTGTAATACAGTAACGGAAAATATAATTGCACGACAATTACAAGCTTGTAATAATAAATGACATTCACATTAATCGTTGGCCGGAGGTGATGGTTGCAGAGCGCTAGGAGCAGACGCCGCGGCCGCACCGTTACCGCGATAATTGTAAACTAGTTTAAACGTATTGCTGACCGCAGGGAGACCGAGTAAATCACTCGAGAGAGCGAGCATCCGAGTCAGAACTGTCCTAGGGGGACGTCGAGACTGGGCTGGGTCCCATTGTGCGGAAAAATGTTAACTCTCAAATCCCGTCCCTTTTTCAACGGATTACCCGAATTCAATGATTTAAGGTTCAATTTCAAGATAAAAGATACCCAGCGATTTCACTGAGTAGAATTACCATATCACAAATAGTTCGACCATACAAATTTTTAATTATTTAAAATTTTTGATTTTTTAAACTGTTATTATTACTTGTTACTTTCTCCCCTTATACATAGTATATGGAGAAAGTATTGTTTTCGTCAAAATTTTCGAATTTGAGTTGTTAGTGGAAATATTCGTTTTGGTGCTCCCTGAACCCAAAAAAATGGTTTTACGTGATGTCTGTCTGTGTGTGTGTGTGTGTGTGTGTGTCCGTGTGTGTGTGTGTGTGTGTGTGTGTGTGTGTGTGTGTGTGTGTGTGTGTGTGTGTGTGTGTGTCCGTGTGTGTGTGTGTGTGTGTGTGTGTGTGTGTGTGTGTGTGTGTGTGTGTGTGTGTGTGTGTCCGTGTGTGTGTGTGTGTCCGTGTGTGTGTGTGTGTCCGTGTGTGTGTGTGTCTGTGTGGATGTGTACAGAGATAGAGCCCTAACCAATGGGCCGATTTTTATGAAATTTGGTATGTAGGTACTAATCCACGATATCTCCAGGCATTTTTTTCATTTTTTTGAATTTTTGATTTTTAAGGGTAATTATCCCCCCAAAACCGCCAAAAAACATGAAAAATCGAACTTTCTCAAAAACGGCTCTAACGATTTGCATTAAACTTTAGTCGTTTGTAGAACTTTAGTTTTACAACAAAATGACACCACCCGCATTCCTGTAAAAATTCGGGTTCAGAAATTACAGGACTTAAAACACCAAAAATTCAGTTTTTTTTATTTTTCATCCAAAGACATAAATATAAAAAAATAGTAATATTCACCATTAAAAAGAGCTCAAAAAACTAAATAATTTAGTATTTTTAATTACTATTCTACGATTGCTGGTTTCGGAGAAAATTGAAATTTTAATTTTGTGGTAAACGCAGTACGTTGTCCAATGTTATTAATATGGGGAATAACAAAATTACTATTTCTCTCTTATTTACTGATCAATTTCATTCGAACTTGATATACTTGTCAAGTTAGCATTGACCAACAGAGGAAATTCGAAATATGTTGCCCCTTAATAACCCTGGGGGGGGGGAGTAGGGGGCATTTCCCCTCTTAAAACCACGAGTGTAGCAATGGATTCTGTAGTGCCTCCGAAGCAGGGATTTGGGAGGATGTTTTTAAAACAACTTGTTTACAATATTTTCTGTACATTCGACCGTGCTTTGTATTCTATATTTAGTAAATAAAAAGTAATTTATTCATTAAATTTGGGCTAAAAGGGAGAAAGTGTGTGTCAGTTTCCTGATACCGTTTATGATATTTAAATTCTGCTCACTGAAATCGCTAGGTATGTTTTTACTTTTAAAAATAAGCCATAAATCAACGATATCGAATAATCCGTTGAGGAGGGTTGGATTTTGAAAGTTAACATTGGCCTTACTGGGGAAGCAGGGGGAAGCGCGAAAATCCGTGACAGGAGACCTCCTTCGATTCTCTGCGCTGACGTCCTTAATTTCCAAGAGAATGCTAATTTAGGGCTGAGAAGGTTGTCGCTAACTAACGTGTTTCGCTTTGGCTAAGTTTCTTGTACATCACTGAAGAGATTTACTTGAAGCTGAAGTCTTATAAATTGAAAATTTATGAATCGTTAGTTTTTCTCAAAGAGAATTATGACAGTTTTAGAAATATGTATTTCTGAACCTAAAGTTTACATGGATTGATTATTATGATTTTGAAAAATGTCCACTTGTTCCAAAGTGGAATATACCAACCGTATTATAAAAACCTCTCAATTATATAGTCAGTCTGTCCCAAACGTCCCCCACCCCCTATAATTTTTTTAACGACTGCATATAACGAGACTATCTTCTGGGGAAGTCTTAGTGTCCCAAAAAACGAAAAAACTTTTGTAGAGTAAAAATTTTCAACTCCCTCCCCAAAATAGGGGTTTTGGGGGGTAAGTCAAAAAACTTAAATGGTAATGATGTATCATTTTAAAGGGCGTAAAAAATAAGAAGAATGGAACCAGTTAGGGGTTTCTAGCTCTGTTCTATCAAGTACGGTGTTCAATCGAATTTTTGAATTTTATAACATCATTTTGCATTGTTTTTGCATAGCAGTTATTTAAATTCACCAAAAAACGTTTCGAAATAATAAGATTTTTCGATGGGAACCTTTAAGTAACCAAGCCATGTATCTTTTAGTGAGTGAACAGGTTTGACTTCATCCCCCAAAATAAGGGTTTAAAGTTGTTGTGTTAAAAACATATTCATTGACATTACAACTCACCGCATAAATAAATAAACACGTGTTTACAATACTTTCAATTAGTCATTTGATGTTAGGATGATGTTACGTCTTTCCTCCAAAAGAGTAACATGATAAATTTGGAAGTCCAGTTGGGCGAAACCCTTAAGACCTATTATATTGATTAAGGGCTTTAAACCTTCCTACCTGAAACCCTGAATGACCCTGGAAAGTTTCATTAACCTCGGTTGAGTGGTTTAGCTGTCCATAGGGAATATGCATACATTAAATTTTATAGATAAAGGTTTATTAAACTTGTAACTATAAAGTATCCCCCCCACCCCGAAGAATCAGACCCCCGCGAAGGGACAATGGCGACAAATGCTCCCTGGGGCCGTTACACCAACGAATCACCGGATATCTGTCTTCAGTCACTTAACATTGTTATTCAGCTGAATGTAAATCAGCTGTAGGGTCGTGGAGAGGATCCTTGTAAATGGTGGATGTAATCGGCGATGGCAGCAGCAGCAGCCAACAGCAAACAACAGGACGGGGCAACGGCCGACCACGGCCTCGCAAGGCCACCGCCGCACGCACGCACTATACAACACACCACACGCACACGAACACGCACACGCACACGCAGCATCCCGAGAAATAATACAAAAGAGTGTTAACTGACTGTGCAGCAAATTGCAATGTCGTGAAGCATGATTTCTTGCCTATGCCGACCTTTTAGATACGGTTGGCTAAGAACATATGCGTTTCTAAATAATTGCACGCAACATTTTTGACACAGCAATATTCGGTTTACAAACCTTCAGTCAACATTTAAATGTTAGTAGACTACTCTATGTATAAAACAGAGCATTTGTTCCATCGTCAGGGACAATAGAAAAACGCCATTCTTCTGTTTTTTTTTAACAAATTTGAAAACAATACGTACACAGATACACATGAAACAGTTAAACATTAATTAATTGTTGTGCAATAAACGAATTCCTGAAAGTATTACACGACAACCCCTCTAACTAAACTAACAAAGTACCCTCATCTTGCCAATACCTATGGACCAAATACACGTATCAGCAATGGGAAAATTGCTTGAGAGATTGATAAAAAGTATACTACAACACTGGAAAATTATATGAAGTTTTCTTGCACACAATTTGCTTTCCGTAATGGAAATGGTTATATTGATAACTTGGCCATATTGACAACTATACCGGGTGTCTCAGCTAAAGTGAACCAATAGCTAACTTTGTAATTATAAATATGACATCCAAGTTCTTATGGGGGACTCCCCTTGATTTTTTAAGATGTTTTTTGGGATGGTTTAGAATTTATTAAATATGGCCGCCATTTTCCAATATGGCGGACAACTTTAACATTTCTTACGGAACACCCTATATTTTATGATGTTTTTAGGTAGAACATGTGATTTTAAGACGTTTGTGTTCTTGAAAATATTTACCTAAATGTGACCGTTTACGTGCTAGAGCCAATAGCTTTCACAACAATTACTCAAGATTAGTGCTGCAATGCTTCAGGAAAATGTCATCATTGAAAAAGACAAATAAATAATGTATTTTACAAATATAACAGTGATAATCAAATACATTCTCACACATACATAACAGTGTGCTTTGATACCTCAAGCAACAAGAACTGTTTACAACATATGCTCAAAAACATTTTCTTGTTCTATGCACATTTCCAGTCGTTATCTGTGTGCTCGTTGTGCAAGTGTTATTGTTGCGTCACTAACAGCGTTGCAAGCAGCTCGGATCCTCCACTGCATATCCTCAGGTATTGTTGGTCGAGTTTGGTATACTTTATCCTTGATTGCCCCCCAAAGGAAAAAATCTAGATGTGTCAGATCAGGTGACCTCGGAGGCCATGCGACTGGTCCACTAAACTTGAGTAATTTTTGCGAAAACTATTGGCTCTAGCGCGTAAACGGTCACATTTAGGTAGAAATTACCAAGAACAAAAACGTCTTAAAATCACATGTTCTACATAAAAACATCATAAAATATAGGGTGTTCCATAAGAAATATTAAAGTTGTCTACCATATTGGAAAATGGCGGCCATATTTAATAAATTCGAAACCATCCAGAAAAACATCTTAAATAATCAAGGGGAGTCCCCCATAAGAACTTGGGTGTAATATTTATAATTACAAAATTGGTTCACTTTAGCTGAGACACCCCATATTACAGCAGTGTTCCTAGATATTGAAGGATATTGAAAGATATGACAGTGTAAACCTTCATATCTTTTGCTTATCTCAGCAACTCATTTCGTTAAACCTCCCTCGTCAAGCTGATAAATATATCATAATCTTGTTAAAAAATAAGGCGTTTTTATGAACGCGCTACCGGCGAAAATGCTAGGTTTAAAATCATGGTTGATGAGTAACTGAAAGCCCACCGCGTCTATGTGTCTTTTGGGGCTCAGCCCCCTGGGTTTTCAATGTTAATCCTATGGATATTCGCAAAATGGACAAATATTTGCTCAAATTCGAGCAGCTGGATTTGCTAGTCTTTATTATTAAAAGAATTTCTAAATTTGTGTTCGGCAATTTTAGGCCTCTAAAACTATTAATTATTTTACATCTTTGGTAATTTGTATATTTAGACTAGAAATAGAGGACAAATGAGGACGTATAGTGTCGGTTTTTAAATCTACAGTTTTTCAGTTCTCAAAAACAGAATGTTATTCCGGAATTCAACATAAATATACATAAAACTACTTCAACAAGCCTATTTTTTTACAGAAGAAAAGTTGTTAGGGCTTACGTTTGAGCGGAAGCTTTCATAAAAGACACATATAAACAAAGTTGAAGAGAAATGTAATAAAAGATTGAATATATTTAAATAAATTTCTGCTTGTTATTGAGGTCCGAAACCAGAAACTCTGTTAATCTTATATTAGGTCTTTTATAAGGTCTGTTAAGATTTTGGATGTTTTATATCTGTTAAAAAAAATGCAATCCAGTGCTTCGAGAACTTGTCATGGACTCATCAGATTTCGCCCTGTTGGAGGTTGGAGGTTGGAGGTTGAAAGTAACATTATACTCTTGAACATCAGACGGCAGCTTCATTGCCACTTATATTCATCAACAGTGTTTTCTTTATGATTTCACTTATTACAAAAACTTACTGATCAGCTTCATCGATACTGTTTTCAGGCTTCATGCTGGGAAAATAGGGGGATTCCCTTTATGTTAATGAGCAACAAATTCATGGTCGAAAACATAATTATTTACAAAAATACAATGTATAACTTTTATAAAACTATATCTATACCGATTATAAATATTGTACTGTAAACATTGAGCCATATTGATTCTACATAAAATATCAAAAGACTGTATTTTTGTTCGAAAGGCCTGGATTCAAACACATATACATTCATGCTTAAAATAATACTGATGGCAATATCATAGTTTTGATTAGCCGGATCTTAAACTGAACGAAAAATTAACTGCCACAACTCCGATTATTGAACATTTCCACTGCAATTCCATCGACGCGGAACACACTTTCTTCCTCTTCCCGCGTTGGGAAAGACCTCACTGGAGGCCACACGTTTACTGGGTATCTTTTCGGTGCGCGGTCTGTGAAACAATTATGGAGGGCAAAGACAACTTGGGCAGTTCGTCACAATTTGTACAAGGACTTCGCAGAAAAAAACTGATCCAGACCGGGAAGTGGGCTAGCTCCAATGATCATACGGCTGGAAACGGAGTGAGACTGTGGGCTTAAGCCAAATTGAGGCCTAGCCTGAAGCAATGTGACAAACAATCCCAGGTTAGAGACCTAAACAGTTGAGCGGGGTTTTAGTTGTTAGTCTGTTACTTTTAGTAGTAGTCCCACACCACAGGCTCGTCACCTGTATGATTAAATGCATTTTCCTCCTCTCCGTCAGGAAAAAAATCTATTTCCTGCACAAATACGTAAATCTGATTAAAACTCTCCAAGTACGACTCGACAGTAACCGAGCCAGTGCCTCGAACCCATCCACTTCCCGGTTCCGGAGAAAGACATCAGCAAAGCACACTCGCTAGCAACGACCTAACGTTACTTACCGGTCTGGCGACCCCGTCCTTCTAACTCCCAACTGGCGGATTGTATTTAGTGGGAACTATACCCGAGTGACATTCCGTCACAATTAACACATTACGAGCACAACTCTGAACCCGTTACGGCTGAGACTCATTTAAATGGTAATGCGTGGCAAGCCGAGGCGCCTCATTACAGGTATAAAAAGTCCTTCGCATCCACTCCTCGCGGGGAACACCGGGAGTTATGAAGATGTAAATGGAGGGCAAAGACCCGATGCTCCACTTCCGATCGCCGACTAGTTTTTGCTTGATGTTTATTAATGCGAAATTGCCTCTGACTGATTGGGATTATTGCTAATTTATGTAGTTGAAGAAATCACTCGATTTTCTCTTTAATGTTGACTGGGTTGAAAACGGTGTGGGTTTTTCCAACGATTCGGTGCAATTTTAGTTATAAAACTAACTCTCGCTGAATGATCCCCGCTGTTATTTTGTGGAATCCAACGGACACTTTAATGTCAGTTATATAACAATCTTCGTATTAATTAATTTCTGAAGTGTCAGTAACTACACTTCAACTAACAGGCCTAAAGTGGGCAAATTAAACTGAGGAATTGTTAAAAACTAGCTGTAAATGTTTGAACCACGCTCGATCGCATGATTGGATTTTGAAATATTAAATCAAATTGTACACATGTGTTATAATTTAAATAATAAATTGTTAACATCTTTTAATTAACATTTGGCCCTTTTGCGGTGTATGCAATTTTTACGAGAGGTTTAGTCGAACAACTAATATTTTCTCTGATAACACATAACATTCGCATATGTGTTTGGATGTTGGTATTACTGATTTATTAAAATATTCTGGTACAGTTTAGCTTTACGTAATGATAATAAATATATACCATACCTATCCTTAGTGTACATTAAGTATATTTCTCCTCATTTTAATTGGCGATTTAGCGTGATCTTTTAATTAAAAACGAGTTCGCACGCAGCACGCTGACGTGAGGGAAGTGAATTTCCACATAAAAAACTATAACAACTCAAAATCAGTTAAAAACATACAATTACTCCAATTTTTATTCAAATCTGAAAATATTGATTTTTTGCCTGTTCTGATACTCCTGGTTCTATTTACCTGCATTGCTGGGAATACAATTTTGCGCATTATAAGGTTAGGAGAAGGTCCAGCCAGGCTTTAAAGTAGGCGTGAGGTTGTTGGGGATAATAAAAGTACACCAAAAAATGATTAACAGGCTTTTCTAATGTAAAACCCCCATAAGACAACGTACTGTGTATGGTCAATACACATTTCCTTTAATAACTCGGTAAATATATATGATAGAATGACGAGAGAGGGCTTAAAAGTTTCGCCACACTAATTCCCATCTTTTTACATTTGTTAATTTCACATCAGGGGCTTTTCTGACCCTTTTTGGGCCCAAAAACTCGAAATTTGAAAGATTAATCCCCAAAAAGGCGGCACGTCTACCCGGCACCAAATCTGACTAACGCTATAAGGTTAATCAGGCGTTACTAATTTCACAACTTAACCCGGCACCGAGGCAGTTTAAAGGTAGGCGAGCTGGGTTCCCCCTCCACAACACCAAACATACACCCCTCATTCTCTTCTTTCCCTCCCTCGAACCCTAGGCATCTCATCCCCTGATGCCGGGTAGACGCGCCATCTCCCCCTCCACAACTCCAAACATACAACCCTCTTTCTTCTTTTGCTCCCTCGAACCCTAGGCATCTCATTGCCCTAACTCCTTTGGCTATGCTTTGCGATAATAATGAGCGGTGGATCTGTTAGAATATTTGTTCTATCACAATGTTGTACAATGTTTGTTCTGAATAACGAGACAGCACGGTTACCTCCCATTTCCTCCGATTCCCAGTTCCTCCGGATATCAAACTGGGTTGAAAAGTCTGTCACCGCCTAGGATGGTAACGGACAAGAAATACATCATGCCTATTCAGAACATCGAGGAATAAAAAAATAGATATCTTAGCAAACCTATTTCTAAAATAAATGTTTAAGTATTTATTCTCGTAGTAAAAAACGGCCAAAACTTTTATTATTGTCTATTCCATCGTCTAGTGAAGCTCGCCCCCTAATTTCTTAAAATCTGCAGTGAGAGAAGTTACCTTCATTTTACAAAGCTCCTGCCATTTTTGCATATGTTCGTTTAATAAAGCTCGGCCCCCAACTATTTAACAAAGCGTAGCCTTCAATTTACAAAGCTCGCCCCCATTCATTTTTAAATCCATCTCACACCTTCGTTTGGTAAAGCTCGGTGCCCACTTATTTTAAGGGAGATATCGGGAGGACATGGACAGCGCGAACCTACAGCACCTTACGGAAAGGGGAGATGATTAAGAGAAGAGAAAAGAGAAAGGAGGGGTTGGGAGGGAGTAGTGTAGGTGGAATGGGTAAGAGGGGTGGCTGGTGCCGGGTTGTCATACTGTCATGGCGGACGGTGAAAGGACCAGTGCCGGGTCGACGTGTTTTTTTTATGACATATAAAGGTTGGTGCCGGGTTGAAGAACTCCCCCCAAAAAATGGGTTTAGAGTTTTCCGATTGTATTGCCCAAAGAACTTGTCCAACTGACTATAGAAAGGAACGTCCCTTCCAAATTTGAAGTAAATCGGACAAAAAATGCGACCGCTAGAGTGCCTGCACACACACACACACACACACACACACACACACATATATATATATATATATATAAAATTTTGAACGAACCCCCAAAACGTGTCCAGGGGGTTACGTTAGGAACTTATATGGTGGTCCCGTGCTTAAGTTTCACCGTGCGGGTCACCGTGGTTGTCCTAGGCAAGTGTTTTAATAAATTCCACTTTCATATCCCAAATTCACTATTACGGTCAAATTAAAAAATATTTTTGAAAAATACTGCCAATTGCCAACTTCTTTATTTACTGTCCGATTTCTTTAAAACTTGGATATGTGATTGTCCTAGGCAAGTGTTTTAATAAATTTCACTTACATATCCCAAATTCACTATTACGGTCAAATTAAAAAATATTTTTGAAAAATACTGCCAATTGCCAACTTCTTTATTTACTGTCCGATTTGTTTAAAATTTAGATATGTTATTGTTATAGGCAAGTGTTTTAATAAATTAGCCTTACATTTCCCAAATTCACTATTACAGTCAAATTAAAAAATATTTTTGAAAAATACTGCCAATTGCCAACTTCTTTATTTACTGTCCGATTTGTTTAAAATTTGGATATGTTATTGTTGTAGGCTAGTGTATATGCACCATCCATATTTTACAAATATTGCGGTTAAATTTTAAAAAATTTGGAAAAATACTGCCAATTGGCAACTTCTTTATTGTCTGATTTGTTTAAAATTTTGATATGTTATTGTTGTAGGCTAGTGTATATGTACCATCCACATTTGACAAATTAACTATAATGGTCAAATTAAAAAAATATTTTGAAAAATATACTAACAATTTCAAACTTCTTTATTTACGGATATGTTATAGCTCTTATATAGGTAACAAGACCACACCACCACACGTTCCACTACCCCCTATAATACAGTATTTTGTCTTTTTGTTTGTTTATTTTGCTGTAATCTCAAAACTGACTTTGCTGTTTACTGTCCGATTTGCCTACACTTTGGATTTGCATTTATTGTCTGATTTATTTTTGGATATGTTATAGCCCCCAACCATTATATCTAAAATTACAATATTATTTCCACCTATAATACAGTTAATGTGTTGTTTGTTTTGCCACAACCTAAAAACTAACATTGGTATTTGTGTTTTTACAAAACTATATTTTGCAAATTACTACCAATAACTCCTTTATTTACTTTTCGACTTGTTATATCCCCTTATATCTAAATTTACCATATATTTTTTCCCTTTTAGTGTTGTTTTGTCGTAACCAAACTTTGGATATGACTGCAATATATTACTGGCCATTGCATAAGTAAATACCCCATATCCAAATTCACTATTACGGTTGGATTAAAAAAAATAAATACAAGCTCATTATATACATCCAGCTGATAAGTAATATATATCCACAATTATGGTCAGAACATGTGGACAATGTTATGATTGTGTTAAATTTGTTTATATTACATGTATTTATTACACAATTTACAAACTATTTTTGTGTCAGTTGACAGAACGTGTAAAGTTGTGTAAAATGGCTGTAAACCAGTATCTGTGCCTGTGTTTTAATGCGTTAGAGTGTGTTATTTATTGTGTCTCTGCATTTGTGTTGTTTTATAAACTTTAAATATTAGTATGTCCTTATACTCTTACTATTTCTGTTACTATAATATTAATTTTTTACTGTTTGTTTTCCAAGTTTGATTGTGGGTTTCGCTAATATATCGGATGTTGTACCAATACTGACCTTTGTCTAAATAGTAATGGATTGATTACGTGCTGCACTATGTGGTGTTTGTCTTACTGTTTGGCAATACACTTCCAACACATTTCCTGTCTAATATCTGGCCGGTTGTATCCAGCACAATTTACATTTATGTTTTATTTTACAACAACACAATGAGACGTCTATTCTGCTGCTTATACAACAGATCTATGTATAGGTCTTGTAGAATGTGCGTATCTGTATTAAATACATATATTACTCTACTGCACAGGATGTTGGGTTTAATAGTACAAAACCTAATACAAGGACTAAGAATAGAATTATAGAATTTCGACAATTTGGGTACTAATGCGGGATGGCACCGTTAGTTAATATGTTAATTATATTGAGACTATAAACTTATTTAGTCGAATTTGGAATTATATTAATGGTGGGTATTCCATATTTGCATATGGGTGTCCACTTACATGTTACACTTACCACTCGCCTATGTTTATATACAATATCCATATATTTACAACACATATACCTATAGTGTAATCTGTCCTGTTTACATGTTTCCGCTACTTTTTTGTATAAAAGAAATGTACTCTGTTAGCCATTTATTGGGGAATTGTATTAAACCTACTAACGAAAGATTCGGTATATGGTTTTTATTAGAAAATCTACGTAATAATAACCTTCTTACAGACATAGGTAATATAAACTATTGCGAGGGCGAAACAAAATTAAATAACTTAACATCTATAACGGATGCGTTTTGTGATAACATAATGTTAGTTAACCAATGTTACAGATTGTGATGGGGACGTTCGGAATAAATTTAAAGTTAAGAAGGAAATATGTGGCTCGTTTAATAGCTACTTACGAGGAATATTTAAAAAGTTCTCTTTAGCTCGACATGGTGTTGTGGCCAAACTACCATTCTCCCAAAGCGAGGGTGTGTTACAAATAATAAAGAAAGATATTGACCAAATTAAACAAAAGTGTGATGATCCTATAGCAATTCCCTATAAAATAGAGCTTGCAAATGTTAAAATTAAGGATTTGTTGGAAGATCTTCCAAAGATACTGCAAGATCTGGAAAAAGAAATGTACTATCTTATGGATTTCGATATAACACTAGATTTGGCTGGAATATTTAATAAAGAGGAAATGTGCCAATATCTTACAGAAAACTTTAACTTTTGCTACCAAGGGGCGAATGGATATAATGTTGTTGTAGATAATGTTAGTAAAGATTGTTTAACATGGTTTAATGTAAATAGCAGGGTAAAAATATATAATAAATTTATATGCCAGATTACAAGCCCTGGAGTAATTAAAAGTATAGGAAACCATATAATAAACTTTGTAAACTGTCCAGATGCGAGACTAAAAGAAACGTTCTCGTCTAAACTAGCTAGAGAGAATGGAATAACAAGGTTAGAGGCAACAATCTATAACTATTGTAGAGGTTTTGGTAAAGGGTTTGAACCTTTAAGAGATTGTTTAAGTCTAATAGAAGACAACAAACGGTACTTTCAAAATGCTCCATTCTATGCTGTACCTCTGCATAAGATGTGGGTGAAAGTTGCCAATCAATTACAAAACAGTTGTTGTTTAGTGTTTAATGATGCATATTGGGGTAATAGTAATACGAAGAAGATAACTGGAGTACAACTAAAACTGCCAAAAGATAGTACACAAAGGGAAAAGTTAATAAAGTATGCTCTATCTGCATTTAGCTTTAACTGTTTACCAACTAACTATGTAGAGGTAATAGAGGAGGATGCCATAAGTGTAAAGCATAAGTGTTACATCAAATCTGGGGGCACATGTTTTACAAAATCAAATACACCTTTCTCCACTATACCTAAACACATCAATTTAGAAGAATTGGGCTTAGTGGAAAGTCCTAACCTTACTCCCTACGTTTTAAGAAGCCGGACCAATAAACTGTACCCATACACTATTAAAGAAATAGAGCCACTTTCCAAGCCTTTCTTAGAGAGTTGTTCCAAAAAGAGGAAATTGGAATTAGAAGACATTGGAATATGTGGAAAATACTGTTGCGGAGGAATACAAAGCACGGTTGGCTAAAGAACAAGAAAGAAGGGAAAGAGAGGATAAATTAAAAGATTACTTCCTGCGACGTTGGGAGGATCTAGAGCATTATGGACATTATATAGTGTATGCGTTTGTAGTAAACAACAAGTTTGTGGGAGTGTTGGCAGAAAAGGATGGACGGAGGGGTGTATACTATGTTAAAGGTGTCTGTAAAGCTGTATTTATAGAGATAAATAAGAATAGGCAGGGCGTGTTGCCATACAGTGGTGATTTGGACATTATTTATCTACCTACCAACGAGCCACTTGCAAGCTTTAACACTAACGGAACCGCAACATTTTATGGCAATTCCAAAAATAGAAAACCTAAGTTTCCGTAACGATGTTGGACAAGAAGACATAGAGATGCAAGATATTAAAGGCAATGTTAAATTTAAAGAATGTAGTAGACTGGAGGATTTGGAATATGGTGCGGAATTATTAATAAGCGCTATTAAACAAGTCCAACATAGGGGTAGAAAAAGATATATTGTACAGTTTGAAAATATTCGTAACCTTTATGTCTCCAACCACTGGCTGGAAAGGGAGCTAGAATGTGGGAAGTTTGATTTTAACTACAAAATTAAAATTAAGTTGGATAAAATAAAGACTACTCCAAACAAGCACAAAGAAAGATTAGTGTTTTGTGTTTAGTTGTTTTGGGGTTTAAAAATTTATTTTTTGCTATCGCATTGGCTTAAAACATATCCAAAATTTAGGCAGTTCTGACCATAATTGTGGATATATATTACTTATCAGCTGGATGTATATAATAAGCTTGTATTTATTTTTTTTAATCCAACCGTAATAGTGAATTTGGATATGGGGTATTTACTTATGCAATGGCCAGTAATATATTGCAGTCATATCCAAAGTTTGGTTACGACAAAACAGCACTAAAAGGGGAAAAATATACGGTAAATTTAGATATAGGGGGATATAACAAGTCGAAAAGTAAATAAAGGAGTTATTGGAAGTAATTTACAAAATATAGTTTTGTAAAAACACAAATACCAATGTTAGTTTTTAGGTTGCGGCAAAACAAACAACACATTAACTGTATTATAGGTGGAAATAATATTGTAATTTTAGATATAATAGTTGGGGGCTATAACATATCCAAAAATAAATCAGACAATAAATGCTTAGGACAATATCCAAAGTGTAGGCAAATCGGACAATAAACAGCAAAGTCAGTTTTGGGATTACAGCAAAATAAACAAACAAAAAGACAAAATACTGTATTATAGGGGGTAGTGGAACGTGTGGTAGTGTGGTCTTGTTACCTATATAAGAGCTATAACATATCCGTAAATAAAGAAGTTTGAAATTGTTAGTATATTTTTCAAAATATTTTTTAAATTTGACCATTATAGTTAATTTGTCAAATGTGGATGGTACATATACACTAGCCTAGAATAATGACATATATAAATTTTAAACAAATCAGACCGTAAATAAAGAAGTTGCCAATTGGCAGTGTTTTTCCAAATTTTTTAAAATTTAACCGCAATATTTGTAAAATGTGGATGGTCCATATACACTAGCCTACAACAATAACATATCCAAATTTTAAACAAATCGGACAGTAAATAAAGAAGTTGGCAATTGGCAGTATTTTTCAAAAATATTTTTTTATTTGACTGTAATAGTGAATTTGGGAAATGTAAGGCTAATTTATTAAAACACTTGCCTATAACAATAACATATCTAAATTTTAAACAAATCGGACAGTAAATAAAGAAGTTGGCAATTGGCAGTATTTTTCAAAAATATTTTTTAATTTGACCGTAATAGTGAATTTGGGATATGTAAGTGGAATTTATTAAAACACTTGCCTAGGACAATCACATATCTAAATTTAAAATAAATCGGACAGTAAATAAAGAAGTTGGCAGTTGGCAGTATTTTTCTAAAATATTTTTTAATTTGACTGTAATAGTGAATTTGAGATATGTAAGTGAAATTTATTAAAACACTTGCCTAGGTCAATAGCATATCCAAATTTTAAATAAATCGGACAGTAAATAAAGAAGTTGGCAATTGGCAGTATTTTTCAAAAATATTTTTTAATTTGACCGTAATAGTGAATTTGGGATATGTAAGTGAAATTTATTAAAACACTTGCCTAGGACAATATCATATCCAAATTGCAGACAAATCGGACAGTAAATAAAGAAGTTGGCAATTGGCAGTATTTTTCAAAAATATTTTTTAATTTGACCGTAATAGTGAATTTGGGAAATGTAAGTGGAATTTATTAAAACACTTGCCTACGACAATAACATATCCAAGTTTTAAACAAATCGGACCATAAACACTAAAGATAGTTTTTTAGCCTGAATTTGAAAATTAATTTTAAAAAATATAGAGGAGGGATGGGGACAATATATTTAATATAGGCAAGGGTTGGGTATTAATATAGGCCAGCGCGGAAACTTGTGGCTTATTAGTATAGGCGGGAGCTGGCGTCGGCGCAAAAACGGCTCCCCATAAGAATAACATGGGAAAAAAACGCCGGAAGTGGCGCCTCTTTGTGGTTTCACCACTACTACAATTTCCCCTGTAGGGAAGAAGCTATTACCGTAGCTCTCATGGTAAGACTTAAGCCCCAGACCATTGTAACTTTATGTTTTGAGGTCCCCAGATGCCAAAAACACTATTCGTTCAAATTTATATATATGTGTTGTGTGTCCGTTACCGCGATAACTTTTGAAAGAAACCCCCGATTTTGATGAAATTTGGTACAAATGTGGAGAGTAGCATTTATGACTTTAAGTTCGAAAACCAGATCGATCGCACTATGGGAAGGGGGTTTTATGGGGGTTTACAATTTTCCAAAAATCGGATTTTGCACATTTGACCCCAAAATATTAAAAACACTCAATTTTGGTTATAGCCATTTTATAGAGCTTAAAAAACAAATAATTTAGTATTTTTAATCATTAACCTAGGTCAAGTGGTTGCGGAGAAAATCCAAAAAAACGTGTACCATGTTAATCTTATGGGAAAAAGGTTTTTAGATTTTTCTCAGATAATTTTACTAAAAACTTCACATTTCTGTTTATTAATGTCTTTAGCTCAACATAACAAACATTTTGGTGTTTTAATCGTTGTTCTACGTCCAACCGTTGCAGAGATATTCAAAGTGCTAAACACAGTACGTTGTCCAATGTTATCCTTATGGAGAATAAATAAAATTCTATATCTCGATTATTTTTGAATGTATATTGATGAAACTTGGTATGTGGCTTCAACTAGTTGTGGTATATTGATATTAGCAAAAAAACAAGTTTTTTGTTGATAGTCCCCGTAGCAGCAAACCTGCATACTCGGCCCCCATGTTATTCATATGGAGAATAAGTAAAGTTGTATAGCTCCCTTAATTATGAAACTAAATTAATAAAACTTGGTATATAGCTTCACCTGGTTCAGTTATATTGATAATTGCAAAAAAACATATTACTTATCTTCCTCGTTGCAGCAAACCTCCGTCCTCAACCCTAATGTTATTCTTATGGAGAATAAATAAAATGCTATATATCACTTATTTATGGATGTATTTTTGTGAAACTTGGTAAGTAGCTCTATGTAGTAATGAGTCACATATATATGCACTGGAAATTCGCTGAGTACGCAGGTTTGCTGCGACGGGGGTATTTATTTATAAGTTCTTGTGCTTTAAATGGGACGTGTATTATATCCGTGGACGTGTATTATGGGACAAGGACGTGATTATATCCGTGGACAGAATAATTTAATCAGTGGCTAAAAAATGCCCACCATGTTATTCTTATGGGCCAAACCTGCTAAAATATGCGTTAAACTATTATATTGTCACTACTATCATTAAAATCCGTCAACTCAGAATCTTTGGATGGTAAAAACTACCAGTTTATTTTAACATATAGGATTATATATGGTAATCGCGAACTTCTGTTTAGATACGGTACTATTTAGTCGCGAACTGTGGCATGCTCCGGTTGTAGACCGTTGGGTATTACGACCATGGGTTATCCCACCACACTTAAAGGACATTTTTACACCTATTTTCCTTCATTGTTTATAGTAGAAAGTTTCACGATGTTTCTGATTTAGATTCCATACCGTTAACGTCGTGAAACTTGTTATTATATAACCAGTCCGTACTTTTTTTATAAACATAAACTTACTGTAACCAACAATGGAATTTCAAAGAAAGCACGCTGAAGGAAATAAGATCAAAGGTGCGCTGTAGTTGTAACAAATCGGTTAGAGCACATTACCTGGTTCTCTGAAATAATGACTTTTCTTATTGATACAGTAATCTTACTTGAGATAATCGTTTTAAAAGCTTGAGTGGCAATACAAGTTTTGTCATTGACACCATCACAAATGGAAAGGTATCCGGTGAAATGTCCTTATAACATGCACACAACCTGCTCGAGGTCAGGATAGGGCATTTGCCTCATAAACTACGAAACTCCAAGAGTGAAGCGAGATGAAAACATCGTACTTTACAACGTGGCCGAGGGTGCTAACCCCAGACGACGAACTTCCGACGATGCGGCCGGGCAGTAAAACCTACACTGAGCACGCCTTAGGGAGAGTTCTCAGCGGCAAACTGCACTTGGCGTGCTGACGGTAGGCAACTCTGCGATACTTAATCATAACTTCCTGCATTATTATAATCCTCGTACCCACAAGACAAGGCTTGATGCTGCCAAACAATGCTAGTTAATAACAGTCTACAACGTTCTCTGGTCCTTATCCTAGACTGCGGTGCGGTATGATGGTCCAATTAATTGTGTACATGAACACCACCATCTGGGCCTTGTTATGCTCAATTTACTCAAAATACCATGTTGTGATGTTTCGTAATTTATATCTTACGATAGAGTAAGTAAACTGCAGATTTACAAGTATTTGTATTTGGATGATCGGAGGAGAATCCAAGAAGAAGAGATACGCAAAGCATTTCTGATAATATGCTTAGCACAGAAAATAAAGAAAGGCAGATTATACTCACTTTAGATTTTGGTAAATATAAGACTAGCGAATAATTTGTATAGCTATATAAACTATATTTTTATGGCATGGTGTCATAAAAAAAGCCTGCGTCATATGACAACAAAATTCAGGTACAGGATATACCTAAAGATGTCTTACAACACTTCAAATGTATTACAACTTGTACTTTACTAACATATAAGGCGGTATATACTGGTTGTCCCGTAAGTAAGTGGCCAAATTTTAGGAATCCGTTTTATGAGTCAAAATAAAAATAAAATCAAGAATATTGCCCTGTCATTAAGTGGCCAAAAGTTAGGAATCTGTTTTATGAGTCAAAATCAAAATCAAATAAAATATAAGGTTTTCTCGTAAAAATGCCTTGTTTCCCAGATACCTGCCATCTTATTTATATATAATTCTGTAAGCGAAATTTTTAAGCCAAAATTGTGGGAGTTTGAAAAATCGCAGCATGATGGGAGTTGGCTTAAATCAAAGGTCTCGATCCTAGGGACTCGGGAAAAATAGCAGTATTTCTAAAAGTTTGTCAGCAAACGATAAATAACGTAAAACATCCCCCATAAGAAAAACTTGGGGATTTAAAAACGTCTGCTTTGTTTACATTAAAACATGTGATTGAGAGTCTACTTTGTTTACGAACTCACATGTGTTCAAATCAGATTAGGCAGAGTATTGGAGCAAGGTCAGGGGCTTTGGCCCCTTCAAGCCACTAGGTTTTTTTTAATATTTTTATTATACTTCCGAAACAACTTATGTTATTTTAATGAAACTCAGGGTGGTGTGGTTTATTAACTAATGACAGAAAAATAATTAATCAGAAAAAAATGTTCATTTCAAAAAACCATTTTAACAGGTTTAATCAAAATATTGGGTGACTTAAAAAGGCAAGAATAATTATTTTTAATAAATACTAGCTGATGTCCCGTTCTACACTCGGGAATCTAGCAGACCCATAGAGCTATATGTTTTGAAAAGTTTACATTGATCAGCTGACTACCTAAATAAAATAAGTTTAACTTCCATAAGTTCCATAAGTTTAACTTAGGAACTTTGAAGGCCTGTGCAGTGAAGCTGTGGACGTGGATGTATTCCAAACCCTCAAAAGGCACATATATTGGGTAAGAGCTTTCGACTGATATTTATTTAAAATTATAGTTTTGAGTCGAAAATCGCCGAACAAAAATCAATAAATTCATTCGATAGTATATATATATATATATATATATATATATATATATATATATATACTATCGAATAGATAGTATATCGAATATCTAATTCGATCGGATATCGAATTCGATAGTGTATATATATATATATATGTGTGTGTGTGTGTGTGTGTGTGTGTGTGTGTGTGTGTGTGTGTGTGTGTGTGTGTGTGTGTGTATATATACTATCGAATGAATTTATTGATTTTTGTTCGGCGATTTTCGACGTAAAACTATATTAATAATCACTCAAAACTCAAGACTCAAAACTATATAGATGATGTTTTGTCAAACAACGCTTATTTCAAAAAGATCGGATAATAAACAACAGCTGAGTAATCGCATTTATTACTGCAGTTGTGCAGGTCTAATTCACACATCAGACACACATACTTTAAGAATGTTATTGCCTTTTGGACCCGTACAACTAATAAATGCGATTTCTCAGATATTTCTTATCTGATATTAGAAAATAGTGTAGTTTGATGAAAAATAAATTTCTTAAAAAAAACATTCTTGAATTTTTTCTAACCAGCCAATTTGATATAATTTTTATCAAACAATAATAATGACCGTTTTTTAAATTTACATTTTCCAGATTGATTATTTTTCTGTCATTAGTTATTACGGAACTTAAACACCATACCGAGTTTTATTAAAATAAGTTTCGGAGATATAAATTATTTCAATACGAGGGGTTTTTGGGAAACACGTTATTCTTGATTTTATTTTTATTTTAACTCATAAAACTGATTCCTAATGTTTGGCCATTTACTTACGGGACACTCTGTATAAATTTACGTTGGTACAAGGCAAACATATTCGAACTGCGAAACCAATATCAATTTGTTCCAATTACAGAAATATGTTACATTTTGAGTTCATCCCCACCCAGCTGCTAGTAAGGCGGATAATGTAGTTCACAGTTATAATTTTGAATAATAATATTGTACATAAGCTTTCGATTACAACAGACTGATTAAAATATTTCAGGTTTGAAAATACAGTAATTCAATATTTTAATTAGCGAATTTCCCATATAGGGAAGACGCTATTACCGTATTCGGCATGGTAAGACCTAGGCCCGGGACCATGATAACTTTTCGTTTCGAGGTCCCCAGACACCAAAAACACCATTCGTTCAAAACTGTATATACATATACTGTATAAACTGTATATATATATATATATATATATATATATATATATACATTTAAGAAATTAACACCATTTTGTTGCAATATTTCGAGGTATTCTCTTTATCAAGCACAAAAAATGAATGACAAACAAAAACAACAGATCATATGTTATTTACACATTTGGTTAAGATCAGATGATGTGGAATAAAACTATTTTGATACTGTAGAAAGAATATATATATATATCCGTGAGCACGATAACCCTCGTAAATCCGATTTTAACGAAATTTGGTATAAACGTGTGAAGCCGCATTTATGACTTTAATTCCGAAAATCAGACAGATCGACCTATCCGAAGGGGTATTTTGGGGGGGTTTTGTACCCTAAAAATGGTTTTTTTTTGAGTTTTTTACATGTAATTTTTGGAAAAGTCAAATTTTAGTTTTCTTCAATTGGAATCAGCTTAAAAAGACGCACAACTTGGTGTTTTGATTATTGCTCTACGTCAAATGGTTACAGAGATATTGAAAGTGCTAAACACAGTACGTTGTCCAATGTTATTCTTATGGAGGATAAGAAAATTTGCATATCTCATTTATTTATCAACTTATCCTGATGTAACTTGGTATATAACTTCATTACGTTGGGGTCTATTGATATATGCACTAAAAAACATTTTTTGCCCAATACTTCCCGTAGCAGCAAACCTGCGTACTCAGCCCCATGTTATTCTTATGGAGAATATGTAACGTGTTATCTCCCTTAATTATGAACATAAATTAATAAAATTAGGTATGTGGCTTTACCTACTTGAGTTATATTGATATTTGTATAACACCCCATTTTTGTGTTCCTTCCTTCAGCAAACCTGCATACTCATCCGCCATGTTATTCTTATGGAGAATAATAAAATGCCATAAATCGTTTATTTATGAATGTATATTGATGAAACTTGGTATGTGGCTTCACTTAGTTTAATTATATATATATATTTGCATAAACACCAATTGTTTGTGTTCTTTGTTTCAGCAAACCTACGTACCCCTCGTGGATTCTGAATTAATATTTTCAATATTATACGAAATTCACCCACGGGAATCGGCGGATTACCAGAGTTAAAATTCATGCTTCATAAACGTATAAACTTCCGAGTGAAACATAATTAATTCAGGAGAATTCAAATTAAACCGCCCACCCTGCGAGATACATGTAGCTGAGATGGCTTCTGAAACCCAATTACAATCCGCTTCCATTTACATAGCCTCAAAACATACACCGAACTTTGTAATACAGTAACGGAAAATATAATTGCACGACAATTACAAGCTTGTAATAATAAATGACATTCACATTAATCGTTGGCCGGAGGTGATGGTTGCAGAGCGCTAGGAGCAGACGCCGCGGCCGCACCGTTACCGCGATAATTGTAAACTAGTTTAAACGTATTGCTGACCGCAGGGAGACCGAGTAAATCACTCGAGAGAGCGAGCATCCGAGTCAGAACTGTCCTAGGGGGACGTCGAGACTGGGCTGGGTCCCATTGTGCGGAAAAATGTTAACTCTCAAATCCCGTCCCTTTTTCAACGGATTACCCGAATTCAATGATTTAAGGTTCAATTTCAAGATAAAAGATACCCAGCGATTTCACTGAGTAGAATTACCATATCACAAATAGTTCGACCATACAAATTTTTAATTATTTAAAATTTTTGATTTTTTAAACTGTTATTATTACTTGTTACTTTCTCCCCTTATACATAGTATATGGAGAAAGTATTGTTTTCGTCAAAATTTTCGAATTTGAGTTGTTAGTGGAAATATTCGTTTTGGTGCTCCCTGAACCCAAAAAAATGGTTTTACGTGATGTCTGTCTGTGTGTGTGTGTGTGTGTGTGTGTCCGTGTGTGTGTGTGTGTGTGTGTGTGTGTGTGTGTGTGTGTGTGTGTGTGTGTGTGTGTGTGTCCGTGTGTGTGTGTGTGTGTGTGTGTGTGTGTGTGTGTGTGTGTGTGTGTGTGTGTGTGTGTGTCCGTGTGTGTGTGTGTGTCCGTGTGTGTGTGTGTGTCCGTGTGTGTGTGTGTCTGTGTGGATGTGTACAGAGATAGAGCCCTAACCAATGGGCCGATTTTTATGAAATTTGGTATGTAGGTACTAATCCACGATATCTCCAGGCATTTTTTTCATTTTTTTGAATTTTTGATTTTTAAGGGTAATTATCCCCCCAAAACCGCCAAAAAACATGAAAAATCGAACTTTCTCAAAAACGGCTCTAACGATTTGCATTAAACTTTAGTCGTTTGTAGAACTTTAGTTTTACAACAAAATGACACCACCCGCATTCCTGTAAAAATTCGGGTTCAGAAATTACAGGACTTAAAACACCAAAAATTCAGTTTTTTTTATTTTTCATCCAAAGACATAAATATAAAAAAATAGTAATATTCACCATTAAAAAGAGCTCAAAAAACTAAATAATTTAGTATTTTTAATTACTATTCTACGATTGCTGGTTTCGGAGAAAATTGAAATTTTAATTTTGTGGTAAACGCAGTACGTTGTCCAATGTTATTAATATGGGGAATAACAAAATTACTATTTCTCTCTTATTTACTGATCAATTTCATTCGAACTTGATATACTTGTCAAGTTAGCATTGACCAACAGAGGAAATTCGAAATATGTTGCCCCTTAATAACCCTGGGGGGGGGGAGTAGGGGGCATTTCCCCTCTTAAAACCACGAGTGTAGCAATGGATTCTGTAGTGCCTCCGAAGCAGGGATTTGGGAGGATGTTTTTAAAACAACTTGTTTACAATATTTTCTGTACATTCGACCGTGCTTTGTATTCTATATTTAGTAAATAAAAAGTAATTTATTCATTAAATTTGGGCTAAAAGGGAGAAAGTGTGTGTCAGTTTCCTGATACCGTTTATGATATTTAAATTCTGCTCACTGAAATCGCTAGGTATGTTTTTACTTTTAAAAATAAGCCATAAATCAACGATATCGAATAATCCGTTGAGGAGGGTTGGATTTTGAAAGTTAACATTGGCCTTACTGGGGAAGCAGGGGGAAGCGCGAAAATCCGTGACAGGAGACCTCCTTCGATTCTCTGCGCTGACGTCCTTAATTTCCAAGAGAATGCTAATTTAGGGCTGAGAAGGTTGTCGCTAACTAACGTGTTTCGCTTTGGCTAAGTTTCTTGTACATCACTGAAGAGATTTACTTGAAGCTGAAGTCTTATAAATTGAAAATTTATGAATCGTTAGTTTTTCTCAAAGAGAATTATGACAGTTTTAGAAATATGTATTTCTGAACCTAAAGTTTACATGGATTGATTATTATGATTTTGAAAAATGTCCACTTGTTCCAAAGTGGAATATACCAACCGTATTATAAAAACCTCTCAATTATATAGTCAGTCTGTCCCAAACGTCCCCCACCCCCTATAATTTTTTTAACGACTGCATATAACGAGACTATCTTCTGGGGAAGTCTTAGTGTCCCAAAAAACGAAAAAACTTTTGTAGAGTAAAAATTTTCAACTCCCTCCCCAAAATAGGGGTTTTGGGGGGTAAGTCAAAAAACTTAAATGGTAATGATGTATCATTTTAAAGGGCGTAAAAAATAAGAAGAATGGAACCAGTTAGGGGTTTCTAGCTCTGTTCTATCAAGTACGGTGTTCAATCGAATTTTTGAATTTTATAACATCATTTTGCATTGTTTTTGCATAGCAGTTATTTAAATTCACCAAAAAACGTTTCGAAATAATAAGATTTTTCGATGGGAACCTTTAAGTAACCAAGCCATGTATCTTTTAGTGAGTGAACAGGTTTGACTTCATCCCCCAAAATAAGGGTTTAAAGTTGTTGTGTTAAAAACATATTCATTGACATTACAACTCACCGCATAAATAAATAAACACGTGTTTACAATACTTTCAATTAGTCATTTGATGTTAGGATGATGTTACGTCTTTCCTCCAAAAGAGTAACATGATAAATTTGGAAGTCCAGTTGGGCGAAACCCTTAAGACCTATTATATTGATTAAGGGCTTTAAACCTTCCTACCTGAAACCCTGAATGACCCTGGAAAGTTTCATTAACCTCGGTTGAGTGGTTTAGCTGTCCATAGGGAATATGCATACATTAAATTTTATAGATAAAGGTTTATTAAACTTGTAACTATAAAGTATCCCCCCCACCCCGAAGAATCAGACCCCCGCGAAGGGACAATGGCGACAAATGCTCCCTGGGGCCGTTACACCAACGAATCACCGGATATCTGTCTTCAGTCACTTAACATTGTTATTCAGCTGAATGTAAATCAGCTGTAGGGTCGTGGAGAGGATCCTTGTAAATGGTGGATGTAATCGGCGATGGCAGCAGCAGCAGCCAACAGCAAACAACAGGACGGGGCAACGGCCGACCACGGCCTCGCAAGGCCACCGCCGCACGCACGCACTATACAACACACCACACGCACACGAACACGCACACGCACACGCAGCATCCCGAGAAATAATACAAAAGAGTGTTAACTGACTGTGCAGCAAATTGCAATGTCGTGAAGCATGATTTCTTGCCTATGCCGACCTTTTAGATACGGTTGGCTAAGAACATATGCGTTTCTAAATAATTGCACGCAACATTTTTGACACAGCAATATTCGGTTTACAAACCTTCAGTCAACATTTAAATGTTAGTAGACTACTCTATGTATAAAACAGAGCATTTGTTCCATCGTCAGGGACAATAGAAAAACGCCATTCTTCTGTTTTTTTTTAACAAATTTGAAAACAATACGTACACAGATACACATGAAACAGTTAAACATTAATTAATTGTTGTGCAATAAACGAATTCCTGAAAGTATTACACGACAACCCCTCTAACTAAACTAACAAAGTACCCTCATCTTGCCAATACCTATGGACCAAATACACGTATCAGCAATGGGAAAATTGCTTGAGAGATTGATAAAAAGTATACTACAACACTGGAAAATTATATGAAGTTTTCTTGCACACAATTTGCTTTCCGTAATGGAAATGGTTATATTGATAACTTGGCCATATTGACAACTATACCGGGTGTCTCAGCTAAAGTGAACCAATAGCTAACTTTGTAATTATAAATATGACATCCAAGTTCTTATGGGGGACTCCCCTTGATTTTTTAAGATGTTTTTTGGGATGGTTTAGAATTTATTAAATATGGCCGCCATTTTCCAATATGGCGGACAACTTTAACATTTCTTACGGAACACCCTATATTTTATGATGTTTTTAGGTAGAACATGTGATTTTAAGACGTTTGTGTTCTTGAAAATATTTACCTAAATGTGACCGTTTACGTGCTAGAGCCAATAGCTTTCACAACAATTACTCAAGATTAGTGCTGCAATGCTTCAGGAAAATGTCATCATTGAAAAAGACAAATAAATAATGTATTTTACAAATATAACAGTGATAATCAAATACATTCTCACACATACATAACAGTGTGCTTTGATACCTCAAGCAACAAGAACTGTTTACAACATATGCTCAAAAACATTTTCTTGTTCTATGCACATTTCCAGTCGTTATCTGTGTGCTCGTTGTGCAAGTGTTATTGTTGCGTCACTAACAGCGTTGCAAGCAGCTCGGATCCTCCACTGCATATCCTCAGGTATTGTTGGTCGAGTTTGGTATACTTTATCCTTGATTGCCCCCCAAAGGAAAAAATCTAGATGTGTCAGATCAGGTGACCTCGGAGGCCATGCGACTGGTCCACTAAACTTGAGTAATTTTTGCGAAAACTATTGGCTCTAGCGCGTAAACGGTCACATTTAGGTAGAAATTACCAAGAACAAAAACGTCTTAAAATCACATGTTCTACATAAAAACATCATAAAATATAGGGTGTTCCATAAGAAATATTAAAGTTGTCTACCATATTGGAAAATGGCGGCCATATTTAATAAATTCGAAACCATCCAGAAAAACATCTTAAATAATCAAGGGGAGTCCCCCATAAGAACTTGGGTGTAATATTTATAATTACAAAATTGGTTCACTTTAGCTGAGACACCCCATATTACAGCAGTGTTCCTAGATATTGAAGGATATTGAAAGATATGACAGTGTAAACCTTCATATCTTTTGCTTATCTCAGCAACTCATTTCGTTAAACCTCCCTCGTCAAGCTGATAAATATATCATAATCTTGTTAAAAAATAAGGCGTTTTTATGAACGCGCTACCGGCGAAAATGCTAGGTTTAAAATCATGGTTGATGAGTAACTGAAAGCCCACCGCGTCTATGTGTCTTTTGGGGCTCAGCCCCCTGGGTTTTCAATGTTAATCCTATGGATATTCGCAAAATGGACAAATATTTGCTCAAATTCGAGCAGCTGGATTTGCTAGTCTTTATTATTAAAAGAATTTCTAAATTTGTGTTCGGCAATTTTAGGCCTCTAAAACTATTAATTATTTTACATCTTTGGTAATTTGTATATTTAGACTAGAAATAGAGGACAAATGAGGACGTATAGTGTCGGTTTTTAAATCTACAGTTTTTCAGTTCTCAAAAACAGAATGTTATTCCGGAATTCAACATAAATATACATAAAACTACTTCAACAAGCCTATTTTTTTACAGAAGAAAAGTTGTTAGGGCTTACGTTTGAGCGGAAGCTTTCATAAAAGACACATATAAACAAAGTTGAAGAGAAATGTAATAAAAGATTGAATATATTTAAATAAATTTCTGCTTGTTATTGAGGTCCGAAACCAGAAACTCTGTTAATCTTATATTAGGTCTTTTATAAGGTCTGTTAAGATTTTGGATGTTTTATATCTGTTAAAAAAAATGCAATCCAGTGCTTCGAGAACTTGTCATGGACTCATCAGATTTCGCCCTGTTGGAGGTTGGAGGTTGGAGGTTGAAAGTAACATTATACTCTTGAACATCAGACGGCAGCTTCATTGCCACTTATATTCATCAACAGTGTTTTCTTTATGATTTCACTTATTACAAAAACTTACTGATCAGCTTCATCGATACTGTTTTCAGGCTTCATGCTGGGAAAATAGGGGGATTCCCTTTATGTTAATGAGCAACAAATTCATGGTCGAAAACATAATTATTTACAAAAATACAATGTATAACTTTTATAAAACTATATCTATACCGATTATAAATATTGTACTGTAAACATTGAGCCATATTGATTCTACATAAAATATCAAAAGACTGTATTTTTGTTCGAAAGGCCTGGATTCAAACACATATACATTCATGCTTAAAATAATACTGATGGCAATATCATAGTTTTGATTAGCCGGATCTTAAACTGAACGAAAAATTAACTGCCACAACTCCGATTATTGAACATTTCCACTGCAATTCCATCGACGCGGAACACACTTTCTTCCTCTTCCCGCGTTGGGAAAGACCTCACTGGAGGCCACACGTTTACTGGGTATCTTTTCGGTGCGCGGTCTGTGAAACAATTATGGAGGGCAAAGACAACTTGGGCAGTTCGTCACAATTTGTACAAGGACTTCGCAGAAAAAAACTGATCCAGACCGGGAAGTGGGCTAGCTCCAATGATCATACGGCTGGAAACGGAGTGAGACTGTGGGCTTAAGCCAAATTGAGGCCTAGCCTGAAGCAATGTGACAAACAATCCCAGGTTAGAGACCTAAACAGTTGAGCGGGGTTTTAGTTGTTAGTCTGTTACTTTTAGTAGTAGTCCCACACCACAGGCTCGTCACCTGTATGATTAAATGCATTTTCCTCCTCTCCGTCAGGAAAAAAATCTATTTCCTGCACAAATACGTAAATCTGATTAAAACTCTCCAAGTACGACTCGACAGTAACCGAGCCAGTGCCTCGAACCCATCCACTTCCCGGTTCCGGAGAAAGACATCAGCAAAGCACACTCGCTAGCAACGACCTAACGTTACTTACCGGTCTGGCGACCCCGTCCTTCTAACTCCCAACTGGCGGATTGTATTTAGTGGGAACTATACCCGAGTGACATTCCGTCACAATTAACACATTACGAGCACAACTCTGAACCCGTTACGGCTGAGACTCATTTAAATGGTAATGCGTGGCAAGCCGAGGCGCCTCATTACAGGTATAAAAAGTCCTTCGCATCCACTCCTCGCGGGGAACACCGGGAGTTATGAAGATGTAAATGGAGGGCAAAGACCCGATGCTCCACTTCCGATCGCCGACTAGTTTTTGCTTGATGTTTATTAATGCGAAATTGCCTCTGACTGATTGGGATTATTGCTAATTTATGTAGTTGAAGAAATCACTCGATTTTCTCTTTAATGTTGACTGGGTTGAAAACGGTGTGGGTTTTTCCAACGATTCGGTGCAATTTTAGTTATAAAACTAACTCTCGCTGAATGATCCCCGCTGTTATTTTGTGGAATCCAACGGACACTTTAATGTCAGTTATATAACAATCTTCGTATTAATTAATTTCTGAAGTGTCAGTAACTACACTTCAACTAACAGGCCTAAAGTGGGCAAATTAAACTGAGGAATTGTTAAAAACTAGCTGTAAATGTTTGAACCACGCTCGATCGCATGATTGGATTTTGAAATATTAAATCAAATTGTACACATGTGTTATAATTTAAATAATAAATTGTTAACATCTTTTAATTAACATTTGGCCCTTTTGCGGTGTATGCAATTTTTACGAGAGGTTTAGTCGAACAACTAATATTTTCTCTGATAACACATAACATTCGCATATGTGTTTGGATGTTGGTATTACTGATTTATTAAAATATTCTGGTACAGTTTAGCTTTACGTAATGATAATAAATATATACCATACCTATCCTTAGTGTACATTAAGTATATTTCTCCTCATTTTAATTGGCGATTTAGCGTGATCTTTTAATTAAAAACGAGTTCGCACGCAGCACGCTGACGTGAGGGAAGTGAATTTCCACATAAAAAACTATAACAACTCAAAATCAGTTAAAAACATACAATTACTCCAATTTTTATTCAAATCTGAAAATATTGATTTTTTGCCTGTTCTGATACTCCTGGTTCTATTTACCTGCATTGCTGGGAATACAATTTTGCGCATTATAAGGTTAGGAGAAGGTCCAGCCAGGCTTTAAAGTAGGCGTGAGGTTGTTGGGGATAATAAAAGTACACCAAAAAATGATTAACAGGCTTTTCTAATGTAAAACCCCCATAAGACAACGTACTGTGTATGGTCAATACACATTTCCTTTAATAACTCGGTAAATATATATGATAGAATGACGAGAGAGGGCTTAAAAGTTTCGCCACACTAATTCCCATCTTTTTACATTTGTTAATTTCACATCAGGGGCTTTTCTGACCCTTTTTGGGCCCAAAAACTCGAAATTTGAAAGATTAATCCCCAAAAAGGCGGCACGTCTACCCGGCACCAAATCTGACTAACGCTATAAGGTTAATCAGGCGTTACTAATTTCACAACTTAACCCGGCACCGAGGCAGTTTAAAGGTAGGCGAGCTGGGTTCCCCCTCCACAACACCAAACATACACCCCTCATTCTCTTCTTTCCCTCCCTCGAACCCTAGGCATCTCATCCCCTGATGCCGGGTAGACGCGCCATCTCCCCCTCCACAACTCCAAACATACAACCCTCTTTCTTCTTTTGCTCCCTCGAACCCTAGGCATCTCATTGCCCTAACTCCTTTGGCTATGCTTTGCGATAATAATGAGCGGTGGATCTGTTAGAATATTTGTTCTATCACAATGTTGTACAATGTTTGTTCTGAATAACGAGACAGCACGGTTACCTCCCATTTCCTCCGATTCCCAGTTCCTCCGGATATCAAACTGGGTTGAAAAGTCTGTCACCGCCTAGGATGGTAACGGACAAGAAATACATCATGCCTATTCAGAACATCGAGGAATAAAAAAATAGATATCTTAGCAAACCTATTTCTAAAATAAATGTTTAAGTATTTATTCTCGTAGTAAAAAACGGCCAAAACTTTTATTATTGTCTATTCCATCGTCTAGTGAAGCTCGCCCCCTAATTTCTTAAAATCTGCAGTGAGAGAAGTTACCTTCATTTTACAAAGCTCCTGCCATTTTTGCATATGTTCGTTTAATAAAGCTCGGCCCCCAACTATTTAACAAAGCGTAGCCTTCAATTTACAAAGCTCGCCCCCATTCATTTTTAAATCCATCTCACACCTTCGTTTGGTAAAGCTCGGTGCCCACTTATTTTAAGGGAGATATCGGGAGGACATGGACAGCGCGAACCTACAGCACCTTACGGAAAGGGGAGATGATTAAGAGAAGAGAAAAGAGAAAGGAGGGGTTGGGAGGGAGTAGTGTAGGTGGAATGGGTAAGAGGGGTGGCTGGTGCCGGGTTGTCATACTGTCATGGCGGACGGTGAAAGGACCAGTGCCGGGTCGACGTGTTTTTTTTATGACATATAAAGGTTGGTGCCGGGTTGAAGAACTCCCCCCAAAAAATGGGTTTAGAGTTTTCCGATTGTATTGCCCAAAGAACTTGTCCAACTGACTATAGAAAGGAACGTCCCTTCCAAATTTGAAGTAAATCGGACAAAAAATGCGACCGCTAGAGTGCCTGCACACACACACACACACACACACACACACACACATATATATATATATATATATAAAATTTTGAACGAACCCCCAAAACGTGTCCAGGGGGTTACGTTAGGAACTTATATGGTGGTCCCGTGCTTAAGTTTCACCGTGCGGGTCATGCTAATAGTTCACTTTCCATAGGAAATTCACTAATAAGACATACAGTTTACTATTATGGTTTTTTGTATGGTTATCACTTTTAAACGAGCTTTATAAGTTTAAATCGTCAGGATTATGCTATCCGCATACGATTAATTTTATATTACTCATGTTTTGGGGACTTTTTTAACTATGACCCGGCTATTGTACGTTGAACTTTCATCAAAGAAGGTAATGCAAATCCAATTAATGTTTGTTCCACTGTTCTGAACATCGTTGAAATTAAAAATATAAACCAAGTTTATACAAATTACCATAAAAAGACATTGATAAAATAAAGTATAGGATAACCCAAATAAAAGACCAGCCAGTTAATATATTTTTCGTAAATTTCATCTAACTGTCAAGGTTGTGCGGGGACAGTCTTATCCGGATCGAATAACAAACATTCAAGTTCGACGTTTGTACTACACATTTAGACTGAACTTATTTTGAAGCAGAGAATGATAAGAGGATTCTATCTGATTTGTATGCAAATGTAGTTTTAGCAACTATTTGTGTTGACAGTTCCAGTAGCAACAGCTTTACTTACCAAATTGCCAGCGATTCCTATGTCATATCAAGGTTTGTAGAGCTGTTAGCCCAGGTATGATTATTTCCATAAGAGTAATGTTCGCAGCAAAGATGTCTTGCGAGGTTGTTCAGCTGATGCATAAATCAACAACATAATAAGTGTTACCAACCTTAGAGAGGATAGTAATGATACAGCTATTTTTATATTGCCACTGGACATGCTAAAAAAAATTCAAACCCTTAATCCATTAATCAATTAACACAAATAAATCAAAACAATATAGTATTAGTTTCATAAAATAACAGCTGATCAAAGTGTGTGAGCAGTTAAACAATGTCTCTCTCTCTCTCTCTCTCTCTCTCTCTCTCTCTCTCTCTCTATATATATATATATATATATATATATATACTATATACTATATAGTATATGCTATATACTATATAGTATATATATATATATATATACTAATACGCTAGGGATTTTTTCTTCACAGTCATAACTTGATGACGGCTGGACGGATTTTAACGTTTGAGGTGTCAAATTAAAGGGAGTTTTACGTAGATTTGCCAATACATCTCAGAATGGTAATAAAGGGCGTCACTTAAATACAGTAAAGGGCTGAATTTTCGGAACAGTGGCGCTATCCGACGGCGGAAGTATAAACTACGTGTTGATTGAAAGTACGTTGTTATCATCCGTTTTATCAGGGTTTTTTATGTTTGTTTACAACTGAAATAACCTTTCGCTGGGTACAAACTTGCTCGGATTGGAGCAACAGGACTAGTTTTAATTACAATGATGAGGAAAATATGGTAGTGTACGATAAATATTGTGTTTCTAGCAACACTGCAGATTGGATTGGTGATCACGTGCTGTTACAGATAATTTACGAGGTCTCTTCCGGTTGGCTAGAAACCCTTGATTATATCGGCTGCGCAAACCTATACGAAGCATGCTCTATACGGACCTTGATGTCATATCACGTACTTTCATAAATTAATACTTTATACTGGGCATTATTTTGCTGAAATGCACCAACACTCGAGAACTACACATTATCCAACCCGTTATTTACCGGTTGGTCTAACTAATGAGACTTTCATGAGTATTTGCACTAGGTGAAGATGAGAATATCCTTCCTAACTGTGGTATGCAGAGAGAATTTACAACGGTGTTGTATATGACATGGTTCTAGGGTCTTCAGAAATCGCCACTTCTGTCAGTTTCAGAAGTAGTAGCCACATCCAGTAGAATATCATATCCCCTGTTTCCTATATTTTATAGCATCGATTGCTACTTTACTAATCAGTTTGTCGCAGAAAAGCAATTTATTACAGAAAATCCACCTTTTCACATGGACTGCATATCGAGTTACAATGTTAATGAGAAGTTTTGATTTTTTGTCTTAGCACTTGATGAGGATAAGAAGATCCCTTTTCTCTAATGTGCACAGAGCATTTTACAGTTTTGCTGTGTATTGGTGTTCTGATTTGTGGATTCAAATTAGCCGCCTATGATAGTTCCAGCTACAGGCACAGCCAATAGAATAACCAGTGACTATTTACATTATCGGATGTATTTCCTTGGATATTTGTAGAGATAATCCACCAATACACATGCATCAAATACTGGTTGGTGATTTAATGATACCTTCATGACTATTATAGACTTTTCTACAATTAGAAGCAGAAAATGAGACCATCCTGTCCAACCTATGATTATCGTACAACTGTGTGTATATAGTGTTGTTATGCTAGAGTTTCTGAGCTAGCTACACCTCTTAGATCTTGAAGCCAATTGGATCCAAGCCAATTAAAAACCAGTGATTCCTTCGTCTCCCCTCGCATGGATTGCTTCTTCCTACCAATTTGTTGCTGGAACCCACCAACACACGTGACTCGTTTCTCGAGTGCCGATTGGTCTTTTAATGACACTTTTGCGACTTGGCACTAACAGCAGATGAGATAGCCCAGCATAACAGGTGTGCGGAGATGAGTGGGCAACTATATCGCCGGCGGGTGAGGAGCAGCGGTCGCAGTTCTTGTTCTTGCCCCGGTAGCGGTCTGGGGTAATCAATTTATGCGCGCGCTGCGCGGTGGCGGCGGAGGCGTGAAGCACATGTCGGTGTGACCGTGACATCGTTAGAGCCGCTCATCACCGTGGCGAGTGGCGACAACCACAACGGAACATTTGCATTGGGTCGTCCTCCACAAGGAGGCGCAGTTGCCAAACTATTCCGCGTAGAGATCAAGACGATTTTGATTTTTGCTATAGTTGCTGCTTACAACTGACGGACAGAACCCTCCCACCAACCCCTAATTCTCTCAAGTAGACACACCACTTCACAAGCTCCACCCGCCTGCTCCGAACGTGGTTGATACCAAACTGCCACCGTTTTTGGGTGTATCTAAAGTTTCCAAACTGCCACCCTCTTTAGAAAGGATTAAGAAAGGTCAACTCGTAAAATCTGATGTTTCCAAACCGTTACGCTCACCCGGCCTGGTAGTTGGAATCTGGGAAAGCGGGAATCTGTTGGTCCCAAAGGTTTCGCTGTGAGTGATGCTACGATTGTTGCAGACTGTCTTCCGAGTTAACAAGGTGATGGCTTTACACCGATATCACGAGCGATTGTAATGAAAGTAGTTTATGAGGTGATAACCAACCAAGGAATTGCTTATAAATGTAAATATGTGACTTATCGTCAATTATTAGCAATCCACTGGATATATTCAAGCTATTCTGAACGCGTTTCGCAGCAACTAGGCTGCATCATCAGCAGAAGAGGTTAAGCTACATAAGTAGGTTGATCCGCGAGAGTTTTAAAAATGTTCAAAATGTCTTTTGGACACACACACACAACACACGAACAAAAAACACTAACGAAAATGGCCATTTTTACACTGACACGGTCGAACATAACCTCAACGGTCACCATGAGGACGTCGTTGACAGCCGGCACCAACTGGACGACTCGATATCTCGGTCATTGCCTCCTGTATTATCTTATCACTGTTCTGTTATTGCTCTGCATATATGTGTCATACAGCGACAAAACTAACCTTGGAATTTAATACGAGCAGAGGTTCTTTTTTCGTTGAGCTGTAAATCTCAAACTCTTCTAATCTGTCTAACCTTCTGGATTTGTCACATGTATGTAATACTTCCAAACCCTCTTGTACTGTGCGGAATGAATGTCCGGTGTTACGGATTTGTGTGGCGAAATTAGAACTGTTGGGATTGCTTGCTGCGCTCTTGATAGTCATTAGTGAATTTCCTTTGGAAAGTGAACTATCAGTATGACCCGCACGGTGAAACTTAAGCCCGGGACCACCATAGAAGTTCCTAACGTGACCCCCTGAACACGTTTTGGGGGGTCGTTTAAAATTGTAAATATATATATATATATATATATGTGTGTGTGTGTGTGTGTGTGTGTGTGTGTGTGTGTGTGTGTGTGTGTGTGTGTGTGTGTGTGTGTGTGTGTGTGTGTGTGTGTGTTTGCACTCTAGCGGTCGCATTTTTTGTCCGATTTACTTCAAATTCGGTAGGGACGTTCCTTTCTGTTATCAGTTGGACAAGTTAGTTGGGCAAAACAATCGGAAGACTCTAAACCCCTTTTTTGGGGATTAATCTTTCAAATTTCGAGTTTTTGGACCCAAAAAGGGTCAGAAAATCCCCGTATGTAAAAGTAATGCATGGAAAAAGATGGTAATTAGTAAGGCAAAAGTTTTAAGCCTTCTCTCGTCATTTTAGCTTCCATATTTACCGAGTTATTAAAGAAAATGTGTTTTGACTAAACACAGTACGTTGTCTTATGGGGATTTTACACTAGAAAAGCCTGTTATTCCTTTGTTAGAGTACTTTTATCATCCCCAGCAACCTCACGCAAACTTTCTAGGCTGTCTGGACCTTTTCCTAACATTATAATGTGCAAAATTGTATTACCAGCTTTGCAGGTAAATAAAACCAGGAGCATCAGAACAGCCAAAGAATCAATGTTTTCAGATTTTAATAAAAATTGAAATAAATGTATGTTTTACACTGATTTTGAGTTTTTAAAGTTTTTTATATGGAAATTCACTTCCCTCACGTCAGCGTGCTGCGTGCGAACTCGTTTCTTTTATTTGTTCATTTGATTATATCCTCTCTTAAAGCTACGTCCTGTTTGACCTATGTATTAAGAATCGCAACTTCCACATTTTAGTTTGTAAACACCTTGCTTATCTGTTGAGTGGAATTATAGCGGTAGGGTCCTTACCCAGGTTGTTTTTTTTTTGTTTTGAAAGCGACGGTTACAGGAGCATTTCTGTACACTGAACCTATTATCTTTTCAGCTGTTCTACTATAATCTACCGCGATGTAACGTTTTTAAATACTATCGATATTACGTGGATTTTATTTTTCATCCTACGATATAAGCTGTGGAAATACGAGGGTTTGTAGCCGTTTTCTTGGGCTATATAATTAGTGGTATTTAGCTCTACTTCGTGGTCTTTATCAGTTGGTGGTGTGTTTATTAGTCGATGCACCTTATATCTAAAAGCTGACATTTTTTGTGGATAAGGATGGTATGAATTGGCGTGGATTATTTGGCTCGTGTGAGTGGGTTTTCTATAATACCGAAATGATGCCTATTGTTAGATTTAGTGATTGCGAGATCTAGATAGTTAAGTTTGCTACTTTCTTCTTCTTCTATACTAAATTTTAGGTTCGGGTGGATTTTATTTATATAGTTGTGAAATATTGCTACTTGACGGCTTTGGTGGTGGTTAAAGTCTATTGATTAAATGTTTCTTCTTGTTAATTTACCTGGCATAATAATTGTAGGTGGAATGTGGATAGGCCAATGGAGGGAAATGGTTGGTTCTTACCAATCTGCTTTCTAATAATTCTTCTCATGACTTTACATTTTCTTGTTTGGCCAAAATAGGAATAAAATTTAGTCGGAGCTCTTCTTCCTAGTTTAAAATTTAGACTTTTAGTGGCTAATATACTTTTTAAGGGGACTTTTAATAGAAATATTTGGAACAATGTCCTTTATGATGTTGGACTGCCAAAGCTTCTTGATGAGTCCCCGAAGAAAATCCTTCTTTCAGCTGGTGTGGGTCACAGCACCAAATTCATAATAATAGTCTTGTACTCAAATTCACTTTATTATAAACACATCTCTTGAGGTCACTGATATTAAATTTGAGATCAATTTGGAATTTTATCGTTATTATACACGGTGAGTTTTAAATGAGCCCCCCCCAATTTTTTCTAAATTTCTTAACATATTGACTCCGGACCACCCCGGATCATTATTGACCAACTTATACTTAATTTTGACTTAGTTCATATTTGAACGCCATCTTGGATCCGCCATATTGGATTCAACTATTTATTTTCAAAAGTAAACGTGGGAATGTGACCCATTATATAGAAGTACTTTTTTACGGTGAAAATAATACCGCAATCAGTTTTTGAAAATCACTATTCACTCTCAAAATATTGGAGAATTAAAAAAATGAATTTTGAAGTGAGTTTAAGGTCACAACCTTAAAACGTGCCCATATTCTTATCATTACATCAAATAATGGCCATGAACTACTTACCAATAATTGTTGAGTGGCATTCGCTTCATTTTGAAAAAAATAAAATTTTCGGCCGCCATGTTGGATCCTCAATTTTAGAATAAGATAATTTCATTCAAATGGTAAGGTAGGGTTGTGACCCATCATTTTCAACTGTTTTTCCACGCTGTAATCAATGCCGTAATCCGTTTTCAAATATCACCTTTCGTTTTCTTGATATGGAAATATTTCTGTTTAACATTTAAAAAGTGTCAATATCATGAGAATGAAATGTGATACTTAAAAACGGATTGTGGCATTGATTTAAACATGAAGAAGTACTTCTATATGGTGGGTCACAACCCCACCTTTACATTTAAAAATAAATAGTTGAATCCAATATGGCGGATCCAAGATGGCGGCCAAAAATATGAACTAAGTCAAAATGAAGTATAAGTTTGACAACAATGATCCGGGATAGTCCGGAATCGATATCTTAAGAAATGTATAGGCAACTTTACAAATATGTAGGAATTATCTTAAATATGGAATAGGCTTCTTGAATAAATTAAAATGATATTTGTTCAGAGAAATAAATAACTTTTGATAGAAGTTTAGCTGTAATTTTACAAACTTTTCTACTGATTTTCAGCATCAAGTTCCAGTATCATCATTAGTTCAAAGCAAAATTACTGTCGCTATCGCAAGCACTCGGATATAAAATTGTTTTATAAATCAGTTTTTTTATGAAAAAAAAAACATTATAATACTTTGGGTTGTTAAAGTAAATAAATAAACCAACATAATCAATTTACCAACATAATTTCCAATGAGAATGTTATTCATCTCAATAAGAAATGAACTGTTACATACTATACAACAACATCTATGTTCTTTTGATTTATTTTGATAGGTCGGCTGAAGAGGGCCCAAGCGCCCTAAAGCAGCCACAGTGGGCCAGGGACTTTCCCGCCCACTGGAACCTCACAAAACAACAACAACATTTTGATTGAAATTCTGTGAAAAGTGCCGGGGTTTTCAAGTTACGAAGGGTCCGGTAATCTTTCAAAGGTCGGGACCAGAGTCAAGTTTATACTTTTATTGTAAGAGAACCGCTGTTGCAATCGTTCTCAAACTTTTATGTGGTTCGTTCTAATAAATTGAGCTAAATAATGAAGTATAATGAGGGAAGGACGGTATATCACTTATCCTATAAATGGATCTTTCTACAACCGTTCCCTGAAGTGGGACGAAATGTCCGCCTAGAAATATTTGTAGATCATTAAAAATCCGAGCCAGATTGCCACCTCCAAAAATGGGACGATATGTGTCCGCATTTTTCATGAGGTACGAAATGTCCGGATACCGTTCTGTTATAAAAATGCACATTTAGAGGGTGGAACCCGTAATGAAAGACTTCGCGTTTATTCCTGCTTCTCCAAATAGATCGATGTTAACTGTTAATTCATTACGCGTGTTAGGTCTAATGTTTAAGAAAACCATATTCAATGAGCCCTGCACAGAGGTTATTCAAATCAAACAAATTGATCTCATTTTAATGTAATTTTATATTTAGGAACATTGTTAAACTGTTATTACTTTTGATATTAAAACTCTTCTCATTGGGTTCTCTAGTTTTATACGAGAAAACGTGGTAACGCGAATTATTTCGTATGTGGGTCCGCTATTACAGTTTTTATGTTGAAGGTTATACGAAATACGAGTAATAATAAATTACAATTTATTCAAGAGAAGAACAAAAAATAAATAAATAAAATGCAGGAAATTTAATGGTAACAAATATGAACATTACTACAGTAAGAAATCCCAATCCCCTTAACACCCTGTTACCATACACTTATTGCTTTGTGTTCCTGGTACTGGCAGCAATCACAAAGTCTTTCCTCGGTAATCTACCGAGTAAAAACAGGAATGCCCGGGTATGCGGGACAAAAGTTATTCTGGATGTTTGAATAAAAAGGCTAGCAAATATTACTGGTAACATTAGTTCTTTCGAAGAAGGCACTCATTTTGGGGACAAATTAGAATCTTCCTCAATGTAGGATTTTCAATTTGATAATTTGAAAATTAATCCGTTTCATCCTACCACTTACAAATAACATAAAATGTTGGTTTCGACCAATATCCTATATTGGTCTAGTTTTAAAAACAATAACTTAGTATTCTAACTTAGGTTAAGCGATTGCTGAGATAATATCTCGCTTACATTTAGTTTGGTTCACAAAGTTACTTTAGATAAATAATTTATTATAATATAATTTTTAAACGTGATCTCCAATAAATGTTTGATTATGAAATAATAGTCTAAATTTATTATTATTATATTTATTCGATGCAAAATAATATGTATTATTATTTTAAACCTGAAACCAATTTATTATCTCTAAACTGTTGTTCAAATAATTTACTTTCGGTTTTCAATATAAGGGATCCCTCCAATGAAATAATTTTTCAGTAGATAACAAATGTCATTATTGAGTTTAAAATTTGTCAGCAATACTAAAATTCCTTTGTGTTCCTTTGGTGTGGATAATAGGCTGCACTGAGAAAAAAGTAGTCCTTACATGCGTGAGCGGCTCACTTAAATAAGGGTTTGCGGGTTACTCAATGCTGTCAGGACTTGGCTCAATTCCGGAGTATTGAGACCGCCTCACATAAAAGCAGGACTGTCTGCTAGCGTACTAGTGACGTCACGGGCTCTGACGTCATAACAGCAAGTGGCAAGTCCTGCCTAGCATGGGTTTGCTCTGTTAATTGCAGGGCTTTGACTCTGCATTTCCTACCTTACACTTTGCATTTACTTTTGTTATGCACTGCATTTACCCACTCACTGCATTTACCCACTCACTGCATTTACCCCTACATTCATTCTATTTACCCTTCATCCTCAATGCATTTACCTCTATATTCATTGCATTTCTTTTCTTTTCTACTGCATTTGCCCTCCTATTGACTGTATTTAACCCTCTATTCCCTGTATTTTCTAAGAATCTCTTGTAATGTGATTGCTGTTCTTTAAACGATTTGCTATTGTTGAATATTATACAATTTGATAGAACTATTTTTGCTTGGGACTTTCTATATTTTTCGATTTTTTTGTAATAATTGTTAATAGCAGTAACTGATTTTGCTTTAGGCTTATTGTTTTTAAATTGTATGATAAAAATAACAGAACATTTTTATAAACATATGGACTTCAATAAAGATTTTTGTGATTTATACATTTCTTTTAGTGAACTAAAGTAGCAAACTCATAAGGATGTTAGTATTAAAATTAAATATGTACATTATTTTTGTAAACCATGATCAATCCAATTAGTTGCGTAGTTTTTTTATTGAAATTGAATTAATTTTAAGCGATGAAATGAAATAAAACAAAGTTATTTTACACGTCTTATGACTCTTAAACATGACATAAAAGTAATATTTTTTAAATTCCGAAACTGTATTAAGTATTTCTCGCAGCGTCCTCGAGAGTAAAATAAGAAAGAAGACTTATTTTAAAATAGTTTTTTAACGAATCTGGCAAAGTTAAATCAAATAGAGGTTCAATAAAGTACTCTAAGAATTTTAAAATCCAAAAGTCTTTATGTTGTGAGAAAGGACATAACAAAGTAACCATGTAATACATACATACATGAATAACGTGTAATACGTCCAAAACACAGGAAACTATGCGTTCACTAACATAAACTCACAAACACGTCAACACTTTAGTTAAGGAACAGTTAAGTTCACAAACTAGGGAACTCAAACTAAAATTAGTCGAATAAGAACTGCAATGGAGAACTGACGAGTCACAACTGGTTATTTTATAGCATTTGACAAATCTATCAGCGCTTCTAAAAGGTGGAATAAATGTGAACTAAATTAAGGAACAGTCTGACTGCATTCACTAATCCTTTACTGGATTTTACAACAACTATGACGTCACATGCATTCTTTCAGTAAAATAACGGTAAATACTCTGACATTAGAGCAACTCCGTCGGTTAATTGCAGTGGAAAAGTCCTTAAAGAAGGGCGGCGAGTCCTGCGTGCGTACTAAGTTCTATTACTCTGCACCGTCTTTGAGCTAGGTCCAGATACAAACCTCTAGTACGCGAGCCAAGTCCTTCTTTACGTACTGCGAGTACGTATTCTGGACTTGGGGTAAAAATTATGCTTTTCCGTTATGAGATTTTTCTCAGTGTGGGAAAATTACGTCCAACTTACCTAGCATGTAGTAAATAGCTTGACACACTTCCCTGCTAATCTTTTTACAGTATCACTTAACTGATGTACAATGCTTAAAATCTATATTCATTGACACTGAACACTCCTGTACTTCTCTCCTCACTCCTCTCACTCAGTACTTCAGAAATGTCTATGTTGTATGCTGGTCATCATATTCAATACAACGTGAGGTGGCTACAATAAATGCATGCCTACAATGTGGCGCTTCCTCCAATCTCCAAACAATTGATTTTTACTTCCTATTAAATTGTTCTGCACTCTCTACTGTAGTAGTCCTGTTCAAAATTCAGAGGTCCGATCTTTTAATCGTTTCATGGATGAAACAGTTTTCCTCAATACGAATTTTCCGAAGGCTTCAAACATGTTTTAGTAAGTATTTCGATCTCAATTATGTTACGGCTCCCATATTGTCGTGGTACATATATATCAATTCGATTGGTGTATCCGGTTTTTTGTCAATGATTTTCTTGTAGTTCTCTGTGTTTATGATAATTCATTGTCTGAATTTTTTCAATATGTCGGAGGTGTGTATTAAACCCGGAGTATAAAATGTCTTGAGTGAGTCTGGTATTCTCTTTAAACAATCATCTTTACATCTATTTTTACTAGCTGCTACCCGCGGCTTCGCTCGCGACAAATTAAAAGACAAAAAATACTAACCTGCCAGCACTATCGAAACTTTGTTTAGTTTTACCATCTGATTTCCTTTGACCTAGCTGACAAACGACTACAGCTGGTAATTTTATAAATGATTTCCTTTCATAAAATTTTCACTGGAACTTTCAGGACCTGGGGGTTGAGCCCTAAGCTTGGATGTAGACATTATCAGGTCATTTATGTTAATGTGATATAAGCTATGTTCATTCAAAATTTTAGCTTAATCGGTCCAGTCGTTTTTGCGTGATGGAACTCCAAATATCCATACATACATCCAAACAAACATCCAAACTTTCACATTTATAATACTGTATTATATTATTAGTAGGATATTATTATCTTGTCAATATGTTTACGTCGCATAAATCCTAAGCATTTATATTTTTCATCTTCTTCCATCCACAATCTTGTTTTCTCTATTTCTATTTGAAATTTTTTTGTATTTTATTTAAATCTTTATCCACTAGGCTATATTTCACATAATTATTATTCATTATTTTTTCCTACAAAAGAAATGTTTTTCACTTGGTTACACCAAAAGTCATTTTAACATGTTTGGAAAATGTTTTGGTAGATTTTAACAAATCCTTTGTTTCCTGTAGCTCCATATAATTTTATGTCATCCAAATAAGCTAAGTGATTGATTTTACAGCTGTAGTTATTATTAATTTTAAGGAGACACCTAATCCGTGTTTCTTTTAGTTCAGATGATAATGGATTTATTAATAGACAAAACCAAAAAGGGCTTAAAAGGCTTCGTGGAGAATTCCTCTTTTTAGCTTGTGTCTACAGAATGGATTTTTATATGACCACGTTTATAACGTATAATCAACGCTGACTGCCTTTTTTCCGGCATACTCTTTAGTACTTCAAGTATATCGTTATTATTGAATTTACTATGAACAAGCTAGCTATTAGCATGGCCCCCACGGTGAAACTTAGGCCTGAGACTACCATAGAAGTTCCTAACGTGTTCCCTTGAACAGTTTTTCTTTTTTTTGGCGGGGGGGCAGCTAAAACATAAATATAAATAAATTAAATAAAAAATAGCTCTTTTATTACTGACTGGTGTTTCGACACTTAGATCATTTTCACAGCGTAGTATACAAGTAAAATAACCCAAAAATTCGTATCCAAAATAAATACTTGAGATTAACAGGTGCAGAAACGGTTCGTTTAATCTTATTGGGTTGAGTTAGCCCCCTATTTATCTGCGTTGTCTATTGTTTCTAAATCACCTTTTTTATACATAGGATTTAGTTTTTGTATTTGCATTTTATTAAGGATGTCGTTATCGGGTTTAGAGTTGAGATATATGTCAACCTGTCCCCCTTGTAACCATGTTCATTTTTTTCTCCTTTAGCTTCGTATTCTAAAACATTCATACATTATTCTAATTTGCCCTACTGATGGTCTTCATTGTGAACTTCAACTTGAATCATACACACACACACACACACACACACAATCCGCGCGCGCATGTGTGTGTGTCGTCATAAATCAGACAAATAATGCGGCCGCTAGGGAGTAAACACACACATATATGTCCAAATTACGTAAAATGTCGTGGCACGTTCCTTTCTATATCAGTTGGACAAGTTATTTTGCCAAAACAATCTCAAAAGACCGTGGCTCTTCAAAATGTCAACCAGTGCCGGCCGGTCAGATCGTGAAAAAGTGAGGTTAGGTCTTCAAAACGTGGGGTTATGTGACTGCGAGAACTCCTATTCAGAACAGGGCAATCACCTTCGGAGTGAATTTAAAATTCATAAACTGACATAAGAAATGGACGTGATTTCAAAATAAAACATAGAATATTATAAAGAACTAAATTTACTCGTAACATTCCTCGGAAGTATCAATGGTCCTCTCCGTAAATCTGACCTTCGCAGCACCCCGCCTCCTGGAGTGTGTTGGCGTGCGTGTGTGGTATCAAATCCTTGACCGAGTCGCACACAGGACCTTGAACGGGACCGCTGCATGGTCCACGCCCGCGCCCGCCGTTATGTCGTGTGTCGTGCGCCGCACAATACTGTATCTCTGATATGAATCTGTCGCAGAACCGGTAGCCTACCGGGCCGTCCCAACCTAGTGATTAATTTAATTTGACGAAACACGGCACAATCTAATTGGGACGATGCCGTTAAGACGGCACTGCTCCAGTATTGAGGCGAGACCGGAACTTGAGTTGGTTGGCAAGTAAGATAGGTCTTGGATAGACGCTTCCGTGTAGAGCTCGCTTAGTTGGATATATTCAAATTAGATTCTTACATGTTCCAACAAAAGTTTTTTACGTTTGAATGAGTTGTTAATGTTTTGTTTATTCAGTGATTCTTGCTAGAATAGGGCCTATTCCATGCCAACATTTATTGGGGTCTCTCAAAACTTTATCTGAGAAACTAGATTTTTACTTTACTTAGAAACCACTGGAATTATCTCTTTGAGTATTAAATTTACTTGAGAAAGTAAGTTGTACTCACAGCCTGTATACGAAAATACCCTTTACATATAATATGTTCCAAGATGCACGTTTCGTCTGACTCAAAAGACACCCTCAGGTGGACGATGTCTTCTTATACAAAAATTAGAATCAGTAATAATGATTGTCAACATTTGAAATAAATATTTTACAAGTTAAGGTGGTTCAGTCGCCTCTATTGACAAGCTCTTCCGCCTAGAGGTCAGGCCAGTCGCTGCTCACTCACACACATTCAGAGCCCCGGATGCTCACTCACACACACGCAGAACCCTCCCCTCAACTACCCCCAACCCCCAACTTTCCCAAGTGATCAAACCACTTTCTCTAGCCGCCTTGCTACCTCTCGCCTTCCCTGAGCGTCGTGTCGTCGGGTCGGGCCCCAAGATTCTGAAAAACCAAATAGCAGCACCAGGGCAACTCGACTCAACCAGCCTCTCCACATGTATTATAAACATATTGATTTGTTATAGAATTTTCAGCGATTAATATACCATTTAAAAATTCCATATTTAAAGAATTCAGTCTTAAAAAGTATTTGTTTAAGCCTCCCAAATTTAAATGACATCACTGTTAAAATTAATTATAAAACGTATTTTAACAAGTTGTTAACGCTCTACTAACATACAAATACCCCCGTCGCAGCAAAACTACGTACTCAGCGAATTTCCAATGTCTAAATATGTGTCTCACTACCACATAAAGCCACTTACCAAGTTACATAGCAATACGTTCATAAATAAGTGATATTTAACATTTGATTTATTCTTCTTAAGAATAACATTAGGGCTGAGTTTGGAGGTTTGCTGCTTCGGGAAAAATGAACGATTTTTTTGTGCAAAGAATAAATAGGACACAACTAGGTGAAGTTACATACCAAAGTTTCGCTAAAATATGATCACTTAAAGAAACTATAAAAAGAGTATTTTTTATTTTAATTACGATGTAAAATTTTTCTCAAATTGTTTTTACAAATTTGAATTAATAATGTTTTTTTAAAATTGTTTATATAGTACTACGAACCAAACAAAACATTATAACTAAAGAAGATTTCGAATCATACGAAGTTCGAACTATCCAAGTTCCACTGTATTGGAATTTGAACAGCTGAGTTATTTGATTTTACAGTAAAACTGAAATGAGGTGAACGGTGAACAAGCGAAGCTGCTGCGAAGAGTTAGCATTGTTTAAATTAAGTCGATGAAATATATATATACATATATATATATATACTAAGACTAGTAACGTAACAACGTAACTAGACGTAACGTAAGACTAGTAACGTAGGCTATGTAGTAAGACTAGTAAGACTAGACTAGTAGACTAGTAACGTAACATAAATTAATTGGGCTATTAATTATAGATCCTGGCTAAAAAATAAGTCAGTCTTAGTCAGTAACAAGGCACAAGGCATCTCACCCATTCTACACTCATCTTAATTTAAATTCACCTTAGTTGCGTCGGCGTCTTACACATTGATTGATTGATTAATTGATTTATATGTTGACGGGTTTTAACAAGATTCAGAATAAAATACTATTGTAGCACAGATAAAATAACTGATAACAATTAAACACACATATTAAATTTAAAACAAAGTCTTAGGTATCAGTAAACTATTGAATAATATTTAAAATGAAATATACAAAGTATTCCTAATAGTTAAAAATTTGTGTCTATAGTATAATATTTATTGTACTAGACTACAAGAGAAAATCAGCCAAATTATAAATTATAAAATATATATACAAAACTGGCAAAAATAATCATGATCATGAATGAAACATTGAACATCATTTAAATCAACAGATAACAAATGTATGAATAGAAAAAAATATTAGTATTATAAATACTACTTTTAGTTGTATAAATACTACTGTACTGTAATCGTTTTTTTAAATTCTGAATATATTGCAGTTATTGTCTTTACACCATTACTTTTATTGAAGAAAATGTAAATAAATTTATTTGACTGATTGATTGATTGATATTTTAACTAAACTTACTGCCACTCTATCTGGAAAACATACAATTTCGATCGTGAAGAGTTTTCGAAGCATTGGAACACCGATTTATTTCATGGACTTAAAAAAAAATGCCATTCGAGATTTGAAACGCTTTCTCTTCTTAATATACATTTTGAATTTCTCCCAAATCCTGCGAGAGGCACGTGGAGTGGTGCAGCGGCCTTGTCCCCGGCCGGACAGATTACCGTCATCTTCGCCTCCTAGAACCCCACATTAGCGATAGTCCTCTCACGCCTCGTGTGCCGGATAATGTCGGGTTTTGTTTGAAAACACTGAGGAACTGGTGTCAGCAAACTTTAAACAACTCAAGCCGCGGGCCTTTGTGTCGTTATATCTGCATAACCTGTTAATTAGCAAGGGACACTGAGGTGCATCTGCGTTTGACCTACAGGACCTTGGCTTCTGTTAAAACGTGAAGACAGATCAGTTAAACGTGAATGTAATTAGTGCACTCCGTCAACGTCATGGTAACTATTGTACGACAGATTACACTAACATGCAGCAGATCTACATCGGATGATTAGAAGTCCTATATGATAATTTATTACTCACGTCTTTCCTTGCAGAAACAGTCCAATTATCTGAAGAGACGCTCCTTGTACCTAGATAATTGTTCAGTATAAGTATCTGATGGTTCGATAACAGCGGAGGATTGTCAAAGGGAATTCTCACAAAGAAAGCTTCTTATCAACCGCCCCGTCATAGACGTGTTCGCGGGCGTTGCTGAAGTATCTCCATGATGAACGAAGGAATATAGAGGTAACCAACTGTTTTCAATCCCTTAATGACGCCTTTGTACATATCAATTATTCTTAGTAAAAAACCTTTACTAAACTGACCTCATCGGAACAAGTAATATTCTCTTCTTTAAATCATAAGACCTTGGCATCAAAATTAGCCATTTAGACATGTCTTCCTTATGGCTAACTCCTAAAGCTAACCAGCTCTTAGGCACTTTGGTTGAAAATGGCCCTGGTAGATTGATTTTGAAGAGAGGACTTTTCCTCCCAGAGAGTCATCCAACCCACTTAGTATTCGAAATCAGTTAATTCCCCCTATAGGGAAGAAGCTATTACCCTAGGTCTCATGGTAAGACTTAAGCCCGAGACGAAATTTGGTATATGGCTTCATTTGGTTGTGGTTTATTGGTTTTTGCACACAAACAAATTTCTGCCTATGGTCCCCGTGGCAGCAAACCTAGGTATTCGGTCCCCATTTTATTCTTATGGAAAATAATTAAAATGTTATAAATCGCTTATTTGTGAATGTTTATGGATGAAACTTGGTATGTGACTTCACTTAGTTGAGTTCTATTGATATTTGCGTAAAACACATTATTTTTTGTTCCTTGTTGCAGTAAACCTGCGTACTCATCCCCAATGTTATTCTTATGGAGAAAAATTATTATTTTAAGTATCACTTGTTAGTGAATATATTTCTTATGAATCCTGTTAAGTGGCTTAATGTGTTATGTTATATATTCATTGGAAATTTGCTGAGTATGCAGGCTTCCTGCGACGGGGGTATTTTGGTTATCTAGCCTCCAACTCTCGGAGGGTCATTTTGTCAACTAAGTGTATTTCCTGTCTAACACCCCTCCCTTGTGACATCAGACAGAATAGGAAGATATCCTATTCTCTTCAGTTTTCAGTATTCGGCCTCAATCGATGATTTCAGATACTCCAATTCACAGAGAAACCGGAGGTTAACAAAATAATAATAATCATAATAATGCAGAGGGAAAGCCGATCACAGTGGGTAGACTAGGATTTACCGATCCTGTGAAATTCGCTTATATATTATTTATTAATAATCATAATAATGCAGAGGGAAAGCCGATCACAGTGGGTAGACTAGGATTTACCGATCCTGTGAAATTCGCTTATATATTATTTATTACCCATTTTCGAGTTCTGCAGTGCCAAAGACCAGATAATAAGCAGTCGACGGTGATTGATCACTTTTATCTTTGACCTACAAATTAAATTTTACTAGCGCATTTAATAGTTAATAATGTTAATCTCAACTGTATCTCTTTATTACTACATGGCCAATGAAGTTTCACATATAAAATACCAGGAAACGTATAAAATCGCTCGGTTAGAACATCTGGGAAACAGGTGGTGGGGCAGTTGTGCCCAGTTTATGCATGGTGGTACTAAAGTGGATCAGCGGGTTAATAAAAGTACAGCAAGGGAGTCCACGTTCAGGTATCGCACGTGTTTCCGTCTATTTGCCTACTTCCACTTCCTCCTACTCTTCCTCCTTCGCATGTCGCAGCACGAATCTCTCATCTTTGCTTGTTGACATGCAACCAAGTTGTATTAGTTAAATTGTCTTGACTTACTTTAAGGTCCCATTTCAAAGACGGCGAATAAGAAAGTATACTACTTTAAAACTGTTTGTGATATAGTAATATTTAATATTAGCGTCTAAGTACTCTGCGTCTAAGTACTCTGCGTCTAAGTACCTCATGTTCTTGGTGCGTAAAATGTCGCATGATGTGTAATCCTAATTTTACACTTGTTTTCAATGGTCTGATGCTACAAGTTTTTGTGAAGTTTTTAATTTGAAATTTACATTTTGTCAATATATTACCTAATTATAATAACAATTGCTTATACAGTCAGTGTTGATAGGAAACTTGTAATAATCAAAATGAAAAGGGGAAAATTGAAAGAATGTACCACCTGGTACGAATGTCCTGGTTCATGTCGTCTACGTGCGTTAAAGTCTCTAGCAAAAACTCCCCACTAATTAAATAACTGATTGCCACTTGTTAATTTACAACAGATAATATGATCGATTAATACATGTTTAAAAGGAAATTATATATCTATAAGTATGTACTAACCTATCTATCTAAATATGATAATTACTATTTACATTTGATTTCTTCAAAGATTGGATTTTTTGCGCCTGCATTATATTTAGTAAGTTACTTTTGTTTTCAGATTAATTCATGTAAATATGTAGCTCTTCCTTGGCATTCATTTTGCCACCTTTCTTTTCAATAGATAAACTTCTAATTCTAAACTTTCCTGCAGTGTACCAAAGCATATGTTCGGAAAATTTTGACTTTTGTTTAAAATTTCGTCCTGTTAGTCCAACGTAATATTTTGGGGATTCTTTACATGCAAATGTATATAATCCAGATTGGTAAAAAAATGTCGGCGTTTTGGTTATGTAAGCCTTTTGAAAATTTTGTTATCAGATGAAATGTACTATTCCTGGTTTTAGAGCTGACCTTTAAGTTGGTATTTTCGAAGGTTTTCTACAAAGCTTTATTCAACTCAACAGTAAATATAATGCAGGCGCAACAAAAAATCCAATATTTAAACAAATCAAAGAAATCGAATTAAAAAAGTAATTATCATTTAGGTAGGTAGTTTAACATCTTAACAACATTATCATATTGTTTTGCTACTACAGATTGTGTGTGTCCGTATGCACTATAAATTTCGTAAAAAAGTCCGACAGTGATGAAATTTGGTATAATTTTGTAAGACAGCATGAGTTGCATGAGTTTTTTCTTGAGTTCATAAAACAAACAGGTCGCACTATTTTAAAGGGGTTTGAACCCCAAAAATCTTTTTTTACTTTTTAAATATAATCTTTTTTTAAACCCATTGAGTTCAGATTAATAAATATATTTGGTATATTCAATTATTGCTCTATGTCAATCGGTTACTGACATATTGAAAGTAATCTAATGGAGAATAATAAGAAACATGTGATATCTCGCTTGTTAACAATATGTTTAAACTTGGTATGTTGCTTCATCTGGTGGTGATACATTAATATTAAAATTAAAACACGATAATTGTGGTCCTTGATGCAGCAACCCTGCGTACTCAGTCTTGGCGTTTGCAGATTTGCAAAACAAAAAAAATTAATCTCCCTAGATTTGTGGGTATCTTTATATATAATTCTAGAAGTGAAATTGTGGGAGTTTGGCAAATCGCAGGATGATGGGAAACGGCTCAAATTAAAGGTCTCAATCCCAGGGACTCGGGAAAATAGCAGCATTTCAGTTACCAGCGAACGATAAATAACGTAAAACATCCCCCTTAAGAAAAGCATGGGAATTTAAATCGTCTGCTTTGTTTACATAAAAAAATGTGGTTACGTGTCTACTTTATTTACGAACTAACATATGTTCCTACTGATATTGTTTTATTTTCCTTAGCATGTAAATAGAAAACAAATCAAATGAGGCAGAGTATTCGAGCAAGGTTAGGGGCTTGGCTCCTTCAAGCCACTAGTATTATACTATTCGTATAAAATATGCACATAGTATATATTTATTTGCTAAGGTATTTTTAAATTAGTTAATTTTAATTAAACCTAAAACACTTTCAATTATAATTTTAGTTTGACTCGTTTTCAACAAATACACATCAAATATTGCTTTATTGAGGTACTCAATGGACTAAAACTGCTAATAACATTCATGTGTATTAATGTGTATTACTACAAGCATAACTGATTCAAGCATTACTGAGAATGTTTCTGACACGATAATTAAAATGACAATATTTACTCAACCACCAACTCTTCAGCAACCCCGGCTCCATGAACAGCCCAAACCGAGCAGCCGTCGCGGCGTCTCCACCAATGAGGACGCTCCTTTCCGAAACATAAAACTGAGGAGCAGCTATTCGCCCCAGTCAGTCTCTCGCGAACCACCGCGAGTGTCGTGCGTTCCAGCAGCTGCGTTCCGCTCCGTTCCGTTTAGTGTCGTTCCGACGTTCCGACCGTCTGCAAGTACATCGGTCTTCCTATTGCCAAAGTGAGTTCTTGGTTTGTGTAATGATTGTTACTCTTTGGTTCTGCATTCATTTACAGTCTTTTCTGAAGAATACTAACGAGTGACAATCCCTTTGTAATTAGGTCGAAGTTTAAGACTAAGAAAGTTTTTTTATAAATGTAACAACTTGAACTCGTCTAATTAACCCTAGGAGTGGCGCCATGTTAACGCGTAGTGTGGCGAGCTAAATTTGGCGATTTTGCAGACCTTTTTTTAAAAATCCATATAAATTCAACCGTTAGAGTAAACAAGTTAACTTTATATTCATTTTGTTCAGAAAGAACAGGAGATTCTAGAGATATTAAAATAATAAAGATCTAGACATTTTTTTTTTCCGGTAAAGTGAAAAGAATAAGAAAATTTTGATATTTTTTTTTGAAATTTCAAAAGCAGCCAGGGTAAAATTTTTTCCACAGATTTTTTATGGAAAATTCATTATATACATTTTGTAGACAATCTAATTCCCTACATAGAAATATATAACATGTTGGGGAAAGAATTTTTTTTATAAGTTTTTTGGGGCATAATGTAATAATAAACGGAAACCCGAAAAATGCGTAAACTGTAGAGTGTTAGTTTGTGATGTAAATAAGTAATGTAATATATATGTATACTAATAATGATATATATATATTTGTATAGCTAATGAAGTAAGGAATCCAAAAAAGTCATAGGTTTATGGTAAAAAATTATTGTCACTTATAAATACATGTAAATAAAATAATGTTTTGGAATTTTTGCGTATTTGGAAAAAAAATTTCACAGTTTTTAGTATATAAATTTTTTACCAAATATTTTACCCCCAAACCAATATAACCATGCTGTAGTACATTCAATTACCTACATAAAAATGTATAACACTTAGGGTAAATTATTGTTTTTATATGTGTTATGTAGCACTAAACAGTCGCGGATTTGGCAAATTTCACTAGGCCTATGTAGGAGTAAACACAACACTTTATAAACACTATTTGTCAAACTTCAGTAATATTTATGCATACTATAATGCATAAAGATTTCTGTTATATACACACACACACTTCACTAACACTAAAACTCCGAAATACTAAATTATTTAGTAATAACTCACGGATAGAAATATCACAACGCACATAAAACGAAACTCAAAATGGCTGATACAAGCTGTTGACAGAACAAATATAACACAATGGAACGTTTACTCTATCGAGTGCGGCTACATTCAGTGCTGCCATCGCGCAACACCAAATTATTCGCCATTCTTTCTTCTTTCAAATAAGATATTATATGTCATGCAAATATAACATTACACTGGATATATATTCGATTTTGCATTCCGCCGGTTTACGGCGGTTCAGCATTTTACAGAAGAACAAAAATCATCTGTGTTTATAAAATCATATTATCTGTCAAATCAATATATCGATCTAAAACTCCATACCAAAATGAAATATAACTCCTTGGCTGTGCATTGGTACTACCCGCAACATCGTGCGACGAAAATTACCCGAGGTGGGTAATTTCAAAAAAGTCATGTTTTGACATTTCCCAAGTGTCGGCTGCAAGTATCGTGTCGCGCCTAAAATTCATTTGATTTCTAATCGCGGTGACATTGTTATATACCTGCTACAGGGTTTGTTTATGTAATAAAATGAAAGTTCAGAATATTATCTTTCGCATGATATATATATTATTCACTTTTGAGTTGATTAATAGAGGTTTATTTACGTTGCAAAATTTTCGGTCACATTCCGCCGGAAACCGGCGGTCAGCACAGTAGGCGACACAAAATCCCGCCGGAAACCGGCGGAACAGCACTCCTAGGGTTAACTAATTTTAGAACTTTTTAATTTCAGTTTAGAGTTTCAATATCGTTAACGGAAAAATGTAGAATTGAAAATTAAGTTACACTGAAGCAAAATTATGAATTTGAGTTTTATTAGTAAATAAGTAGAATGCCATAAACAAACATTTAAATTATTACCAAATAAAGTATTTAATTTTGTATCTTATTTCGATAGTCGAAATGTTTCTTAAGTAATGCTTATATCTGAATTATTGTAGCAGTTGTGAATTTATATTTAATTTTGATATTGTGGACTGTTACTGTTTAAATTGTCATAAGTTTTACTACTCATATTTTTGGTCTCTCGTTAATGTTTTTAAAACGAATGTATTTTACTCTAAAAAATAAAACTTTATTTTTAAATATTAAACATTTTTATTGTATTTTATTGTTACACTAGAATAATTTTACTCCATCATTCAATCATGTAACTACAGTATACTACTCTCTCAACTATGATCAACGAACTTTCCATTCATAAAAAATTGAATTGGCGTCAGTATAAATTATATAATATATATATATATATAATTTATTATATATATATATATATATATATATATATATATATTATAAATTATTTTTTAAATGTTGTTGATCCTAGTTTTTTTATTGCTAAATGTTTAATTGTATACATTTAAATAGGTGCTTAGTTATTTTTTTCTTTTCGGAAATTGCTGTATTGTTGTTCAAAGAAATATCCGATGGATGTTTTAGCTATTATTAAATTTATAATTTTTTAATGATAATTTTATAATTTTGAACTATAGTAAATCCTATAGTAAGAATAAAATATTTGTAATATAAAATGTATTATATTCCTTATAAATTAAACTATAGGGGGAACAGTGGGTATATAATTGGGAGTACAACATTCGTTACTGTACTGATTTCATAATACAGAACCTCATTCAGGTTTGGAAATTTAAAATATCATTTTGGAAATATTAACCCGTTATAAATGTCTAGGCAAAATTATTTTTTAATATGTTATGATAATTTACTATTTGTAACTTCTTAAACACTTAATTTTAGTTTTCATTTATATTAGGTCTACTAATTTAACTTAAAAAAGTACACTTACTATTTTATTTCAATACCAGAGGCATTTTCTTAAAGAGCACATAAACGCTTTTGAGAAAAGTTGTGCAAACCCTTCAACATTCATCTCGGCGTCGAACGGTGACCATTCGTATGGCGTCGAATGGCGTTGAACATTCGTATTTCTTAAAAGAGTTTAAAATTTACATGGTTAATCATTCATGACGTCTGAATTGCGCATCTAACAGTAGACACATATGAATTTAAATTGGGATTTTATTGGACTGACCCAAAACAAATATTGTAGGTGGAAATATTTCATTCACTATTTAAAATTACATTCCGGTCATAAAGCGTACTACTTTTCAACAATGACTTACAACTTTGATCTACCTGGAAAAAATCTATGTGAAGAATTTACTTTCAATTTGTTATACTTATTAATTTAGGAAATAGTGAATGATAATTATATTTCCAACGTTTAAAATTATAATCCTCACGATGCATTTACTCCGTAAATTACTTGGACCATAGCAATTGTCAATTTTCAAAAATGTCCAAAATTTACGGTTGTACTAAAACTTACTTTGCGATCTAAAAATGAACTTTATAATTTCAAAGAGAAATTCCCGTATTACATGCACTGCAGTTACGTTCAGGTGTAATGTGTAACGCGGGGACGGGAGCGGAGTTGGCGGCTATCGAGTCAACGACCGCTTGAGTCATACTACAAGCTCGGCTCATGGTCATGAACACGACCTTTCGCTCACGTGTCCCCCGACCTCTGCATGTACTTGTGCAAGACGTCGTCTCCGTGTACAAGATCTGCTCCGTGGGTGCTTGCGGCTTGTAGCGTGTTATTGGAACGGAGATCCGGTATCGAGTAGCCTCACATGTCCCGAGCGTGCCCGACCCTCTGGGTGAAAGGAGGCTGGCATTCGGCTTCCGTTTACAAGACGCGGTCTCGGAACATAGTTGGGAAAATTAAGCAGTGGGATATTTGAAGTTGTGGGACTACATGAAAATACTGACCTGATGGTTTGTTTAGGAAATTTATAAAGTAGTTTACAATCTTCCATGTCGCTTTCGAAGAAAGTTTAATCATAAAACAACACCACTTAGTGTGTTTTAGCGAATTTCCCCTATAGGGAAGCACCTTTTACCGTAGTCGGCATGGTAAGACCTAGGCCCGGGACCATGATAACTTTTCGTTTTGAGGTCCCCAGATACCAAAAACACGATTCCTTCAAAACTGTATATATATATATATATATATATGTGTGTGTGTGTGTGTGTGTGTGTGGGTGTGTCCGTGGGTGCGAGGAACTCTCTTAAAAATGGTCCGATTTTGATGAAATTTGGTACAACCATGTAAAGCAACATTTATAACTTTAAGTTCGAAAACCAGCCAGACCGCTCTATCCAAAGGGGTATTTTGGGGGTGGGGAGGTTTGTACCTAAAAAATGTTTTTTTATAGTTTTTTTAGATATAATATTTTAGTAAATCAAATTTTACTTTTCACCATTGTATTTCGCTTAAAAAGACGAACAATTTGGTGTTATTATAATTTCTCTACGTCAATTGGTTACAGAGATATTGAAAGTGCTAAACACATTACGTTGCCCAATGTTATTCTTATGGAGAATAAGAAAAATTGTATATCTCGCTTATTTATCAACTTATCCTGACAAAACTGGGTATATTTATTTATATCGTTGTGGTCCATTGATATTTGCATAAAAAATAATTTTTCTGCCGATTGTTCCCGTAGCAGTAAACCTGCGTACTCAGCCCCCATGTTATTCTTATGGAGGATAAAAAAATGCTATCTCACTTAATTATGAACATCAATTAATAACACTTGGTATTAGGCTTTGGGATGAGCCCCTACAGTGCGAGTTGCACAGTACTGATAAAAATTACTAGCCAAAAGTCTGAGATTTGAACCCTCGACAGGGCTATTACGGTTCCGGAATCCATCGCCTTTACTTCTACTACGCCAACGACTCACGTTCAGTGGAATTAATAATTACTAATTATATATTATAACATCAGAAATCACTTTCAATAATGGTAAGTAGATATAGTGGTTTCAAAATTCTTATTAATTATAAAATATCATGAGATTGTATAAAAACACCATTACCACAATGTTTCATCAAGAATTCTCGAAAATGCACCAGAGTTTAGTAACATTTTCAATTCAATATTTGGCTCAAATTTTGCAACATCTTAAACAACCTAGATTCCAATCGCACCATATAAAACCGCCAAGTGCAGGACAGGGGCGGCGGTGCAGCAAGAACAAAGGGCAATGACCCTGTATCAAATATCACAAACACTCCCCTTCCTCCCATCCGTAGTATTATATTCGACTTCGTATTTAATATATTCAAGCCTTCTGAGATTATAAACACCCATCAGACCAAGAATAATTAGTTTTGTGAAGTGTGATGTTGGGATTTGGCACACAATGAAAAGGTCAACTACTTTCGTCGTAGTATAAATATCTCCGCCAACAGCTGCAGCTAAAGAAGTACCTATGTTTTAAGTTTCATGTTCGGCAATTTCAAAACTGATATTAGTGAGTGTGGTTGATGCCTTTATATATATATACAGTATATATATAATGATTAGTATTGCATATACTAATCAGTGATTCATGCACTATGTTATGAAAAATATAATCTTACATGAGTTTTATGAACTTTTTCCTGGGGACTTAAACGCTGTTAGTTAATGAAGTCTTCCAACACATAGACAGACTCTTCAATGCTAAAAAGTGATAATGTCTTATTGAAGTTGTTTAACCTTTCAGAGTAATTTTATTAATTTAGTTTTAGTTTTTCTTTTAAAAAATTAGACTGAAAGATAGATTATATTTATTGGGAAATCAACATTTTAGATGACTTTGTGTAAATGTTTTTTTTCAGTATGTAGAAATTTAAATGCCTTTTAAAACTGTGAGTAAATGTTACTACAACCCACCAGCTACATTAGGGTGATTTTATAATAAAGGATTTTCGGAATGATCAAACCTTTTCGAAAGTAATACAAAAATGTTACTAATTATTAAGTTATAATTATAATGATACTGTTACTCCGGTTTTTAATGAGAGTAGCCTGACCTTGGTAGTTTGATATTATAGCTGAGCTATTATATAGCTGAATTGACTTTAAACTTAAGAGTGGGCTCCAGTTACGAAACATTTGGCGTTTCTACGGTTTTCCCCTATAATAATGTAAATGTGAAATTTCAAAGCCTGTCCCTCCTCAACGGATTATCCAAAATCATTGAGTTGTGGTTTTGTTTCAAAGAGAAAACATAATACCTAGCGATTTCCGTGAGCAAACTTTTGACATCTCACATCTTTCATTCAAATCCCGAAGTATTCAATTTTTACGGCTTTTAAGAGAGAACTATTTGTGGTCGAAATACCGCTCATTGAAATCTCTAGGTAGATTTGTACTCTTTAGAATTAACCACAAATCAACGATTTTGGGTAATCGCTGAGGAGGGACTGGCTTTGAATGTTAACATTGGTCTTATGGGTGAAACAGGTAGAAGCAGGTGGCTAGAGCCCCCTCTTAAACAAGGACGACATTTTATCCGAGAACACATTTACTTACTTGTTTAAAATAAGTGTACTCGGAAGCTTACTATATTGAAATTCCCCTCACCTATCCGACTCTACAGTGTTCAGTAAAACTTGTCGTGGAGGTTGGCAGACGCTAGTGCCCAGCTATTTATAGGATGCCCGGTGTAGATGTAACAGTGCGACCGGCCACCGGGCAGACTGGTTGCCCGGACCGGTCCTGGGCATGGGCCTGAGCCTTGCGGACACCGGAGCTTCCTTCCTCCCAACATCACACCAGTCTCGGGATCAGGTGTCTACTTCCTGTTACAAATCTGCTGGAACGGTTGAGGTCAGGTTTAAAGGTCGGTTGTGGAATCAGATAACGCACGGTTCACATTATACGCTTACTGACACACGTCACATTGAAACTAATTAAGATGCGATCAAAATAATATTGGAGAATAAAAAAGGGATACTCTAATCCAAACAAAATCCAAGAATTCACTATAAAAATGCAAATATTTTGAGAAATGTAGGTGCACTAGATCTATTTAAATACTGTGGAATGGAGGAGAATGTAGTAAGACTTCAAAGAGGGATAAAATTATTTGTGCAGTGATAGAAATGCGGGATAGGATAATAAATAATTTCAGCCCAACATTGTAAGTAAACTGTAAAAGCTGGTTTTGGGAACATTGAATGATATAACATAATTTGCGGTTTTATCATGATATCAAATGGTACTTTTAGATTGTTTGTATAATTCGAAGACATGTATAAGCTCGCACAATAATTTATCACATTTTACTCTCCCTTAAACCTATTGTTTTGAGGCAATAAACGTGTCCAGCATGATGTACGGGAGACGTCCTTGACGCAGCCACAGGTAGAATTCCTCTTTTTTGTCCATGCGTTTAGTGTATCTTTTTGCACCTGCGCCGCAGGAGGACCCCGAGTCTAAAGACCCTTTCATACGTCCTCATTCGGGTTTAATCATAGCACAAAATTTACCATGGGTGCTTGGGCAACGCAAGCATAAAGGACTTAAAGTAGAGAGTCACGAAGGCTTATGGTGAATTGATTAAGCCTCTGGACAATTTAATTTTAATTTCACTTGAATAATACTTACCATTTCATTGTGATACTTTATTTATTTTAACTTATGTTAATTCAGTAAAGATTTTAATATATATTAGCTTTTCCCAACACCTTCGCTTGTTCATCTGATTTAAGATTCATAACCACTTCAAATCACACAGCTTATCAAACTCCGATATTTAAAAATGAGTTTTAATCTGACTCTTTAACTGCATCTATGACATTAGGAGAGGTTGCATCAAATAACTAATATTGTTCCTACAATTTCTCTCACCAAGACCTTTCATTCAATTATAGTATATTCATGGGAAGTGGTAGTTCATGGGGTCTGACTTGCGGATTCCTCAAAAGTTCCTGCGACGGTTATGATCTATATATAGACAAACCGTATGGGTCATAGAGGAACTTTGAGGGCGGTATGTGCCCTTCAGCATGAAAGTATCCAAAATTTAAAACCGCTATGCAGGATCCGTAATCTATATAGGCTAGTTTTCGAAAACGGTTTAGAAATAACAAAGTCGTTATTATTACAAAAATCGCCTTAGCGCATTATAGACACAGATCCGTCTAGATTCATTGTCGAGTAACGTACACTGTTACTGATAACTTATAACTTTTCGCCAACATTTCCTCCCCCATTCCCAGTCCTGCCAGCCGCTACCGTACGGCCGCCGGCGCCGGTGGTCCGTCCTGTGATCCGTCCTGTTTGCGTAGCCTCCAATTTGCCTCACGCTCAGAACCAGTTCGTCCTCAACGTTGATCTGACTCCGAGTCTTGTAATCACCGACTAAGTACTCCTGTACTGCTCCCCAACAGCAACTAGCCTCGTGCACCTTAGGCAGCAATTTTCTCAATGAACATATCTTAAATCAAGTCCTTAGTGCCTCGAGAATATGTAAAATATATAATTGTATCATCAAATTACATTAAGGATCATTATTTTGCATATTAATGAAATTTATATTTGATCGTGTAATTATTTCAACGTGGAAAAGTGTCCTGAAATTGAGGAAGACACAATTATGTGAACTATGATTTTACTTACTAATCGTGTTTATTTTCTCAAAATTCAAATTCTTAAAAAGAAAATGAATGATAATTCTCTAATCCTGATCGTATGAGGAACTGATTTTAGAATGTTGTTGGGTAGGCAAGGTGTAGGTGATCTTAAGAACTGTAAAAGTCGTACTTGCTATAATAACTTGCTACTAACCAATAAATCATTTCCGTACGAAATTCATTGTAGTGATGGTAAGGGAATGTTATTTACGAACATTTTGTTCATTATTTTAATAACATTAATAAGCTATATTTTGGGCGAAACATAATTAGTTTATGAAGAACTATTTTGTTTTTCGATGATTATTATTATTTTTATTATATGTTGTAAAAGTGGTTTAGTTACAAATAAGAACTTCGTCTGGTCCTCACAATAATTCGTGACAGCTAGTCATTTTGTTAAAATACATGCAATTAATAAAGCTGAGTTATTAGTACTCAATTATTGCTAAGCACGGAATGTGAAAGATATTATTGTTAGATTTCGGTGAGGACGTAAACTGTTGTAAGGTTCAAGGGACTTCTCAGAAAATAATCATAACTTAAAACGAGGTAGGCCGGCAATGTGCCATTTTCTACACCCGATCATCGGATTTGGAAACTAAAATAAATCATATAGCTGATCAAAACATATAGTGAGACCTTAAATTTAATAATGTCATTGATTGTGCCTTTGGAGGTGTCTGGGTTTCCTCTAAATTCCTTGGGACGGTTTAGCTTCATGTATTTATATATAAATATATAAAGGTGATGTTGTGGAATGAATGCCAAACTGTTGACCATACACAAAGCACTGATCATGTTCCAAAAATACATAAACGTCTGAGGAGTGTTGCGCTGACGTACCCCTGAGTCAACCGCGGACTCGCCTCTTACTCTATGTTAATGTGGACTCCGGTTAGCGACCCCTGTGCCACTCCTAGACCATCGGCTAAAACTCATTTATTACGCTAATAACGGTTTGAGGAACTAGCCCCATCTTTGATAGCCAATGGCGTTGATTTGCATAAAGCTATCCACCAACAAGGCAAAATGACTTCAGACCCAGATAAAACCTTGGAAAATTAACGAATTAGCAACTCACTCATAATTTGTTTGATAACCTTATCCTATTTATATCCATCCACAGCAGAATTTCCGGATTGTAGTAAAAGTGTACACTCTAGATATCTAACGTTTCTATTGCAAACTAAGACAATTCTATTTCAACAATTCCACCGATGTACAATAGTTGGTGGCAATAGATGTACAATATCTTGTAAACACAAAGATATTGGTAACTTTAATTTGTATCAGCTCATTTTACACTATCAGTATTTATTTATATTCCCTAATGAATTGAACAATACGAATATTAATTTCTGAAACTTGTAGCTGCTTCAATATTTGAAGTTCGGTAAAATAGTTCCTAAAACGTCTTAACAACTGAGTTGAAATAAATATAATGTCTTAATTTGTAATATAATTTCTGTAATATACAGGTTTTAGAACTATAAAGTTGAGGATTAACAGTGGCCACAATAGATATAAAATAACGGCTATAAAATATTGTTAACTGTATAACCCTGCACACGGAAACCTCCCACTGTGTTCGATATCTTATAGTCCGTTTTACTGCACAGGTAAATATAGCCATAAAGATCGTGGAGACTCAGCAGGCTTAGAGAAAATGGGGGACAAAATATGAAGGTGGAGATGAAGATCGTTGCGGGAAAGGGGAATGTAGGCCAGTGAACATGGGTGGCGGTTACGACGTGGTTCACTTCCTCAGTTCCTGGTCCAACGTTTAACTGCTTGTCTCAGTTGTCTTATTATTGATTTCTTAACTAAAGTTTGTAACTGATGGTTGTAAGTCAAAATTGCTTACAGTACCGTTTAATATCAATCTAATAGCCATCAGGGAAATTAGGGCCAACAATTAAATAAAAATTCAAAACTGCAAGCAAAAATATTTGTGCTGCAAAATGTTACCTAAGATCCATTCATTCGAATAATATGTTTTGAGCTTAGAGTGAAGTGAGCTTTCACCACCATATTGGATACAAAAGTCACGTCCACCATTTTCCAATATGGCGGCAAATGTTCACCTGACCCGAAGGAGAAAACTTGATATTTGAATCAGAATGTTAGTGCACGTTTTCCAGAAGAACCAAAATATTTCTGCTTGATTTTTTCATTTTATAACTTATTTTCCCTGGCCTATAAATAGCATACATTGTTGAAATAAATACATGTAAGTTTATGTGTTGTCGGAAATAAAAACCGTTTACATTGGTCTATTGAGATGGACAATCGCGAGTGGTTAAGTGAAATACTTAGCCTAATATAAAAATATATACACTGTCGCTCATGGAACATGGATATAGTGTATATTTCCAACATGATACGTCAGAGGAACTGTTGTACTGTATAAACATTGAACGCGTGTTGTGGATGGGTGGCACATGAAATAATTGCCACCTTGCCCCTGCAGTAATAGAGACCGTCCCAAAGATGCAATTCGCAAAACATCAACATGACAAAAGCATCGTTGCAACGTGTTTTTAAGCTTCAGTTAGCTTAGTAAACTATCTGATACAAAACCCAGCATTTGTTTAAAGTTTTGTGGTTTGAATGGTTGAAATGTAAAACTAGAAATGTTTCATGTCGCCATTTTGGGTAGTGAACTTAGAAGAGATCCGAGTTTTCAGCTTTGTTATTCTTTGTATCCGCACTTTTAAAGTTTAAAGCTATAAGATGCTGTTATTGTATTTAGAATTTTGTGTCACTTAGCAAACATACAAACACCCTTGTAGTTGTCGGTTTTAAAAGCCATTTACATATTTTTAATTAAAAAGTTTCTATTCTGTCTTAAATTTGTGAAACTTCTAGGTGGTAAATTATATGATTCAATCATTACTTTTTCAAATCCAACATGACTATTTTTTATTTATTTTAGATTTAAAACGTATAAATATAAGTATGCAATTATATGCATTTTACCGCACTATTATTTTTAGTATTTCCAGCAAGTTATTATCTATAACTTCCATGAACTGTCGTATTAAATATTTTATGACAAACTATATAGTGTGATTACAAGGACAGCGACAAAACAAATTACTTTGACCCCAGCAATCGGAGTTATAGTAGAATTACTGTTTATACTTTTGTTAGTTCCGTTTACGGCATGTTATGGGTGTTCATTGTTTATGCTGGTTAAAAGTCATCTTTTCTTTAACAGATTGAAATGTGCATATCTTATATCATTGCATAAAAAGTCACCCCTAGCGGCTTTCATCACTAACTCTCCAACATCCCTATATGCAAGGGGAGGGGTAAAATTTGGCACACTGATTTTTTAGGTATTAAGTAGGAAAGATCATGGTTTTTTATTTCAATTACACTTTATGGCTTGGCTCCTCGGGGTTTTAAAATCCCAAATAACACGAATTAAAATAATTAATGACGATTTTATTAACTATTTTAACATAAAAATTCCAGACATTAATTTAAACGTATATAGTCAATAGCAGTGGCGGATTTAAGCAATTGCCGCCTAAGGGCTATTAGGAAATTTGCCGCCCTCCCCCCCCCCGCTATATAATCTTTGTCCTTTTCGCCGCCCAGGTTTACCCACATGTTATATATATCTTGTTTGGTTATTTTGTGATAGTATCTAAAGAAGTTACCAATTAACTGAATGAATAAGTTTAAGAAATTTATTTTATTTCCTAGTTGAAAAATCCAGTAAAATAATGTATAATTAACATGATTCACATTAACACAGTTTAATATTCAATATAACCTACTCCAATGACAATCAGCCCTAGAGACAAATGTTGGTGTTAAAAGCAGTAAAGCAGTGCTAGTGCTACTTTTAATAACAAGAAAATCCTTCAACAAAGGCCTAAAAATCCCTTCTTATACTTAATAAAAACATTAATTTTTACACCAACGCATTGACTACTGAAAATTATAATAAATAACCTATAAATAAGATATGATGACAATTTAGCCTTCGGACCATTAGCTTCAAAATTCTGACTATTTTAATCCTGAATTAGCACTTTTCGATACAGTTTTTCAGTCATTTTTTAATTTATACTTTTATACAAAGAATTGTTTATATGTTTTAGACGATCAAAATAATTAATTGATGTAGGCCTAATCTTCATAAAACTACATATTTTCAAACACTTCTCCTAGTTTCACCTCCATGTTGTTGTAGATCCAATGAATTAAAATATAATACTACAGGAGTCACTACTCTCTGACAACTAACCTTCATAAAGCGTGCCGTCATATTTGGTATTTTGTCCTGTTGAGGTGTCAACTTGTTGGTGGGACGGTGTCATTCGACGTACAAGGCGGCTTGTTTTCAACACTATTTCCAAAGCTATAATAAAAGGGTGTTTTAATTTAACTCAAATCATAACTTTGCTTTGAGATAAACAATAAAATTACATATAAAATATGTCTTAAGATTACAAAGTTAAGTTTACCATCATGATTTGCCTAAAATGCGGCACGATATTAAAGACTTCAATTATCACGGGTTTTCAATTAATGAAATGGGAGATTTTGACACCGTCCCACCCAAAAAATATATATAGAGGTCTCGCCTGGAGTAAATCACTGCAGCCTACATGCTGACCACCATTTTGACCCTCGGTCAACTATGCTCCCATGGCAACAACCAATCAAATCCTTTCCTTACAAATTATGTTATTTTTTATTTGTCTTTGGTCAGATGTTTTGTTTTAAAAAAATCCTCCAGAATGAACTATTATGTGTGGTAGCCTTTGATGGTAAGTATAAGACGGCCAGTGTTGCCACTTTTAGAGTAATTACTCTTTTTAGGGTAATTTTACTGTTCTTAGGGTAATTTTAGGGTAATGGAGTTTTTAGGGTAATTTTAGGGTAAAATCTAGAGACCCTTATAATTTAAATTTAGATGTTTTGGCAATGTAAAATGTTTTTTCAGGAATTAAAACATTTACATAAAGTGCTGGGTAAATTAAAAGTACTATAAAATATATATAACTTGCATGTGCATCGTATATCCTATTGAGTATTAGACTAGAGATGCTTGTAATCACAAAGGACACAAAGTTTAATTTTCGAACAGATAAAATTGAGGCACATTATGTTATGTGTCCAAAATTGGGCATAATATAATAATATAGAATAACCTGAACAGTAAAAATATATCGGGTTAATTTGGTTAAATATAGGTTGTTAGATTTACAGCGCTGTTGTAGAAATTATTTTGACTGAAGATTGTCTCCATTTTGACACATATTTGTATGAAGGAGCTAAATTTTATTTTATACCTGTGAAATCCCCATAGTGAGCCCATGGGTGAGCCACGTGAGCGCACATACAAACATTACAACAAGGCATAACATGTGTAAATTTGTGTGATGTAGTGTTGTATTGCAATGAAACCTATTGATCTAATCAAATAGTAATAAGATGACAAACCTTATTATAAAAAAATAACATTAACACATTTGTACAACTGAAATAAGTTTATAAAACAATAAAGTACTAAGTACTCCCAGTCCCGACAACTTTTAATGACATTTATCAGCAAGTTTCTATTATCAGTGATACCAGCACATTAAGTATAGATAGCACGGAATAAAAATATTACAACAGATTATTTATTTGAATTTTTTAATACATATTTCGTTTTATGTGTAATATAGTACCAAAGACGAGTAATAAATGCTATGCTACCTTAGTTTGTATGCCTTAATCGTGTTTTAAAACCAATCTCGAGTGTATTTTAAGCGTTTATAGAAGAATAAACTCTTAGTGTAATTTTAGGGTAATTTACAAAAGGTTTAGGGTAATTTAGGGTAATTTCACCACACGTTTAGGGTAAAATTTCATCTACCTGGTGGCAACGCTGAAGACGGCTGAAATAACTTTCTTTGTCACCTTGAGTTTGAAAATGAAACGACAATATCATTGTAGTCTAAATTTTGTTATTGTCATCTCAAATTCGATTGTTACAATATTTCTCATCCGTGTGCCTTGGTCATTATTGATATTGTGTAACAAATAATTGTAATGCTATGCGAATGTATAGGTAAACTTGGAAGTCCGTGAGTTGGACCATAGATTAAGAATACCACATGGAGTATGTTTAATCTATGGTTGGACGTAGTCATAGTGGCGCAGTGCCTGATGTAGTTCGTGGCTTGCCGCCCTTTCTCTGTAGCGTAATCGTGTTGTCGCTAGTACGGATGAATGACAAATGAATTATGACTGCTTTGAGGAACTGCAGTGTGAGGGTTACATTCCATTACATACATTAGTCTCAGTAGTTTTAGTCTAAGTACCTTTACCTTTAAAAGGGCGGCACACCGTCATTGTAATCAGTTTTCGTCAAAATATTCCCCGTTTCAACATTTATTTTCTAAACAACTTATTAATTTTCTGTAATTTGCCGCCCCTAAAAACTTGCCGCCCTGGGCTACAGCCCCTATAGCCCCCCCCTAAATCCGCCACTGGTCAATAGTGGTATAGTGGTTGGTGTAGTTATCATATCACACAGTATGTCTGGACCGCTAGAGTCCCCTCTGCATTCTTCCTCGACTAAAAAACTTTTTAAAGTTGTACCTTGCATTTATTAATTCTTCAAGTATCCTTTGAGTTCAGGGTTGCTATATAAACGGATTTCCCCAGATATTACTGGATTTTTAGGGTAAAAATCCGGGTAGTTTACGTAAAAAATTATAAATTTCTTCTTTTTGAAATGATTCCAAAAAATGTGTTGACTAACACAAATTTTGTGTTGAAATCCTATTTTTTGTGAACGGAAATGTATTTAAGTTTGCAACTTTATCGTCATGCAACAATTGCCAAATCTCCCTGTCTCCCTGTACTCTCTAACGTCTATTATTTGTTACTCTTTGGCTCTACGTCGGCGGCAAATAACGTATGTTAACTTTCACATGTATTCGGTGTTATTGAACGCTGAAATTCAGTATGAGGATTTATAGCTCTTTGCAGTTTATAAAACAAAGAATCTAAAAAGTATATTATACATTTTAGTTGTTATATTGTTTTGTATTATTTTTGTGTGATTTACAATTTAAATTAATCAAAACAAATCATAAATACCTACAAAATTTACTTTAATATTCAATTATTTTTTCATTCATCCCACTAAATTTGGAAGGATGCAGATAAAAATAGCAAACCATTTTATTCTATAGTTGATTTTGTATGTTAAAAAGAGCTTTTATACCTGATATTCAACATTTTTTGGGGGGGCAACCTCTCTCCCGCCTGGGGGGTATTCAAACTCCTGTTCAAGGGGTCCCTCGCTAAAATCTCCTCTTTTCCCACACTACCATATTTGAGACAACCCATATTAGAGTCGTTATCGATTGTGTAATTCAAAATATACTTGAAACTAGGGTCTGCATATTTAGGAGGAGTGCTCAGAGAAAAACGTGAAACTGTATTCGAGAATGTAGTTTAATCGTTCCCCAGGTGGCCAGTGGCAGTGCCAGTGCGAGTGCCAGTGGCTAGTGCTAGTACGGAGTGCCCGTATGGCCTCGGGTAACGGTCTGTATCGGTCACTGGCTGACACGCTTCACAGCTCCCCCAGACCCCAGACACCAGACACCATCGCCATCGCCATCGCCATCGCCATCGCCACTGCATCGCCATCGCAAATGCATTTAATTTGATGCAGATATATTACTGATGAAAATAAGTTATTTCATGCTGTAAGGTTCGATGGTAAACAAGTTTGATGATGGCGGATTAGGGACCGACTGTCAATTCATTTAATTTGGTGCAAATATATCAGTTGTAAGTAATTTTATGCGATAAGGTTCGGTAGTAAATAAAATGTAGAGGAGGGAATCTGAAAATCTCTATCTTAAAGATATGTTTATATTAGACAGTGTTTAGTTTTAATGGTTTACAGAATTCTTCTCTTGGTCATATAAGATAGGTAATTACCCCAAGTCGCAGCAAATGAATACTCAGTGAATTTCAATGTACTTCACTAATACATTAAGTTTTACTTTTTAAGTATTTGATTGTTTTTTTGAACGTCTACTAAATGCTATAACTTCATAACTCCAGACTTCAAACAGAGCATATTTTCCACTTTATTCAACAGCCCACTCTTTTCACCAAATTTGAAATATTTGTTGTACATTTAATGCAATATTAAACTAAATAACAACAAATAAAAAAAGATTCAATAATGTATACCAGCTTTCAGAGAATGAAGTAAAGGAAGTGGGGTCACCAACCTATGAATTTGTATTGAACTTAGACAGTGTCATCTTAGACATCTTACAAAAGCTGTATTTTTTAAGCGAATGTGTCTTTCCTATCCCACGTTGATCGTACCGACCTCTCCGCTAACTCTAACAACTGCGACTCCTATCTCAGACACCATCACCATCCTCGATCGGGAAATACGTTCACTGGTAGATACTACACTACCGGATTCTCCAGCAGGATCGTCAATGAATTATCACCGATAGCAACCGACCAATTACTACTGATCTACAACCGCGCTCCTACCCGCCACTGCAACAATTAACGAGATCTCGCGCGGGAATGTCGTCCTTGCCAGCGCGACCTAGCGGCACTAGCTGTGAACCTGTGAATCACAATGTGCCGAGGTAGATGTATCGAGAGCTAGGGTCGAGTGGGACGTGCATGGATAATCCCCGGCCTTTGTGGGGATAACGGGCTGGCAGTGACGGCCGATCGGGCGCAATTAACACAAGTGACTGATATATTACCCGCATGACTGGGTTCACTGCTCGGCCTACATTCGTATGACCAGATTTTGCATGCTCTCCACCCTTTCCCCGGAGTAACACAAGTTCCAAGTGCATATTTGTAACTTAAGTATTTCATTGGAAAATTGCACAAAAATAGGATTTTTAAACCAAGCGACTCAGTGATATTTGGAATCGGTGGTATTAAACATAATACTGATCGAAAAGAGCTGATAGCCGATATTTATTGGCCATCGTATATCATAAATCGAGCTGTAAAAACGTTCCTAATCTTCCTGAAAGTTAACGTAGAGAGAACGCATTTTCCAATCAACCCGAGTTGAGGTAGAGGCCCTGCAGCAAGTCTACCATAAACCAACAAGTACAAAATTGTTCAACCCGTTTTTGAGAAATTTGGATTTGAGGTTCTGTTGGTTTTTGGGCATAACGACCCTTCAAAATAGACAAAATGTCAAATCGCCTGGAGACACCGTGGAACTACACCTGCATAATACACAAATTGATTACATGGTCATTATTTTTTGTCCGGTGCCCGATAGTAATAACACAGCGATATTGAATTATTTGCGACAGGCCATCTCACCTGACCCACAAGACGCGATAAAACCGCAATAAACCTCAGTAATAAAACCTAAGATGTTCCTTCGAAATTAATTAGTTCGGAGGAAATTGCCCGCTTTAATTGCAGGCCGAAACAATACGTCACGGAGCGGTCTGCAATCGGCCACGCGGTTGTAACTGTACAATTGAAAACAAATCAGAAACAAACAATGGTTGGTGGGTGCGTAGGTCACGAGGACCTCTCGGAGCGTGACCGGCCCTGCGTTCCACCGTGGCAACACGCACCGCACACGCACACGCCTGGTACTTCCGGCAACACCTGCATACAAAAATCGGACCTAATGCGATGCGGGACAGGTTGGAGGGATCATGAAGTCGCGAGAGAGAAGGAATGAGTCATCTGAGAAGTGTTCTCGAGGATTATGTAAAATATAGTGTCTATTAATTTAATACCCACTTAAAAAAAATTAAATATGTCCACATAAACCTCCACACCACAAATAAAAGATCCAATTGATTTATTAAAAGTCAAATTAATACATTTAACTATTATTATTGACACAAAGTACTTTTTAGCGAATTTCCCCTATAGGGAATTAGCGAATTTCCCCTATAGGGAATTAGCGAATTTCCCCTATAGGGAAGAAGCTATTACCGTAGTCGGCATGGTAAGACCTAGGCCCGGGACCATGATAACTTTTCGTTTTGAGGTCCCCAGACCCCAAAAACACCATTCGTTCGAAACTGTATATATATATATATATATATATATATATATATATATATATATATATATATATATATATATATATATATATATATATATATATATATATATGTGTGTCCGTGGGTGCGATAACTCTCGTAAAAATAATCCGATTTTAACGAAATTTGGTATAAGCGTGTAAAGCAGCATTTATGACTTTAAGTTCGAAAACCAGACAGATCGGACTATCCGAAGGGGTATTTTGGGGGGGTTTTGTACCCCAAAAATGGTTTTTTTGAGTTTTCTACACATAATTTTCGAAAAAGTGAAATTTTAGTTTCTTCCATTGGAATCAGCTTAAAAAGACGCACAATTTGGTGTTTTGACCATTGCTCTACGTCAAATGGTTACAGAGATATTGAAAGTGGTAAACACAGTACGTTGTCCAATGCTATTCTTATGGAGAATAAGAAAAAAATTATAGCTCGCTTATTTATGAACGTATTCTAACAAAACTTGGTATATGGTTTCATCTGGTTGTGGTCTATTGTTATTTTCATAAAAAAAACGATTTTTACCAATAATTCCCGTAGCAGCAAACCTGCGTCCTCAGCCCCCATGTTATTCTTATGGAGAATAAGTAAAATGTAATGTATCCCTTAATTATGAACATAAATTAATAAAACTTGGAATGTTGGTTCACCTAGTTTAGTTCTATTGATATTTTCATAAAACCCATTTTTTGTGTTCCTTATTGCAGCAAACCTGCGTACTCATCTCCCATGTTATTCTTATGGAGAATAATCAAAATGGCATATATCGCTTATTTATGAACTTATATTGATGAAACTTGGTATGTGGCTTCACCTAGTTGAGTAATATTGATATTTACAAGAAACCCTATATTTTTTGTTTTTTGTAGCAGCAAACCTGCGAACTCATCCCCAATGTTATTGTTATAGAGAATAATTCAAATTTGATATATCGCTTATTTTTGAATATATTTTTATGAAACCTTGGTATGCGGCTTTATGTGGTATTAAGACTTATATTTTGCATTTGAAATTCGCTGAGTACGCAGGTTTGCTGCGACGGGGGTATTATTTAAACGTTATAACTTGACGGCTGGTTTGGTCTGCTCGGCCCTTATGCCAACGTAAAAATATTCATAAATAAATTCACAAAATATATCTATTATGTATTCACTGACTTGAAAGTATTGTTGCGACGTACTTGCTATCCAGACACCTATAAAACATGCAGTGCTTAGACGAGAGAGGAAATATATTTGATTATGAAAACTGCTACGTAATAATTAATTGGTCGTGGATTAAGAATACCATGTCACAAATTAGTAATAATAGTTTAATATGAGCTTCCAGTTTATAATTTATTTTGCTTTAAAGCCGTTAAAACATGTATAGCTACTAAACAGTTTTTCATAACAAATCTAAGACATCACTGTCAATCGCGTCGTGCGTATTTTAAAGCGATCAAGATTAAGTTATTATGGAATAGAGAAACATTATCAGAGTCTCTGCATTTATTAATATTAGGCTATACCATTACTTTATATTCACCATTTGAGTCTACAAAAGCATAATTTTACATTCATGAATCTAAACAGAAACAAACGCGTGTCCTTTTGTTAATGAAGAATGTATCACCAGTCTCAGTTATATAGTTGTTATTTACACAACTTATTTGTTCACCGTCAGGCGGGATGGACGAGGTACACTGAAGGGGAGGGTAGGCCATTTTCAAAATTGGATAGCGGCGCTTGTGAGGTTGGGGGCGGGCGCGGATTCTCCACACGGACCCAGCGGTATGGCGTCCAGCGTCCAATAACCAGTTTATAACGGCTGGCTTAGGGTCCAGTTTTATACGCTGGCTTTGCGATTAAAAATCCTGTACAAAATGTAGGACAGTCCACGAACCGTATTTTTATGAACTAATAAATTCATTACTTTTGACAATTCTAATAGCAGGTGAATAGTTTTGGTATCGTTAAATATACAAGGTTTTCGTATTGTCTTTTAGCGAATTTCCCCTATAGGGAAGAAGCTATTACCGTAGTCGGCATGGTAAGACCTAGGCCCGGGACCATGATAACTTTTCGTTTTGAGGTCCCCAGACCCCAAAAACACCATTCGTTTGAAACTGTATATATATATATATATATATATATATATATATATATATATATATGTGTGTGTGTGTGTGTGTGTGTGTGTGTGTGTGTGTGTGTGTGTCCGTGAGCACGATAACTCTCGTAAAATCCGATTTTGATGAAATTTGGTATAAACGTGTAAAGAAACATTTATGACTTTAAGTTCGAAAACCAGCCAGATCGCTCCATCTAAAGGGGTATTTTGGGGGGGGTTTTGTATCCCAAAAATGGGGTTTTCGAATTTTGTACATATAATTTTGGAAATAGTCAAATTTTAGTTTTTTTCCATTGGATTCAGCTTAAAAAACACACAATTTGGTATTTTGATCATTTCTCTACGTCATTTGGTTACCGAGATATTGAAAGTGCTAAACACAGTACGTTGTCTAATGTTATTCTTATGGAGGAAAAGAAAAATTTTATATCTCGCTTATTTATGAACGTATGCTGACGAAACTTGGTATACGGCTTCATCTGGTTGTGGACCATTGATATTTGCTCAAAAAAACAATTTTTTCCAAAGGCTCCTGTAGCAGCAAACCTGCGTACTCAGCCCCATGTTATTCTTATGGAGAATAAGTAACGTGTTATCTCCCTTAATTATGAAAATAAATTAATGAAATTTGGTATGTGGCTTTACCTACATGAGTTATATTGATATTTGTATAAAACCCCATTTTTTGTGTTCCTTGCCTCAGCAAACCTGCATACTCAGCCGCCATGTTATTCTTATGGAGAATAATTAAAATGTCATAAATCGTTTGTTTACGAATGTATATTGATGAAACTTGGTATGTGGCTTTATGTGGTATTAAGATACATATATATGCATTGGAAATTCGCTGAGTACGCAGGTTTGCTGCTATGGGGGTATTTATTTATTCAGAACAACTTATTTTAACGTATTTAAAAAAAACCAGGAGGTTATATAGTGTTTCTTTCTCGTGTATGTTTGCATTACTGTGTTAACGGATTTTGGTGGTTTAACGGTATTGTTGTACTTTAATGGTTTGGTTTTCAAAATCCTACAAAAATTATAAATGTGAACGTTTGGATGTATGTTTGTATGTGTGGATGGATGTTTGTATGTATGGATGGATGTTTGTAGTTCCATCACACATGAACTATTGGACTGATTAAGGTAAAATTGTGTATGAAGCTCACATAAACATAAAAACCTAAAAACATAATGTCCAAATCCAACCTTAGGGCTCTACCCCAGGGGTCCTGTAAGTTGCAATGCAAATCTTATGGGGGAAATCATTATAAAATTACAAGCTGTATTTGTTTGTCAGTTGGGGCAAAGGTGGTCACGTGGTAAAAAGACTAAACGCCGGTTTGATCGTCCTCGTCAGATTAATATTTGTAATGTGTTTTAATTTTGACAATTATTTTAAGCTTTTAAGGTAAAACTTCAAAATGTACTTCATGCCAACGGCATAAAGTCTGCATTCAATTTGTCGCGAGAAATACCGCGGGTAACAGTAGTATATAATAGAAGTATCCAGGGTTGTATTTTACTTATTATATCTTTTGACGCATTAAACACGATGCACGGTGACGTGACGACCCAAAAACGACGACGAAAGGCGTCTATGTTCGAGTACACACTAAACACCATGCACGGGTTGCGGCGAGGCCGAGATCGGCCGATTACATCTCGATCATCTCTAATCAAGTCGTTCGTCAGCAGCGCTCAGCGTATCAACGTGTGTAAACACCGGTGTGCCGGCATAATGGCGGGTCGGGGTGGGAAGATCCTCGACAGCTCTTCCCAAGCCATTGTTACCGGCGAGATCACCATTGTGTCGATGGAATCTGGGGGACGCAGGGCAACGAGGGTTAGTGCACGAGATACTTATAAATCGTGATTGAAAATATATTATCATTTAAGATTATCTGAGATTACACTCTCGATATCTACGGGTTGTTTGAAGTTTGTAAAACATAGATTCGGTGATTTAAAGAATAAATGTGGTTGTTTATTTGCTGTTTAGGAAATCCACAAATGCATTCTAAAAGGTTAAGAGTGATTCTGTTTTTGTACAAACACTGTCAAAGAAACAGATATAAAAGTGTAACAGTTCATGTTCATGTTCGTAACAGTTCATTATACTTTTGAAGTCTAAAACCTGATAAAGTTGCATAAGACCAAAGGATTTGAATAAGGTTAACGTGTATAGATGTTATTAAAACGAAGAGGTTAACCTCTTTTTTGAAGTACTAGTTGGCTAGTTTTGAATAATCATAAAAATATAAATGGAATGTCATAGATTTTAGTGCAAATTATTTTTTGTGCATTTGAATTTTAATAATTAACCAAATCATTTATAATCTCTTAATAATAACCAAATCCAAGTCTCTTACTTTCCTTTTAAAATCAAGAGACTCAATGTGTTCTTATAAGATATAACAACAATCTTACTAGGGAATCAAACATGTAACATGTAACATAAGCTTCTTCAAGTTTATAATCATATTCCTTAGGTATTCCTGCTAAAAGTAAAATAAATACAGTATGTTTTACATTAGTTTCACATCGCTTTGAATGCAGAAAAATAGAAGTTCAGACTAGTTTGCGTTTCTTAAATCTGAATATAATTTTAAAGTAATTTTTCGACCTTAATTTACAATTTTTCATAAACGTGAAATCACATGTTATTTCGGTATAGTAGCGAGAATCCATGACAAAACATGAGAATAACGAGTCCGTATTATATGGATTGATTTCCTTCCTCGGCTAATTTGACAGGCAAACATTCGGGGGTCAAGGTCACCGAATTGGAAGGGATTGATTCTCTACGCAGTTGTATTGTTCTTCTAAACCTATACAAGGGTTTGATTACCGAGTTTAGAGAAGATTGAGTTCGTTTTCAGCACTGGCCTACATAGGGGTAAAATGAACGGTTTTCTCATCTTGAGAGCCAGTCCAGTCATTGACGTATCATAAAATACTCATAAGATACTGTTTATGGCCCATACAAATTGGGACTTCTCAATGTTATCTATTCTATGAAAAAGTAACTAGTTTTGTGCTGAACGGTATTGGGATAAAGCAGTTTGAAAGTAAAGTGGTGGAATTTGACACTATTTAGATCTTTGAAATTGAATATAAAATGTTAAAAAGAGAAACCCATTAAATACAATACAATTAAAAACATTACTTTTTGGTTCTAAATACAACAATACAAGATGCACATTTCGGGTTTTGAAAACAAATAAATGCTGATGTTATATTATCCACAACCCTGGAGCCTGCGGTTCTCGTAGAAGTGCACGACGTCTTTTATATTCTGTTAGACTGTGTTGGCCTCGGAATAACAAATCAGATGTCAGTCCGTGCCTGAGGACTAAGCGATGTCTGGCTCGGTTAGTCGTAGTGCAATCTTCGTGACAATAACTGTTGCTTGTTTCTGAGTAATTGGTCAACGATGGTCGCTGTCCCGGCCGTCGACCCTCTGTTCTCCGAGGCTGCAATCTTCAAATAATAAAATGATAGAGAAGCTAGTCGTAAATTCGCATTCATAATCGTTTGGCATTATTATTGCTTTAGGATCGTAACACATTATGTGAAAACTTGGGTAGTCTGGCAACTAGCTGAAATCATATTTACCGGTCGAATCGGCGTCGTTAACTATTAATAGTACGTCGATACAAATCTCGGACACACACCTTGGACATTTTATCGAAAACTGGCGTTCATCCGGATGATCGCAATGTTTCTTCTCGTTAGATAGAAGTTCCGTCACGATCTATATGATTTCAGCTAGATTACAGACTACATACTTGTTAATGGAACAACACAGCGTTGAAACCTGGTTACAGTTTTGTAACAAAACCTCCATCTGGTGACAAAAAGTTAATTTAAAACCACTTAATTTAAACATCAACTGTTAACGGGAAGGGACAAAAAAGTTTTAAATACGTTATAAATCCTACGTTATAAATAACTTTCCTACGTGATTCAAGTACTGGATTTTATCCTGGTTTATCTTATTTCAATATAATATTATGCTTTCATCATTTTCACCGTTTCGAAGCTGTGGTTTCATCTGCTTAATAGTCTTAACTAATCGGATCATACCTACAATTTTTTTTTAATGGGATCACATCATGAATCTGAGTTGGAGGAGTATTTGAATATTGACTTTTTTCAATGTGAATCATCCACATAATTATCAAAATAAAATTGGTCTATTAAAATGTTACCACTTCATACCTTACTAGACTACGTTGTTAAAATTATAACTTAAACAGATGTTTTAAAACAAACAGTGTCTACTCTGTTCGAGTAACTGTAATTTCATTATACAATACATTATTGTGTTATAAAATTTAAAATTGCAAATGAAAAAAAACAGCAAAGGAATTCGGAAATGGAAGTGGAAAGGAAATGCAGTTAGACAAATTACTGGTTACAGAGTTACTGGTGACGGACCCTTCTATTAGCATTTGCGGCAATGCTAGCCAACAAAGAACAATAAATATGAGAGGAACGGCGAAGAAAGTCATCGCGCGTCCATGGCCGTCGCCCAGGAAACAAAGGACAACTGCAACTGACCCCTGATTGCGGGGAAGGCGTGAACGAGGGGTTCTACAATTCCTTAGAACACTTTCCTTGATTGAGCCTTCCTCGGAGGAAACATTTTTATGGGCTTGATTTTCCGGATATTGAACCATGTCGGTCCATGTGGTCAACTCACTTCAGAGCCAGCATTTAGAGGTGAATCAGGTTATGGTGATTATTACGAACGCAATTATAAGAATGAAATATTAGGAGAATGAGTTTTCGATTCTGGAAATGTAGAAAATCTTCTGGAGAAGTAGACAGTGGGCAGTGCTGTTCATAATGCAAGGGCAAATCCCACATGATATATATTTGTTGCAGTACTTCTTAAGTTTTTCTTCACCGTAGTACTTATTTTTAGCATAAAACTCACTTTCTTATTATTAGCATCATGTTACTTGCTCAAACACAATTACATCTGTCATCATGACCATGATTTTTATCCCCTATTTGAGTTTGTAACTTTATCTGGAGTGATTATAACAATAAACAAAATATGTTTGCTATCACAACAATTTTTACCCCATTTCTAGTTTCTGTATTTTTCTAAAATAGTTTATCTAAAGAAAAACTATCTTTATTTGTTTGGCACAAAAGTACTGCGTTCTTTGGAAGTGGGAGGTAAACACTTATGAAGAAAACTTGTTTATGTTTGAACAATAACAAATATTAATCTCACCTTACTACCTTCTTCTCTGCAATTAAAGTCATTTGCAGTTGTTTGTAATGGTGTTGTATTGTTCATTACTTGACAATAACAAACTAGGACCCCAGGACTCGCAGTTCTTCTGTCTTCAGGACAGTGTCCTTGACTGGTCCAGCGAGTTTTCTAAGAAACCTGGATCTTTATAGAGGCCGGTACAAGAGAAGCGCTAGATTGCGACTCGGGTAAATTACAGTGTCAGGCATGCGGAGATATCCTATTGGGCTACAGCCAGAAGCTCAGGTCTCTGAGTTAGAATTACGAGAAATCGCGTGTAATCTTGCAACCCAGAATACATTCCATTCGTATGCACAAAGGAGATGGCATTTTAATATCCTGTTTGTACTTATCTTGTAATTGGAATTCTGTTTTAAATAATCAATCCTGCACATGCTCCCCTTGAATGTGAGTGTGGTAGAAAAGTCCTAGAATGGTTTAATATTTGTTTATAGCTAAAGCAATAAAACTTGGTATATGAATACTACCATAGATTAAGCATGTATGCTTAATCTGTGATACTACTCATAAAAATCTCCTTTATGAAGCAACTATGAGTTTTTAAACACACCAGGGAGAGGGCCCACGAGGATGACAATCTTAAATTACAAAATTAAAATTAAATTAAATCTTAAAAAGACAATCTTAAATAACAGCATGAATCGACATGTACATGAAATTATAGGTAGAAAAAATGCCGCAAATCTGATCTCAAACAGGTCACTGAGTCAAAAATGGCAGCCGGTCAAAGTTTACATATAAGTGCTATTAGAAAATCTTGAAATGGTTATTGTTCCCAGCGAAAGGTCCTTTCAAGGTCCAGTTTGTGGTAATTAAAACAGCTATGTAAGACCTTTATAACTATGTATAACATGGTCCATGCTCACCATACAGTTGTCAAGGCTTCCTCCACAAGATGACCCTCAAGGGAAGTCTGACACATTCTATAGCACATAGACCATATTATACATAATTTAAAGGTCTTACATAGTCATTGCCACTAACTGGATCTCTAAAGGACCTGTTATAGGGATTAATAACAATTTTAATATTCGCTGATAGCAATGAAATATAAACTTTGACCGGTTTACTCCTCGAGGGCCGGGCTTTATAAAAAACTCATAGTTGCCTCAGAAAGGAGGTTTTTATGAGTATTATTTATATATAAATTGTTATTGATTTAGTGATGATGGTTAGCGAATTATTAAATCGTGCCAGGACTTTTCTACCACAGTGTATAAATGCAATAATATTGTTTATGTTTCCCAGAAGCACTATTGTTTATGTTATGGGCTGCACTGATTTCTATACAACCACGTATTATACATGTAACGTTTGAAATAAACCCTTGGAGAATATACAAGTCTGATTCACAAAAAGGTTTATAAGAAATTCGAAGAAAATAAATGGTCTTGTAGTTTATCTTTACCAGAAAAGGTAATGGTATTTTAAAGAATGGTTATATAATAACCTGCTTCTTCAGTTTTTATTTTTTCTGAATGTTATTATTCGTAACTACTACTTTTTCTGTCAAGAGTAACATTCTGTAAACTAGCATAGTATAAATTATGTTGGAGACTTTAACGATGGGTTAAACGGAAGTCGGCATATTTCAGTGGTATATTCTAAATTGTTTTTATGTGCCACTTGATGTTTATACGACCCTAGACGTTTTGGGAAGTCAGGCAACTATACTTATCTGCACGGGTTAAACCGCTATTAAGTGTTGACCTTTTCAGGATACGTTATTTATGGGTTAGATGATGATAATAATAATAATTAATTCCTGTAGTGAAAATTAAACTTAAATTATTTATTTTTAATTGTACAAAACAATATTGCAGAACACAACGCAACTAATAACAAACTAATGATGAAGGTATAATTAATACATATCGTAAAAAATATAAATTTAATCAAGATCGATCCTGAGCAAAATCCTGAGATAATTTTGTGAAGGTTCGATACTGGATCCAGCTGCCAATGGTTATTGGGTTATTAATTAATGATCCTGGCTAAAGAATAAGTCGGTCTTTGTCAGTAACAAGGCTACAAAAGGTATCTAACCCATTCTACACTCATCATTCAATCATATATTCGCCTTAAAATACACCCTAGTTGCGTCGGCGTCTTAGACAATGATTTAATAATATGTATTTATAATGCTAATTTTGGAATACATTAAATCAAAAGTGAATCCTGAAGGCCAGTCCTGAAGGTGACTCAACCCTAACATATTACATATCAAATTGTTCGTTTTATACATGGGTCAACGTTTATAAAATCAAAAATACCTTAAGTGCTTTGCTCCATTTGCCTTAAAAGTTGTAACGTTCATATATGGCAAACATTGATTTTATCTTGTCAGATGATTTTCAGATGAAACTGTAAATTATAGTGTAAAATATCACCAGGTTCTCGACCAAATGAAGCACGAACCTGTTGGACGTTTTCGTTGTTCATGAATCGTTAATCACTTCCAAATGTTGGAACCAGGGTTAATTTCTTGGACTATTGGATTCTTGAATGTTAATGGTGTAAGTTCTTACATTTTACTACCTTTAAAAGTATCTTACAACATTTACTGCTATCCTGAACATATGCAACGGTAACTGAGAGACGAAACAAAAGGTTGCATTTCAGAGGAAATCACCAAAACCGTAACCTACTTCACGTACTCCCGATGTTTTATCGGCACTCATATGACCTCACGTTTTCGGAAACCTCCCAATCAATGGTCCGACCACGACCTCGGGGACGGGGTGGTCGTCACGACCGTGAGACAGACACACATTCCCGGCCTAGAACCCCGTTAGCGTTAAATGGGCCACCGTCTCCCTGCATTTACATAACTGTCTTCACGCGACTGCTGCGAATTATTGGTGTGAAATTTGATCAGGATGCCGTTACAATCATATTGCCAATTGTGTGTCGGGGATCCTGTCAAAAGGTGAGGTATCAATGCGTTTGGCAGGAATGCCAGCAGCAAAAAAAGGTAAAAAAACTCAACATTAGACTCTAGCTTAACTTGAAGTAATTCTATTCAATTGCCTTTGTATTATGTTTCTAGAACATTGTTTAGTACTTTCAACATACCTTGACTGTTTTTATTTAAAAAAACGAACTTACTCGGCAATTTAAAAATATTTCCACGCACTTTCCTTCATGAAGTAGTCCTAAAAACAAAAGTAAGAAACATAATCGCAGCAATCTAAACCAGTTCTAAAAAACCACTTTCGGGTTTCAAATAGCCAAACCAAAAACTAACAGTGAGTTTAAAGACCACAACCACAGTGGTCCCAACCGCATCTGCTTGATTACGCGGGATAACCCGAATGAGCGGCAATCATCTAAACGCTCAATATTCATAACGAGCCGAGTCCCAGAGTGCCAGTTGACCCGCCTCAGCTAACTGTAGACCGACCGCTCCTCCGCTCGCCAATTACCTGTTGCTTATTAAAGTCGAAACGCAGAAGAGAGATGATACAGAAGCAATGAGTTCATTAGGACGAACAGTGGTGGGAATTGAGCAGAGTGCAAATGACTGTGGCGGTTGCGGTGCAGCTCTAGCGGGCTCGTCAGTGTCGATGCAAATCTGACATCTCGTCCGCTCCCGTTACCACCGCTGCCTATCGCGACCACTCATTCCCACATTGATTAATCTTCGCATTCGGTTTGATATGATATTCCTCTATTTTTCCATCTTCCGACATTCGTTCTCACATAAATATGCCCTTTTTATCGTGGGAACCTAACGCTTTTGTTAATGTATAATATCTTTTGTTTATGTATAAAACTTGATTAGCTCAGTCTCAGATTAGGGCTCCGAGATCGTGCTCGGCAGGGGCGTGTTTAGGGAGGAGAGTCAAACGGAACTGTCAACGCCTTTGCAGAGCAATGAAATAAGGTAAACAAATGATTTGATTAATTGAGCGTCAAAGTTATACAGCAGTGAAAGTTTTATTTATTTAAATTAACAATTTAATCTTACTACTGAAAACATAAACTTGCTGTTCTATTATTTCGTTGCAGTGCATACAAACTTATTATATTATGCCATAAGTAAAAATATAAAAAAATGGTTTGTACGAGAAAAGCTTCAAAATAAACTATACAGTTTGCGTAAAAACTGGAATATCATGTTGCGGCGACTGGCTATGTAACGGTGTCAACCACCATACTCGACCACAGCTCGGTGCGCGATCTGCTCAGTTTCACCCAACTAAAACATACGGAAATGCCATTGCACTCTCTCAGTCTACCGTTAAGCATACATCTGGCACATTCCAAGTGAAATACGAAGGTTATAAAGTTATCGAGCGTATCGAAAATACCGCGATTACTTAAAGCATTATTGCGGTGGACAAAATATAAATTGGTGTAACAAGAAGTAAACAACCTCTTTATTATTATATTAGTGTTGCTTTACTTACGAGATTTAATAAAAAGACGTCTGACAACACTTAAAAATATATAAACACTTATACTGTACTAGCTGCCATCGTACCCGGTTCCACCCGGGGATAAAACCTGTGGTGTGTACTGCATTCTATGGTTAATCCGTGGTACTACTACGAATCATGATCAGTTGTTTGAATTTCCATCAGTTCATACTAAAGTGAATGTCCATAAGAATAAAATTGGATTGGAGCTTTGACTCACCGTGTTTTATTATTTAATACAAACTTGGATTGTTAGTTTTCGTAAGCTTAATTGTGGCTACGCACTATTATTTTTAAACATGAAGCATACAGCAAAAGTAATTTTTAGTTTGAGGGTAACCCTAGATTACGGAGGATACTAGGTACGCACTATGGATATTGCAATGCCCGGGCAGTGCTAGAGGTTGAATAAGAAAACCGAAACCCTCTGTCATCAACCAGAGCTTCTTAATTAATAGATTCATTATTAATGGCACGCAACATGTAATAAACCAGTCATTTCAAGTTCGACGTCTATTTACTATTGACTTGTTGTAATGAGTTGTGTAAAAATGTATTATACACAGAAAAAATTGCAATGTTGTGCAATATAAAGGTGGAGATAGGTGAATTATATCGGAGGTTACTAATAAGGATTTATACAAGGCTGAACCTCTCATTGCAAGCCTACGCACCTTCTTAAATTATCTTGAATTCCATCAAACTGAAAGAATCCCAACATGATGTACTTGGTTCGCAATCTCTTCCATCTACATGTTCTAAATCCCTACCACAAAATCCAACATATGTCCCGAGCACCTGCTACAAGAGCCTAGTGACCCTGTCTTAAAGATAATCCCCGAAGTGTGCCACAAGGCCGTGAGGGGCGGCCACCGGTTTGCCCACAGCCCACACCCAGACTAAACTGTTCTGCCAAACCGTTATATCACATTTTCCTAGCGCCGACAGGCCAGGCCGGGCAGTCCGCCAACGCCGGCGATGAATGCAGACGTAATTGATTGGGTGAGATCACCGGGTCCCGCAACACCTCGTCAGCCGACTCCTCGCCTTCCTCGCCCACCGATCGGCCTTGCTGCCCTACTTGACCTGTGCACAAGTCTTAAAACCTCTTCCGTGTTTAAATTTAGTACTCGAATATCTAAGCTTACCCCAAGTTTGCAACCCTCAATTCATGACCCGCATCCCATCGGGTCAAATGTTAGTGATACCGATACCAGTTCATATACTCTACTAATTTTGGTTTAGGTGTTTAAATACATTTATTTCTTTCTTTTGGCTCTAAGTGGATTGAAATTCCTCCTATGGACTTTACACAAGACATATTTGAACTTCCGGAAAAGTTAAAAGTTGTATATAGAAAAGGCAAACCTTTGCCAACTGATAAAGACGAATTTTACTGTAGTTAATTAAAATAACGTGTAACGCGTTGATTTCTGATTATTATATGGTCCTTTTAGTAAATAAACAACGATCAAGATTTTTGGGAATGTCGAGATTAAAGTGTTACAAGCCCTTGGTTCCGATGAATAAGCCGTTTTTAAGTTATCATTCAGGTACGCTCAAATATTCCCGTAACTGGATGAGCGAACTAACCATAAGATGGTATCTTGAAAATCCCGTGGGGTGTAGCCCTGAGGTGAATTCAAAATGTTTAAATAGCTAATAATCTTCTAACGTACGTATAGAACATAGAAACAAAGTTTCTTCTAAATCAGTTCACCCGTTTCCTTGGAAAAGTGAACAAACACGATCAAAACCGCGCGAAAACACGTTTTTGAGCGGAAACCATTATTTTTCCAAAAGGCGTATGGCAAAAGTAGCCTAAAATCATCTCAAGAATGTATAACACAAAGAAACAAAGATTCATCAAAATCAGTGCGCCCGTTTTCCCGAGAATAGCGAACAAAAACATTTTCTTGAGCGTTACCGAAGGACAGACTGACGGACAGAAATTGAGATGAGACTTGTTTTGGCTTCCCTAGGGTGTAAAAAGCGAAAATATGCAAAAATTTCATAATTCCAAGTAATGTACAGACAAAACTTTAATTTTTATATAGATTATCTTCTCTGTATACTTATGTCATTTATTACCAATCTTCACTCAACGTTTTAAATGAGAATTAAAACATCTGTTTATAGAATAACTATTCTTAAGTCATCATCTGGTTCAGTATAAATAAATTCTTGGTCAGTAAGAATAAAGTAGGACATGCCGTGGGGCAGATTCCTAAAATTAATTTTAAAAATCCAATTAACCTAAAACCTTCTAACGCACATATAGAGCATATAAAAAAAGTTTTATCGAATTCAGTGCACCCGTTTCCCTATGAAAAGCGAACAAAACATGATCAAAATCGCCCGAAATCACGTTTTTGAGCGGCCGCCATTCTTTTTCAAAAAGGCGTATGCCAGTTTAAAGTGACCTAAAGCTTTATCACGCATGTATAGAACAAAGAATCAAAGTTTCATCAATGTCAGTGCACCCTTTTTCCCCTGAAAAGCGAACAAAAACCCGTCCTTGAGCGTTACCGGCAGACAGACAGACAGAAATTGAGATAAGACTTGTTTTGGGTGTAAAACGTGAAAATATGCAAAAATTTCATAATTCCAAGCAATTTATTGACAAAACTTATCTGACAAAACTCTAATTTTATTTATATAGATAACAGCCTCGTTTTCAGCCTAAAGATAGTTGTCAAGTTTGGCTATAATTAGTTGAGTGTTTTTTTAGTTATCGCGCGGAAACACAGAATAGTGAAAGCGATTTCAATCTAGACTATCTTTACATTTTACAGACTCACTCACTTCGTTCGCTCATCAATTAATTGTTGGTTTAATAACTAATAACTCATATTTAAACGTAGTTTAAAGCAATAATATTAAATTTAATGTTCAGTTTTCATACCGAAAATATTTCCAAATTGGTACTACCCGCGTAAAGAAAAAAATCAGGATCCACATCACTTGTTAAAAGCAATAGGATCGGTAGATTCAAAAGGAATTAGTCAAGAGGATGGATCGGTGGAGCATGGGAGCAGTCAGTTCCTGCCGGGGTCCTGGAGTGTCCGATTATTTCCACGGAGCCAGGAACAAAGTAGCAACGAGTCTCTTTGTCAACACCACGGTATAGCTGCAGTCGTCACGCCGTCGCCCACCGTCCACTGCCACTGCCACTGCCACTGCCACTGCCACGGCCAGCGCGGCGATGCGGCACTTCGATATTACATTTCTATAGTCTTTTACAATAGAAAAATAAAACCTGGTACCTGGTTTATTTTTCTATGCTTGTACAAAGGACTCTGATCACGAAATATATCGCGATATTATACCAAAGTATTAAACAAGTACTCTAATTATTCCTGGGCTGGCTATCATTGTCTAGTTTTCGTTAACCTTTCCGATCATCTCTAGTAATGTTTGTACAATCCAGATAGAGACATAATATGGTATGAGAATGGTAACGTTCCCCCCGTTTTTTTTCAAATTGTTTACTACTATGACCTGGTTATCCGCATCTGATAATCGGCTCAATTTCCGTTTCTCATGGTAGCGTCACAGACCCCATCATACACTTCCTATTTAATTTTAATTTAGCAAAAGAAATTTCAGGGACACACTCGTTTACTAACGCCAACCAGCTAACCATAAGACTGTACAAATGTGCAGTAGTTAAAAGCACAACAGTTAAAAAGTAGACAACAGTAAAGTTGTCTTGAGTCTTCATGACCGAGGCCATATTTGAGTTTTGTTCCATATGACTATTGGTGTCTAATTTTATTAAAGGTTTCGTCGTCCTCTAATGAAAGACAATTTCGAATTCTTTTACAAATTAATGAGAAACTTTACAGTAATACAATAGAAAATTAAACAATTGATTACACAATAATAATGCCCAAATTAAGGAAATCGAAATTTTAACTCCCTCGAGAACCACTACACCTTTATTTTGACACCTAAACGAATGTTTTGTGACTATCGGGTGAGGAGAACTGATGCACTTCTTGTGGAAAAAATGCTCTCTCGGTTGGAATTTAAATCAAAGTTTAAAAGGCAGACTTCGTCCTATACTCACTCATATATATACTTGTTCATTTACTCAGAGTGACCTAAACACCTCATATTACCCCAAGGAGAGACTCACCCCTACATGAGTGCACCGCGACGTGTTATCAGTGAACAGTGTACAGCGTACAGCAGGTGCGGTTGTGTTGTTACTCGCTGCTACACCGCACCGCTGCGCCGTTATCCTGGCCTGGATTCCCGCGTTCCCTTCCACTCCAGGACATTCCAGACCGCTGTTAACACACTTCCGTCCCGCTGGGATGGCACTGGGACCAGCATTGCTCATTACGATATACTCCACATACGGCACAGCCTACGTACGGGCGGGAAGAGTCCAAAGGCCAGGCGCTGAAACGTTATACTAGTTTCCTAGTTATACTATGGCTCAGATGTATAATGATATAACTTCACCTTGCAATAAATTTACAACGATTTATTCAGTGTCATTAATGGTTAGAGAAATTTGTTTACAAATCATACCTAAATTTTTTTTAGTTCCAGCAAATTTCTGCAAGTTCTTGTTTTGCCTAAAGTTCAAGCTAAGAACACAACGCCCGCCCACAGAACCGCCATGCGAGAAATTGATACTTTGTGCGATCAGATTAAGCACAGTCAACGGTTTTAGTCATCAGAATCACATTTACTCGTTAGTGGAGACAAATAACAGCAAGTTATACAGCAAACACTGATGGGGTGCGTGGCCTAATGACAACAATACTGGACTGTACCGGTCGTCAGTGCGTTGCGAGCGCCGAATGTTGGTGTCTTCTTACAAGTTTGAAAGTGTTAAGATTAACTTAATTTTATTTAAATTGTAATATATAACATAAAGTGTGTATGTGCGTTACCAGGCTAACTTACAATAAAACTATTGAATACTTAATATCGTTGTTTCCATGAAATAGTGTTTGTGTTGGCTGTAGTTGTGCATTCGAGGATTACAGAAGAAAATCGAATGATTGAGACGAATTCGCATTCTGTGAAAAAACCAAACGGGTGAAGCAAATTATAAGAATCACAAGTTTTGTTCTGATACTAACGGAGATAAGGTATACAGAAGTGTTTAAAATACAAGATTCTCATGTCATTTAGCCTAGTTACATAATATAACTACAATTTACTGTCTATATACAAGCCTTTTATAGTACATAATAATATAAACTTACAGGGTTTTTTAGTTTGTAGATTTCGCATACTGAAAAGTTAATTTTAATACAGAATTAGTCACCAAAATTCAGAGAAATTATAAAAAAAAAAACAGAAAAATATCACCATCTAAAACAGGGTTGAAAAATCAAATTTTTAGTCAGGAAGTTTAACAGTTTTTAACACAGTCCGAACATTTTTAACTATTACTCCTAAAAATGCTGTTCGATAGCGCATTTTAACTTAACGCCGCACTGAAAATGACACTAAATAGAGAAACAATAAAGTAATATATGTTATGGTTTATACTGCTTAAAAGCACCGAAACATACCTCTTAAACTCTTAATATAGTTTTTATTTCACTCCCCCACCACTTTTCAGCTTATCATCAACGCGAGCGATCTTCCGCACATTTGAACCGGAACCAATTTAATTTTGCGGTGGCGTACAGCCCATATGAGGTTAATCCAGGAAACGCTGCTGTAAGTGTACTGCACGCTCCAATTTAATCGATAGTCGACGGTCTCCGTAAAGCGTTAGAAGCGGGTTGAATTCCATGATAATGCGGCTTCGTCAGCAAATATCGCGTAAGAACCAAATTGAATTGGGGAAGGTAGATTAGCCCATAAAGAGAGTGCAAGTCATGTGTCGGCACTTTTAGAGGACGCCATATTGACGGTGCTCCGCGCTCTGGTTGGTGAGTGATGCGCAGAATCTGCAGCAGGACGTCGTCGACAGCTGTCAGCCGTGCTGCGACAACGGGGCCTCGTCGCGACTGCAGTTGCAGTGAGTTTCCAGAAGACTAGGCCATCGAGAACTGGTCAGCTGTTGTCCAATGTAAACATATCTCTTGATTGTCGCAAGTTCCGTGGTATTAACTTGCCTCGCCGCATATCTGAAGATATGTGCTGTTTTCATAACATATTTTTTAATCTGTTCAGCAAGGTTTTATTTTTGACATCCCCAATCTGAATAAATGGTTTTTGCTTGGTCTTGAAATAAATTACTAACTTAGTAATAAAATTACTAAATTACTAACTCTGAGTGGAGAGTGGACAGATTCAATGACTGATTTGGGAAGAACCAATTCGGTAGAATGACGTTATAAAGACATTCGTTTCTACTCGAGTAGGTGTTATAATATTTGTTCTGAATTTGCCGTACTAAGAAATGTCAATCAACGTAAGATGTGCGGTCTCACATTCAAGCTGTTATGTGGAAGGATATATTTCATAAGATTGAACACACGTAATTTTCTGTCCATTCAAATTACTATGACATATTTAAGGACATGACCTATTTTATGTCATTTAATGCTATTAATTAAATTATTTGGTTTAACAGTGTCCATCTGGCGTATATACGTAGAACAAAAACTAACTTTACTTCAACGAGAAAGAAGGAAAATACCTTCTGCATACAAAGAGTTGTCATAAACGTGGGTTGTCTATGATTTACAATTCCTTCCGCAACAAGAGATTCCAGATGTGTTTCCAGCTGTACGTTATGCGGCTGAACGGTACCTCAGCCGTGACTACGATTTGCGATATGGCCATACTCGTGACTTCACTACCCGAGTAAAGACAATGCGATTGGCGGAGAGTTCGTCATCGTTGCTCTGCTGGCACACATCTGTGTCTCCCGTCGCAGGGCCGGGATATCAGTTGTATAACCATAGGAGCGGTATAACCATCTGACCGCCTAGCGTGTGTGCAACTCCGTTTTATTGGTCATCGGAATACGATTATCGCATACGTCTCTTCACTGCTATATTTATTTACTTTTCTAAGGCGTTGAGATGGGGTTATTTTTCTGATTTGACGTATGTTAAGAAATCCATGATATACTATAATATATTCTATATTATACTCTTGAGGTTATATAATATACTCTTGCATGAGATAGAGTAATTTTCACATGTCACACCTCTACACAATATACCTTTGGACTCGATGTCATGCAGAGCCTCTTAACACGTGGTTCATCGTAAGAATTTCACTCATTTAGAACACGGGGATGAAGGAACTAAGAAATAGGAATAAGAAATATTGGAAGTGACAGCCATATATTTATTTAACCTAAACTGTCCGTCGCCATGGGCCAACAGGCCTGTGCGGCAATCTAAAGATAGCGAAGTACCGCAACGGCATTAGTCACATAGACAAGCCAGTGGTGACCCCTCGAGAAAAAGTGTCACTGCAGTCAGCCGGGATCGAACGATCGAACCAACGCTTGACCACAACTGATGCCAGGTCACCGCTCTACCTCTGGGTAACCGAATACGGAAGTCCCACTTCCACCCCAGGCTGCTTGACTGGATACCCACGCTCAATTAAGGACTTAAAATGATTCTCCGCACAAGCGCGGAAGAACCAAGACGAAAGGGAAGTTTTTAATACTGTGCAGCCAAAGGACTTACCAATTTGTTAAACAGTTTTAGTGAATTTCCCCTATAGGGAAGAAGCTATTACCGTAGATCTCGTGGTAAGACTTAAGCCCGAGACTATGATAACTTTTTGTTTTGAGGTCCCCAAATGCCAAAAACATCATTCGTTCAAATTGTTATATATGTGTGTGTGTTGTGTGTGTGTGTGTGTGTGTGTGTGTGTGTGTGTGTGTGTGTGTGTGTGTGTGTGTGTGTGTGTGTGTGTGTGTGTATGTGTGTGTGTGTGTGTGTGTGTGTGTGTGTGTGTGTGTGTGTGTGTGTGTGTGTGTGTGTGTGTGTATGTGTGTGTGTGTGTGTGTGTGTGTGTGTGTGTGTGTGTGTGTGTGTGTGTGTGTGTGTGTGTGTGTGTGTGTGTGTGTGTGTGTGTGTGTCCGTAAGCACGATAATTCTCGTAAAAAAGGTCTGATCTTAATTAAATTTGGCACAAATGTGTAAAGTACCATTTATTTGAACAATTTTGAAAACCAAACGAATCCATCCGAAGGCGGGATTTTGGGGGGTTTTGTTCTCCAAACATTTTTTTGGGGGTTTTGACATGTAATTTTTATTTAAATCAAATTATAATTTTTACCATTGAATTCTTAAAAAACAAACAATGTGGTGTTTTGATTATTGCTCTATGTCAGTTGGTTACTGAGATATTGAAAGTGCTAAACACAGTACGTTGTCTAATGTTATTCTTATGGACAAAAAGAAAAATTGTATATTTTGCTTATTTATGAATATAAACCGACGAAACTTGGTATATGGCTTCATCCGGTTGTGGTTTATTGTTGTTTGCATAAAAACCTAATTTTTCGCCTATGGTTCCTGTAGCAGCAAACCTAGGTCCTCGCTCCCCATGTTATTCTAATGGAAAATAATTAAAACGTTATGTATCGCTTATTTATGAATTTATATGGATGAAATTTAGTATTTAACTTCACTTAGATGACTTCTATTGATATTTGCAAAAAAATATATTGTGTTCCTTGTGGCAGCAAACCTGCGTACTTATCCCTAATGTTTTTCTTATGGAGAATAATTAATTTTTGAAATATCGCTTTTTTGTGAATATAATTCGTATGAATCCTGTTAAGTGGCTTAATGTGTTAAGACATATATATATATATATATACAGTATATATATATATATTCATTGGAAATTCGCTGAGTACGCAGGTTTGCTGCGACAGGGGTACTTATATTATATAACGTCTCCCACTGAATTGATTTGACGGGACGTTATTTCTAAAATATCATATCCATTTTGCTTCTAACCAAGAGGAAATATGGTTTTAATCAGTTTTATATTGAAGTCTTGGTAAACTTTTCACTGATGCCAAGCCTCAGTTTCATTTTTGATGAGCCTCAGTTACGTTTCTGATGAGCCTCAGTTACGTTTCTCTTATTACAGTTATACTATTGAACCATTGCTGACTAACCAATCGCAAACAATATATAAGTATACGTTAGTATGTGTAAAAATGACATTACTTTCTCTTTTATTTTTCGAGAAAAATGACACGAATATGAAGCGAAGATTTCTTTACAATAATCTCATTAGATCAAAACACGTTCAATTTATCTTTTTCCCATAGACTTTTTACAAATGACATAGTAAACAATTCACTCTATAACCGTAAATACTTTTTGGCCCCATTGTTTACGGGACAAGCGTCCTTGTTTTGTTTTCCCCGACAATGTGTTACGGAAGGTTAGCTCATCGAAGGACACAGTCTCATCAGATCGTGACCTATTTGGGGAGAATTTCTCCCAAATCGGCGGCCCGTGCATGACTTCCTGCACCATTAGAGATCATCGTTTCCACATTTTTATAAAGTTCCCACAATAATATTTGGGTCGCGTGAAACAGAAGACCCACGAGAACACCTCTTAGTTGTTCCAATTCGTTTTATATAGGTGCAGCTAGTTTTCCATTACCATTTAGTAATCTCAACAACAGTATTACTCAACATGGTGTAGTACGTTTATGTTTAAAACTCAAGCTTAATGTTACCAAAGGTTCTGACCCACAAAGCAGTATACCTATTTTTAACCACTGCGCAATATCTGTCGCCCATATCTAACTTATTTCAGCTTATTTGTGAAGAAGGGTATTTTACCGCAATTTTAAAGACCATGCAGTTACGCGGTGCCTCTGCTGAAGAGTGTCGATGGCGTCAAGAGTGATGGAACAAACCTTCGTCTCATTGCTATTCAACCCACACTAGCCAAAGTCTTTGAATCCCTCGTTATGGATGTAGTAGTCCCTGCTTTAAAAAATATAATTTAATCCATTCAACATCGGTTCACTCCCGGAGGGTTGACTGTTACAAATTTGCTGGTTCCCTATAATTGTATACAGTCTGCTTTTGAAAAAAAGTTGCTAGGTTTATATTGTTTATTTGGATACATCAAAGGCTTTTGATCACATGATCATAATATACTGATTGGTAAGCTCTTCGCCTACGGAGTACAGAGGTCAATGTTTCAGTGGGTTTGGTTTTGCAATAAAACCCAGTCTTCTTCAAATGAGATGATGGAAACGATTTTCATGTAATCAGCAAATAATAAGTGTTGCAACTAAACCCCTCAACTCCTCAAACTCCTCATGTCATTCACACAAATGTTGAACAGAATGGGGCCGGATGATAATTATTTATCATCCGGCCCCATTCTGTTCAACATTTGTGTGAATGACATGAGGAGTTTGAGGAGTTGAGGGGTTTAGTTGCAACACTTATTATTTGCTGATTACATGAAAATCGTTTCCACCATCTCATTTGAAGAAGACTGGGTTTTATTGCAAAACTTGATCAGCCAGGTGGTAAGGTGGTATGGTGACTGCTAGAAGGAGTTGTGTTCTGTCGTTTCAAATTATTAAGAATACCATGGTTATGACTACAAACGGTAGAGCAGGCAGGTTACCGAGATTGCTCTGTAGAATCTCTAAGGGAAACCTTCCTGAGTACTCAATGATCGATTGAATGTCTCACTTATATAAGACAAATTCTTGAATATTGCTGCACCGAATGGTCAACTTACCATATTACATGTTTGTTTAACATCAGTATGTTTCAAAGACGTTTTGTGAGACTGACTGGTATGAAAAAGAAGCTACATGGTTGTACCAGTTGAAGAAATTGCAGTGGACTTGGGTTTGCAGCCTGTTGATCACAGACGGACTGTATTACTGTGATGATGCTTCGCAATATCTGAAGTGAAACTATCAACTAACTGGTAGCTCTCAACTATCAACTTCTCAGACTCGCTTGTCTGGACTCTTCGCTCTGCAGCACTACTCGACCGACTACGAGCTTTAGAGCCGTGAATTAGAATTCAAAGGACAACCTTGTTTTAGGATTTAATCTTCTTCAGTGATAGTGATTTTCCTTCAAAAAATGAAAATGTTGAACCACGTTAAAATTGAGAATTAGGAAGTTATATCATAGTGTACACTCATTTTTCCGGCTAATTTCACAGTACATATTTGTAGAGTTACATAGTATAAAGGTTTGCATGTATTAATTATTCTTCCTATGTTGTATTATTATTATTACTTCTACTAAGGCTTATTTGCTTGTAAGGTTTCTCATAGCTATATCTAGTCGAGCTGTTAAGCCTACAATTTTCATCAGGGTATGCGAAGCTGCCATTTAACTTCCGGGTGTTTGGTGCAATTTACTGATTAATTTTAACAATCGTTAATTGAGTTTCGGTGTTTAACAGACGAACTTATGGTTCCTGATATAAATATTAGGTTAACATACTCTTAATTGTTTAAGTGACGCACATTTCAAATAAAGTCCTTAAGACTCAATCTAAATTCCTTCATAATCTTAGTTACATCATCGCAATTTAATCCAATTTCAACTAATGCTAGGAACTTTTCTTTCACGAACCCCCCGTTACCCCGTCTTGGTAATTTCGTTGTTTACTTCTCGAATGAACTCGTGAACAATTAGCATACGAAGTGATTCAGTGTAATCTAGCCGCCCTTTCACTAACACTCGGTTCACGACTGGCAGGACATTGACCTAACATCGTGCATGCATGCACTTTAACAAAAAGTGACGCAAATATTAAATACTTTATACCAAATAAAATAACAGCTTCGTTAGTTTGAACGAACAATTAACTTTAAAATGCTTTAGATTAATTGTTTGTGACGAAATGTGGACAAATTTACTTTCAGAGTAATATTTAAAAGTCTTAGGATATAAAAAAAAACTTGTTAAAGGAGTAATAGTCACACAGGTATGATAGCAACGCGTGGTCCAATTATGGTTTTATTTGAATAAAGTTTTTAAATCGGTTTTAAAAGGAGATATCACGTGTTTTTGCTCCAATTCCTAAGTAAGTTCCAATAGATGAAATGTTAAACAATTGATTTTGCGTATTTATATTTTTCATCATATCCTGTCCTATTCTCTTAAACAGGCAATGTATGTGTATGCAAAATGGATCTCGGAATTCCGGGGAAGGATTATGCTTGAACTTCAAAAACGTGGGTTTTGGACATCAGAAATCGATTAGCAATGTCCTTAACCCGAGGAAGGCTCAAATTTTGTTGCTTTTGGGAAATCTATTTCAACAGGATAAAATAAAAATTACTTTGAAACCACTAAATTTAACGTCGGGCTTATGGAGTTTCAAATAAAATACAAAATAATTGTAACAGCTAACAAGTAACAAGTTATCCGTCAAAGTAACACTCTCGTGGTAAAGTATGAATATATGATTTTATTCTGTCCCCAGAATTCTAGTCTGTGTTTGATTACGTGCAATTGGTTCTATATAATTAACTTCCCCCCAACACACACAAACCCTTCTAATTTAAGTACATTGCATATACTTAGGAACAATCAGAGTATAGTTCTGTTATAAGTTAGGGTCTGATCTATTCGGATCAGTAAACTTGGTTGATACCCAGAAATATTAAAAGTGTTAAAAGTGAGACCTCAAGATGAATTACAGAACGAGAAATTCTATTATAACCCAATGAGATATCTCTCAATGAGATAACTCTCTGAGGAACGGATGCGTCCATCCTAAAACGAATCCATCATTAAAAAATTCATAACAAAATAAAAATAAAATCAAATTAAAATAAACTAGAGGAAATTAATCATTAAATACATTGTAAACAAAGAACTCAGCGTCGACGATGTCGCGAAGGTTGGCAGCAATGCCGCGAACGGAATGGAGTAATGAAGACGCTCGGTGGGATGTGAGAACTCCACACCGCGTTATCTGCCACTGAACTCCGCCATTGTCCAATACAAAGCTCTCCACTCCTCAATTTGCGCCACGCCACGTTTTTTATTAATGTTGCACTTTTTTAGGAGGCAATCTGACCGGTGTGACGGTTCAGGAAGTGAAGACGAGACGGCGCGACAAAAACCAGTTCGGATACTCTATGGCTGCTGCTGCGGTCGTTTACTTCTATCCGCGCTTTTGGAATTCTGGTTGTCATGTTTGATTTATTAGTCAGCGGTTTCCTTTCAAGCTGTGATTTAAAGATAAAATGGTTTTGCATTTTCCAAGCAAGTCAGTTTTTAGATCGAAGCATTGAGCATTTTTGAAAATAACCTCATCTCTTTCACTCCCAAATGCCGCCGATACATATGCTGTCATTGTAGGGTGTTGTCCAGTTTAAGTTAACGAATCTAAGTACATTAGAACAGCAAATTCCATTGTACAAACAATATTTTACGAGGGAGCTCCAGTCACTGCTTCTCCAACTATTAGGACAACTTTCAAAGCCTACCCCTCCTCAACAGATTATACAAAATCTTTGACTTATGATTCAATTTAAAAAATAACGAACTGTCTCCCATTTTTAATATCACAAATAATTCACGCATACAAATCGTAAATCGTAAATCGTATCGTAAATTTATCTATAATTATATTATATTATATTATAAAGAAGAGGTGGTTTCTGTCTGTCTGTCTGTCTGTCTGATTATCTGGGTAAACGCAACAAACACTGAACCAACTGGGATGAAACTTTACACAGAGGTAGATCTTGAACTCATGCAACACATAGGCCTATTCACTTCCTTAAAATCCCCTCGGGCTACGCCCCGTGAACGTCCTAAGTTTCAATGTTTACATATCAGAAGAAAGTAAACATTCAGAAACTGTAATGCGAACAGCTGTGGACACTTCCATTTGACAGCTTAAAGAGCAGAAGCAAAAACAGCTGTTTCAAGCTAACTAAAATGAAAATCGCATTGACTATAGAACGGGTAAAGAAAACACCTGTGTGAAGAACGGGTACATCAGCTAGTATTTGATATTTTGAAATTGAATCGAACGATTATTATTATTTGTGATATAGAAGTTTTGTTCACTGAAATCTCTAGTATATTTTTCTCTTTAAAATCAACCATAAATCAACTATAACATATAATTCATTGAGGAAGGCATAACAGTTGGCATTGGCCTTGAGGGGGAAGCAGGTAGAAACAGAAACGCCAAATGTTTCGTGACTGGAGTCCACCCTAATGAGAAGTTACTTACATACATGAGAACAGAATGGATAATTTATTTGCAATACGGTTGTTATATGAACGACAGCAGGAGCACAGACCAAAGCATCTTGCGGAATCCCCGGGGTGTTGCAGAGATTTATTCGCATCATTATCATGGCGGTTTCATCCGAGCGAGTGTAGGAATCTCGGCGGAACAATCCCATTTAAAATGTATGTAATGCAATGTTTAGCGAACGCCGATTGGATGCGTGCTCATTCTGCCAGCCTAGAATGATATAGGTCCTGCTTACCCACCCCGCGGGATCTTCTCTTCCGCTAGTTGAACTTTTCTGTTCCGTTATAATAAATGTGGAAAAGAAAGGGATAGAATGTCATGGCCAAACTGATAATCGATTTCACACAACATTTTATCATTCTTATCTCAATTCTAAATTGTTTGGAGAACAATTAAAGAAATCGAAGATCGATTAAGCCAGACTGACATGGATGGCACTGGCATTGGGACGATCCAACCCCTGGACCGTTTTGAAGTATGAGAAATTTTGGATCTGTTTGAGGGCCAACATAGGTTCTCAAACGAATGTTCCCGTTGTCAACATATGCACAGAGAGCATTGCGTCTGTCTGTCTGTCTGTCTGTCTGATGTTCCGGGTGAACACAAAAACTACTGAACCGACTGGGCTGAAACTTTACACATAGGTAGATCTTGAACCCACGCAACACATAGGCCTATTCACTTCCTTAAAATCCCCTCGGGCTACGCCCCATGAACGTCCCAAGTTTCAATGTTTACATTTCAGAAGAAAGTAAACATTCAGAAACTGTAATGCGAACAGCTGAGGGCACTTACATTTGACAGCTTAAAGAGCAGAAGCAAGAACAACAGCTGTTTCAAGCTAACTAAAATGAAATTTGCATTGACTATAGAACGGGTAAGGAAAACCCCTATGCGAAGAACGTGTACATCAAGTATATATATATTTATTTCAATTTACCGTATAATTAATCTATATGAATAAAATTAGAGTTTTGTCTGTACATTACTTGGAATTATGAAATTTTTGCATATTTTCACGTTTTACACCCTAGGGAAACCAAAAGAAATCTTATCTCAATTTATGTCTGTCTGTCTGCCGGTAACGCTCAAGGACGGGTTTTTGTTCGCTTTTCACTGGAAAACGGGTGCAGTGACATTAATGAAACTTTGTTTCTTTGTTCTATATATGCGTTAGAAGGTTTTAGGGCACTATAAACTGGCATACGCCTTTTTAAAAAATAATGGCGGCCGCTCAAAAACGTGATTTTGTGCGGTTTTGGTCATGTTTTGTTCGCTTTTCACAGGAAAACGGGTGCACCGACTTTTATGCAACTTTTTTCTATGTTCTATATGTGCGTTAGAAGGTCTTAGGCTAATTGGATTTTTTAAATTACCTTAGGACACTGCCCCATAGGGTTTTTAAGATCCTATGTTATTCTTATGGACAAAGCATTTATTTATATTGAACCAGATGATGGCATAGTTATTCTATAAATAGGTTTATTAGTTCTTTTTTAAAACGTTGAGTGAAGATTGGTAATAAATAACATAAGTGGATATATGATCTAAATCTATATTTGTCAGACTCATGCACTCACTGACATAGTGATCACTTTATCTAAGAAACGACATGTCTATTGAAGATAAAATTTTGTATGGTGGTTCCCCTTATGCTGCAGATTCACAAAAAGAATACGTTTAAAAAAGTCCTATAGGGTTCTTCGCTAATTTACTTTTATGGCAATTGTATGAGTATTAGTACTTTCTGGACCTTTGTAAGTTACATTTCGGTAGGAACATAGCTAATTCATCAGAAAAAAACTCAGCCTATTCCTGTTACGAAAATGTTTATGTGCTTCGCCCCCCGGAATTTCAAAATACAATATTTTAACAATCTTGCACATACTCTTGGACTGATGGATCTGAAATTTGGTAGGAATGTAGCTGATAGGTCAGTGCAGACATTTACCTACTCCAGACACAAATATACTCAAGGTCTCTGGCCCAATGGCCTTTAATATAAGCGCGTTAGTCATAACACACAAACTACTCAACCAGTAGAGCTGAAATTTGATGCCTTAAAGGAAATAAGAAACAACATCATGGGGAGTCACGGTGTTGTTCTCTGGAGATCTCATACAGACCCTTTGTCGTAAGTGAGACATGAGTGGACGAGTCTACGCCTCTCTAAAAATATATTTTTTGTAGCCGACCACTGAGCGTCTGAACTTAACAGTAAATATGAAAATGTATTTTTGAGAAGATTAAGGGGTTGATCAGTTTTCTTATGCGTTTTTAAAAGTTGAGATTGGGACATTGAAAAACAAATTAAGGTCTCAGAAACATCTATCCTTCACTCGGCACTATCGATGAATCACAGGATAGTGATTGTCCCATCCTGGCACTGTGATTGTGCCATCCTCACGTCCACCAATGAACAAGAAACGGAGATAAACACAAATGTAGGTCTATTCCAAAGGGAGGAACGAACATATACAATATTTAATACCGTTCATTTAACCATGACCACTGTTAGAACAGTTCGTATATATTGATTTACATTTATTTAAATAAAATCAAGTAGTCATATGTTTTAAAACATATGATTTTTCCAAGTTTAAATTGTTTATTTACAATTATATTGAAAACAGGACCTGGCAAGAATGGTGATTTTAAAAGTGGTTTGTCAATGTTTTTAAAGTTTAATGTTTCGTTACATTACTATTAATTTATTGGAATGTAAAGATTAATGTATCAAAGTATTTAAAATGTTAAATTAAACAGGGTTAATATTTTGTTGTAGGTACTTGAGTTCTTTTATTTCTAAAATCGAATCCAAAGTGTTACGTGTACCGATTTGGAGTAGCAAAAACCACACCGTTCACTACCCGACAGAGTTCCTCGACTTGGCAGCAGTACCCGAACTATCTGCCATAGTATATTTCGTTAACTTTAATTCTATTTTAAAAGTGTAAAATGTAATTTTAATATTGTAAAATTATGTGGGTTGTTAATATTTTTAGTTAATCTGCCATTTATGTACAACCCGTACGAAGGACGGGTACATCAGCTAGTATAATATAAAGTACTTAAATTAAACAACCACTTTATTGGGAACCCCATAAAAATGGCCGAGAAGCCTTTTGGCTTTATTAATTTGTGCCTTTGATTACACAATAATTCGCTGAAATAAGTAATAATTTTTTGAAGCTATATAATGGCAAACTATATTACAAATGAGAATCACATATTGTAGTTTGAGAACACTTCTATAAACATGAGGCGTTCAAGTAACTGTTTACCAGTAAATTAATGGTATAAATACGTATATTCCATGATATGATTTACTGTATTCCACTCTATGCTTAGCTAGATTAACTATGTAGTCAAACCTGTTACATTCAAGTAAAAGCACCTTGCTTGAGATGACATATTTGGAATTTCTTATGAGTTCAATGGAGCTAAGATTAGCCTAATGTGCTTCACAAATACAGCCAACAACAAACCAAACCACATCAATAACAATCAAAACAACTTCTTACAGCAGTACGAGGAGACGAAGTACTAAATGAAAATAATAACGAAACAGAATAGCAGTAAAATCAACCCGTTATAAACAAATACTTCCATCCATCCATTGGTAATCCTTTTGAACAGATCTAATTGCTGATAGCAGCCAGACTAATGACGACATGGGAAAACGTACCACTAATCCAGAAGATATCCAAGTAGCGGTACTTTCTGATTTTAATTAACAGACGTCCAATGACGAGCATTAGTTTTATCACGCCGTTTATTTTGTTAACAGAGGTAATGGAAGTTTTGTGTAATCATTTGATTGTCCATATCATTACAGATAATCACAGAGCCTTAATGCGTGAATGAATGCAATTAGAGTCGTAAAGGTGGCGAGCCTGACCGTGTCCGCGTGAGGCAATGTTGGCAGGAGTGGTAACGGTACCCGGGGCGCCGGAAGTCGCTCGCCCGGACCGGATCCCCTTGTGTAATTACGGTAATTGTTTGTAATGTATTCACCAGCTGGTAAACGATTCAATGGGAACTTCTTCTCCGTCCTCCGGTGTCAGAATTGAAACAATTCTTTTGTGTGAGATCAAGAGGAGATTGCCACGTTAATTTTCTCCGTTGCATGTTATTCAGAAGGTGCTTTGAGAATTCGCACTGTTCATTACTCTAGTTTGTATGGCAAATATAATTTTATGTTGCGGTAGTCCTCCTCATTCAGTTGAAAATTAGTTAATTCTGTCGTATAACTAATTTACTACTATTACTGATTATTTTAACTAGATCACTTTATTTCTTAAGTATTTTTTTACAAAGAGTTTTGCAGGGTCTAAGGGTACGTGTACACCGAAGCCGGGATTGGACCCGGGTTGGTACCCGGGATGATCCTGGATCCCGGGTTGGTAGCTTTGATCCTGGATCTGACCCTAGATCTGATCCTAGATCTATACCGGTATACAAGCGGGGATGGCAGCCGATAATTTCTATAATAATTATAATTTCAGTCAGCTGTTTGGAAATATCTGTTTTAAATCAAATACAAAATAAGTAAACTCATTGGCTTTAAAACATGTTTTGGACTATTTTGCATAAATTGTAAAAGTTGTTAAATGTATTGTAAGTTTTCCATTTTGTAACGTTTTACTTATTTTGTTTTGTCAATATAAAAAAGTGTCGAGAATCTTGTGATGAAGACGAACTATTTTCACAAGAAAGATTTTAACAACTGATAACAATTATTTTTTGATCAACATGAACAGTAAGCGTGGCGGCAAAAACGCTCCGCACTTTCTACGCAAATTAGGTTTTGTAAATTAAACACTTGTTTTTAGATCACTGAATTTATTGTCACTTGGCAAATTAAAAGGTAAAACAATACCTAAAACTGCACGTAAATAAATGGACCGAATCTTAATGAAATGAATCTAGTCTGAAAATCAATCTAATCGTGAGCCTCCGAGTTGTCACTATTGCTTGTAGCAATGAATACAGACCTTATTTTGTATTCTGTATTATAATACAGACCTTTAGTAGGGTTTCAACAGTAAGTTATGGTTTCTGGTAAGATAGGTTTGACGGTGTTTACCTACAGTTTATCCTTGGTTTATGAGTAGGCTACTCACCATAAAATAAATGTATAACATAATAGTGAGGATATGTAAAATGTATTGGCCTGATAAAGGCCTAATAACCTATCCGCAGTTTTCACATAGAATATCAAAGAATATCACGATTTAAACGGTAACTTAGGTTATAACCTTCAAATAAGCATTTCCTTAAGAATTCAAGTAAAATAACAACAAATATTTACAGCCATACGATTGTTAACATTTATATTATTTACTCATAAACTTTACTTCCGCCGTAAGTCATTCCCCAATTTATATAAAACATTAAATTAGAATTACAAAACATATACCTGCACTAGGCTCTACCTACGTTGTTGTACTATTCTCGAACAAAGTACAATACTCAGGTAAAACTATGTCTTTACAACATTTCATTAATGTAGGCTGTAAGTATGTTTGAAAATCCATTATTTAGTAAATACTTCAATGTAAATAGAAAATAGTATTTAAGTCTACATGACACGATGGTATTTCTTAACACATGATTCGATTTTTGTTTAATCAGATTACAAATGACCATAGCAACCTCCATGTTCACATCAAGAAACAATCCTGGATCTGATCCTAGATCTGGCCCTTGCTCAATGCTTCTATCCCGGCTACCATCCTTGTTCCGAGCTTCTGATAGGCTGAAATAAACCGTCTTGTATGCCTTAATACGAGTATGCTTGTATCCCGGCTACGGTGTACACGTACCCTAAAACTAGTACTATACGCTGCACCTCTCAGAATATGGATGTCTACGACCTCTCAGTTGGTATGACGTAGTTTTTAGAGACTTATGTTTTAACACGAGATAAGATGTCTCTGGTTTCATAACCGATGCACTATGTAGCATCACGTAGCAAACATGACTTATACAAAGTAATTACAAATGTAAACCCCCTAATTTTATAATAGTTTATTAGAATTCGTTCTTCACAATACAGTACACCATCGATGTAATAAATAATGAAAAGAGGCTCTGAAAGATGTGCTTATTTCTAAAGTGTTCCTCTAAATGTACACTGATTCAGGTCTCAGGGAGTGCATTGATGTTTGTAAAAAAAATCTTAAATATGTAATGGAAGGTATAGTAGAAATTAAAAATAAAATGCAGCATGAAATATGTTTTGCAATATGTCACATAAGATGGGCTAGAAGAAGATTATTTTGCTGATCGAAGATGGATTCACTGAAGGATTCCAACTTTTCATCTAAAAAAGAAAATGTAATGGCATTTTTTGAAAATAATTGCATTATACAGTTTAGTATAAGATGCGTTTAAACTAATGTAGGTGGGGGATATGTGCAAGGTGTTTACTGATGTGCTTGTTGCAGATGGAACACAGGACGCGGACGGTGGCGGCGCGGTGGAGGTGGTCTCTAGTCCTAGTCCTCGTCAACTCGGCCCTCAGTTTAGGTAAGCCAGGGCGACCATTACACGTGAAAAACATCAGTTTGAAAGCTGCATAAAAATGCATTTCAGTTGTTAAACACCAGGCCTGACAGTCGAAGTTACACTGGAAACATATAAACATATGTTTTACCTGTCCAATTAAAAAGGTTCTTACAAATGGGGGTTCTATACAAGTATTAATAGAGGTGAATTCAGTGACCAAGTTACATACAGATGTATTCATAAGTAAATAAGGAAGACCTCAAACATAATTTTATTCACAAATATTATACATTATTACATCGGTTTGAAGGTTTGTTGTCTCGGGTGGATTCTGATATCTAATAATGAAACCAAGTTAGTCACACAACAAGTTAATCAATATATGTTCATTATTATTTTATGAGTGGTATTGAGCCTACGGCAATACTCATATATAAGTGAGATTTGAACGAATGGTGTTTTGGCACCTGTACAACATCAAAACTAAACGACATCATGGTCCTGGACCAAGGTCTTACCATGCCGACTTCAATAACTTCTTCCCTGTAGGAGAAATTCACTAAAAGTAAATGAGAAAGAACTTACTTAAACATGTCTCCCTAGAGTAATCAAAAACAAAAAATAAATTAACAAAGCGAGCAGTGTTGATGAAAATTATAAAATAGTACTAATCAAATCGTCAATACGTCTACTCAAAGTTTGAAGGTTCTTAACACTGTTCTTTCCGCTCATCCTGTTTATTTAAAAGAAATATGTATAAACATGTCGAAACATGTATTCTCTTCCCTGTCTGATAAAATAAAAAGGTTGATTTCCAATCTCAGCCCCAATTAGAATAATTCAAACCCGATTTAAATATGCCCATTTTTTGACGGAATTGAAACGCTCAGAAGTATTTGGTGATTAAAAGAAACTAATAAACATACTCATATTTTGTCACTGATCGATTTCACCATGACAAATAAATTCGCCATCTAGCAAGCCAATGAAGCGCCCTCTCGGCGTGGTGGCCAGTGGGTGAGAGAGGGCCGGAAGTGTTAAAGTGTTTACCTAAGTAAGCCAAGAGCAGTGTCGCGCGTTTGATGACTGTATTTGTAGCTCTTGGCCCACATTCGGCCGTTTCACACAATTACAGTAACCCGGCCTCAGGTCCACCTTCGCTCTCACGCCACCCCGCCAACAGCCACTCACGTTTTCACAATTGACTCCATCTTTAATGCCCTTCCTGCAGCAGAGAAGTCTCAGGCGTTTAGCTTCAAAATCGGTGTTCATAATGAGAAGTCCGGTAGTTTGGTAGAGTGATGTTGGGGACTACGAATGCTTTGGTGCGTTTTAAGTTGAATTAGGGTTCAGTGTCTAACGGGAATATAGTTATAAACTGTCGCTTGAGTCGCACGGAAACGGACAAAGCCACGCAGACAATCACTAGCAAATAGACTGTTTAATATAATGTATTACGAATAGAAGGAAAGGCTGAATTTCGTCATCTCTTTACCGTTACAAGAACCCCCCCCCCCCCCCTCTAAACCGACTGAGTACATGAAAGTACTTGTAGATAATAATATATTAGGAATATACCTAGCCCATTCGCGTTTCAGAATCCCCTTAGGGTTTAAACACCCATTCTTATTAAATAACAGTCAGGCTCGAACGAATAATATAGACTCATCTGAATAAGAAAACAAATTTTGTTTTCTTATTCAGATGAGTCTATATTATTCGTTCGAGCCTGACTGTAATGTGTTTATGCTTACCACTGTGTCATTCAAATGTGCGGGGAATCTGCCACTTATCCTCATATAGGTAAATGCAAAATATTAAACACATTTTGTGTACTTTAATTTTTTTAATGTCCGACGTCCTAGTAGTAATGGACAGACCTTCTGATGCCTTTTTAATGTACACGTTTCCTTTCTCGCATAATTAACTATTATATGAGAGATTTACTTCCTGGTACATTAGAATGGTTTAATTTCACTTAACCTTTTGATTCATTATTAGAAGTAAATACGCTTTTGTGAAGTAATATAGGAAGTAAGTTAACAAAATAAAGATTGTTAATTCGGTTTTTCTATAACTTGAAAGATTAGATATAATGCTTTAGAGTGTTATGAGTTACTAAATGCATTAATTAACTGTATTAATTTAGAGTTGATTAGTAAGTAAAAAATATCATTACTGATTATGTAATGAAATTGTTGGTTTAATACTTTTGAAAGCATACTTAGCAATAATCATAAGGGATCATCATCTTTAACTATGACCCGGAAAATAAAGTATGGAATAACGTTATCCATAAACAGTTTAGTAAATTAAGCCGATGTTTGTCAACATATATATATATATATATATATATATATATATATATATTAATGTTTATCAAAAACAAAAACAAAACAATTTTTGTTTGAATAAAAAAATAAACAATATAAGCCGATGCACGTGAGCATTTCATTGATCAATGGATAAAAACTGCCAAAATTTGTAGTTGTTCATAAACTTTTTTTGAATTTCCAATACCTTTATCATGAACAGCATGAACAGCTGTCATAATTCCTCTTTTAACGGTCTAACTCTTCCGTCAGAATCTCGCACAACACATAACAATTATGCTCATCGGTATACGATCGTTCGCTCGTGTTCGGGAAGGTATTTTTTTGCGTTCCGTTTAAGTTCTTCTCCCCCGTAAAACGTGGAATTCTCATATAACCTGAATCGACTTTAACTGCTGCGTGAGGAAGGGATTCATTTCCTATTTTCAAACTGGAAATTCAAGCGTTAATAACAAAATAGTATCAAATGTTTATCAAACTATTTTATATTGTGGAGGAGATAGTCCAGCTTTGTAAGTTTGATTTATATAACGTAAACGTGGCTGAAAACCAATGAAATGAAATGATAATTCTTTTAAAGTGGGAAGAGGTAACTTCTCCCACAAATTAACAATTGTTTAGTTCAGTAAGACATTAGAATAGCCGCAAAAAGTATACCGCGTCGCGCTTTTTGAGAGCTCAGCCGGTTGATAACTGACCTTGAAACTCGGAGATTCCTGATCCACTCCCGGCCAGAGCCATGGCAACTTTGATGAGCGATCATTACCATGGAGATATCATCACTGGCTTGTCCGTGAGGCAAGATTGAGCGGTTCTTCTCGTCATCTGAACCACTACAAACTTTGTCGCCCCTAAGTAAAAAGCAACGATTTAGGTTAACGTTTTAGGTTACAACGTAATAAATTGTCAGATTTTACTAACACGTGGCGGTTATAACTTTACTACCTCATTCATTTAGCCATCTAGATTTTTTTATACCCACGTTAAATCCAAGCTTAGAACGGTCCCCTGGGTCCCTGGCTCTCTAAAGATGAAATGTAGAGCAGATATGAAAACGTCGTTGTGTAACAAATTCTCGGTATTTTAGAATAGCTGTTAAATATAAAAAACTGTAACCTCACATTAAAATAAGAATTTTAAACGAATTAACTCAAGAACACTATGTAGATATTTTTCTTTAAACATTTTAAAAATTAAATATATTTATCGGTGGTTTGGAGAAAGTTTTGATTTTCATTTCTCTAGACAAATCTGTTTCAGTGTTTGTGTACTTGATTGAAGAATATATTAGGGGTTATTCAAATAAAAGCTAGTATCACGGCTCTGCACTTATAAATCTCCTGTGTTATTTTGATAGTTTTGTTTTGTTGTTTTGCTTCCCTCTCAGCAAATTGTAAAATGTTCCTTTAATAATAATAATAATAGCATTGACTATTTAATGATAGTAGCTTTAAATTGTCTTTAAATGTTAATATGAAACTAAATAATTAAAATTTAGTTTACTAAACTCAAAACTTGAAAAACATACACTATTTTTAAAGTATTAAGTATTCTATCGCAAAATTTCTGTTGATATATATTTTTACAAATTATTAATGGAAATTACAATATAATTTATATAAATAAAATAAGAGTTTTGTCTGTACATTGCTTGGAATTATAAAATGTTTGCATATTTTCACGTTTTACAGCCTAAGGAAGCCAAAATGAGTCTTATCTAAATTTCTGTCTGTCTGTCTGTCTGTCGGTAACGCTCAAGGACGGGTTTTTGTTCGCGTTTCACGGGAAAACGGGTGCACTGACTTTGATGAAACTTTGTTTCTTTGTTCTATTCATGCGTGAGAAGGTTTTAGGTCACTTTAAACTGGCATATGCCCTTAGAAAAAGAATGCCAGCCGCTCAAAAACGTGATTTCGTGCAGTTTTGGTCATATTTTGTTCGCTTTTCATAGGGAAACGGCTGCACTGATTTCGATTTAACTTTTGTTTTATGTTCTATGCGTTAGAGGGTTTTAGGCTAATTGGATTTTTTGAAATTACCTTAGGACTCCACCCCATGGGGTTTTAAAGATCCTATGTTATTATTATGGATAAAGCTTATTCAGATTGAACCAGATGATGACTTAAGAATAATTATTCCTTAAACTGATGTTGCGGTTCTTATTTAAAACGTTGAGTGAAGATTTTTAGTAAATAACATAAGTACACAGTGTGGATATTTCCATTGATTTTGAATACAGAATTAAAAATCAATGATATGACTTAAGAATACTTATTCCATAAATAGCTGTTGTAATTATTATTTAAAACGTTGATTGAAGATTGGTATTAAATATCGTAAGTATACAGAGTGGATATACTATCTAATTCTATATTTGTCAGACTCATTCACTCACTAGTGATCACTATCTAAAATTGACAATGTCTATGAAGATTAAAGTTTGCAAATAAGTTTTTTTTTGTGGTTCACTTTACGCTACAGATGTACAATAATAATACGTTTAAAAAAACCCTATAGAGCTTTTCCGAAATTCAATTTAATGGCAATCTTATGAGTATTAATACTTACTGGACCTTCTAATTTGAAATTCGGTTGGAAAATAACTAATACTTCAGAATAAAACGGCAAGTCTATTCCCGTTACATTCCCGTAACGCGTTTAATGTCTTCGCCCCCCGAATTACAAAATATAATTTGTTAACAATATTGCACCTACTACTAGCCTGATGGAGCTGAAATTTTGTAGGAATGTAGCTAATAGCTCAATGCAGACAAATATCTACTCCAGATACAAATATACTCAAGGGATCTTCCCCACTGGTCTATAATATTAGCGTGTTAATCATCACACACCAACAAATTGACCTGAAATTTGGTACATTAAAGGACATAAGAAACAACATCATGACTGCAATGGGGAGTCACGGTGTTGTTCTCTGGAGATTTCATACAGACGATTTGTCATGCGTGAGACATGGGTGGACGAGATCTATGGCTCTTTAAAAATATGTTTTATGTAGCCGATCACTGAGCGTCTCAACTTAACAGTAAATTTTAAAATGTATTTTGGAGAAGATTAAAGGGTTGAGGTTTTCTTATGCTCTTTTAATAGTTGAGAACGAGAAATTTAAAACCAAACCTGGTCTCATAAACGTCTGTATTGAAGTCATGTTGCCAACCTATCTGCCAGTATATTTCGTTAACTTTTATTAACTGCACAGTACAAATATAAAATGTGATTTAAATTTTGTAAAATTAATTGGGTTGTTATTTTCTTTAATTTATTTATTATTTCTACATACAACCCGTATAGATTGTACAGTATATTAATCGTAAATTATATCCTCAACAGGTTTGCTATAGTTGCTTCCACAACCTAGATTCTAAAAATTAAGGATAATGATTATCCTTATAATGAAAAAAAAATAATGATTATCTATAATACGCATAATATCCCAACCCCCCGAAACATCCTCGAAAACGGGGTACAGGAGAACGAACTCAAATAAATACAAAACATAAACTACCCTTAAATAAAAAATTGAACTATTAACATTTGATCCCAAGAAAATAATGATGACTTTTAAAAAAAGAAAATCTCCAGCGGACTTTTTACTTTCGCAACATTTAGGAAAAGCAGAATGAAAGTGCGATCTCGCCTTGTCACGAGCTTTGTCTCATCGCCAGGAAATCCCTCGCTGTAGAGATCGCGGGGAGGGTCGACAGAGGAAACGGACATTAATTCGGCCTGTGACATTACAGCAAATCACATGTTGATGGTGTCGGTTGCGGTGGGACGGTGGGACGGTGGGACGGTGGGACGTGGACGAGACGTGGTCGAATGGCGATAACGGGACGGCGCTCGCTGGACGGTGACGAGGAATGGGGCCAGGCTGGTCGGCGGGCTGCTATGCTAGGGTAAACACATAGATCTACACGGCCGAAAATGGGGAACCTGAGGATCGGTTGCGGGGGCACCTGTCACACAACTTGTCGCGTTTCTACCTGCTCCGCCCTTAAGGGTAACAAAGCCCACACCTACTCAACGGATCATCCGATTCGTTGATTTATGGCTCATTTTAAAGAGCAAAAAATACCCAGCAATTTCAGTGGGCAAGATTTTGATATTACAAATAATAATCGTTCAATCAAGTTTCAAAATATTGAGAATTTATGATTTGGTTGTGGGTGATCTATTTGTGATTTCGAAATTCTGCTTGCTAAAATCGCTAGTTACTTTTTTCTTTAAAATTATCGTGATTAATCAACGATTCCGGACAATCCGTTGATGAGGGTCGGACTTTGAAAGGTAACTTTGGTCTTTTGAGAGAAGCAAGTAGAAGGCGGCGGATGAAGGTAAATACCTCTGTTAATTATAGTGTTCGGAGATACCTTGGGTTTCTATGGAAAACTTTGGTATAAATACGTATTTTAAGAGAGGACCTCGAACTTCCTCTGTACGTGACTACGTGATACGTGACTCGAACTTCCTCTGTAAGCTGCCAAGAATCCCTCTAGCCCATAGAATTAACTAATTTTACTAAAAGGTACAGAGTATTAGATGAGCTATTCAAGCAGTTGAACAATAAGTAATGTTCTTGAATAGAAGGAACTCTATAGGATATACAATAAAACAAAAGACCTTAAACACCGACTAAACTTGATTGTATTTATAGCACAATGCACGTAAAAAATGAGTGTATTATTTGAAAAGAACCGGAAAATTATTTAGTACCAATACCGAAGCGCAATGTATAAAAGACTCGGACACAATCGTGAATAGGGTATGTGTCTTAACAGTATCGACAAGTCTAAATTCACTGATTTGCCTAAAAATTGGGGTTTCAATAGAAGTACGTTTGAATCATTTTCAATCACGAAGTTAATATAACATTTCAAACGGTTTCAAATGAAATGGAACAAACCTTTTTAAAATCCTCAACAATGTTACAATATTATTCAGAAAATTAATCCAAGTATATTTACTAGAAGAGATATTAATATGCTTGGGAAAATGGATAAAAAAGACGAGACAGCACCTGACAGATCCCGACGGCATGAGTCTGTGTCCCGGAGCTGTAATCATCTAATCAGTGGTTTTTGTTTTTACACTGGCACAAGTGGCGCGTCTCTAGTAGTAAAATGATTCTACGTCACTCCACAAAACAACAAGACAGCACAGAAATTACAAAATTATAGTCTGTAGTCTATAGTGAATTACAATCTTTAGTAAATGTTGGGAAAAAAAGAGTGCCAAACAACATAATTAACAACTGAGGTATGTTTTGGAGGGGAAGGGGGATTTTACACATGCACATTATACAACTTTTGCGATCCCTGGGCACATTGGAATTTACCTTCATCTTCACGAAGAGATGATTTTAAGGGTAAAAGGACTCCGGTAGCTTTATATTTTTAAACACCAATTTGTAAATACAGTATAAACAAATGAATATCTGCGGACTAAGTTTTAGATTTTACTATGGCAATCCCCTATCGAGAGGTATATGAAAACGTTTGTTGTGACTCCTAAACTAGACAATTTTTAAAACATAAAAAACTTCCTCAGGGCTTAACTTATTATTTTACAAAAGTTCAGCAATTGGGATGTGAACATTTTTCTTGATTGCATTGTTCGGGTATCCAGTCTAAACCGCGGATTCTACAGTCAGTTTTCATTGAGGGTTCACATACCGTTATTTACTTACACTATGGCCGCGTTTACAATAAGGTTCATTGTTTTACTTCAGGAAGAACAAATTCGCTATGCTCTTCTGTCTCTGTGTCTTCTCACAATAGCTGTGGGTGCCGAATTCTCTGTGGGCCTGCTCATTATCTCGATCAATGAACACATTTTAGTCTTGAATCTGTTACAAGTTCAAGTTAAGGTTGATGAGCTTGACATTGGAAAAGGCCTATTGGGTGAAGCCCGAACGAGTTTTGCATCTCGCTAGCCTAACGGTTAGCGTCTTGGTCCGGTTGAAGAGGTCACGGGTTCGATTCCCGGGTCGTCATTTGATGTCATTTAGTTCTCTCATTAATCTAATAACAAAATGCGTCTAACGTAATATAGCAAAACAAATTTACACTGAGAATTACAAAAGACTGAATAATGTTGTGTAGGTTAATTCCCTTATGAAGAAAACAAAATTTCCCGCAGCTAGAATTCTCAAGGTTTCGCCAACGATGCTATATTTTTGAAATAACAAAACTGGTATTTTCTTCTTTGTGGAAAAATACCATCGGGAAAACTCTTTGTCAAATTTACTTAAACAAATTTACAACCATTTTTAAAATAGGGATATAAACGCCACATTACACACATACACACCGCACCACAGAGTCAGGCCACAGCCGCGCCGCCACAGGAAGTTGTAACGGAGAGGCGAACGTCATTGTTCTACCACTAACCCACTTGAGGTTGATATTCCTTCCGGGAGTAGAGCCATTCCACACTAATGATTTGTTCATATTTTTGAGTAGTTGCCTGCTGAAATTGATTCCCTTCACCGGTGGAGTGGTTGTGGCTATAAACATATTATAGCTACTGATGTATTTCTGAACGTAACTTTACAAATTATTGAAAATTTATATTTGTTTTCGGTATTGAAACTTCACAAATGCTTTTCATTGACTCTTCATTTAAATTATATTTTTTCAGTTGTTTTGGTTATTCTGAATTTAAATCTATGCTTAAAAAAGGTTAAGACCTTGTATGATGAGTTAACCAATCGAAAACGAGTTCGCACGCAGCACGCTGACGTGAGGGAAGTGAATTTCCACATAAAAAACTATAAAAACTCAAAATCAGTTAAAAACATACAATTATTCCAATTTTCATTCAAATCTGAAAATATTGATTTTTTGGCTGTTCTGATGCTCCTGGTTCTATTTACCTGCAATGCTGGGAATTCAATTTTGCGCATTATAAGGTTAGGAGAAGGTCCAGTCAGGCTTGAAAGTAGGCGTGAGGTTGTTGGGGATGATAAAAGTACGCCAACAAATGAATAACAGGCTTTTCTAATGTAAAACCCCCATAAGACAACGTACTGTGTTTGGTCAATTGACATTTTCTTTAACTCGGTAAATATATATGCTAGAACGACGAGAGAGGACTTAAAAGTTTCGCCTCACTAATTCCCATATTTTTAAATTCATTAATTTCACATCCGGGGCTTTTCTGACCCTTTTTGGGCCCAAAAACTCGAAATTTGAAAGATTAATCCCCAAAAAAGGTGTTTAGAGTTTTCCGATTGTTTTGCCCAACGAACTTGTTCAATTGATTATAGAAAGGAACGTCCCTACCAAATTTGAAGTAAATCGGACAAAAAATGCGCGCACACAGACACACACACACACACACACACACACACACACACACACACACACACACACATATATATATATATATATATATACAATTTTGAACGAACCCCAAAAACGTGTTCAGGGGGTCACGTTAGGAACTTCTATGGTGGTCCCGGGTTTAAGTTTCACCGTGCGAGTCATGCTAATAGTTCACTTTCCATAGGAAATTCACTAACAAGTGAACAGATTGAGTTCAAATTGGCACAGTTTTTACAATACCCAGTCAACAATTAGACATGTTGTGGCATATAACATGTCTTGGGAATATTTCTCAAGGTCGATTCAAAAAAGGGACAAATTGTTGACCGGATATAGGGAGTTTGAATCTCCATTAGTATTAACCTGTTAAGATGTTCAACAAACTGAGACCGAAGGCCCGGGTGAATGACCACAAAGAGGTTGGTCTAGCGGTGTAGAGTTGTCAATTTATACTTACTTTGATATAATTCAAAATACCATCTCTAAAACATCAGTGCCATCTCCTTACATAAATCAAATTAATACACATAGTGTACTTACAGTAGTGTAAGAAACTGGTTTGCACATATCTAATATTGCACGGTTTTACAAGTGCAGTCTGTATCCGAATGTAGGGTAGCTTCACACAAGTTTTTTCGCCGGCTCTGACCTTGAGCGGGCCACCGCCGCCCACGGCAGAGCTGCGTGTGACCCATTGACCACCGCGGCGGAAGGTCAATGTGGTCCGCAGTCGTGGCATTGTGGTGATAATGACTCATCAGCCCCCGGGGCGAGAGAGCGCGTCCGCGGGACACCCGGAGCCTATATAGGCTGCCACGGTTGTTGTGGTGAGCTACTTGCCACCTCGGTTTGGCGCTCGGTCCGCCCACTGAGGGGGCTCCCTCTACCGGTTTCTCCCATAAGACCAATGTTACTTTCAAAGCCTGTCCCTCCTCAACCCCCCCCCTCCCGCCCTCCGTCCCTCCGAATTAAATACAGTGAGCAGAATTACGATATCATAAATAATTCATCCTTAGAAAATTCGTAATTATATATTTTAGAATTTTTTTAGGATTATTATTTGTGATATCAAAATGTTGTTCACTTAAATCGCTAGGTTTTTTGCTCTTTAAAATGAGCCATAAAACAACGTATCGGATAATCCGTTGTGGAGGGACGGGCTTTGAAATCATTGGCCTTATGGAAGCAGCTAGAAAATGGAAAAAAATTCGAGACTGGAGTGCCCTATTATTGTTTATATTTTTTGCTTGTCTACGACAGTGAAATTATACACAAACGTTGTTAGAGCACAACGGTAAAACCTATCAAAATCATGCGACGTGAGAATCGAACCCGTGACCTCTTGCACCGAAATTCAATACGCTAACCGTTATAGGTCAGTGCAACGTTCTCTCGCAGGAAAACTACCTCTGATTATACTTTCTCTGTGGCCCGCCCCTGAGGGGTGGCGAGTGTCAGAGGTTATGTATAGTGAAACTATGCTTGTATATTAGTCACTGATGAGTTATTTATTGCAGTGTTTATTCTTTACTAGATACTTTAATTTCTTTACTCTTGACTCACTCATAAATTTATGAAAATCCCCCAAAAAATATAATTTGGCTTCGTTATTAGCATATTATATGAAAGCAATGCTGAAGCACGGTATAAATATTTGACATTTTTGTATTACCTGCATGAAGCATCTGAAACTAAATTAAGGAACATCTGATTAACAAAGCAGCAAGAGACGTGTCAGCATGGCGTGGTGTACAGCTTGTAGCGCCCGTGCCCCAGCGGTACCGTACACTGGGTACAATGCCGGCTGCTGAATATGCACGGCTCCGGCACTGGAATGCTGCATTATTGTGCTTTTATTGCGTCTAGACGTGCAACAAACCACAGCCAACCTCCAACTGCACTTTGCAGGTGATACAGCGGGATTGCAGGCGTCCATATCGGAGATAACTTGATAGTCATGACTTCTACTGAGTACGAGTTGTTGAGTTATAGGTTGTTATTGTGAGCAAACGAAATTATGAGGTTGTTTGTTCCTAGTGAAAATACCTGTTATTGTATAGTGTTATTTCCCACGGATGAACGTTACCTGATAGAAGTCATAAAACAAGTAAAAAAACAATAGTTTTTATTTTACAAATTGTCTAAGACAGTTGCTAAATGATTAACTATCCATCATTATTTTACATTAATTCAGACTTGGAGGGTTATAGGGTTTTGTTGTTGGTTTTATAAGATCTAAAATAAATAACAATAAATCATTAGATGGCCAAATTAAAATAAAGTAAGCATTTGCATTGGCTTTGCAAATTATCTATAATATTATAATAGGCGGGTTGTTATTAATTCTTCTTTGTTCACTTAAAATTAGTGTATCACATTTTAAAAGGTTAATTATGAAATTTCATGGGATATGTGCAGAACCCAATGTGAAGGTATTACTGTGGCAAAGTACTCTATCCTTTAGTGTAGCACATACATATTCGTTGTTGTTCCTAAATCCTATAAATCTTACTTAGATATGTTAAAACTTCCTTTAGGCTCTACCCTGGTGGCCTTCAAATTTTAAATATTACTTGACTTAATTCTATCAGGAAAATATTTGTATGATTAACAGATCGAGGTAATTGGATACACCACAAAATGTAGCCCAAGAGCCTCAGTTCACTCAAAACTTCAACATTTCCATACAGGTGCTGAATAAGCAAAGCAAATTTACTCTCCATAAAAAACATAGGTAATTCGGCAGGAATTGTCTCAATGCACTGGGATAATCAGGCCCAGATAAACAAATCTTCATTTAATACAAATAGTGCAGTCTAGTTTTGGAGCAATTCTGATATTTTTAAAAAGATGTAGCTTAAATACCCAGTTTATAATTTAAAACAAGTTGTGTTCTTGTTTCCTCTTGCATTATGTGTTGTACTTAGAAGAAACATTTGTTACAGGTCGTGTAGCATTTGAGAAGCTGACAGAGCTGGACTACAGGGGCAACACGTATTACACCGTCAAGAACCTCTCATTGTACGAGTGCCAGGGCTGGTGTCGCGAGGAGCCCGACTGTCAAGCGGCCTGCTTTAGGTGAGCACTTCGGCAACTCTAGATTATTTTCCCCTTATTTAATTAATTTCCTATATACTTCGGCAGTTTAGTAAAAGCATCCACCAGATCATCTTATTCTCTGCTCTTACGCTGAGGGAGTGCGGCCAGATAACAGTTGGTTCCAGGATATCTGTCAGCACGTCGACTATTAGCAAGTCTTATTATATTGATTAGCTTTTACCCACAGCTTCGCCCGCTGGACCCTTAAATTTTCTCTGTATTGCTGTAATGTAGGAATTGGAGTGCCAACTGTATGAGGCAGGTGGCAGATATCAGGTATTGTGCACCAACTAGGAGCTAGGACTGGCTTCAAATGTGCCTGTGAGTGCTTTAGTAACCAAGCATCCTAGAAATCCTTAATCTTAAAAAATGTGGAAAACATCAAATTTGTATTTTGCTCTCATCTTCAAAACTGCCAAAGTTCCCAGCTTAGCCACTGAGGATGAAACCTACAAAGTGGTTTAATTGACCAGAATCAGAATTTATTGCTCAGAATAATGTTTCCATAAACATGCCGATATTGATACAATACTTTTTCATACATAACTTTCATACACATGTATTATATACACTTTTAGCGAATTTCCCCTATAGGGAAGAAGCTATTACCGTAGGTCTCATGGTAAGACTTAAGCCCGAGACCATGATAACTTTTCATTTTGAGGTCCCCAGATGCCAAAAACACCATTCGTTCAAATTTTTATATATGTATATATATATATATGTGTGTGTGTCCGTAAGCACGATAACTCTCGTAAAAAAGGTCCGATCTTAATGAAATTTGGTACAAATGTGTAAAGTACCATTTATTTGAACAAATTCGAAAACCAGATGAATCGCACCATCGGAAGGGGGGTTTTTGGGAGGTTTTGTACCCCAAAAATGTGTTTTTTGGGGTTTTCACATGTAATTTTAATTTAAATCAAATTTTAATTTATACCATTAAATTCAGCTTAAAAAAAAAAACAATTTGGTATTTTGATCATTGCTCTACGTCAATTGGTTACCGAGATATTGAAAGAGCTAAACACAGTACGTTGTCTAATGTTATTCTTATGGAGAAAAAGAAAAATTGTATATCTCGCTTATTTATGAACATAAACTGGCGAAATTTGGTATATGGCTTGATCTGGTTGTGGTTTATTGTTGTTTGCACAAAAAAAACAATTTTTCGCCTATGGTTCCTGTAGCAGCAAACCTAGGTACTTGGTCCCCATGTTATTCTTATGGAAAATACTTAAAATGTTATATATCGGTTATTTATGAATGTATATGGATGAAACTTGGTATGTGACTTTACTTAGATGAGTTCTAATGATATTTGCATAAAAACCCATTATTTTGTGTTTCTTATTGCAGCAAACCTGCGTACTCATCCCCTATGTTATTCTTATGGAGAATAATTAATATTTTTAATATCACTTGTTTGTGAATATATTTCTTATGAATCCCGTTAAGTGTTGATGTGTTATGTTATATATCCATTGGAAATTCGCTGAGTATGCAGGTTTGCTGCGACGGGGGTATTTTACATAACATCAGCATAACTAAGAAAATCTCTGTATGTCTAGTTAACATTAATAAAATCATCAAGGTTATAAAAGGTTTGAGCAGTACAAAAACATGCTGCCTCTTTCTTAGAAACATTGATATCTTATGTTTCTTAAAGTAGCAGGAGTTTTATTCATGAGATTGCAGGCCAAGACAGGGCTATTTTTGCTTTTTGATACCCATCTACATGGAATGACATAAGTTTGCAGCTCTAGTGGCAAACACCATTCAAATTACAATTTCTCCATGAAACACTGTTACTAACATTAACTTTTGGTAGTGTACACCGTTGAAATAAATAAATTTAGAGTATAATGGTTTTGCTGTATAAAAGGTGATAATGGTACATTATTTGGTTTTGTGGTTTTAAAAGTATTGTTGTGATATTTTTACTGCAAACAACTGTAACCAGCATTCATAAAAACCTTATCTTTGGAATTATTGTAGCCGTTTACAAAATTAAACCCCTATATACTCAATGAGACTTTGACATATTCAACCATTAAATTCAACTCACACAATCCTCAGTCTTTATAACTTAGACAACATTCAAGTTACACTAAATACAGACAGTATGTTTCTTTACAATGAAGTTAGTAAATAAATTTTTAAATTTCAATAAAATGTAGAGGTCCAATTTCATAATAGACTTTAAATAACTAACTTTTAACAAATTGTTATGTTTTCAGTTTTGTTTTAAATCCGCTGATGCCAGTGCAAGAGACGTTGTGTCAACTGCAGAACGAAACCTCAGCCAGCAACCCGGCAGCTGTGCCTCAGCGCTCCGTCAACCTGTACTACATGGTCAAGCTACAGATTCGATCAGGTATTCCTACTACTTAGTTTAAATGCTTTTAAAAATACATGTTGTATTGCTCGTATAATACCCCCATGATTTTACACTGCTGAATACTATAGGCTAATTGCTTAGTTTCTTTTTTGCAATACCTACTGTATAAATAAATAAATAGCTGCTGCATGGGTATAGATTTTGAATAGTGAAAAATTATTTTTTTTTTATTGAGAGGTAATTATTTTTAACCTGAGACATCCCAAACGTAAAGTACAATTGTTGTTTTGTTACAATTGTGTGCCACCTTGTTCGGTGAGTTAGTAACGGAATGAAAATGTTGGAAGCTGTTTGCTTCTAGACAGTCGGTATTGTATATGGCATTGCATTGTTTGTTTGTTTTAAAATATATCATAACAAATAAATTCCAGAGTGAACATAAGATTTTCTTCCTTCAGCGCAAATTATTAAAGTTGATACTTTGTTACGAACACGAGTGTATGATTCCAGATAATGTTTGTCTGCGGCCGTGGTCATTCGAGAGAGTCCCAAACAAGATGATCAGAGGGCTGGACAATGCCTTGATCTACACATCCACTAAAGAAGCCTGTCTTGCAGCGTGTCTGAATGAGGTGAGATTAATATGACTTAAATATTTTTTTCAACTTATGGTGTGTATTCATTAGTTGTAGCAAATCTGCATGACCAGCAAATATTAAATACTATAATTTACTTGTACCCCATTACCACACAAAAATAAATTCCAAGTTTCATCAAAATGTATTCATAATTAGAATCGTCCTTGCACAGCTTGTACATTGAAACACGTTTTGAGTTGGTTGGACTTGTCGCTGTAAAATGGTGCCACCAGCATGTTGGCAATTAATAAGTAAGAGTCACCAAAAAAATTATAATTTGTATGGTTTTGGATTTTTTATTTGTTCACATTTAGCAGTGAAGATAACCCTTAAAGAGATGGCTTAATTATTGGTTTTGATAAAGTATTAAAAAATATATGTCCTAAGGACAAATATCATTCATGAGAAATAATACAAAAAGATAAGTGAGATATAACATTTATTGAGCCTCCGTGAGACTTACATTAAGGCTTAGTACCCGCAGGTTTGCTACCACAGGGACCACAAAAATGAATCTCTCTTTTTTGGTTATTAATCAAATGTAGTAAAAGTACTTGCCAAAATTAAAAAATCAATAACTTATAGCCCAGTCTTGGATATCAGATGGGAGTTAAAAGGTATCAGACATGAATTATAATTCAATACTATCCTACTACCCCTCAGAGCAAAAGTATTTTGTTTCATCTAAAAACCATACTCCCTACTTATAAAGTTAGAAACAAAATGTATACTTATATTTCAGAACAATATTTTAATCATCTCTCTCCTTATACTTTCAACTCTCCGACTTCATTTTTAGTTTCAACTCTCAACGTTGACCTTTGTTATGTTCCAGTATCGCTTCACATGCCGTTCCGTAGAGTACAACTACGTAACACTCCAGTGTCATCTGAGTGACTCGGACCGTCGTACCACGGGCCAGTACGTCCAGTTTGTTGATGCTCAGGGTGTTGACTACTTTGAGAACCTCTGTCTTAAAGGTAAAGTTAAAAGTTAGGGTGAATCTTGAGGATCTCGTTATCACAGACATAAAGTCTAATTCAGTATAGTATTATAAGGTAAACAAACAGCACAGTGAAAGTCTGTGTAGTTATACTTGTTTCATAGACACCTGCTTTTTTGACTAAACTAATTAATAATATGAAACATGTGACCAAGTCTATACAATATTTCTTGCAGAAGAGTAACTTGGGTACTTCAAGGGCTAGTGGGCGAAGCCCTGATGTCCGACGGAAACATAACTTGCTTGTGAACATCTAGAGAATAATCTCTTTAATTTTATACAGCAATCGTTAAAATTGGTCAAGAAATGTTGAACATAGCTGCCCAGACAAACAATCCTAAGGGAATTAAGAAGTAGATTACTAGAGCATTTAAAATTCAGTGATCTTACATTGAGTTTATTAATCTTTTAATTTTTGTAACCAACTTTTTTACAGGAAATCAGGCTTGTAAAGGCAACAGAGTCTACCAGGTTCCGAGAATCGGTGTGGCTGATGACAAAGTTGCACAGTATGCGAGTTTGCACTACTACGTGGACAAGGAGCTACAGGTATTCAGATCATTAGAATACAAACATTTAGTGTGCTTGTGTATCTGGTTGAGAGGCTATTTAGTTAACTAAGGGGAGTTTTAACTTGAGGCATATTACCAAATGCCGAACTGTTTTAAAACAGAGTCTTACGGGAGAATTGGAGCTTGCAATATTTAGCCCATCAAAGATTAGGGATTCGATATCACACTAGAATCAACAAGTTTTATTTAGGAACTACATGTCAGTAGAGGCACTCGTTCAAGCAAGGAAAGAGTGGAGCTTAAGGGGACATTAAGACGTTGGAATCAGGTATAAAAAAAGGTGAAACTCATAGCTATCTGAAAACATTCTGTTCAACATTTTTTCTTGTGGAGCAAAAATCAAAAAGGAAAAAAATAATTATTTGTGTATTAAGGGAGTAAAGTGCAACTTTGTCTCCATGAGGGAAATTCTTCGCGCCCTACGCCGTAGGGGAGGGCGACAATTTTCCCGAGGGAGAAATGTACTTTACTCCCGTAATACACACTACATTTTTCCCACAACCCAAAATCCACAAGTATCAAAAAATATTCACGTTCACAATCGCTGTCTATTTTGGTTGCGTAATGCGTAATAACTAACCTCAGAACTCGGAACGTTAATTAATGCAGCGAAATATCGACTGATTCTGTTCCGAATGTTGTAGCCAGTTTTCCACTGCACTGTGTTGCCAGATTGTCAATGTTTTTCTTATGGGTTTACTTTGTCTCCCTTGGGAGACAAAGTACTTTTTGTCTCCCTAGTGAGACAAAATAGCACTTTACTTGTTCATTACAAGGAGTAAAATTCGACTTTACCTAGTCTGTGGGGGAAAAAACATTTGTTTTAAGAAGCAATTTCAATCTACCAGGACTAATTAATCACATTTTCTTATTTTGTTTAAACACTGTAAATATTGTTTCTTGTGTTTTATTATTTATATTGAACTTCAAAACAAATTATAAATCTATACTTATTTAATAGGCGAGCAGGTTTTTTGTGACAATCACTCCTCCTAAACTACTGAACCGATTTTCATGTTTTTGGTGTCATTGGAAAGAGCCTATCGTGAAGTTGTGCAGGAAACTTTTTTTATAGAGAAATAATTTGTGGATGAGGCCCTGGGGCCCTTTAAAGTTGAGTTTTTCCCATAAGCTTAACATTGGGAAATAACTTTAAGTTTTAAGCAATCAGCTGGATAGATTAAAAACAGTTAATCAGCAGGCCATGTTGGCTTTGGAACGGTAACACAATATTTATAAATGATGATCGCGAGCGAAGCCGCAACCGGTATACTAGTAATAAGAAAGTTTACAAAATAATAAATATTCCTGCAAAGGGTATTAATTTAATTTTGAATCTGGTATCATACGTCATGAGTAACAGATAAACCACGAATATTTTTTCCAATTTTCTGACTGATCAAGGATGGTTTGTATAAACTCTAGTATTGTTTAAACTATTAATACAAACATTTAAGCTATATTACATATAAAATCAGAATTAAAATAATGTTTATCTTAAAACCGAGAATCTTTATAACTATTAAGACAAAACAAAACCATCTATAACCTGAATCTGGTAACAGAAAAATAATCTTTATTGCTGAAAGAATCTCAGGCTGCTAACCAAATAATTTGAAAAAAGTAATTTCAAAACTGATTTAATGGATTTCAGGTAAAAACAGAATCAGCGTGTCGGCTAGCTTGTGAGATTGAGAACGAGTTCCTGTGCCGATCGTTCCTGTTCAAAGGGCCCCCAGTGGGCTCGTCGTACAACTGTCAGCTGTTCCACCTAGACCACAAGACTCTGCCCGACGGCCCCAGCACCTACCTCAATGCCGAGCGACCTCTCATCGATGACGGGCAGCGAGTCGGCACCTACTACGAGAACTACTGCGAAAGTGAGTTACTCAGTGCAATGTCTGAAACTGATGTTAATACCTTACAAGTACATTGTTTTAACTGTAAAAGTGTTTGGCTTGATACTCATAATTTTGTGACTTGTCTAGCTGTAAAGTGTTATTAAAGAATCATCCTGTTATCATAGACAAAATATTCAGAAGTATATATAAATGGTACCTTATGGGGATTATTGTAACCTTTCACAGCCTTCCTTAAGAGGGCTCTAAACCTTCGCCAAACGGCTGAAAAACACACCTCCGTATTACTCAAATTCTGAGGTTATTAAAGCACCTAGCGACCTCCAGTGAACGATAAAATGTTTCTCATGAAATTAACTAGGTTGACAAAGTTATTTTAAGGTTTTAAGTTATTGTTATACATATTTTATTCGGGGTTAAACTCAGTGAAAATTGCCCATTTTCTACTACGTAAATGTCAAACAGTTAAGATCAAATTAGAAAGTTTTTCTGTTTTAAAACCCTTATTAGTTATTCAAGATCATTTCCCGCTAGGCAGGATTTCATAAAAACCAATATTTATCTCATAAATCGAGTAATTTGTGAGGGTTGTTTCTGAAAAGCGCTACGCAAAACACCCCCGTACAGAGGACGCTCTGGCGAGCGGCGATGGAACTACCACCGCCAATGAGACATTCGTCAGTGTCGCCAACCTCTGTTTCTCTACCTCTTGGGACATCGGACGGACGTAATTCCCCAGAAAGGTCCTCTGTGTCCTTGCTTCAAACTACTCTAAAGGCACAATATTTGCCCGTCGTACCATACCGTCATTCTTGATGATATAGCTAAATAAAATTTCAAATGACATTATCTGGGCTTTTTACCGTTCATGAATGTGATCAATATCATTCAATATGATTAAATGATTAAACCTAATATACTGTAATACACCAAAAATTTGAATAAAATTAAACCTTCCTTAAACAATATTTTTTTACAAAAATTAAGATTGTTCAAGTTATTAATGTTTACAGTTTATATAAATAGTAACAATTATATTTAACGTTACCAAGTGCAATCCGTGTTATATTGGTTTTCGTTAACCGTATAGTAAGAAGTTTCTCATTAACCATCATAACTGTAACTCGGCGTAGGTACAACGTGGCTTTAGCCAACTTCATCACAATCTGTTTCATGTCATTTTCAAAGTGTGTGTGGTTGTATAATACTTGTATAACGCGGCGCGGCGGCCGCGCCGATTTCCAAGAGCACTGAGCCGAGAGGAGGCGACCCTCGACCAAGGGTGGGAGTGCGTCACCTCACTTCCTGGAAGATCATCCCCTACAGCATTTTCCTTGTCCGCAAACCTTCAGTTCATCAGTTGATCTTTGTGACAGTGAAAATACCCCCAGTGTGTAAAAAGGCAGAAATATTGCCATTTCGTCATGTGGACACCTCAAGGAATGAGGATGGAAGCGTTTGGATCATGATTATTATAACAGATTATAATAATAAACCATAGTCTGTTATCATACTCAAGATGTTTCATTTCTGTTTACTAGTGATAACAATGCGGAAGCGGATTGCAGACGATGATATAAATCATATTGTCATACTTTATCCCTTTAATCATATTAACTATGTTTTACTTTCTCCCCTCGCATGTATAGATATAGTGTAATATGAAAATACCCCCATCGCAGCAAACCTGCGTACTCAGCGAATTTCCAATGCAAATATATGGGTATCACTAGTACCTAGAGCCACTTACCAAGTTTCACAAAAATACATTCATTAATAAGTGATATATAGCATTTTATTTATTCTCCATAAGAATAACATTATAAATGAGTGCGCAGGTTTGCTGCAACAAAGAAGATAAGATATGTGTTTTTTTACAATTATCAATATAACTCAACCAGGTGAAGCTACATACCAAGTTTTATTAATTTAGGTTCATAACTAAGGGAGATATAAAACTTCACTTATTCTCCATATGAATAACATAGGGGCCGAGTATGCAGGTTTGCTGCTACCGGGAAAAATCAACAAATTTTTTTGTGCTATTATCAATATACCACAACTAGTTGAAGCCACATACCAAGTTTCATCAATATACATACATAAATAATCGAAATATAACATTTTATTTATTCTCCATAAGGATAACATTGGACAACGTACTGTGTTTAGCACTTTGAATATCACTGCAACGGTTGGACGTAAAACAACAATTAAAACGCCAAAATGATTTTTTTGTAGAGCTAAACTGATTGGTAGAAAGAAATGTGGAGTTTTTAGTGAAATTATCTGAGAAAAATCTAAAAACCGTATTCCCATAAGATTAACATGGGAAATTTTATGGACACATTTTTTTACTTTTCTCCACAACCACTAAACCTAGCTTAATGATTAAAAATAATAAATTGTTTGTTTTTTTTAAGCTCTACAAAATGGCTATAACCAAAATCTAGTGTTCTTTTTAAGTTTAGGATAAAAAGTTCAAAAAACTGATTTTTGGACAATTTTAAACCCCCATAAAACCACCTTACCATAGACCGATCGATTTGGTTTTCGAACTTAAAGTCATAAATGTTACTCTCCACATTTGTGCCAAATTTCATAAAAATCGGGCGTTTCTTTCAAAAGTTATCGTGGTAACGGACACATATATAATATAGTCTGTTATCATACTCAAGATGTTTCATTTCTGTTTACTAGTGATAATAATGCGGAAGCGGATTGCAGACGAGGGTTGACTTCCTTTTATTTAGTATTGGCATGTTTATATAATCGAATTATATATATATATAATATATACATACATAAATATAAATTTGAACGAATAGTGTTTTTGGCATCTGGGGACCTCAAAACAAAAAGTTATCATGGTCTCGGGCTTAAGTCTTACCATGCCACCTACGGTAATAGTTTCTTCCCTATAGGAGAAATTCGCTAAGAGAGTCCCTGGACCAAAAATACTAAATAATTTTGTCTGGTCAAAAGAATGTTTTTTTATTCTCGCAAAACCGTAGACCTAACAAGTAACGATCGAAAGGGGCGCCAAAATCGGATGGGGGCGCATCATATTTTCTCCCTTATTACATATAATAGCAATATTAAACTCGAATCATTACGACTTCAATTAAAGATGAAACCCCAGTTGAATACTCTCCAATCCCCAAACCATATTTTTCCTCATCTAGGAAGTACGTTAAAATAATCGAAGAGAGCCGGTTAAAACAATTAGTTGCATCATGTAACTTGATATTTTAACATTGTAATTTTCTTTCAAAGTATTGCAAGTTTTATCCAGCACACTCTCAATACGGTACCAATCAGAATACCCTGAAGTTGTCACAGATCGATAAAGGTCAAAACAACTTCTCAATTTGGAATTGAGGGTAGCGGAGGATTTGTTATCTGATATGTAAATTTAATGTTTAAATAAACTGAAGGTGCAACATGGTGAATACACAACTTTCTTCCCAATAATGCCTTTCAACAACTTAAAAATACTAATATACAAAAAATTAACGAAATTATCCGGGTTAATATTACATATTTACAATTTATTTATTTTACAACTACGGGTTACGCACTCCACCCACACCCCGCGACCCGTCATGAGCGCCTAGCGTTTCCCCTCACCCCCCCGAAAAAGGGGCCGCGCCGTGCTGGAGCACGGCTCGCACTGCCCTAAAGCCGGTACTGATTATTACCATTTTATTTTAATTGATATAATTTTCCTTTTTATTACTGAAATATCTTTAATTCCAAACGAAGTATTTTGTATCTTAGTGCCGATTTTTATCTTTAAGGTTGTTCGTTCAAAAAATAAATTTCAGATTTTTATGTATGAATGTGTTTGTTACAATGTACTAAACATGAGAATGAGGTTTAAAAAATTTAAAAAAAATTAAGGGGTCTATTACAAGGGACTAAAGGGGCGATTTTTGGGTGTTTTGTTACCAATAAGCAAAGCAACCCGTTGATATTTTTTAAAATAAAAATACATTTTTTGCTTTCTGATTGCTTCCTTTATGCGTTAAAATAAAAATAATAAAAATCTGAAAAACAATTTTTAATTTTTGTTGTTTTAAACCTTATTTTAAAATTAAGATTTAAACAATAAAAAACGAGTTTTGTTTTAATAGATGTGGGTTTTATCTGATATTGTATAGGCGTTTTAAAATCTTTTCTATGTATAACAGTTCTGCTTCCTTATTGGTAAAAGTAGCACCATGTAGGGTCGGCACGCTGCACTGCAAGTGTAGTGGTGATCACCTACAGTGCCCGCACGCGTCGAGGGGCGAGGTGCGTCGCCGCTCAAGGTCATACCGTACTCCGCGCGTTTTCTGTGTTTCTCTCTCTCTTTCTGTCTCTCTCCTCTGCACTCCAACCACTTCTTCAGTTTCGCGCGTAAAATTCCGGCAAAACGGATTCTGCGGCCCTGCGGCAAATTGACAGATTCACCTGTTTTAGCGAATTTCCCCTCTAGGGAAGAAGCTATTACCGTAGTCGGCATGGTAAGACCTAGGCCCGGGACCATGATAACTTTTAGTTTTGAGGTCCCCAGACCCCAAAAATACCATTCGTTCGAAACTGTATATATATATATATGTGTGTGTGTGTGTGTGTCCGTGAGCACGATAACTCTCGTAAAAATAATCAGATTTTGATGAAATTTGGTATAAACGTGTAAAGTAACATTTATGACTTTAAGTTCGAAAACCAGCCAGATCGCTCTATCCGAAGAGGTATTTTGGAGGGGTTTTGTACCCCAAAAATGGGTTTTTAGAATTTGTTACATATAATTTTGGAAAGAGTCAAATTTTAGTTTTCCCATTGGATTTAGCTTAAAAAAACACACAATTTGGTATTTTGATAATTTCTCTACGTCAATTGGTTACCGAGATATTGAAAGTGCTAAACACAGTACGTTGTCTAATGTTATTCTTATGGAGAAAAATAAAAATTTTATATCTCGCTTATTTATGAACGTATTCTGACGAAAATTGGTATACGACTTCATCTGGTTGTGGACCATTGATATTTGCTAAAAAAAGTTTTTACCAATGGCTCCTGTAGCAGCAAACCTGCGTACTCAGCCGCCATGTTCTTCTTATGGAGAATAATTAAAATGTCATAAATCGTTTATTTATGAATGTATATTGATGAAACTTGGTATGTGGCTTTATGTGGTATTAAGATATATATATATATATATATATGCATTGGAAATTCGCTGAGTATACAGGTTTGCTGCTACGGGGATATTCAGTTTTGTTGTCGATTGACTGTTGTGTGTTTTCCTAATTAAGGCGTTTTATATTGTCGGTGGTAAGAGTATAGCATTTGTAATGGCCAGAAGGCCTCGTCCGCGAAAGCGTTGTAAACGCTCTAGAGCTAGGAGACTAGTAATAAAAAAGAAGCTTGAAGAAAAACAGAACGAATGACAAGTTCAGACAAACAGTGCCAATTATCATTTTTCCAATTAACCTAATTAATCTAATTTCATGAGTGTCTTCTCCAAACTCAACATTTGAATGGTGAGTAACAAATACTTCACCAACAAATGCTCTGCAAGTTAACATAATCAACCTATCGGTTTGAATAAGAGAATCAGAATTATTTACCGTGTGGTTAATAAATTTCACTATTCTAATTACATCTGATGACACCCTTACTAATTTGTGGTCTTTCCGGCGACGAATGCGTTGTGCGTCCGGTGGGACCGTGGGCGCGACGCGACGTACCTGATAATATTTGCTGCGCTTATTTGCAAGCGATTTGTGGACAAACCAAACATCTGACTGAAAAATGTTTGAAATAAAATATGTAGATCAACTAATGTTCTACAACTTTGCCGCTGGAAGTTTCTTTCTACCCTAAAAATAAAAAAAGTTTACGCTTTACTACTTTTTCTTGTCCCGATTAAAAAAATCGAAGTATTTGTTATTGTATAAATTCCGAACATTTACCAAACTGGAAGATATTTATACTGTTAGTTGCAACATATTACGCAGATTACAAATATATAAAATTTGTCCTATTTAAATAATCCCAGTACTGTGCAGAAGCTTGTAATTGAAAGCGCGTCCAATGCTAAAAATTGCTCGGCGGCCCTCTATACGCCTATGTGCTGGGGACCGAAAATCGCTCACCTACGGCTACTCGGCGAGCGATCCATATGGTTTATACTATATAACTATATAACGTAGTATATCGATGGTTGGTTGGCCTTACTGTAAATTGCTCTTTGGGTATAAACTGATGCGGTTATTTTTGGCCGATAAACTACGTTCACTTGTCGTTTTCGGTCTAAAAATTACGGCGACCATGGAATGCGGTCAAATTGCCAAGGTCAAAATGTCAAGCATTTTTCGTTTCAACGGTTTTTATTTACTTTAAAATTAGATACAACAAAAAATTAAAACAATTGTAAACAACACAAATCTGATTATACTAGTATTAACAAATTGTACACCATAAATGTTTATAACAAGTTTAATATAAAATTGAATCATCAGTATTATTTGTAAGAATATTCTTATTTATTATAATTAATAATATTTGTATATATAAAACGATTAGTCAAAAAACTTTTTACATTTGGAAATTATTTAGATGAGAATCACATAAATAAGTTTGTATAGCAAACTCTTTATTTATTTTTAAAGTAGTTCACACATACCGTTTATCAATCATTATGTTTGGTGTTGGTAATACAATTGGTAACAATGAAAGGGCTTTATAATAATAGCACCAATATTAGTAACCGTTAGTAAAATATTTAAATCAAAGGCGAAAAGCTTGCAATGAGCGAGTCAGCCCAGCCCAGCCCCAGCCGGCCGCCCGGCCAATGCAAGGTAAAAGGTATGCCTCGATGACAAACACGGTGAGAGGGGGAGAGAGAGAGAGAAAAGGAGCAGAAGGAGCCAGTGCCTCTCTCCCTACCCCCAGCCAACCCACACAAGCACACTCATGCCCGCATCAGCCGAATTGACGTCCTAGCGGTGTGCGCGGCAAGATGCGGAACTACTGCTCCTCGCTGCCAGACTAGCCTGGCGGATGCACAACCTTAAAACCATAAACTATAACCAATTCAATGTTTATTAGTGATTGTTACATCGGGCTACTTTCATGTTTTTTATTAACAGTTAAAATGTTGCAGTCTAACCTAATCCCAGAAATTCTGTAGCATATTACAGTACACTGTATACAAAACCTATGTGCAATACAGTCGGGTTTTTACTTTACAACTTGTTTTTCTTCATCCCTTATACAACGTGATTGATAACTATTTATCTGAGTAATGATTCCATAATATTACACAATTGCAACGTTTAAATATTGTGTACTATTCCGAAATTAAGTTATATAATATCTTAAGTTTTTACAACTATTACTTATAAAATCGAATTTCACAATTATTATTTGTTCTTGGATCTATTCTTAATCTTTAAATAATCACACATGTTTTATCATAGAGGGTACATTTTATATCCTACGGACATTTTTATTGACAACTACATAAGAACTACATGAATTTTCTATGCATTCATACATTTTAATGTTTATACATTTGTTATCCATTCAAAATGGTCGTGACAAACCTTTTGAGTTTGGGGCTAAATCCAAAGTGAGATTCTCAAAGAGAATTTTAAAGGAATATAGAAGCAGTGAGGTGACAGCCAAGACATCAGCCTGCCTCCTGCCACTGGCGGCAGCGGGAGTTACCGTTGTTCGTTCAACTTCCCCACGAATCCATGGATTCCCTTTCGGTTGGCAGTAATGCGAAAAACCGGTTTAGAGGGTGGCTTGCCTAGCGCAGCCACTTGTGAAAATTTAAACTACGTGGAGCTTTGAGGGACACAGATCGTTGTACTCCACTGTGGCCACGGACCTTTAGAGCCACCTTAATGATAGTGAGGTGGGCTGCAGTTGGACAGTAATAGCGTGCTGATTCCGTTTTGTTATTAATTTTTATGTCTGTTAACAAAATTAACTCAGATGGTTTCTGATTTTTTATAGGGTCGACAACTTCTAACAAAATTCTTTAAAGTCATCCATGACAAATATTAACAACGAATATGGGATTCAACTTTTATTTCCTGATTTTATTCTGTGCTGTTATGTAGAATCGTGACATTGCTTTTCTGATAAAATCAAGGCAGTCCAAAGTTTTGTTTTGTGGATTATCGACAGTTCAACCTTTTGCCTCTTAAACTTGTCGAGCTACTGTAGCTCTGGTGTACTTCCATAGAGTTCTTAACCAGTATCAGGAAATATCAATTTGAGGAAATATAATTTAGTTCCTCTCTGTTGAGACATGCTGATGTTCCAACCATTGTCAAATTTGTATTTGACACAACATTAAGAAGTCGATACATAACAACTGGCCTTATGATCACGAAGGTCATGTCTTAGCTCAGCCATATTAGGAAACAGCCTCAGGTATATTACGTCATGGATCTTCTGGCACACCTGTTCTCTGTTGGTCAGGAATCCAGAAGCCCTGTAGAAGAATTGTCAGAGTATAGGAAAGTGCAGAGACCACCTTAAACATTTTGAATTAACAAAAAATGTTTTTACCCTCATTTATATTTCTCCAAACTAATAAAAAATTAAATAATATTTTCTTCAGAATCACTCAATACGCACGAGCAGCTTCCAGTGGTGTTTGAAACGACAGACGACAACAACATCAGCAACCTGACGAGGACTGACATCAACTGTGACAAGACTGGCACTTGCTATGATGGTAAATAGATATTGCAACTTGTTTTTTTGAAGTATCAATAACTGCATAGTAAATGTTTAATATATACTTGACAATTACTTTTAATCACCATACATTTTTCAAATATTTAAATATTTACATATTTACTACACATTATCTTCACATAATTTCATGCACACTCTGTTCACTCCACAGTCTCAGTGAACTGCAAAGATACTCGGATCGCCGTGCAAGTGCGCACCAACAAGCCGTTCAACGGTCGCATCTACGCCCTCGGCCGCTCTGAGACCTGCAACATCGATGTGCTCAACAGTGACTTGTTCCGCCTCGACTTGACCATGAGTGGCCAGGACTGCAACACCCAGTCTGTGGTATGTGTCTAATTTATCTTTTATTTAATCTTGGGACTTCCTTAATTAATTTTTAATTCAATTTGTAGAAAAGATTCTAAGGCAACCACTTTTAATATTTCAAGATCCTTAAGTTGGATTAACATTTTGTTATGCAACCATAGTTTAATGTTTATCGTAACACGTTCAGGTCTATCTTTATTTTTTTAAGTCCTACTGCTAACAGAGCAAGTGGTGATTTTGGAACTATGCTTTTAAATTTCCACAAGTGGGGTTGATTAAAAATGTTTAAATTTTTGGGATGATTAAATTGTTTCCAGTGATATAATATGTAAAACGGATTAAAAGGGGTACCTGAATCATTATTTAAATGAAAATGTAGGTAAACCTACCTTGGACCTTGTTCAATATCCTTGATGAGGTGTGGTCACTGCATTTTTCATGGCAACAGCCACATCTTCAGGTGATCATCTATAGTAGATTCATCATTAGAATTTAAAATTTGAAATTTGTTGCCCTGGCCCGATCTCATGCGTGAACGCACCACGACCGATTCAATGTTTTTTCATTTTCGTGTATTTTCAAGAATGTTAAGACGTGTATTGTGACTGTTTTCCATATATTCGTTTGTGTTTTGTATTCAAATTTTAAATTCTAATGACGAATCTACTATAGAGGATCACCTGAAGATGTGGCTGTTGCCACGAAACTCGTAGGGACCACACTTCACCTGGGTTATTGAACAAGATAATACCTACATTTTCAATTGATACATCAATATCCAGTAGTATGAAATATTAATTCAAATTTGTAAGTGATAACAACTTTAATAATTTGAACTAACGGTATCAACTATCATGGATATGGCCGCAATCCGCGAGGCAGCAAATGAGTCCACGTAGCCTCGAACATGATAAATGGGGTCATAATTGATTTGAGTGACATGTGCAATTAACTAGTTAAACTACATTTTATGTTTCTCTGGCCCCTAGACCGGAGTGTACTCCAACACAGTGGTACTCCAACATCACAGTGTCGTGATGACCAAGGCAGACAAGATCTACAAGGTGAAGTGCACTTACGACATGTCCTCCAAGAATATCACCTTCGGAATGATGCCTATCAGGTAAATGCTTCGTGTACTTGCTAACTAACGTAATTAGCTTGATCTCTTGACACTGATAGTTTGTTTCAGTTTACCATACGTTTGAATATAGTATCAAACACCTATAGATTACATAAATATATTGTTAATTTCTAACCTATATTGATGTTAAATAGGACCAGACCGGAATTTGGACCGTTTTAAATTAAAACATTGAGAAAATGCCATTGTTGTTGGCACACAAAATAATAACCAAAGAAAAAGTTTTTGTTAAAAAAAGTCATTAATTGCTTTGTTCAGATGAGGTGTGATGCCAGTATGAAGGGTCTTATATGAAAAAATTCTTAAGTGGGAAAAAAATTATGAACATACAGATAATATGACATACAATTGTTATTTTACCCTTTATATGATGATGAACACATTTAAGCGCACAGCTGCCCCTCAAACAATTGATTAAAATATGTTTTAGGTGGGATTTTAACCGCAATAAATCTTTAGCTAAAACTATAAAATTGTAACACAGGGACCTTTTTACATATTTTAGAGGATTATAATTAATTATTATTACTATTGTTATACGTAATATACGTTTTTGTCAGCAACCAAATGACAATGGAACTCAAAATAGATTCAATCTCACTATGTATTTTGGTTTTTCTCGATTGCGAGCTGACGCTAACTGTTTTTCTGCAGGGACCCAGAGATGATCAGTATAACATCAGCCCCAGAGGCCCCGCCCCCCCGCATCCGCATCCTCGACACTCGACAGCGCGAGGTGGAGACTGTCAGGATCGGAGACAAACTCACCTTCCGCATCGAGATCCCGGAGGACAGTAAGTTGTATACATCTTATCGTCGACATCTATACGTAGAGCAGTTATTTATTATAATCTATATATGTATTTAGGTTTTCTTTCCATGATAGCATTGTCTATAACAATGATGATAGTAACAATGTAAGAAGTGATTTTAGGGTGTTTAAATATACAAATTATGCAATTCATCCCAGCTTCTGGATTGCTTCAATTTATATTTACTGTCTTACCCTAGCAATCCTAGTTTTTTGTAATTTTTTTGACTAGGATAAACTCCTCAAAAATTGGCCTATAATGTGTTTATAGGTAGTACCTGGGGGGCCGAGCTTTGCTCGGGGGAAGGCCAGTCAGTTTGTTTAGATGACTCGGAGTAATATTTCACCACTTCCCCCTACTGATAATCAGATTTGTATTATTCATTTGTAAATTAGGGGTGAATATTACAATCACATTCTCCCTTAAGCATTCTGAAAATGTACAATTAACATTTATAGTTCACTTCTTATCCAAACCACCACCAAATATAGATTTCCAAACTAAATAAGTAGTGTGCTTAATTTTAGTTTAATAATGTAAAAAAAGTAAATATTAACTTTTAATGAAAATATCATTGTGTATTATTTACATTTATAGTTATACAGTAGACTCTCAGAAACCCGGATCACACTTATCCGGACTGATGATCTTGATTTTAGCAAATTTCCCCTATAGGGAAGAAGCTATTACCGTAGTCGGCATGGTAAGACCTAGGCCCGGGACCATGATAACTATTCGTTTTGAGGTCCCCAGACCCCAAAACACCATTTGTTCGAAACTGTATATATATCTATATATATATATATATATATATATATATCTATATATATATATATGTGTCCGTGGGTGCGATAACTCTTGTAAAAATAATCCGATTTTGACGAAATTTGGTATAAGCGTGTAAAGCAGCATTTATGACTTTAAGTTCGAAAACCAGACAGATCGGACTATCCGAAGGGGTATTTTGGGGGGGTTTGGTACCCCAAAAATGGGTTTTTTGAGTTTTCTACATATAATTTTTGAAAAAGTCAAATTTTAGTTTCTTCCATTGGAATCAGCTTAAAAAGACGCACAATTTTGTGTTTTGACCATTGCTCTACGTCAAATGGTTACAGAGATATTGAAAGTGCTAAACACAGTACGTTGTCCAATGCTATTCTTATGGAGAATAAGAATACCCCCGTCGCAGCAAACCTGCGTACTCAGCGAATTTCCAATGCAAAATATAAGTCTTAATACCACATAAAGCCGCATCCCAAGTTTCATAAAAATATATTCAAAAATAAGCGATATATCAAATTTGAATTATTCTCTATAACAATAACATTAGGGATGAGTACCCAGGTTTGCTGCTAAAAAAAACAAATATAGGGTTTCTTGTAAATATCAATATTACTCAACTAGGTGAAGCCACATACCAAGTTTCATCAATATAAGTTCATAAATAAGCGAGATATGCCATTTTGATTATTCTCCATAAGAATAACATGGGAGATGAGTACGCAGGTTTGCTGCAATAAGGAACACAAAAAACGGGTTTTATGCAAATATCAATAGAACTCAACTAGGTGAACCAACATTCCAAGTTTTATCAATTTATGTTCATAATTAAGGGATACATTACATTTGACTTATTCTCCATAAGAATAACATGGGGGCTGAGGACGCAGGTTTGCTGCTAAGGGAATTATTGGTAAAAATCGGGTTTTTTGTGAAAATACTAATAGACCACAACCAGATGAAACCATATACCAAGTTTTGTTAGAATACGTTCATAAATAAGCGAGCTATAATTTTTTTCTTATTCTCCATAAGAATAGCATTGGACAACGTACTGTGTTTAGCACTTTCAATATCTCTGTAACCATTTGACGTAGAGCAATGGTCAAAACACCAAATTGTGCATCTTTTTAAGCTGATTCCAATGGAGGAAACTAACATTTGACTTTTTCAAAAATTATATGTAGAAAACTCAAAAAACCCATTTTTGGGGTACAAAACCCCCCCAAAATACCCCTTTGGATAGTCCGATCTGTCTGGTTTTCGAACTTAAAGTCATAAATGCTGCTTTACACGCTTATACCAAATTTCGTAAAAATCGGATTATCAAAACGAAAAGTTATCATGGTCCCGGGCCTAGGTCTTACCATGCCGACTACGGTAATAGCTTCTTCCCTATAGGGAAAATTCGCTAAAAAAATTATAGCTCGGATAGTTTATGAACGTATTCTAACAAAACTTGGTATATGGTTTCATCTGGTTGTGGTCTATTGTTATTTTCACAAAAAACCCGATTTTTACCAATAATTCCCGTGGCAGCAAACCTGCGTCCTCAGCCCCCATGTTATTCTTATGGAGAATAAGTCAAATGTAATGTATCCCTTAATTATGAACATAAATTAATAAAACTTGGAATGTTGGTTCACCTAGTTGAGTTCTATTGATATTTGCATAAAAACCCATTTTTTGTGTTCCTTATTGCTTCAAACCTGCGTACTCATCTCCCATGTTATTCTTATGGAGAATAATCAAAATGGCATATATCGCTTATTTATGAACTTATATTGATGAAACTTGGTATGTGGCTTCACCTAGTTGAGTAATATTGATATTTTCACGAAACCCTATATTTGTTGTTTTTTGTAGCAGCAAACCTGCGTACTCATCCCCAATGTTATTGTTATAGAGAATAATTCAAATTTGATATATCGCTTATTTTTGAATATATTTTTATGAAACTTGGTATGCGGCTTTATGTGGTATTAAGACTTATATTTTGCATTGGAAATTCGCTGAGTACGCAGGTTTGCTGCGACGGGGGTATATTTTTTAAATGTTTTCGTTGCAAATAAAAACAAAACAACGGAACCCCACTGTTTAGCGCCTTCATCTTTCACTTGATTATCCCGCATTACACAAATGTCATGTAGTTTGCATCGTCAGGCGCTCTAACCCGACCTCGGAAGGTCCGATTCCTTGCTTGTGTTTGTTATTGATTACGTTTCCGGTACGCTACTCCATTCAGGTTTTCTCCTGTCGATGACTCATCACTTTCTACTGGAAGCTCACTCTTGTATTAGCACATAAACGTAAACACATATTATCATAATTGTTCACTATAAAGGCGAAATTGATGATTCATGCCCACCTCCGGAAAATCCAGATTTTTCAAAATCCGGACCGGCTGTTCGCCCCACATTAGTTCGGATTTCTGAGAGTCTACTGTATTCAGTAAAAGTGATGGTTTATATTGATTTAAAATTATCTCAGAATCTTATTAAGAAAATAAAGTGTTTTTTAAGAAGTAGACTCTATAACACAAATTAACTCTAAGGATTGATTTTCATACCTAACAGTTAACAAATTGTATTGGTATTTTTTCAGCGCCTTATGGAATATTTGCAAGGAGTTGTGTCGCGATGGCGAAGGATTCAAAGAGTACTTTCCAGATCATTGATGATGAAGGGTATGTATATATTTGCTTGATCGTGTGTATTGCATACGTTTTTAACTTTGAGTTATGTACGGTAACTCCCATACATAATTCATTAATCAGAATTAACAATATATTTTTTGAGGACTGGGACAGTTTAATTAAAATTATATATTTCTTTACTTAACTTTTGACATTTTATTCATTCACTTTATTCCAATAAATTATACCTTTATTTCAAAGTACCGCCATCAAGAAGTATTTTTCAGGGTGCTTTGTAAGATGACACAAAACACATGGAAACAATTAATTTGACTAAACATTGCAGAGGAACTCAGACCTCTTGTCATTGTATACAAATTTAAGTTAGTCAGTGATGAGAAAAGAATTACTTTTGGATGCAATCCGTCTTATTTTCTCAACAAATCGTGCACATATCCACACGATAGATTGGTTCACATCTAAGGGCTACTATTATTAATAAGGAATAAATAAATAGTAACTCAGTATATTTTTTTCTAAAGATTTTATTATCAGCAACACTTCAACCTAAGACCATTTTCAAGCTAATACCTGACCTAATATGAACATTTTAAATTAAAATATGACTACGACGAAATAAAATTTGCGAGCATTTTGCTTAGGCAGAGTCATATTCATAAAGGGTATGGGGGAAAATCTTGAAGTTATTGAATTTAAAAACAAACGAAAATGAATTCAAGATAGGAGTTTTATATTTGTTCAGACTGTATACAGAAGCTCCAAAATATACTGACCTGCTACTAAATTGACTTAACATCAAATGTTTTTGAAACATTAATTGAAACAAAATTAAGAAGAGAATCACATCAAAATATATTGATTCTACCACCTGCTGTCTCAGAATGAAGCAAATGATTATAGCATTCATGACACAATTTTAAACGTTGTTTATATTAGGTTTGGTAAATTCAGCTTGATAATGGCCTTAGATTGAAACATGTTGCAGATTGAAATGTTAGGAGGAAGGGTCCTCAGTTACTATTTGTAACATTAAAAGTAACTGCTATTTACTATATTACCACCTGGTTAGACTGTTGACCTCTTTTGAATCAGGGGACCCTGAAAAAAGCACAACAATTTTGCACAGGTCATCAAAAGCAAAAGCGGACTTGTAGAAATAGAAAACCTAGCTTGAAAATACACTAATACATCCTTGAATTATTTTCAAAGGTTCCTATTTTCCTCATACTTAACTTTAACCTATTCGCCCACTTTGACGAGTCCTTCCCATTGCCGCCACTGGATAAATGTCACCGTTTCGCCTACAATTAGTTTGCTGTTTTATTAACAGATAGCACCACGGAGCTCCATAAACAAAGTATAAATATTGTGATTTAATTGTATAATGAACAAAATAAAGTGTAACTACAAATAGTTTGTATTTGTATGTGGTACTAAGATTTGTATGAACATTTAAGTTTTTGGGTCAGCCACGCTTGTGTTTTAAATAAAAATAGCTTTTCTCAACAACAGTTTCACTTGTTCTCCTGATTTTAGATTTAAAGTAAAATAAAATCATAGCTGAACAAATTTTAATATTTAAAAATGTGTTTAACTTGACAATTTAATTTAATTTAAGAACTCTGGAGAGGTTGTAACAAATAACTAATATTTATTTTAAGTTGCTCTCTTTCATTCTAGTATACAGTGGTTCACAGTTGTCAGACTAGGTTTCCTCAAAGTTCCTGGGGAGGTTTGGCTTTATATATAGATAAATCAGAAGCAGCAGGTTTGTTGTCTATGTAGTTACTGTAAATTAAAGTTAGCCTGTTCATGAACATTTGAGAAAGAGTGAGATTAATAATATTATTGACGATGATGAGTGTTTTATATGACCCTTTTAAATTGTTAGAAACATCTGGGAAGTGAATAGGACTTATTAAATTAAAACCTGCTAATAATCCAGAAATACTACAATCTTCCACATCATGCAGGGTTAATAGGAAAATGTAAACAAACCGGTTGATGCTAAAGTTGGATTTTGTTTCAGATGCCCTGTGGACCCAAGCATCTTCCCTGCGTTCACTCCCGATGGCAACGCCCTGCAGTCTGTGTACGAAGCATTTAGATTCACTGAGTCTTACGGTGTCATCTTCCAGTGTAACGTCAAATACTGCCTTGGACCATGCGAACCGGTCAGTAACATTTCTTTTCTTATAATTTAGTTGACTCTTTTGCTAATATTTTATTGTGAAATCGCATATTCAACGTGAATCTATTCTGCCTTATCCTTTTTCACCTGCACCCGCCAGTGTTGTAAGTGACGATTCATGTCCTCACATGTCCGCGCTTGTTGCAGGCGGTGTGCGAGTGGGGCCGTGAGTCGGTGGAGTCGTGGGGCCGCCGAAAGAGGGCCGTCAACACCTCCGACCCCGACTCAGAGGATGACATGACCCTCAGCCAGGAGATCCTTGTCCTGGACTTTGGCGACAACGAGAAAACTTCTCAGTTTTTGAAATCAGAAGAGCCTCTGTATGCGGAGTTTGACAAAGGTAAATATATCCTTGTGTTAGTAAGCAAATGGATAGTTAATTAATAAAACAAGGGAAAATCAAATTAAAGGTAGAAAGTCTGACATCTTATTTTAAACATACTTGTTATTGTGGCACAATTTGAGCAGGGCTGCAACGAGGCCATTAGGGGCGTGAAGAAAAAATTCAGTTGGGGGCCCCAGGGACCCCTTTTTTACGATCTTGGTAATTTTTCTTCTTTTGGCCGGAGGCCCCTGGAAATTGGGGACCTGGGGCAAACTGCCCCAGTTTCCCCCCTCATAGCAGCCCTGGGTTTTAGCACCTTTATTATGAACAGCCATGGATCCAATTGAATTCGATTGCCAATACAAGCTCTTATAAACCTCGCAAATATTCAGCCTGGCTCATTGCTTCTCTTATTTTGATAATGATTTTTCACTACTTAACGCGTTGGCTGCTGCGGACCCCGATCGGGCTTTTTTCTCAACATAGAAACTTATGCAAATTTCATTTTTAAACATGTTTGCAGCAGCAAAAGTGTTAATAAATCAAATTACTTTCTGTTTAGCCAACTGAATTTTTATCTTACTGGCCATTACGTTTTTATTCAGTTATTGGAACAAATGTTTTTAAAATTAAAGAATGCTCCATTAGCGCTTCTTCACATCAGGTAATGCTGATTTGGCTTTTGTTATAACAGAACCTAATTCCGCACTAAGTAAAGCAGTAACAACCACAAAATATAATTCAGAGATTGTATATATGCAGAAACAAATATTATGTTTCTACCTACTCTTTTCAAAAATACTCATAAGACCAATGTAAGGTTTAAGGTGTAATGTAAGACCAATGTTTGATTATATGGGAAAATGGTAATAAGGTTCAAAATTTGACGTTTTATAACTCAATTTTTGGAGTGAAAAAATAAAAATGGGTCCTAGTGAGAAAAGTTTTGATATTACAAAATAATCCCCAAGCAGAATTCCAAACTGTACAGTGTTTTCAGATGGCTATCTTTGAACAATAAAATAGCAACTGCCGACTTTCACTTGAAATTAAACTAATGTTGACTTGTAACAAAAGTACTAAAAACATTCCTAATAATCCTTATACTTTCTATAACAAACTCTGGATCAACATAACTGTATAATTTATCAAAAAGATTTACAATCCCTGTTCTGTTATCTCAAGCAAGACAATGCATTATCATTACCTCAATGTTATATCAATGCATTTTTTACATTTCAGACAAGACAGTGACGATAATGGAGCCTTGCCCGACAAAGACTTCGGTCCTGACTTTGGGAGTGACATGTGCACTTCTCATCGTCATCTACATCACGACGATATTCAGCTACTACATGAAAAAATGGATGACCCCTCGCAAGATGATGGCTTAGTGCATTAGACTGAACCAATTGTCGGGTGCAAAGCGGCCCGCGCCTCTTTTGTAGTGAAGATGCAAAACTTGAATCCACTTATTTATATTTATAATAAGTTTTTCCTCTTCATTGCAAATAAAACAAGAGTTTCGTTACGGCAACGATTCAGTGTGAAATTTTCATAGTGATAAGTTTTATTTATTGTTAGCTTTATTATGATTTCCATGTGCAATTTAATCGTTATGTCCTCTGATTGATTTTGTTTAGATCATTTCCCGGTGTTAAAAATACTATGTAAATTTTATGGTATTAAGTATAACATATTATTTTTGTATATACCGGAGTAATTTAATAATATAGTCAATACTATATTAAGTTATTGTTATTATATTTTTAGTTAAAAATAGTGTTCACAAAATTAAAAAAATTTTTTTCAAATAATGTAATTTTAAAAGTAAAAACGTGTGAATTACGTATTATCATAAAGTTAGTAGATGATTTATATAAAGTTTTAGTAGTGAATATTGAAAAATTAAAACTTATCAGAACTAATCAATATCAAAAATAAATTTTAAATGATAACATTACTATATTCTTCCATTGACACAACTTTTACTCAGTCTTGTTTTATGTTTGATCTCCTATTGATTATAGCATATTTATTACTTTTATACCCACCTATTTTGCTTTACTGACTGAAGTAATATTTTATTATAAGAACTTTACACGTGTACTAACAACGTCCTTGTAAGACTAGTTATAATTTAGACAAAGAAATAACATCACAGTGACATTAAATGAACAATGGCCAGCTTGAGAGTTGTGTAAAGCTAAGTAGCAGGTAGGTTATTATAATCACAAGAAATACAGGTGTTACACGTGCATTAGAAATTTGTAGACAAATAATGTCATAAGAAATCAACAAGATAGCATTTATCACAAAACATGTGAGCACTGTATTATTATTTAAACTGATTTCATATACCCTAACGTATTTTTGGTGACCGATAGTAGTAATTGATAGGCTTACTATTATCTATTTTATTTAAAATTCAAAATGTAATACCTTTATTCTAAAATGTTATCACTGTGCCTGAACAATATGAACCAATGAACAGAAATGTAAATTAGAGGGAAAAAAGTCCTGTTTTTCAGATTCACACTTTTACTATCAGAAGAAACTATAATGACTTATTAAAATTAAAAATATTAAGATGTTGAGGAAGGGATCTCAAGGAAGATTGCTTTGTTGAATGTTAATTTAAATAAATGTTTACTTATTCATAATAAATTGTGTTAATGCCAAAATAAAAACCTCGCTGGAATAATTACGGGGGAACAATAACAATTGTAATTACCTCATGATGTCATAGGTCTTGTGCCCTTGCCAGTGTAATACCTGTACTTCTTGACAAGACTGTAAATATAGACTAAGACAAAGTGAACAAGTTTCCAATACGGGTGAGACTGTACAGTGGGTCCACTCTGGGTTGGTGGGGGCTCCACCTTTCTTCATTGTACATACTACCTACCACACTATCATGTATTTAATATACTCTGTACTTCCATTCCATTTATATCATCATTTTTTGCAGTAAAACATGGTAAAAACTGAGAATAGGTTTTGATTTCTACTCCCTAATACCCTTCTGATTTAAATAGTGTAATATTTAACTTTTTATTTTGTGATTTCAATAGGCCTCGGTCAATGGGCCTCGGAGGGTACCCAACCAAAAGTGATATTGTTGTTTTAATTTCTTCTTGGGGTCTTCCCGTTAACAATTTTAATATCCCTTAACCCTTTCAGTGCTATGGACCGATATATCGTCTTTTGAATCTGTTATCGATAAACACTGTTTCTGTTTCATAAGCGTTTGTAACGTCAGTCTGCAGTCTGAGTCTGACATGTAGTGAAACCTGGTAGAACTACCTCGTCCAGTGCCTAGGCTCTAATACCACCTGGTCTGCTACAGCTGCTAGTCTGATCAGTGGCTGTGCGGTCTAACGTGTTACCTTCCCAGCCGGGGGTAAAACTTGGATCGAGGGTTCGAATCCCGTTACAGTCGGTGGTTTTTATGTGCAACTCATGGAGAATTCACCTGTCTGTGGCAGAGTTGAAGGGGAGGGCGGACCTTAAGCAAACGGTGGACGGCTCGGGTCCAAGCTGACGGGTTGGGTGGATTCTTTGTGAGTTGCACATCTGTGGTGTTTTGCTACTTTTTACCTATCCTTTACTGTGTGTGTGTCCAGCGGAAGAACGTTTTTATTAATTTTAACTGTTCAGGCGTTCAAGACGTTCAAAAAGATCAACAAAACATCACAGATTCAACTACTTTTTTCAGAAGCTTAGCACTCAAAGGGTTAATTTGTGCAATAAAGGAGCATATAATCAAAACTTTTTGGATTTCTCTACTTATATGAAAGGTATATACAAGGGTCATCCAGAAAGTAAAGAACTTTTGCTTACTGCATCTAGCACAGCTCCCCCATCACTGTGATTGCAAGTGTGGCAGTCCACTCACCACCCCTCCAAAGTTTGAGCCGAGTCTCGTGGATGTGCGGTCACGTGTTTATTCCTACAGTGATTCAAAATAGCAGCGGCAATCGAAAATCGCTCCAAATTTGAGATCTGCAGTGTTATTGGTTTCTGAAAGCGCAAAATGTCTGACCTATTGAAATTTGTATATATAAACACAAAAAGTTTATGGTTAAAGTGCAAAAACCAATACCTTAAAATGTATGTAATGTGCTAAGATGTTAGCGGCTGTTTTCTTCAAGTCTTTTTTCAAGTCATCTTTAGTGAGCAATGACATGCCACTCCGATCCTCGTCGTGCAAAATGGATTTTTTTTCATTAAACCTGCTGTACCATTTTCCCCCCTGAAGATTCAACTTGAAGATTTCTTTGCACTTTCACCATAAACTATCTTTGGTGTCTTTTTAAAATTGTCCATTGTCCAAACATTTTTTAAACTCATAAACCGAATATCACTGCATATCTCATATTTCGTGGAATTTTCGATTGCCACCGCCATTTTAAATCACTGTAGAAATAAAACGTGTGACCACACAGCAATGAGACTCGGGTCATACTTTGGCGAGGAAGTGATGGGGGAGCTGTGCTAGGTGCAGTAAGCAAACGTTCTTTACTTTCTGGATGACCCTCGTAATTAAACCTTTGAATGCTAAGCTTATGAATGGAGTTTCTTAAATCTATATTTTTTGCCGATTTTCAAAAAAATATATTGAATATCCGAACATTTAAAACATGCTTCTGATGGACAACACAATGTTTTACAGCCTGATAGATCTAACAAGGAGGAATGTTTAGACTACCACGTTCTTGGTGTCTGGCTGGATCCAACCATCTCTTGGTCAGATCACTTGGCAAATATTGTAAAAGATTGGCTTGTGACACATCTGCAATATTATGTCTCTGTAGTACCGTATCTCAACATGTTATAAAAACAGCTTAATTTATTCTAAGATTACTTTTGGATAGATTGTAAAAGGTAGTGCCTCTTTGTCAAAAGGTGATTTTGCAAAACTAGTTGTTCTTAATAAATCATTGTACAGTAGACTCTCAGAAATCCGGATCACACTTATCCGGACCAATGAATTGTTTAAAAGTTTTGTTGCAAATAAAAACGAAAAACGGAACTTCTCGATTTAGTGCCTTCAGTTTTCAAGCAATTATTCCTCATAGCAAAAATGTCATGTAGATTGCAAGTTTTCATATAATAAATGTGTTCCGCTGATATCCCGACCTTTTTTGTGTTCCGACCATGTTCTCGGTCCCGTTGGTGACGGATTAACAAGGTTATATTGTATTATGGAGTGTAACTTTCTTCTGGAAGCTCACTCTTGTATTAGCCCACAAACGTAAACACATTTGTTATAATAGTACATTAAAAAGGTGGAACTGATGATTCATGCCGATCTCCAGAAAATACGGATTTTTCAAAATCCGGACCGGCCGTCCGCCACAATAGTCTGGATTTTTGAGAGTCTACTGTGATTTAGTTTATAATGACGAAAGCACAAGTACAATGCCAGAACCAAACATCTCGTAAAAACTCTGTATGTTAAATTGAAATAAACAATAGTGAAACTTTCTGTAATTGGCACAAGACTCGTTGACAAGTTGGCCTTTAACATATACCACACATTACCTACTTACTTTTGTTTATGGCTCCTAAAGTAAGCAGTAATTCCTCACACCTCCAGGACTTAAGTATACTCTGATAAAACAATTTCCCATCCTGGCGTGGTACACTTGGACGTTTGGTAAAATTAGATAATAACAATGTTGTCCATTTTGACAAATAAAACTCAAATTAATATATTCTGCTATAATAAATTGTACACTTTAATTTCCTAGCTCTCTTTAAATTTTACTCACATTTATTGCAAAAACTCATGGCACTGTTAATTCTAATCTTTTAAATTTTTACTAGTGTTATATTACAAATTCCCATAACATTAATTTATTTGATAGGATGGATAAGACAGGTTAAATGATTTTTATAATATAAGAATCTCCGGATTTCAAGAACCCTGTAACAATTAAACAGAAACACGACTTTTGTAGCAACTAGTCTTCATATAAAATTTTACTTTAATCTTGTAACAACATATTTAAATATTTAAAACATTTCTCCTTCTATCATTTACTTCCAAAAAATCTTTAAAACATATTTAAAACTTATTTACTTTTTCAAGCTTTTTTAACTTTAATAGACTTTCGCAGTGTATTTCAAATGCAACGATTATATCTCAAATTATTTTTACAACTTTACTTTAACAACTCAATAATTAAACATTTTTTTACTAAACTTGCTCTGAAGCTTTTGATGGACATTTAAAAATTACTTAAATTTGTTTTATTTAATCTCAATAATTTGCTCACTGATTTACTGCTTTTACATAAAACCATTCAATTTTGAAAAACGACTTCTGAAATAAAAATTAACCCTTACTGCAAATAGCATGTTTGCACTGTACCTCATGAAGTCAACTCGGTCATGGCAGACTCCCTCGTGGCGCTCCCGCTGCTGCGACCCTCTGTCCTCGGTCTCTGGTGTCGTACAGACCACGGTCTACTTCGCTCCTGACCCCCTCTCTCTACTTCCACCAACTTACTTGTGCAAACATGATATCTACTTATCTACTCTAAAAACCTGTAGAAACAATAATCCCGTCTAAACGCGTCCCTCTATTAATCTGGTGACTCATCCTTGAGCAAACTATTGTTCAAAATTTCCTACTGTTCTTACTTGAAAACTACTTATAATTATGTTAATTCTTCCGAAATTTTATTTAATTAAAATTTTCCTAATCATGGTACAGACAGTAGCAGCATGTCCAGTGTCTTAAAGACATTTTATGTACATTTTCAGATTCTCAACTAAAAATACCCCCGTTCCAGCAAACATGCACAATCAGCGAATTTCAAAAGGTACTTCGCTACCTTCACTTACCAACTTTCATCAAAGCATATTCATAAACAAGCGAGATATGAATTTGTATTTATTCTCCATAAGAAAAACATTATGACTGAATATGCAGGTTTGCTGCATCAGGGATAACAAAAATCTGATTTTTATGCAAATACCAATGGATCACCACTACATACAGTGACATCCAAGTTTTACCAATTTATGTTTATAAACAAGCAAGATTTCTTATTCTCCATAAGAATAACATTACAGTAGAAATCCAATTATCCGAACCCCAATTATCCAAGTACCTATCCAATTATCCGAATTGATTTTGAGTGAAATAATAGAAATATAAAAATCAAGAAAATAACAGCGGGAGCGTGTGTAGCGATAATGCGCCGTGAGCGCTAAAATAAAAGCCCGTGCTGTTACCTTCCGGACGATATTTTCGCAGGGAACAATGAGTCATACCCCCTTCCCGCCCTGCTCATCATCAGTCGCTACTGTTCTTTCACCGAGATTATCGTTCGAAATGAGTACAAAATGTAAACGTGTTGTCCTTTCGCTAAGTGATAAACTCACTTTGCTTACTTTGCTCACTTTGCTTTGTTCAAGTGAAATAACCAACATTGAACAGTGAAATACGTACAGTATGTATTGAAAAGAGCAACTGTATATACTGCATTCAATTTAACTCCTGTAATTTAATTTTTATGACGTATATTCTTGATACAGTTCGCTCACTTTCTGTTCACTACATTTGTAATAACTTTGTCCATAAAATTCTGATTTTTATGTATGGTGATGTTTTTTGCTTAGTTCCCGAGGTATACCTGATTATCCGAATTTCTGCACATCCGAATTGGCCCGATCCCCAATTAATTCGGATAATTGGAGTTCTACTGTATAGCTGCTGAGTAAGCAGGTTAGCTGCCAGCATGGGGACCACAAAAATGGGTTTTTATGCAAATATCAGTGAAACCCAACATGAAGCCACATACCAAGTTTCATTAGAATATGTTCATTAATAAGCGAGATATAAAATAGTACTTATTCTCCATAAGATTAACATTGGACAACGTACTGTGTTTAGCTCTTTCAATATCTCGGTAACAAATTGACGTAGAGCGATGATCAAAATATCAGATTGTTTGTTTTTAGCGAATTTCCCCTATAGGGAAGAAACTATTACCGTAGGTCTCATGGTAAGACTTAAGCCCGAGATCATGATAACTTTTCATTTTGAGGTTCCCAGATGCCAAAAACACCATTCGTTCAAATGTTTATATATGTATATATATATATATGTGTGTCCGTAAGCACGATAACTCTCGTAAAAAAGGTCCGATCTTAATGAAATTTGGTGCAAATGTGTAAAGTACCATTTATTTGAACGAGTTCGAAAACCAGATGAATCGCACCATCCGAAGGGAGGTTTTTGGGGGGTTTTGTACCCAAAAAATGTGTTTTTTGGGGTTTCACATGTAATTTTAATTTAAACCAAATGTTAATTTATACCATTGAATTCAGCTTTAAAAAAACAAACAATTTGGTATTTTGATCATTGCTCTACGTCAATTGGTTACCGAGAGATATTGAAAGTGCTAAACACAGTACGTTGTCTAATGTTATTCTTATGGAGAAAAAGAAAAATTGTATATCTCGCTTATTTATGAACATAAACTGGCGAAATTTGGTATATGGCTTGATCTGGTTGTGGTTTATTGTTGTTTGCACAAAAAACAATTTTTCGCCAATGTTTCCTGTAGCAGCAAACCTATACTAGGGACCATGAGAGTTTGCCGTTGGCAGCCGACCAATAGAGCAGCTGCGAGCAGTTGCCGAATTTCACTAGCCTCACACTCGTCCTTGGCACCCTGCTAAAAGCCGTTCGAGGCTACGAAGCCCTGTCTAGTAAGGGGTGTAACTACGGATGACGGTGATCTTATTAAACATTTTACTCTTGCCGCCCTGTTCCATAAACACATTATTTACAAAAACGTTTGTAATTGGTAAATTGGGAGCGTTCTTGAAAAAAGAAATAGGCCTATAATGTTAATAATGAACCGATTTATTAGTAAATTATGTAAAATTTTGTTTGAGGTGGTACATACGAATGTGTAAACATTAAATCAAATCATTCTGTAATTTTTAACAAAATTCTTGCTGCATAAATATTTTTACTAAACGCAGTAAGTGACCTGTTTTAATCTAAATAATTGTAAGCGGACAAAACATATTTGTTAACTAATTAAGCTTAGAGTTTAGTCAGTGCAAATTTACAAAATAAAATAACAAATGTTTAGTTTTCTGTCTGTCTGTAAGAGTTGTTAAATTCAAACTATATTACTCCTAAGTATCTGTTTACAGCAATGAAATTTCATACAATGTTAAAGTTGTCAAATTAATGTTTTACAAGAAATATTGACAAATATTTAATTTATTTTCAAAATGAATATTTAACGTATTTTCAAAATGGCAGCCGTAAAAATTTCTTACATTTTATGTTATTTTTATTTGTTAAACACTTTGTATACTCTGTATAACACAATTTTAATACATAATGCATGATTTTCTTACCTTAAAACCAGAAATCCCCGCTTGTGATCGCATGATGAGGTCACAAATTATATGAACACTTTATATTAGCAATTAAAAACAAAATATACATACTAACTTTCAAGAATACACACTATATACATATATTTACACATTGTATCAAACGTACGTGAAAATCTAATCATCATTACCACCCAGAACTGTTGCCAAAACTTCATCATCGTCATTGTCATTGTCAATTTCACTTTCGGACCCATCGCTATCAGTTTCACTATCCTCAGCTAAATTCACGATTATTCTTTCCACCGTGACTGATCTGCTACACTCTTTGGCAAAATCATCTTCCTGGAGCTTTTCGGCATGACGAACTCTGGAAACCCAGTCTTCTTTAGTGACGTTGTCCAGTGCATTATTCACAAGAACTTCGACATCAGAGAGCTTGAAGGTTTTGTTGTTTGCTGCCACTTCACCTTTAACTTTTGCCCAAATGAGTTCGATGGGGTTATATTGGCAGTGATAAGGAGGTAGCCGTATTACTGTGTGCCCCATTTCGTTCGCTAACAAATCAAGTTCATATGTTTTCTGTTGAGTTTTAAACGGCATAACTTTTAAAAGTAGTTCAGGTTTTGTTTCACAACAACTAAAGTTAATGCCTTTTTTCCTCAACCATTCTTGAATGTCACTTTTATTCCATGAGGTAGATGGTATTTTATCAGCAAGGACAGAATGGTAAGGCGCGTTGTCCATTACGATTACCGATCCTTCTTCCAATAACTTCAAAAAGTCAACGAACCACTCCCTAAATGTTGTTGAGTTCATTTCGTCGTGGTAATCCTGGCTAGATGTTTTTGACCTGAATACCCATTTGCAATCCTGCACAAAGCCATGGCTGGCCGAACCGACGTGACAGATAATCAGTCTCTTTCCTTTGCCGAGAGGCACTTTCAGTCCTCCAGACTCTGTAGAATCTTGCCATATATACTTTTTGCTGTGGTGTTCATTCACCCACGTCTCATCTAGGTAGTATATCGGCCGGGTGTCACCAGATTCCCTTAATTCGTGCATGGTTCGTAAAAACCTAATGCGGGCAGCAACTATATCATTTCTCTCTAAAAGAAACTTCCTTCCGTCATTGGTTTTTTTGTATTTAAATCCAATTTTTTTCAACAAGCGTTTTGTCGATGTTACCGACCCTCCGTAATTCAACTTCTCTTGTAAGTCTCTGGTTACTTTTTTAGCTGTAGGAAATTCTCCACGGTCATAATAGGAGAACACTATTCGTCGAAGAACATCTTTCTCAAAGTCGTCTAATCCTGTGATTTTGGAGTTGCGTTTTCTAGTCTTGCCCGGAGTTGAAAATATTACCTCCGAAGATCCTTCACTTGTTTTTGCCTCTTTGCAAATGTTGCGTACGGTTTTCTCACTAACATCACAGGCTTGAGCACACAGTTTAGCTGTTTGATTAAAATTTAAAGTTTCTCGGAAAGAAGGAAACGACATTTTTTTAAAAAGGTTGTACACAGAAAATATCATTCTTCGTTCACCGCTGTGAAGGGTTTTACCTTTTTTAGTACTGGAGGATAGTCTGTTACCACTAACACCTTCCATGTTAAAACAATTTACTAAAAATTAGTAAACTAGCAATAATTGTTATCGTACTCCACAAATGTAAAACGAGAACACGCACAAGCACTCACTGGTCGTCTCTTAACACAACTAAAATATTACATTCACTGGTCAACTCAAACGCTTCCAAACACTGACTGATCTCAGAGCTCTTGCTATTTGGAGTGACACACTTCCTTGTTTCCACGAATCATCCATGAAGGGGGAAGGGTGCAATAGTGTGACGTCTGAACACCTGACTTATAAATTTCCATATTCCACAATGAGGTGGGTGACCTGTGCGACATAGTACTGGCGAAGTATTTTGTCAAACACAGAATGGCAGTATGATTTATGATGGCAGTAACCAATACTTTTGCTGTTATACATAAATTTAGTACATTATTTGTTTATAGTAAACAAGATGCAAACGTCACAGTTGTTTGTATGAAACGTTTCACGCCTACAGTTTATGTAGAAACCTAACAGGCTAGGTATTTGCAACACATTTATATAATGAAATACACTTTAAATCTGTTATGAATTATTATGTATTACTCTTTAATACATCCAGGCAATCATTCAGCATCTTAACAATTTTTGTGTGGTATATACTTATTATACCGATGTATAGAGAAAGGCTGGGTGTATTTTATATATAACTGTCACGGCTCCGCCCGTGAAAAAATAGCACTCGCTGCGCTCGGTCGCCTTAGTTAAATAACAGTTAAAATTTACAAAATTGATTACAATTGATCAATATACGGATCCGGTTTTTCGTCTAACCTTTGCGCAAAATGGAAAGTAAAATCAATATAATTATTATGAACTATACATAACAGTATCCAAAAACCATGGAAGCTTTTTACTAACTACAGCTATCTCAGGAAGTAAAGCACGTACGAATAAGCAATTTTTTTTAAAAGTTTCGCATTCTTCTCTACTTTTTATTACAAATAACTACTTCACCGCAGTTGTGGTATTGCCTTCGAGCGTAGAGATTAAATAATTTCAAGTGCGTTAGGTCAGTCGCATTGAGTTAGAAGTGGGAGGATAACGTGACAACATCGCACAACGGCGATTGGCGTGTCCAAGGTCACGGCGTACACAAGCCCCTCCCTCAACGGTATTCTCTCGTGGCCCCAGGTATAGGTACATGGTCCCCATGTTATTCTTATGGAAAATACTTAAAATGTTATATATCGCTTATTTATGAATGTATATGGATGAAACTTGGTATGTGACTTCACTAAGATGAGTTCTATTGATATTTGCATAAAAACCCATTATTTTGTGTGCCTTGCTGCAGCAAACCTGCGTACTCATCCCCAATGTTATTCTTATGGAGAATAATTAATATTTTAACCCTAGGAGTGGCCCAATGCTAAAGTGTGGAATGGCAGGCTAAATTTGTCGATTTTGCAGACATTTTTTTGAAAATTCGTATAAATTCCGTAGAAGTAAACCTAGCCAAATTCATTTTGATCAGGAAGAACAGGGCAATTTAGAAATACTAAAATGATAAAGATCTAGAAGGGTAATTTTTTCGGTAAAGTGAAAAGAAGAAAAAGAATTAGAATTTTATTTTTGAAATTTCAAAAGTAGCCTCGGTGAAATTTGTTCTACTGATTTTTTATGGAAAATTCATTATATACATTTTGTAAACAATCTAATTCCCTAATTAGAAATATATAACATGGTATGGAAATAATTTTTTTTGTAAGTTTTAGGGGTGTAATATAATAATAAACGGAAACCCGAAATATATGTAAACTGTACGGTGTTAGGTTGTGTTGTAAATAAGTCATGTAATATATGTATATACTAATATTGATATATACATATTTGTAAAGCTAATGAAGTAAGGAATCCAAAAAAGTGATAAAGTTGATGGTAAAAAATTGTTATCACTTATAAATAAGTGTAAATAAAAGAATGTCTTGCTATTTTTGTGTATTTGGAAAAAAATATTTCACAGTATTTAGTATATAACTTTTTTGTCTAATATTTTGCCCCCAAAGCAATATAATCATGTAGTACATTCAATTCCCTACATAGAAATATATAACATGTTATACATAGAATACATAGGAGTATACATATAAATATATAACTCACCACTACCAGATAAATAATCCAATTAGCCTAAGCCTACGACGCAACATCAGAAAAGTCGATCATCTCAATATCACTGCCTATATTACCCTCTAAATCGTCATCAACGTCACTAATACTTTATTCAAGAGCACCCTGAATGTCACTACAATCCATTTTTTGCGTAAATTCGGCTAAATAAATAACTAAAACAATCTTACACAACTGACTGCGGTCAAACATAGCGCGCCATTTTGGACTGGGACTTCGACATTGCATATTTCAAATGTCATGTCATATTGGCAACAAAAACACAAAACATCGAGACAGATATAAGGAGAAAGCCTGAAATCTGCTGTTTACAATGATACCAAATACAATACAGTTTGGAGCGAGCCAAACAAACTGACTGAGACTTGGTCTTGGTAAACAGCAAACAACTGCGCAGTTGCCGATTAGGCAAAAATGTGACGTAATGAAACTATTCCTTGGTTATGATTTTCAGAATAAAACAGTGCTGCCAACGGCAAAACTAAAATACTCTACATTTCTTCCTCTTCAAAATAACATATTATTTGACTAGTAACTATAACTTACACTAGATATAAATCCGATTTTCCTAATGGCCCTTTTTCGGCCATCTGCCATTGTACAACAAAACAGAAAACACCTGTTTTCAAAAAATCATATGATCTGTCTAATCAATATTTCGTTCAAAACATCAATACCAAAATAAAGTGCATCTCTTTGGTAGTGCATTGGTACCAACCGCAACTTCCCACGACAAAAATTACCCGAGCTGGGTAATTTCAAAAAAGTAGTGTTTTGACATTTTCTTAGCATCGGCTGCTAGAATCGCATCGCGCCAAAAATTCATTTGATTTCTAATCGTCGTGACATTGTTGTATAGCTGCTACAGGGTTTGTTTATGTAATAAAATGAAAGTTCAGAATATTATCTTTCGAATGATATATATACTGTTCACTTTTGAGTTGATTATTAGTATTTTTTACGTTACATAATTTTCGGTCCCGAATGGCCGATTCTCGGCCTCTGCCACAGTAGGCTGCATAAAATAGGGCCGAATCTCGGCCATTGGCCACTCCTAGGGTTAGATATCGCTTGTTTGTGAATACATTTCTTATGAATCCTGTACAGTGTTTTAATGTGTTATGTTATATATTCATTGGAAATTCGCTGAGTATGCAGGTTTGCTGCGACGGGGGTATTTTAACTTAATTTAATGGTTTAACCAACATTTGTGATTAAAAATAATTATGTGTAAAAATTAAAAACTGTTGGGGTACAAAATCCCCCCAAAACCTCCCTTCAAATAGAGTGACATGTATGATTCTCAAACTCATGAAAATAGATGCTGCCTTACACGTTTATACCAAACTTCATCAAGATTGGACCATTTTTACAAAAGTTAACGTGCCTACGGACACACACATATGTATATATATATATATATATACACCTCTATATATATATATATATATATATATATGAATTTGAACGAATGGTGTTTTAGGCATCTGGGGGCCTCAAAATGAAAAGTTCTTATGGTCCCGGGCCTGGGTCTTACCATGCCGGACGGTAATAGCTTCTTCCCTATAGGGGAAATTCACTAAAACAACGATTTTAACTTTAAACAATTTACTACTAAGGGGAATAAGTACCTTAGAACGCTCAACCACTCAGACTACCAACTGTGGTATTACAGCATACACGCTGGACAACTTGGTTCTGTTTGCATCTACAGTACCAGGTTACACTCCTACATAGACTGCAGACAGAGCTTGCAACAGTGCAATTGATTGTACATTAATTAACAATATTTTTAGGCAGTAGATTTGGAAGCCGATTATATCGGGCCCTTAGCACTAAAAGGGTTCAAATGTGACAAAGCATAGAAACTTTTCATTTTTGGTTAACAGTAAAACTCAACTGATATAAAAGTAAAGACCTCAAGCAAAGGTTGCTCTACACAACCCTCGTGCTGAAATAATGTATTTGCCCTGTCTTTATTAACCTCAGCGGTTAAATTTAGGAAAGACAGACTAATATTTCTTATTAAAACTACATACAAATTCCAAAGCTTCATACAGGAGCGTCTTTTTATTTAAAGTTGTAAAGTTAACAGTTATCACAGTACATTAGCTGGGTAGCATAGTGGTTAGAGTGCTTGTTTCATAATCTGAAGTTCACCAAAACAATACTCGCATATATGTAATGCAAATACCCCCGTAGCAGCAAACCTGCGTACTCAGCGAATTTCCAATAGATATATAAATGTCTTAATACTACATAATGCCACTTACCAAGTTTCATAAAAATATATTCACAAATAAGCGATATATACAATTTTAATTATTCTCCATAAGAATAACATTGGGGCTGAGTACGCAGGTTTGCTGCAACAAGGAACACAAAAAATGGGTTTTTATGCTAGTATCAATATAACTCAACTAGGTGAAGTCATATACCAGATTTTATTAATTTATGTTCATAATTAAGGGGGACATAGCATTTAATTATTATCCATAAGAATAACATGGGGCTGAGTACGCAGGTTTGCTGCTACGAGTGCCTTTGGAAAAAAATATATTTTTTGAGCAAATATCAATAGACCACAACCAGATGAAGCCATATACCAAGTTTCGTCAGTATACGTTCATAAATAAGCGAGATATAAAATTTTTCTTTTTCTCCATAAGAATAACATTAGACAACGTACTGTGTTTAGCACTTTCAATATCTCGGTAACCAATTGACGTAGAGAAATGATGAAAACACCAAATTGTGTGTTTTTTTAAGCTGAATCCAATGATAAAAACTAAAATTTGATTTTTTCAAAAATTACATGTAAGAAATTCAAAAAACCCATTTTTGGGGTACAAAACCCCCCCAAAATACCCCTTCGAATGAAGCGATATGGCTGGTTTTCGAACTTAAACTCATAAATGCTTCGTTACACGTTTATACCAAATTTCATCAAAATCGGATAATTTTTACGAGAGTTATCGTGCTCACGGACACATATATATATATATATATATCTATATATATATATATATATACCCCCGTAGCAGCAAACCTGCATACTCAGCGAATTTCCAATGCATATATATGTATCTTAATACCACATAAAGCCACATACCAAGTTTCATCAATATACATTCATAAATAAACGATTTATGACATTTTAATTATTCTCCATAAGAATAACATGGCGGCTGAGTATGCAGGTTTGCTGAAGCAAGGAGTACAAAAAATGGGGTTTTATACAAATATCAATACAACTCATGTAGGTAAAGCCACATACCAAATTTCATTAATTTATTTTCATAATGAAGGGAGATAACACGTTACTTATTCTCCATAAGAATAACATGGGGCTGAGTACGCAGGTTTGCTGCTACGGGAGCCATTGGTAAAAAATTGTTTTTTTGAGCAAATATCAATGGTCCACAACCAGATGAAGTCGTATACCAAGTTTCGTCAGTATACGTTCATAAATAAGCGAGATATAAAATTTTTATTTTCCTCCATAAGAATAACATTAGACAACGTACTGTGTTTAGCACTTTCAATATCTCGGTAACCAATTGACGTAGAGAAATGATCAAAATACCAAATTGTGTGTTTTTTTAAGCTGAATCCAATGGAAAAAACTAAAATTTGACTATTTCCAAAATTATATATAAAAAATTCGAAAAACCCATTTTTGGGGTACAAAACCCCCCCAAAATACCCCTTCGGATAGAGCGATCTGGCTGGTTTTCGAACTTAAAGTCATAAATGTTGCTTTACACGTTTATACCAAATTTCATCAAAATCGGATAATTTTTACGAGAGTTATCGTGCTCACGGACACATATATATATATATATATATAGATATATATATATATACAGTTTCGAACGAATGGTGTTTTTGGGGTCTGGGGACCTCAAAACGAAAAGTTATCATGGTCCCGGGCCTAGGTCTTACCATGCCGACTACGGTAATAGCTTCTTCCCTATAGGGGAAATTCGCTAAAACAAAACATGATAATGTTCTGAACAACAGGTTTCTTACTGAATCAGTTCAGCGGTAGCAATGACTACATAAACTACAATAAGACGGTTATGCGCCATGTTAAAAATTCAGCAACAAGCGGCAACTCTCCGATCCGCCGCTAGTAGCACTGCATGTTTCAAAGCAGCATGTCATTACACAAATCAGCTGTTTCCTTTAAAGAGAAAATACATTCGTAGATATAGATACACGTATTAGTTTATTACAACCAACTAAAGAATGTGGCATTAAAAAAACATGTTTCTTGTTACTCTTAATGGCGAAATTTAATTGCCATTGGAAATTCGCTGAGTACGCTGGTTTGCTTTTTAATTTTTAATATGCTGGGGTATTAATTTTTATATTTAAATTTCGGGAGTGCTTTGCCATTGGGTTTTGCATGAAAATGCTTGTTTTATTGATAGTAATGGTACATTAAATATTCATTTATACATTGTGTTCATATTGTTATGCTCACCATTAGGATCTTGTAAACCATAGTCATTACAAGCAAGGTTAAATGAGCAAAGTATCGCGTGATTAATTAATTATCAATGAAATAAAATGGCACAAATAATTCAAAAATATTAAACTTGTCCACTAAACTTGTTCACTGCGCTCAAAAAACCATTTTGGACCAAAAACAAAAATTGCTTATAACTTTCTTGTTTATAAAGACAAATAAGATAAATTGTTGTAACTAAAATAATTATGTCGTAGGCCTACACATTTACACTTCAACCCTGCCATCCTTATACTCTATAGGGATAGTCAGATTTGATAGCTTAGGCACAGAAGGTAAACATCAGAACTCTAATTTATTGGAGGTTAGCTGCCTGTGACTATCACACTTAATGCCGCTTAATACTAGTAGGATTTGCGTGTGGTGCGGTGTGGCGGTTGATCAGCTGGTAGGGCGAAATAGAGAGAGAGGGTACTCGTACAGTTCATACCAAGAGATCAGCAGTACAGTCAAGGCCCGCGGCCACTAGCGCCAACTCGCGGCGGGTCGCTGAAGCAATCCTCTCCTACTTCTCAACTGGCACTCCATAAGGCTTGACTGTCTTATTGTAGTTTATGTAGTTATTGGCGGTAGGTTCTAAATTAATTAGCAGTGTAAAAAGTGCTCAATAGTCAAGAAGAGTTCTTAACATTTCTGTAACTTAATTAAGAGACATAGTTTCTGAATATGTGCAACAAAACCTATGAAGCAGAACTTGGATTTCTGTGTAAAGGGTAACATATTATGATGAAAACTACATGAAATATAAATTTATATTTAATTGTAAGTATAAAACATATAATTAGGTACTCAAGGTTACAAAACACTCTCCTGCATCTGCAGACAGGCCTGAGTGAGCACCGCAACGTCCAACATGTGCTCTGGGACCAGCAACTCCGCCACCTGGCAACCGCAAGCATTAGCAATCAATCGCATAACAGATAACAGACAACGTGTTTTGGAATTTAATTTATACTATGTGAATGATTACACATAATATAAATCGAATAATCCAATCATGATTTAATGATGGTTTTAAGTCCTCCTTCATTTTTTATGTGAGTAAGGTGTGTAGAGCAAGTAAGGTTTAATGGTGGAAGTGCACATCGGCGTGCTAAATTGTGCTATTGCTGCATTTGTATCCTCAGGTGTCTTTCTCACTCAATCTTCTCTATTGGTTTTAACTGACTTTGGATGGTCAGATGAACCCGTACACATTTCAGAACTGAAATTGTGTCAAAAAAGTTCTTCTTTATAACATAAAAGTTTATATAAAATACTGAATGGCTGATGTTCAGGTGAACTATCCATCACTTTGGTAAAGACTTTGATGACAAATACTCATATACAAATACTTATACTGACTCTAAGCTGCTCATCAAGACAGTTTACGAGTACATCAAACACAAAATGGCACAGAGTAGAGAAAAGAGCCAGTTCAAATCGTCCTCCATTACTTACTCAAACTCACTTTGTGAACAATTTAAAACATCATTTGATATATCCTGTTTTTTTCTCCTGTATGTTTAATTTTTAATTCCAATCAGTTTTCACAAACTTATCACAATCAAAATAAAAAAATCCAGGATATACTTTCCTGCTGACTATTTCGAAATGAGCTACTAATTGGATATAGATGAAAAGTTGGTTTTTTCTTTTAATTAAACATAGGCCTGCCTGTTTATACTAGCAGACAATTAAATTGACAGCTGGGCTGTAGCCAACAGCATGGTTGTGTGCTATCGCTGTTGTCATTTTTTCATAGAAAAATATCACTTGAATGTTAATCTAATTAGGTGGTGTGGAGTTTTGGCAATACAGCACGTCTTATTGGCTGATCGTGATTGATAGCCTGGCAACCCACGCCCTCAACTGGCAATTTAATTGTCAGCTATTATAATTAACATTGTAGTATATTATACTCTAACATAAATATGATTTGTAATTAAATCTGAACAAGCTGATCCGCTGCAAAAAGTTGGTGATTTAATCCTTATAACAGCTGTTTATTGAATTTAAAATAAACGGTATCAGGAAACTGACACATACTTTCTCCCTTTTAGCCAAACTTTAATGACAAAAATATTTGTTATTTACTAAATATAGAATATGAAGTATAGATAAATGTACAGAAAATTGTCTAAAATAGTTTATCTCAGAAATATCCACCCAAATCCCTTTTTTGGGAGGCACTATAGAGTCCGTTGCTACACACAGTGGTTTTGAGAGGGGAAATGCCCCCTTGCCCCCCCAGGGTTAAATAACAACACATTTCGAACATCATCTGTTGGTCAATGCTAACTTGACCTGCATATCAAATTTTTATGAAATTGATCAGTAAATAAGAGATAAATAGTTATTTTTGTATTCCCCATAAGAATAACATTGGACAACGTACTGTGTTTACCGCTAAATGAAAATTTCAATTTTCTCCGCAACTAGCAATCGTAGAATAGTAATTTAAAATACTAATTTATTTAGTTTTTTGAGCTCTTTTTAATGGTGAATAGTAATCTTTTTTAACATTTATGATTTTTTAAGAAAAATCCAAAAAACTGAATTTTGGATGTTTTAAGTCCTGTAATTTCTGAACCCGAATTTTTCCAGAAATGCGGGTGGTGTCATTTTGTTGGAAACCTAAAGTTCTACAAACCACGAAAGTTTAATCAAAATCGTTAGAGCCGTTTTTGAGAAATTTGGATTTTTCATGTTTTTTAGCGGTTTTTGGGGGATAATTACCCTTAAAAATCAAAAATTCAAAAAAATAAAAAAAACGCCTGGAGATATCGTAGATTAGTACCTACATACCAAATTTCATAAACATCGGCCCATAGGTTAGGGCTCTAGCTCTGTACACATCCACACAGACACACACACACACTCACACACACGGACACACACACACACACACACAGACAGACATCACGTAAAAACCACTTTTTTGGGATCAGGGAGCACCAAAACGAATATTTCCACTAACAACTCAAATTCGAAAATTTTTACGAACAACAATACTTTCTCCATATACTATGTATAGGGGGAGAAAGTAAAAACACATCTAACATAAATCAAATAAAACTCTCCCCCATAGGAATGACATGGGAACTTTGAAGTCCCGTGGGTCAGAGCCCTGGGGCCTAAATCAAAATTCTGGCTTGATAATAATTTAGAACTTGAAATTATCTTTTAAATAAAAAAAGAATCATCAAAATCGGTTAAGTATTAACTTCAGGAAGTGGATGAACAGAAAACAGGAATTTTTTTAATATGTAGATTAATACGGATTTAAAAGCCTTTTAACTCACCTCATATTTAAGAGACTGCTCATATGCATAGTAAATGCTTGTGTCAAAGAGAAGCATTTTACTTGCAGCAAGCGCAAGAATGCAGTTACGAAGCCTAGCGATCACTTCTCTGTCAGACCTTGGCACTGGCTGAAAAATAGAAGTTCTTGTTTAAATTATAGCAAATGTCTTAAAATGTTAAATAAAATAAAATGTTAAAATATTAATTCCTCAATTATTAACTTCTGCTGCTATAGAATACTGAATCTATAGCTTGCCCCCACTTAAAGATTTAATTTTCAATGAATTATCCAAGGTATAACACAAAACTTAAAATCTACTGTTTAGTCTTCACCATAGTTTTTAGTTTGTACGTTACTTTGTTACTTACAATATATTATGTACAAACAAAATAATCCAAGACTATCATATCATGACTGGTATTCAATATTTAAAATTAATTCCAAGGATTGTCAAATAAATTCAAGAAAATAAAATTTCAGTCTGAATGAAGTTCAAATAATTTATTTTCAGTAATCCACTTATTTCATTGGATAAAGCCAATTAGTTTAAGACATTAGTCCTTAAGAATATCAGACACTATTTATTGTACAGCCAGGGCCGTATTTCCCTAAGGGCGCATGGGGAGAGCGCCCGGGGCCCCGGGCCCCCCAGGCCACGAAAGTGGGACCCCACGGACTAAGGGGAACCTTACGATGCAGTGTTTTAATTTTTTTTCTGAAAAAAGTTGATTATTTCTCAACTGACAATAATACAAATAATTTTAAGCTGTAAAAGATGTACGTTCAAAATAAGTCTCAAACCCAAATTCATACACCAATGTTTATTATTTTGAATACTGTTTGCGAATTTGATGAATTTGCCCTAATCCAGTAACAGGAAAGGTAAGATTTGAAATGTAACTACTGACGGTATTGTAGAGCACCTTATTTTGCTAAGTATAAGTTGTAATGTTGTAATAGATGATCTTGAGCAATAATTTTTGAGCCTTTCCCTATCCCCATAAATTGTTTAATATCCGCCATACTTTGGTGTACTTGGAAGTTGTAAATTCCGTTCAATCCGATTTAAGTTAAGTTTGTTGTTCTTGTTGCTCAAAATTCAATATGATATATTATAAAATATTAGGAATAAAAAGCCAAACGGAAACTAATCAAATAATAGTATAAAAATTAAACTCTTACGAAAGTCTTTTAACGAGTAGAACACTGAGTAGTCTTAAGTGTTTGGGGTTATCCTAGATATGATATGATAATAATAAAGATGAAAATAATAGTAAAAGGGTGGCTTGTAGCCCCTTTTTTAGTATTATATTTCTGGATTTGATAATGGTTTGAAGGTTGTTTGTTTTTTAATCAATTTATAATCAGTAAGATTAGCACTGCCCCGGTCTCGATGAGGGTTACGGGATGTATGCTTATCATTGTTGCCAACACTGAATTCCCCGAATACCCCCCATATACAGTTTAAAATAACGTAGGAAGAGGCGTGAGCTAATGATGAAGATTACAATTTCATTGTGTCATCAGCACGTAAAACTTAACGTTAAAAAATGTACAATGTCAAATAATGAATCGTCTACAATATAACTGACTTTTTACTACATTTCAAAATATTTACTCTCTTTAAGAATATTTTTGTGTGTGATAACACAAATGCATCCGCAAAAGGAAGATTTTTTAAAGATTAATCTTTTGAAAAGTTGCCTTTGAATTAACATTAAACCAGAGTAATTAAAAGCTTTAGCATCCTGAGTATAGAAAATGATACCCTGCGTTGCCTTGACTTTGATCATATAATTTGTCAGCCAATAAATACAGAAAGAAGTTCTTACTGTCTACACTGCATGAAATACTATTTAAGTAAAGTCTATCCAGCAGTATGTTGACAAAACAACTTTAGAAGAGTTCCTAATCAATGTGGGTCAAATTTAAACACATTTTTTTCACATGCCACTCGTTGTGTGTGTTTAATTATCTCAGTAGGCTACAATAATGTTTGTGGTAAAGCAACTACACGAGATTATTTAATTTATTCATAAATTTGTGTTGTTATTTTACATAATAATTCATAATAATTTTTATTGTAAATTAACTGAATATATTATATTATTAGCTTTTTGGATAAAGGCTTAAGAGAATTAAAACCATATTAAATCGTAAGGAAAATTAAACACAACATTTTATTATATAAGTTTTTGAAGTTTTTATAATAAATTAAAATTTGTTATTTATTTGTATATTTGGTGTATTTATTAAAGACGAGACTATTAAAAATAATAAAGTTATATTACGGAATAGAAAAAATTACTTCTGTACGTACATATACCAACATACATGCTTGTATTTATGTTAGGAGGGCTTCATTTTCGTATACGCCTGGGGCCCCAGAGGTCCTAAATACGGCCCTGTGTACAGCTTGTACGCAACAGCACAACAGGCTAGTATAGTTCTCTTTTGTTGAACGTGGCAGTGGTCTAGGTACCTGGTCTAGGTTCTGTATGAAGCCGCCAGTGCCTTGCTCATCGCTGATGGTAGGACAGATCCATATATAGCCGTTGTTGCCCAGGATCACACTCGATCCACATGGCAGTTTGTGGAAATGTGTCTTCCTCCTTTTAATCAGTCCAGGAAACACTTTGACTAAAACTCCTTGAGAGAGCTGAAAATAAAAATGAAATGTAAATCAAGTATGGGTATGGTTGTAAATGATAATTTAAACATTTTGGTATCTAATTACTTGGGCAGCACCCAACTTCATATTCAAATGAAGCTTAGAACCTTAGTCAATCTTGTAAAACCAACACAAACCGGATCCACAACTACGTCCTGACATAACGTTGATAATTATTGGTACCATTTATAGAGATGCGGTCGAGGTTTATGCTGTTTTTTCGTGAAAATAATTATTTTAACCCAAACAAAGTATATATTTTTGCAATCTGTAAATCATTTAGCTCATTTTGGGTATCTTGAAATTGTAAACTATGTGGGTGTTTATTTTGTAACCACTATGGCACGTAAAAAACCTTTATTTGAATAGGCTCTATGAGTTTTTTGAGTTTGCCTCTGAAGTGCAAGCGTGTCTTATGTATTCATTAGCAAGTTATAGTTGTATAAGTTTCTCCTTTTCTTGCTGATCAAAATGAATACATGGTTGATATAGGTAGTAGCCAAATTTATGATTTGTTGTACATTTTCAAAAAAACTCATGCAAGACAGTGAAAACAAAAACATCCGCAGAACGGAGGAAAATAGTGAGCAGTTGGAGGGTTTATGTTTATGTGTTGTTGAAGGGACGGATTCAGATATCCTCACAAGTTATCCGAAGCTTAATGGGTCATGTGAATAAAGCATTACAAAAGTGTTAACTGAATGCTAAATGAATAGGAAAAGCAAATACCATTTTTTTATCCACATTACCCATTGTGTGTCCTTAGGACGTTAGGTGGGAAACCATTACCCGTATCCTTAACAAGATCCAGAAGTTTTCTCCCAATACTAACGTCCCATTCATCAGTTCATCACATGGTTTTATGCAACCACACAGAGCCCTTCTCCTTGCCCCGAGTCTCTCGCAATCCAGTATGATGTGCTTGGCAGCCTCTACAGACTGATTGCAAAGCCTACACTCTTGACTCTCATTTTTAAGTCCAAGAGGTGTAGAGATGTTTCCTGAAGTGGCCGTATCCAACCATAAAAGCGATTTGAAGGGTTAATAAAACATTTTTTATGTAGTTTTTGTACATAAATTTTGTTACTCTTATCTTTTAACTTATACATTGTTTTTTTTTTATCCGACAAATGTGTATGGATTAAGCGGATTTTTTGATTAGTGGGGTTCTATGCATGTATTTTTGAAATCATTTATTTATTAGTGAATTTCCTATGGAAAAGTGAACTATTAGTATGACCCGTACGCTGAAACTTAAGCCTGGGACCACCATAGAAGTTCCTAACGTGACCCCCTGAACACGTTTTGGGGTGTCGTTCAAAATTATATGTATGTGTGTGTGTATGAACTCTAGCCGTCACATTTTTTGTCCGATTTACTTCAAATTTGGTAGGGACGTTCCTTTCTATAATCAGTTGGACAAGTTCGTTGAGCAAAACAATCGGAAAACTCTAAACCCCTTTTTTGGGGATTATTCTTTCAAATTTTGAGTTTTTGTGCCCAAAAAGGGTCAGATAAGCAAGCCCCGGACGTAAAAGTAATGCATGTATTAAGATTGGAATTAGTGAAGCAAAAGTTTTAAGCCCTCTCTCGTCATTCTAGCATAAATATTTACCGAGTTATTAAAGAAAATGTATATCGGCTATACACAGTACGTTGTCTAGTGGGGTTTTTTACATTAGAAAGCATGTTATTAATTTGTTGGTGTATTTGTATCATCCCCAGAACCTCGCACCTACTTTTAAGCCTGACTGGACCTTCTCCTAACCTTATAATGTGCAAAATTATATTCCTAGCATTGCAGGTAAATGAAACCAGGAACATCAGAACAGCCAAAAAATCAATGTTTCCAGATTTCAATAAAATTGGAATAAATGTATGTTTTTACACTGGTTTTGAGTTTTAAAAGTTTTGTATGTGGAAATTCACTTCCCTCATGTCAGCGTGCTGTGTGCAAACTCGTTTATAGAATATAATTAAATCACACTTGCACAATATTTGTCAATATTACGAATACTTAAAACAAGTTAATAGCTAATTTGATGTCAATTGACATTAAAAACTAGCATTAGCAGCTTCAATACTCTCATCTTGTCAACTTGACTGTCAGTAGATTTTAAACACCTAATACAACTAGTTTAGCCATACTATAAACCTTATTTGCATTATTTTTAAGTGATTATGCTATTATGAATCATCAGACATTCAATGTGTAATAGTAGATCAACTCTAACCTTGCCGTACTTGAGGCTGCGAGTGTGAAGGGAGAGCGAGCCGTCGGAGAAGATGCTCTGAACCTCGGCGCTGATCAGGTCTCCCTCACACAGGTACTTGCGCATCATCTGCTCGTCCTCTGAGGACCGTCTCCGCTGCAACCGACACCAACACCAAACTAGGAGTACGCTCAAATATTCGCATAATGGGATGACCAAACTCAAAAATGGTTGATGAAAGTATCTGCTGTTAATGCAAGTTCTAACCAAAATTTCATCACAAAAGAGTAAATAAATAGCCCTGGGGACTCTGAAGGAAAATATCTATTTTTAGCGAATTTCCCCTATAGGGAAGAAGCTATTACCGTAGTCGGCATAGTAAGACCTAGGCCCGGGACTATGATAACTTTTCGTTTTGAGGTCCCCAGACCCCAAAAACACCATGTGTGTGTGTGTGTCCGTGGGTGCGATAACTCTCGTAAAAATGGTCAAATTTTGATAAAATTTGGTACAAACGAGTAAAGCATTATTTATGACTTAAAGCTCGAAAACCAGACAGATCGATCCATCCGAAGTGGTATTTTGGGGGGGTTTGTACCCCAAAAATGGGTTTTTTAAGTTTTTACATGTAATATTTTAAAAAGTCAAATTTTAGTTTTCACCATTGGATTCAGCTTTGAAAAACACTCAATTTGGTGTTTTGATCATTTATCTACGTCAATTGGTTACTGAGATATTGAAAGTGCTAAACACAGTATGTTATCCAATGTTATTCTTATGGAGGATAAGAAAAAAATTATAGCTCGCTTATTTATGAACGTATACTAACGAAACGTGGTATACAGCTTCATCTGGTTGTGGTCTTTTGTTATTTGTACAAAAAATGCAATTTTTACCGATAATTACCGTAGCAGCAAACCTGAGTCCTCAGCCCCCATGTTCATGGAGAATGAGTAAAATGTAATGTATCCCTTAATTACGAACATAAATTAATAAATCTTGGTATGTTGGTTCACCTAGTTGAGTTCTATTGATATTTGCATAAAACCCCATTTTTTGTGTTCCTTGTTGCAGCAAACCTGCGTACTCATCCCCCATGTTATTCTTATAGAGAATAATCAAAATGGTATATATTGCTTATTTATGAATTTATATTGATGCAACTTGGTATGTGGTTTCACCTAGTTGAGTAATATTGATAGTTACATGAAACCCCATATTTTTTGTTCCTTGTTGCAACAAACCTGCGTACTCATCCCCAATGTTATTCTTATGGAGAATAATTAAAATTTGATATATCACTTATTTGTCAGTATATTTTAATGAAACCTGGTATGCGGCTTTATGTGTTATTAAGACATATAGTTTGCATTGGAAATTCGCTGAGTACGCAGGTTTGCTGCGACGGGGGTATTATTTTGGTAAAATTTAGGTCATAGAATAAATTGTTCTTAATTATATTATATTATTAGAGTTACAAATTCCTCAACAAAAATAACATGGTAAGTTGCCTATGCAGTGAGGTACATTGGAAATTAGCTGAGTTCGCAGGTTTGCTATGACGGGGGTATTTAATATTATAAACTGACAAAAGAACACAGCTGGCATAAGTAAATACAAAATAAATGGCTGCTGCAATCTAGCGGATAAACTACTAACTCACTCACACTACTCACATTACAGGAGAACGTTACCTTCATTTGTAAAAGATTTTATTAGTTTTTTAATATAACAATTTAAAAATCCTTTGATAAATTGAATTAAATCATGTTAATTAGAGGGTACTTTATTTATTTAATCATAAAACATATGAATAAAACCATTTTTTAGTAGTTTCTTGGTAATTACGAAACAATATTGTATTAGTATCTCGTACTTTAAAACCAGTAATTTTTGTCCAATGTTCCTTATGGAAATTTTACAACTTTAAATGTTAATTAATAAAAAAAATTTAACGAATGTGTACAATTTTTGAACTGAAAACGTGAAATGTACTGGAAAACAGTTGTGTAAAATCTGAAAACGATACATGCAGGCACTTTCATGTTATTGCGTTCCAAACACACAGGACCACATACTGACGGACAATGAATCATTGTCTCTGCTAATACATAGATTCCTTCACTTCGTTCCGTCATCAATTAGCCAACAGCCTACTAATGGCTCACTTTAAAATGCCCAAATTATATGAAGTTCCATGAATGGCAGGAAAGATATATGCTTATGTAATTTTACTTCTAGAGAGAGACAGAAGAAAGTTTGTAAAGAACTGTTCTTAGGTAGGTAAGTACCTATTTAATTTTACTTCACTACTTTATTTTTAATGTGTTCAGTTTGTCTTAACAGAAATTAAGTAAAATGTAAACAAAATTTGGAATCATTCATTTTCTAATGATTTTCTTGTTACGGTTATGAATTTCCTATGGAAAGTGAACTATAACATGACCCACACGGTGAAACTGAAGCCCGAGACCACCATAGAAGTTCCTTACGTAACCCCCTGAACCTGTTTTGGGGAGTTGCTAACAACTTTATCAACTTTGTCAAATTTCAGTTTTAGTGCCCAAAAAGGATCAGAAAAGCTCCAAATGTAAAATTATTGCATACTAAATTATTGTACGTAAAATGCAAAAAATGTTAAGCCCTCCCTCATCATTCTAGCACAAGCATTTACCGAGTTATTAAAGAAAATGTTAATTGTCTTAACACAGAACGTGGTTTTGTGGGGATTTTACACTGGAAAAGGCTGTTTTTCATATCTCGACACAGTTTTATAACCCCTATACCCCATACCAACTTCTTATCCTGACTATACCTCCTCCTAACCAAATAATGTACAACACTGGCGTCCTAATAATGAATTTAAATATAACCAGGAGCATCAGAACAGCCAAAACATAATATTTTTCTAATGAACTGTTACCAGTGTTGTTTTAAACTCATTATTAGATTTTTAAAGGTTTTGATGCGGAAATTCACTTCCCTCACGTCAGTGTGCTGCGTGCAAACTCGTTTTAATATTATTGATAAATCTTATCAGTTCAGGTCTCTAACATATTTAGTGGGAGTCCCAAAAATAATTGTAAAATTTCTTAGAGTACAAATACCTTAATAGGTATTTGTAGGTAGTAGGTACCCACTTATCAAAACTTTCTTTAATTACAAGTGATACTCTTATTCCTAAGTTTTATTTTATATAATTGCATCAGTAATTTTACGGCGGCTATGTTACTTCTTAAACTTAGTTCTTGAAGATTGGAGACTTTAGACTTATAAACTTAAGTTTTCAACAAAAAATCATCCAAAATAATGTAGTTTTGAGATATAGAGACCGTGGGGAAGTTGGTATGGAGCATTCATAGTCCCTGCTATACTGCAGGTCATGTTTCAAGGTTCAAATTTTAGATTAGAGTAACAAGAGTAGGACCTTTTCTGTTAATTCAATACCAGAACTTGTTAATTCACTCCCTTTATTATAAAATCCTAAGTATATTTATTATGTAGTATATTCAATATCTAAATATAAAACGTAATTAAACTTATTTAAATAACTTAATGGGGGTTTCTATGAATTAAGTGACAAATTCCCAACCAGAATATTTATATTTAGCTATGATAACTCATCAAAATTTAACCTAATTAGGGGTAAAAGGCAAAAGGAGATAAATTCTTGTGGATGATTGGCGAGTTTGACATGTAAGCTTATTACGTTAAGTTAATGTTGATTTAGGTAAGGTATTCAACATAATAAGCACCATTACCAATGCCCATCAACCAACCATGCCAGTTAATTGTTTTAAAAACTACAAAATAACTAAATCAACATATTTACAAACAGATCGATGTACATAAAAACAAAAGCATACGCTGAAAGGGGTGCAGAATATTTTCTTTTGCAATAAAATATATTTTGACTACCGTAGTAGCATTGATTTTGAATACAGAATAGATTCCCAGGACTAGTTAATTTTTGAAGCCAGGAAAATGGATCAGCTGGTCCACTAATCAGACAACTATATTAGCTGTGTTTGAAACAAGCTGTTCATACAAAAAATCCTTTTTTATCCCTTTAAATCAGAGATCATGAAATTGTTTCCTGCTAGACTGCAGAATCAAATAGTTTTCTACCTAATTTTACCATCTGCTCTCTTTTAAGCAGGGGTACCCAGAAGGGGAGGGAGGGAGATGGCGCTCAAAGAGCACCAACAAAACAAATTTTGGGGGAGATTTTTTAAACTATAAATAAATGTGATTGTTTTTTAATCACAATTGAAAATTCGTGTTTGTACGGTAGGATGACAATAATAAATAATATTATTGGCAAGGTATTTTTATAGTAGAAAATGAGCAAAATAACCTTTCTTTTGAGAGAGAAAATAACCTTTCCTGTACTACAATAATCCTTCTGATTATAGGACCGGATTGGATTGAAACATTAACCTAAAAAATCACTTGTAACTTTTCTCCAACGAGGTAAATATCTATAGAGATCTCGTCTGAGGTAAAAAACTGTGCCTACATGCTAATCCCCATTTTGACCCTCTATACCCTCCCGCCTCCATGGCAACAATATGTTTAACCAATCAAATCCTCTCTTCACAAGTTACGTTAGTCTTTATTACTCTTTGGCCAGATGTTTTCTCTACAAAAATATCCTCCAGGGAGGCTTCATTTTTTTAACATGAGACGAGAGCTCTGTATTTATTTACATCTCGTATGCTCGCAACCTAACCACACTTTCTGAGCTCTAACTAAGCAGACTTTTATTTAAAAACAATAACTTAGTTGTGAACAAAACGCATTGATATAAATATAGTCGCTTATGTTATGTTTTTACCTTATTCAAAAACTGGGCTTAGCTACTGAATGCAGGTCCTAAGCACTTTGTTTATTCATAACCATACAGGAAATTAAAGGTTTTATTTCTAGCTAATATCATTCCCAAATAATTTATTTCAATTACTTACAATATTCATGATAATTAAATGTTTATTGAGGTATGTGAGCGAGGCGTAAACACGTAGCAAATTCTGTAGTATAATCTAAATAAGTTATAAAATTACTGGCCTTCAACATATTAATAAAGGAAAATAAACTACGACAAAATAAGTATATATGGAAATTAAATAGTGAAAATTTTCTGTATTGACTGTTTTTAAGGTAGATTCATGGAAAACAGCTTAGTTTAAAAAGCCTAGGATTTTATTCATCAGTCTCTAGTGGGTTCGTTATCACTGTCAGTGAAATCTTTCGGATGTGTATCATTGGGTCCAAGTGTCACTGGGTCCAAAACTATATTACCTGTTCATTGGGTCCAAAACAATAAATTTCTCATGTTCGTTCGGTCCAAATCTAAATAATTATAGTTTCATTCGATCCAAAAGAGAAGTTGTGTCGTTGGGTCCAAAAGTAAAGTAAAACTGAAAACATAGTTATCTAATTTAATTTTGGACCAAACGACATTGGACCGAATGAACAGACGAAGTATTTAATATTATTTAAAATTACCTGTGCATTCGATCCAAAACATTTCAACTGTTTCATTGGGTCCAAAACTAATAAAATACACTTGTGTCATTCGGTCCAAAGACTGGGGTGTGTCGTTGGGTCCAAAAGTACAGTAACGGTAAATGGAAATAGACCTCCGCCCAGTCGCCTGCGCCAGTGTCAGGAGTGATACTACATGACTGATTGATGTGTATGCAGATTGTGTTTCAAAAAAGAAGGCATTAATAAATTATTTTGTAAGATTAAAAAATAATGTTTAAATTATCAAATCCAAAATTTAATTACAAAATTGATGGTTTAGGCAATAAAAAGAATTATTTTTCCTTATTAAATATAAATAATATAAATAATATATATATATATATATATATATATGTCTGTGTGTGTTTGTATATAAATTAATTTCTCTTATTTTTAATTTAGTATACGTCCATTTTCACACATAAAGGTAGTTGGAAAAAAATTATGACCAGGTAAATATCAGGGATTTGTCAGATTCCCTCCAGAAGATACAAAATCAGCCCTTATAATATGTATACAAAATACCCTCCCTTTTCTAATGTTGAGATTTAAGGATCAATCGATATTATTAAAAGAATTTCTTGATTTTTGTTCGGAGATTTTCTACCCCTAAAACTATTATTTTATACACGTATTTGGTATCAGTCAAAAGCTCTTGCATCTAGATGTGCCTTTTGGGGTTTCCATAAACTCTTGACTACGGGGCTTTGACCCACGACCTCTCAAAGTTTCAATGTTAATTTACGGAGTTATATTTTATTTAGTTATTCAGCAGATTGTAATGTAAATCGTATATATATTAATCTGCTAAGACGAATTTTGTTAAGATAACTCCTCTGTTATTTCTGAACCGATTTTAATGATCGAGGTACCAAAATATTCGTCTTGATTCGTAGCTGTGCATAACGGTTTCATTATTCGATATGTTCAACCTTAAGGGCACGGGCCGCCCTCAAAGATAGTTTTTTCCCATATGAATAACATGGGCAATAATTTTATTTGAATTGCAGCTTCTAACACATTATGGACAGAATATTAGCAACACCAGATATTACAGGTTTATTTATCTATATAAATGAAATATGTTTTTTCCTACATCGCTTTGAGCTGTGAAATGTTGTATGCAGCGGAGATATTTTAATTTTTGTTACTTTATTTTTAACTATCTGTCTGTTTAAGAGGTAGATTTTTCCACATATCACAAAAAATTAAAAAACTATCTATATAAATAAAATTAGAGTTTTGTTGGACATTGCTTGAAAATATGAAATTTGTGTATCTTTTCACGTTTTACACTGGAAGCCAAAACAAGTTTTATCTCAATTTCTGTCTGTCTATCAGTAACGCTCCAGGATGGGTTTTTGTTCGCTTTTCATGGGAAAAGGGTGCACTGATTTCGATAAAACTTTGTTTCTATGTTCTATAATAATACGTACGTTAGAAGCTATTTCAACGTTTTGAATTCACCTCAGGGCTGATCCCACAGGATTTTCAAGTTATGGTTATGGACAAAGCATTTATTTATACTGAACCAGTTGATGACTTAAGAATATTTATTCCATAATCAGCAGTTGTAGTTCTCATTTAAAACGTTGAGTGAAGATTGGTAATAAATAACAGAAGTATACATAGTGGACATATTATCCAAGTATTTTTCAGAAACATTCACTCGCTCACATTGTGATCGTTTGGATTAGTGTTTAATAAATGGCACACTTTAAAACTGCAATAAGGTTTATTATTTTAATTTTCCTCAATTCTAATTACTTTAAAAGTAAACTTTAAAGTGAGCTATTTTAACAAATATTTCAGCATTTTGCATAACAATTTTAAAACGGTTGTTAGTAGTGTCAGTAAAGTTTTTGAACCGTGTTTTTTAAGGTGAATCAGTATTAGGATAGTGATAAGACGCTGCCACTTTTATAAAATAATGACTATCAAGTACGAAACCATTTTAACTAAGTCAAAATTTCACCAGCTTTCAGAAAATAATATTCATGTCGTCATCAGATAAAAAAAATTGAGAATTTTAAGCTTTTTCATGGCAACATCAGTTTTTTCTAAAACAAATTTATAACATTTACAGCTAAGAGACCACTTTGAGATAAACAAAAAAATTGTGTATTTAGACTCCATTTACTCCATATTATCACCCAAAATATTTTGTCACACCAAGTACCAATCACCCTGTATATTAGTTTCATAAAATAACAGCTTATCATAGAATGTAAGCAGTTAAAGAATGTTAATTATAATTAAACTGATGAGGAAAATATATGGTACTCGTATGATAAATATCGTCCTTCCAGCAACACTGCAGATTGGATTGGTGATCACGTGACCTTCCAGCTGTTTTTACGAGGTCTCTTCCGGTTAAGTAGAAAACCTTAAATAGATCGAATCAGCACACCTGGTCTGAAAGGTCTACGAACCTTGCATGATAAGACCCTCTTCAAAACCTCAAGGTACAACCGAAAACGCTATAGTGGATTTATATTCACTCCAAACGGTATATAAAGCCACTCCCAATACTTTTTCCACATTTGGACAGGAACAGAATGAATTGCTGACATGGGATCTGAACGTCTGGCTTCATGTTTTGACTCGACAATTGTCGGCTTAAGTTTTAGGTATTTTATGCTACATTGACGTGATGAAACTATTAAAAACATTATAGCTAGCTTAAATGAGAACCTTTTGGGCGTTATTAAATCACTTAAACTATAGAATGCTGCAGGCTGGAACTGACTGAAGTTATGTATTTTGAGGTTAGGAAACGTCCTGGGTCAATCAACCTTATCCCAGAATCTAAAATAATGGGTAGGGATAGGGTGAAACTGTACAATTATAATAAATGGGGGGGCCTGAAAACAATTTTGAAGGGGGGGAGGTAAAAAATCAGTTACGCCACTGTAAAGGATGTTCTGATTCTGAATCTGATTCAAGATTTAATTTTTGATTTAAGTGACGAGGAAGTGAAAAAGAATATAGTTCAGAACAGTTGACAGAAGGCGTAAAGCCACTACACATCCCGTATGCAACTCCATTCTTTGATGATGAAATGCTCAGATAGATTGAGCATACAGATTAATTTCCTTCCACTTCTCAACTGTATCTTATTTAGTTAATTTTTGGTTGAAGGGCCCAAACAATACATTAGCGAATTAGCGAATTTCCCCTATAGGAAAGAACCTATTACCGTAGTCGGCATATAGGAAGACCTAGGCCTGGGACCATGAAAACTTTTTGTTTTGAGGCCCCCAAATGCCAAAAACACCATTAGTTCAAATTCATATTTATGGGTCTGAAGGCACGATAACTTTCGTAAAAAAGTCTGCTCTTGATGAAATTTGGTATAAACGCGTAAGGCAATATCTATTTTCATGAGTTTTAACCAGATAGGTCAAACTATTTTAAGGGGGGGGGGGGGTTTGTACCCCAAAAATTAGTTTTTTGAACTTTTTACATATAATTATTTTTAAGCCAAAATTTAGTTTGAGCCACTGAATTCAGCTTAAAAACACAGTTCGGTATCTTGATCATCGCTCTACGTCAATTGGTTATCGAGATATTGAAAGTGCTAAACACAGTACGTTGTCCAGTGTTAATCTTATGGAGGATAAGTAACATTTTATATTTCGATTATTGATGAACATATATTAATGAAACTTGGTATATGGCTTCATATGGTTGGGGTTTACTGATATTTGCATACAAACCCCATTATTTGTGGTCCCCGAGGCAGCAAACCTGCGTGCTCAGCAGCTATATTATGGAATAAATATTCTTAAGTCATCAACTGGTTCAGTATAAATAAATGCTTTGTCCATAACCATAACTTGAAAATCCCGTGGGGTTTAGCCCTGAGGTGAATTCAAAATGTTGAAATAGCTTATAATCTTCTAACGTACGTATAGAACATAGAAACAAAGTTTCATCTAAATCAGTTCACCCGTTTCCCTGGGAAAAACAAAAAAACACGATCAAAACCGCGTGAAAACACGTTTTTGAGCGGAAGCCATTAATTTTCCAAAAGGCCTATTGCAATTTACAGTAGCCTAAAACCTTCTCACAAATGTATAAAATAAAGAAACAAAGATTCATAAAAATCAGTGAACCCATTTTCCCGAGAATAGCGAACAAAAACACTTTCTTGAGCGTTAGTTACCGAAGGACTAATAGACGGACAGAAATTGCGATAAAACTTGTTTTGGCTCCCCTAGGGTATAAAACGCAAAAATATGCAACAATGCCATAATTCCAAGCAATATACAGACAAAACTTTAATTTTTTTATATAGATATCCTCTCTGTATACTTATGTCATTTATTACCAATCTTCACTCTACGTTTTAAATAATAACTACAACATCTGTTTATAGAACAACTATTCTTAAGTCATCATCTAGTTCAATATAAATAAATTCGCTGTCCATTAGAATAACATAGGATCTTTAAAACCCCGTGGGGCAGATTCCTAAGGTGATTTCTAAATATCCTAAAAATATAAATATCCTAAATTACCCTAAAACCTTCTAACGCACATATAGAACATAGAAACAAAGTTTCATCGAAATCAGTGCACACATTTCCCTGTGAAAAGCGAACAAAACATCACAAAAGTCACACGAAAACACGTTTTTGAGCGGCCGCCATTCTTTTTCTAGAAGGCGTATGCCAGTTTAAAGTGGCCTAAAACCTTCTCACGCATGTATATAACAAAGTAACAAAGTTTCATCAATGTCAGTGCACCCCTTTTCCCACGAAAAGCAACAAAAACCCATCCTGGAGCGTTACTGATAGACAGACAGACAGAAATTGAGATAAAACGTGAAAAGATGCACAAATTTCATAATTTCAAGCAATGTACAGACAAAACGATAATTTTATTTATATAGATAGTTTTTTTAATTTTTTGTGATATGCGGAAAAATCTACCTCTTAAACAGACAGATAGTTAAAAATAAAGTAACAAAAATTGAAATACCTCCGCTGCATACAACATTTCACAGCTCAAAGCGATGTAGGAAAAAACATTTTATTTATATAGATAAATAAACCTGTAATATCTGGTGTTGCTAATATTCTGTCCATAATGTGTTAAAAGCTGCAATTCAAATAAAATTATTGCCCATGTTATTCATATAGGAAAAACTAACTTTGAGGGCGGCCCGTGCCCTTAAGGTTGAACATATCGAATAATGAAAACCGTTATGCACACCTACGAATCAGGACGAATATTTTGGTACCTCAATCGTTAAAATCGGTTCAGAAATAACGGAGGAGTTACTTAACAAAATTCGTCTTAGCGGATTAATACATACGATTTACATTACAATCAGCTGAATAACTAAATAAAATATAACTCCATAACATTAAAATTGAAACTTTGAGAGGTCGTGGGTCAAAGCCACGAGTTTAGAGTCAACCCCAAAAAACGAGTTTAGAGTCTTTTTTTGGGGTATAAAGTCAAGAGTTTATGGAAACCCCAAAAGGCACATATAGATGCAAGAGCTTTCGACTGATACCAAATACGTGTATAAAATAATAGTTTTAGGGGTAGAAAATCTCCGAACAAAAATCAAGAAATCCTTTTAATAATATAGATGGATCCTTAAATCTCAACATTAGAAAAGGGAGGGTATTTTGTATACATGTTATAAGGGCTGATTTTGTATCTTCTGTAGGGAATCTGACAAATCCCTGATATTTACCTGATCATAATTTTTTTTCCAACTACTGTTATGTGTGAAAATGGACATATACCAAATTAAAAATAAGAGAAATTAATTCACATACAAACACACCCACATACATATACATATATATATATATATATATATATATATATATATATATATATCATCATCCTTAGTAATTTATAATCACCTTATTTATATTCAATAAGGAAAAATAATTCTTTTTATTGCCTAAACCATAAATATTGTAATTAAATTTTGGATGTGTTAGTTTAAACATTATTTTTTAATCTAACAAAATAATTTATTAATGCCTTCTTTTTTGAAACACAATCTGCATACACATCAGTTAGTCATGTAGTATCACTCCTGACACTGGCGCAGGCGACTGGGCGGAGGTCTATTTCCATTTACCGTTACTGTACTTTTGGACCCAACGACACATCCCAGTCTTTGGACCGAATGACACAAGTGTACTTTATTAGTTTTGGACCCAATGAAACAGTTGAAATGTTTTGGATCGAATGCACAGGTAATATTAAATAATATTAAATACTTCGTCTGTTCATTCGGTCCAATGTCGTTCGGTCCAAAATTAAGTTAGATAACTATGTTTTCAGTTTTACTTTACTTTTGGACCCAACGACACAACTTCTCTTTTGGACCGAATGAAACTTTAATTATTTAGATTTGGACCGAACGAACACGAGAAAATTATTATTTTGGACCCAATGAACAGTTAATTTAGTTTTGGACCCAATGACACTTGGACCGAATGAGACACCACCAATCTTTCGTCAATCTAGTAGCTCCGGCCTAACTATAATCCTTTCACTTAAACTCTGTACTATACTTCCAACAAGAAATATGTTCTTTTTGTGGTATTAATTTTATTTTGCCATCTCACACACTTCCCCCCATACATTTTTATTATTATAATGTCTTTTTTTATAAATATATTGATTTGAAAATCGTTTTGTAAAATAGAATAATGTCTATTTGACTCAGATTCACTCAGTGATTGTCACTGAATTATGATACTTCTCGACCTTGGTCTCCCTTTTCCAAAGTTGAAAATTAGCTACATGCTTCTTCTGAAATGAGCATCCAAAGTTTTTTTTATAGGCACGAAAATTACCTACGAACTCAAATGTTTTTTACTTCTCGACCTTGGTCTCCCTTTTCCAAAGTTGAAAATAGCGATATGCTTCTTGCTTCTTCTGAAATGAGCATCCAAAGTTTCTTTCATAGGCATGAAAATTACCCACAGTTTTTCTGCAGCAAAAGTTCACAAGCCAAGCCCAAGTTAACAAGCAATAGCTGACCTTTCAATTTCGTCCAGGAATTAATTTCATGGTTATGACGGAACGTTTTAAACATTTAATCCAAGATGTATATATATCTTCTAAAAATGCATATCTCTAAACACAAACAAACGCTAAAAATAATGTATTATGAATTAATTGAGAAATCAGTTTTGATTAATCAAAACAATCTTACTTCAACTTTAGATTTGTTCACCAACAACAAACAATAATAGCAAGAAACACAAATGTTACTGTTTTTTTTGGGGGGTTATGTTTTCTGTATTGCTAATTTAATGACTTTATTGTAGGTATGTATGCAGGTTCAGTTCATTCACTGTCACAACTCAAGAGCTACTAAGGTTAGTTTATTGCTTATAAGTGGGGAGAGGTAGCCACATTTGGGGGGGAATACAGTAGCGCCATAACGCTTGGGGGGGATGGGCACCCCTGCTTTTAAGTGTATATGTTTATATTCTTAAATACAGGTAATCATTATAACTTGTGATGCAGGACAAACGAGGAAGGTAATATTAGTGATTTTATCCTTCATCCCGTTTTAATCCAGTGTTTGAAAATCCCAGAAACGGGATCATATTCCCTAAATTAAAACATTGGTTGCCAGCGCCTCCTGTGAGATGGTATAGCACTAGTTTCATGGTGTATTTTTCGGGTTACAGATGGGCCTTAAGCTCGGTTCATCTATTCTGTATTCAAAATCAATACTAGTAGTAGTAAATAAACGGAAAGCCCAAAAAGTGGTGATGGAGAATTATCGGAAAAGGTCCCAAGAGTACATCAGCTTAGCTTTTCAAATTGTGTTAAAAAAATGTATGAGTTTTAGTATCATATCATATGGTTCCTTTTAAAATTATCTAGATGGGTCTAAACAGATTATATTAGGCTTAAAAGTTGTTCAGCTTATTTTGGGACTGCCAGTATCCCAAGCCAAACCCCAAGCTACCCAGTATGAAAAAACATTATATAATTTTTTCTCCATAAGTATGGTACTGCATTTAAGCTAAGTTAGGCTACTAACTAAAGTATTTAAGGTTGTTCCAAAATCAACAACAACTAATTCATAATTTTGTTAATGTTGTTTCTAGATCATTTTCAAAACTGTTGATAGGCTAATAAATATAGCCTGACAACTTTGGTGTCATGTCATGCTACAAGTTGGCAATTTAATATAATTTGGCTACTGTACTCACAAGTTCACCTCCTGGTAAATTGACAGAAGAAAGAAGCAGAACTGAGTCAAGACGTGAGCATGTATCCACTTTCCAACGTTTCTGCTGAAGCTCTGTGATACGCCCCACAACTACATCTCCTACTTCACCGTTGTACCTTGTCTTCAACGGACGAACCAGAATTAGTTTATTGACTCTTTCAACAACTCCAGCAACAGAAGCTTTTAGGTCATCTCCCTCTACATATGTTCCATGGCCTCTAAAAAATGACATTCTAATTTATTGAATGGAGGCTTATTTTATGGATAGGTAAAAATAAATCAAGGTCTATTCCTAACACATAATTAAATTATATAATGTAATTACTTTTGCACATATCTAAAATAAGCCTTAAATGAGCCACACTGGCTTGTGCGTGAAAATGAGTCCTTAATTAATTAATGGGTGTAGTATTTAGTAATCAGCTGATTTGTTTTGTTTTGTTCATGTTTTATGTTAAAATAATATAAAGTTTAGTTTTGGTTGTTTCTAGATAAATATGAGTTTTAAACCAGATTTGAGATTATTTTAGTGGCAACGATGAGTAAAAAACAAAACGAACTCAAAGGATTGATGATGTAATTTGTAATAATGGGCAAGACATAGAAAAAAATGGAAAGATTTTCAATTGAGCACTACGATGAGAAATGAATTGGGAGGATTATGAAGCTCACTTCCTTTTGATTGTGTAAAATTCTGAGGGTTAGAAATAGACAAAATCCTGTCATGGAATTCATATGCTTAAAAAGTAGCTTCTAGAATTTCTTTCGGATTAACTGCTTTAAAAGATTGAACAAATGTTATGACTTTGAATCTTTAAAAGCAGTGTCAAATCATTTTCTTAATTCTAGGTGACCTTAAGATTTATTAATTTAAATTGATGGTTTGATTGGGAATTTTGTTTGATGAGTTCTAAATGTACCAAAATTGGTTTTATTAGGATTCAGTAACAGTTGCTAATCGTTAAAATATTTGAGAAAAGAGTTAGGCCTAATCAGCTTTTAATACCGAACCAATTCTATATGCCATTCTCAGAAGAAGCTTATATTTTAAGATTGAAATCTTCTGCATAATTGGCTATTGTCGGTCAGTTTTACGAGAGATTTTTTATATAGCAGATAAATATCAGAGGGCCTAAGACATATCCCTGTGATACTCCATGTTACACAGTTTTAGCACTTGCCTAGTAATAGTTCCCAAGGCAGAATTTTTTAATAATTCCTTCTGCAACAGAATATGTAAAAAAAAAACTAGTAACTAAGAAAATGATTTAAATAAACCAATCTCATTGGAAAACTCTCCAAATTTTGGCAATCCAAAAGAAAATTAATTGAATTGCAACAGTTACAACAATAACCTGAATAGCCTAAACATATTAAACTAATATCTATATACTGTAGTTTTGATGAAAATAACAATAATATTAATCAGCTAGTCCAGTATAAGTTAAATAACCAAAGTCTGAAATAAGCACGTAGCCAATTTCTAAATTAATTTATAGACTGAGATTCAAGGTCTGTAGCATAATTTGTTGTATTACAACAAACATACTTGGAAACACACAGCTGGCTCTTTACAACCAACTAATCAATATCTAGATTAAGTAGCTTTTTTGTAAATAGCCTATAGATATGACCCAGTCACACACACACATAATATATAAATATATATAAAACTTTTGAAAATAAAATTAAAAAAACATCCGATTTCAAAGAAATTTGGCACAAACGTGTAAAGCGACATTCATGACTTAAAGTTCGAAAACCAGAAAGATCGGACCATGGGAAGGTGGTTTAAAATATTCCAAAAATCAGTTTTTTAAATTTTTTACCCTAAAATAAAAAAAAATCAATTTTGGTTTTGATCATTTTATAGAGCTTAAAAAACAAATAATATAGTATTTTGAATTATTAACAAGGTAAAGTGGTTGCGGAGAAAATTCAAAAAACGTGTTCATAAAATCTCCTATGTTAATCTTTATAGGGAAAAAGGTTTTTAGCATTTCCACAGTTAATTTTACTGTAAACTTGACATTTGCTAATACCAATCAGTTCAGCTCTACAAAAAAATCATTTTGGTGTTTAAATTATGATTCTGCGTCCATTCGTTGCAGAGATATTCAAAGTGCTAAACACAGTAAGTTGTCCAATGTTATCCTTATGGAGGATAATTAAAATTTGATATCTCGATTATTTATGAATATATATTTATGAAACTTGGTATGTGGCTTCAACTAGTACTGGTACCATGGGCCACAAAAAACACAATATATATTTTATATTTTCACAAAAAAAAAGATAGCAGCAAACCTGCATACTCAGCCCTAATGTTATTCTTATGGACAACAAGTAATGTTTTATATCTCCCTTGATTATAAACATAAATGATTGAAACTTGGCACGTAGCTTCACCTGGATGAGTTATATTGAAAATTGCATAAAAACATAGTTCTTAAATTTCTTGTTGCAGCAAACCTGCATACTCAGCCCTAATGTTATTCTTATGGAGAATAAATAAATTGCTATGTATCACTTATTTATAAATGTATTTTGATGAAACTTGGTAAATGGCTTTATGTGGTAGTAAAGAGACATATACATGCATTGGAAATTCGCTTAGTTTGCAGGTTTGCTGCGACGGGGGTATTAATACATTTAGTTTTTTTTAAGTGTCTTGTTTTATTTATTAACCTATTGGTATTACTGTTGATTACAATCTCTTTGACCGTGAAACGCCTATTAAGTTTCTTACTCTATGAAAGTATATGATTATCGATAGTATTCGAGTAATCATAAAAATTAAATTTATCAATCTTTGGTTTTCAGTTTTATATTTTTCATAAATACGATGGAATCGGATATCAAAGCCATGGGAAGCCGTGGTTTATATTCAATAGGATTTGGTGGACGCTTATCATACTATACCCTTTTTCGTTTTTTATTCCCTTTTTCTGACCTAACCGAACCTAACACAACCTCACAACCCCTCCAATAAAGTGATGCGCGATTGCAAAATGTTACAATCAAAACGTTTAGATTGTTTGACCGTCTCGAGACGTTTCGATTGTGATTTCCTTAACGAGAGGTCCTAACCGAGATGTTCTTACTGATATGTTTTTAGCAAAATGTTTCGTTTAGACGAGCCAGCTATTCTCGTACTGGGCAATCAAAATTGTTAGCGAGATGTTTTGTTAAATATGTCGCCGATCAATACAGTGATTTTTAACGAGACTTTTGCGTTCTCTTTTCTGTTACAGTACGTATATTTGTATATTGAACAATCAAAATTTGTACCAAGATAGTTTAAGAAATTACTAAATTATGAAGTAATTTAATAAAACATAGGCTATAATACGTTAAATTATTATTGGAGAGTAGAGACAAATGTTTATCATGATTAAATAAATAAATAATGCCTTTATTTACAAGTGTTTTTCAGCACAAACTGTTTTTCAAGACAACTCAAGTCAACACAACACTAGAGAAAAATAAAACAGACATTACAGCAAAATAAAAAAATACAGGTCAAACTATAAAAGTAAACAAAATGCTCTTAATTAAACCTATGACTTCAACCTGGCCTTGAACGAGTTGTAATTCAACAATTTCATGCTTGGAGGAAGGGTATTGTATGCTTGGGGTCCAAAGTACGAGAACCCTTTCTTCCCTAACTCAAGCCGCACTCTTGGCATTACAAGCAAGGCATCCTGTCTCGTACAGCGTTTCCTAACCAATGCACGAGGCACAAGCTTCCTCTTCAGATAAGGAGGTACATTTGAAGACAGTACCTTATATACAAATGATACAGTCTGAAGGAAAGACTGCTTCCCCAAGGTGAGAACCTTAGACTGATCACGATATGCAGATGATATATGATCAAACTTCCTAAGATTATAAACCAACCTTAGGGCTCTATTCTGCAACCTCATCAGAAGCACTCTACTATCCAGGGTCAGACATTCGCCAAAGGTTGGAAGCCAAGGATGGAATGCTTATTAAATATAGTTAGGCATCCTTATACTTTTAATGCTCAAAGAATTTGTGAACGTTTTAGGCTGCAGTTATTCTGCCCTTTTCCCACACTCATTTAAAAAACATTTGTTATTACTTAGAACATTTTCAATGAAAGATTTGTTTAGATTTATTATGTAAAGATGAAACATAAGACGCTGCCAATACACACACCCAAATACACAACCAATACACATGATTGAAATAAAATAACAAATTTCAGAACCAATCATAAATTTGTTTAAACTCATAATAATAATTACGTCAACTTAACTTAATTTGTTTACACACGATATAGGATTTAGGCCCTAAGGAGAACATTGCCTTCCGTTTTGAAATTTAACTACCAAATAAAGCCAGTATAAAGAGCCTATATTTTACAACATTTTAACACTTTTTTGTTAGTTTACTCCTGATTTAGAGTTGGGGAGTATAATATTATACCTAAAAACAAATATGACACAAAAATTAAAAATTGAAGGTTGCACTGTCCCAGACGCCCAGTGGAACAATTAAATGAAAATAATTGATATCAAATATTGGTATAGACTACGTAAAGTTTTGATATTTCGATATAACTATATTGGATCAAATCGGGTACTTTGGTATTATACGGATGCCACTATTTTTGCAGGTTAAATTTTTACCGGATACAAAGGATAACTACATAAATCGAAAAAACGTACTTCTATTGACTTACTGTACAAATTTTACATCATTCTGATGAGCGGTCTTTGTGTTGTGCCTCCCAAAAGGCAGCGATGTCCGCTAGGATCGTGTTGAATGCGTCACCATCGCTAGCAGTCACACCCGATCGCCACATGTACTCCGCCAAACATACAGCGCGCTGCGGCAGTTATGTTAGGATGGGTTATCATAAAAATACGTACGGTTTCCTCTTCATTTCGAGGTAAATCCCACACCAACAGAACGTCACTCATTATGAAAACAAATGTAACGTAGTGCCCGGCAATAAATCACTCATGACACTGACCCAGATACAGGCGGTGACAGGTGATGCGCGCGCTCCAGTCAACGACCTGACCTTGGCCTATTTGGAGGGGGTTTGGCCGCCGGAAGTATGACTCATCAGGTATCATTCGATTTGTAATGAAACAAGAAAAGTCCTACAATCATTTTTATGATAACCCATCCTAACATAACTGCCGCAGCGCGCTGTTTAAGGGTGGCATCCGTATAATACCAAAGTACCTCAAATCGATACGGCTGACTTAATCGTAATGGGGTTTATGTTTTTGTTAAAAATCAATGAAATTGTATTTAGGATACATTGTATTTTTTTTTTAAATGGCAGATAATCTAAATGAAATAAATAACTAGGTATGTCGTTTTCTTTATGAAAATGTTTTAAACAATGAAGAAAATACTGTCAAGTTTGTGGAAAATCGTGGTTTAATTACAAAATCATTGAAATGCAGAGTTTGTAACAGCGATATGAAGATGAAAATCAAAGGAGAAAATTAAATGTTGTATCGGTGTTGTAAATCGGTAAATAAACATGACGTTTCAGTTCCTTAATTTTTTAGAAGCAGTTAAAGCATAAATCCGGGAAATTGTAATTTTTTCATGTTATTTATATTAGTTACATTTTGGTTTGTTTCAAATTAATAAATGAATGATAAGCTTACTTTTATTTATTGTGAAACTTTAATCGAATGACAAAATTTGATTATTTATATCGACATAATATGTATATGATATGTATATGTATATGATATATATTATATATCGATATTTTGTATAGATTATTTTCATTTGATTTTTCCACTGGGCGTCTGCAGAAGTGCAACCAAATTGAACCAAAAGTACATAGGCCTAGCAGCAGTTTTAATCAATTGCAACTATTAATCAAAATTAAAAAATAATCCATTTATTTTTTATTTTTTGCTGTACATTTGTGAGGCCTAAAAATCCTTAGTGAACAGATGTGTATATTTTTGCAATAAAGGAATATCTAAAAACATCTACTGTAGTTAAATTACGGGTGGTTTATTTGCAAAAATGCATTTTTAGTGCCTGATAAAAATGACCCACATCTGTGAGGGGTTTTCCTTTCGCCACGCGCCGGCAGCAGACGATTTTGCTTAACCCTAGCAGTGTCCAATGGTGTAAGTGGGAAATGGCAGAGCAAATTTGGCGAATTTGCAGACCTTTTTTTAGAAAATTCATATAATTTCCACCGTAAACGTAAACCTTTCATTTTGATCGGAAAGAACAGTAGATTCTGAAAATAGTAAAATAAAACAGATCTAGAAAGTTAAATGTTTAGTTAAAGTGAAAAGAATAAAGAAATTTATAATTATTTTTTGAAATTTCAAAAGCAGCCTCGGTAAAATTTGTTTACAGATTTTTTTATTGAAAATTCATGGTATACATTTTGTAGGCAATCTAATTCCTTACATAGAATATATAACATGTTGGGGGAAGAATTTTTTTGTAAGTATTAGGGGCGTAATATATAATAATAAACGGAAAACTAAAAAATGTTTACATGTGTAAACTGTACAGTATTAGTTTGTGTTGTGAATAAGTAATAATAAATGTAGCATATTATAATAACAATGTTATATACATATTTATAATGCTAATGAGGTAAGGAATCTAGAAAATTCATGAAGTTGATGGTAACAAACTACAGTAGAACTCCGATTATCCAAATTAATTGGGAATCGGGCCGATTCGGATATGCAGAAATTCGGATAATCAGGTATACCTCAGGAATTAAGCAAAAACATCACCATATATTAAAGAACGGTGAAAGAACAGTAGCACGCTGCGGCAGTTATGTTAGGATGGGTTATCATAAAAGTGATTGTAGGACTTTCCTTGTTTCGTTACGAATCTAACGATACCTGATGAGTTATACTTCCGGCCGCCAAACCCCTTCCAAATAGGCCAAGGTCAGGTCGTTGACCGGAGCGCGCGCATCACCTGTCACCGCCTGTATCTGGGCCAGTGTCATGAGTGATTTATTGCCGTGCACTACGTTACATTTGTTTTCATAATGAGTGACGTTCTTTTGGTGTGGGATTTACCTCGAAATGACAAGGAAAGTCCTACAATCATTTTTATGATAACCCATCCTAACATAACTGCCGCAGCGCGCTGTATAAGGGTGATCGGGTGTGGCTGCAAGCGGCGGCGGCGACGCATTCAACACGATCCTAGCGGACATCGCTGCCTTTAGGGAGGCACAACACAAAGACCGCTCATCAGAATGATGTATAATTTGTACAGTAAGTCAATAAAAGTACGTTTTTTTCGAATTATGTAGTTATCCTTTGTATCCGGTAAAAATTTTACCTCCAAAAATAGTGGCATCTGTATAATACCAAAGTACCTATTTGACTAGTAACTATAACTTGCACTGCATATAATCCGATTTTCCTAACAGTCCGATTCGGACAGTTGGCCATTCGATAAAGAAACAAAAAACACCTGTTTTCATAAAATCATATTATCTGTCCAGTTAATATTTCCTTCTAAAAATCAATACCAAAATGAAGCACAACTGTTAGCAGTGCATTGGTACCAACCGCAACTTCCTGCGACAAAAATTACCAAAGATATATAATTTCAAAAAATTTGTGTTTTGACGATTTTGTTGTTTCGGCTGCAGGAATCGCGTAGCGCCAAAAATGCATTTGATATCTTATCGTTGTGACAATTTAATGCAGCTGCTACACGGTTCATTGATGTAATAAACGCTTTTTTAACATTACAAAATGTTTGGTCACAAACCGTCTGATTCGAACAGCTGCCACTCTAAGGCGACAGAGCAAACAAAGTCCGAATCGGACGGTTGGCCATGGCTAGGGTTAACGAATGCAACAATCGAGAGAAAACCTTTCGAATGTACAAATCTCTCGCTAAGCAATCGATAAGCAGAACCTTTTGATTGTTTTAACCTCGCAATCGCGCATCACTTTTCCAGTAATGTCTGGGGTTGGCTCTGAACACATATGTTGTGCTTACCTATTCTGAACCTGAATATGAGAAACAGTTGTCCATGACAAGTAATTCTCTAAATAAAAAATAATCAAAATGCAAGGGCTCTAGCCTAGAGCAATTCTACCTCATAAATCCACTTTGGTTGATAATCTTCTGTCCAGGTGTAAAGAAGTTTGGAGCAATATTGTCACTTGTAACAATACTATTAACCCTCTGAGAGGCTAATCTGATTAATGATTGTTCTGTCATCATTTAGGCTAAAACGTGTACTTTTACTGCAACTAAGTATACATACACAACATAAATAACATAAACTCAGTATGGTAGATGAGATGAGGTTAACATTTTTGATTTAACCAAATTTAACCTCGTTCATTGTAACCAGTGTCTCCACCACATCAACATCATTTTACCCTAAAGGTCCTTGAAAATTACCCTAAATTACCCTAAAGATTACCCTAAATCTGAAAAGCTGTAATATATACTTCTATTGATAATATGGCCTAGCTAAGATCAATGGATGAGTTCTTTTAGGTACTAAACTATAATAATAAAAATAATTTAGCTTTTAAAAAATTCAAATTTAATATATAAAAATGTTAGCATAGCAATATTTTTTCTATTTAACTTTCTTCATTACTTAACTAATTTATAAAGTTCCAAAAATATGTTTATGTGATCACGTTATTAATTCCAATTAAAGGAAATTTACGGAAGGAATAAGAAATATATTTATTTGAGGGCAAGAAACAAATTACAGTACATGATACATCACAAACATTTAGTAATTTTTTTTAATTTTGTAAATTAAATTACAAAATTTAATAGAAATAACCATTTAATAAAAGCTTTTTGTTCTTGAAATTGGGGTGTTTTTGATTTTATTCATAGGTCTAGTAGTTTATTAAAGCTGCTATAAAGTGTTGACTTCGAAACATTTTTCATAAATTACCTATGGTCGACTTACAAATTTTCCTATTTTGTTACTATAGTTTTTATTTTTTATTTTAGGTACCATACTTGCTAACGGAATGACTAATTTGCATACTTCACTTAAAGAAACTGATGTTAAGACTCGTGTGTTCATTTCATCTTAATTAAATTTTATTATTGTTTCAGTGTCTCGCTCGAATAGTGTTTCCCAGTAATTTTCATTAGGTTTATAGGTCAACTTATTAAAATAAGATAAGCTAATTATGATTATTATTATTAGTATTATTTTTATTTTATTTTTTTATTATTGTTATTAATGTAAGACTGATGTAGTCTGAAACTCGTTTTTTATATTTTTTAGAAGTTAAATTCGTATTAATGTTCAGACTATGTTAGCTGTAGGGCTAGTAAAATACATTTTAAATAACATTTTGGGGCTCTGATTTTACCCTAAAAATTACCCTAAGAACCCAATTACCCTAAAATTACCCTGACCTTGCAATATTACCCTAAAAAAGGGTAATTACCCTAAAAGTGGAGACACTGATTGTAACACATCCACTTTGTCGTTTTGGTCAAAGGCAGACTTAATTTTTCAAGCATTTAACACTACAGCTCTAAGTTATACGTAATACTTCTTACTACCATATAATTAGAAAAATTATAGAAGTTGCACGTAAGCCAGTTTTCTGTCACCGTCACCATATTCTTCAAGGAAGATCTAATAGATTTATCTCAGAAGTTCTTTAATTACTTATCAAATCATAATATAACAATTACCAATTAAATTTCATTTACAGTAAATCTATTTTTTTATATTAATACACAAGCTGTTTTGTATATATTATTATTATTATAACGATAGAAATATAAATATCACAATTGATTTACATTCGTATAGGGGTATTGTAAATTCACAATTGTGGGGAGAACATTTAATCGAGTTCGAGCAGCAGGTCCTAACCTACCCACTGAGCTCTATGTTATATCTGGAGTCACCACTCCGTGGTGAAAAAGCGTGCCGCTGTGTTTATACATAGCCACCTTTAAAGAAGGCCGCGGCGTTCGAACTGGCAACGCCGCCATCTCACAGAGCAGAGGAGTCACTGGCGGCACAAAGTGGTTCGTTTATGGTGAGTCGACTAACGCATCATTTTAAATTATTTTAGCTTACAAAGTGATTAAAGTTATTGAATTCCTAGCACATTCTTAAATTATCTGTGCTAGGACATATCGTTGTACTATTCCTACGTGTAAAACCCAACAAAACTGATTATAAACGTGCTTAACTTTACTCTCAGTTTAAATATGAACCTTATTGAGCTCACAACAGGGTAAGACTCTCGTTAGCAAAACGATAAACATCACGTAAACGGTATTTTCTAACTTGAAGAGTAAACAATAACGATTTTAGACGGCGGCGTCTCGTTTTCCCCATGCTTGTATACGGGCGGCAAGGCACGCGGTAACTCCTCTTGCGGCGTTGCCAGTTCTACTACGCCGCGGCCTTCTTTAAAGGCGGCTATAGTTTATAGTCGTTATGTTGGCCAGGTGTGTTTTTGACACTTTGGTGGTAGAGTTATTTTATTTCCTATTGGTTGAAATTTTGACATTGTCCACCCAATGTATTCCGATTCGTCCAGTTAACGACAAAGTGACAACACAATAGAGCAAAATGTATGTGTTGACGGCACGATTTTGGAAAATATTTAGTCAGAGCATAGACTAACTATAGTAGTACTGTAGTTAGTCTATGGTCAGAGAGTAGTATCTCCAGATATAACATAGAGCTCATTGACCCTACCTACCCCACGTCAGGACTAGGTAGGCTAATCCCCAGCCTACCTTCAGTTATGAATAATCACCAATTGTCTTTTTGACGGTACTAACTAATGGCTAATATAGTAAAAAATAAAAGATACATTACACATATTCGTATTAAGATATATAAAAAACTACCAGTCCGTATACCACCGTCATCTTTTTGACTGAGAGGACCATAACAAATACTCGTATTGTGATTGCTCACATAAGTTATGAATGTTATACAAAAAATATACAAAATAAACTATATATTTGTTTAATATTCTTGTTAAATTCATACAGATTTATCATTTCTACTTTAATCATTATTATTTACTTAATTTATGACATTTTTTGCACAAATATCATAATTTGTACTCTGTATATTGCACCTGTGAAGTGGTATAGCTTGTCTATCTTAGTAATTAATGTTAGAATTAGCTTTCAACATGTATCATATTTGTTGAATTAATTTTTTAACCCCAACTATTTTGTCAATAAACTTTGTATAGGAATATCAACGCTTAAACAACGAAGAATGTCTTACAGGCACAGGCCAAATAATAAGGCAGTGGCTACGTACACGTCCGACGTGAGCCGCTACTGTTCACGTCCGTTCCAAATTATGCACCTTACGTTACTTTTCCTGTGATTTTTAAAACAAATTGAGAGCCAGAAAACCTCCTAACCTAACGTAACATAACGTAACGTAACCTAACCCAACCTAACCTAAGGGGTAGCGAAGTGAATTTGCCCTTACATTGGACGTGTATGCAGTCACTTCGAAATAAGAACAAAAAACTACTGCGTTGTTTCCTCTTCCTTTTCGCACCAAGCTCGACTGAACAAACAAATACAAATTAATTTGTGGTTGTCTCAATTAAGTTTACTTTAGCAGTAATTAATCATTTAGAAAACACATCGATTGCATAACGGTAAGATGTTAATATCCGTTTGTCTTAAAATTAGTTGGCTTTTAGGTTAAAAACTATAATACATAAACAATATGCCAACAACTTATGATAGGCAACAGTAAGATTTTTGTTTTGTTTATAGTAGGGAAGCCATAAAGTAAAATTTGCTCTAGAGTATGAATAAAAGCTTATAGGCCAGCAGTAGTTGATGATTTCTTCAGTGATAGTTGTTGTAAACATCCTCATTATTAATTCAGGCACTGGTATGTCATTATAGTAATGGTACCTACAATGCAATTAATTACCGTATAGGTTGATAACTTGTGTTGTGTGAAGATTACAAATAAAAAGTGCCATGGTAAAAATGATATTAAAAACAATATAGGAGGAGGTTTGATGAGTTTCATGTGCTGCTATAGTCATCATCGGCACATTAGTAGTTACAATGTTGATATCTGTTTCTAGCAAAACAAACAATCACTGAAACCATTTATTTTTTCCCTTACTTTTTCAAACACATATTAAAGATATCCTATTACTTAAATTAATTTATTAGTTGAGAATCCATGGTCAATAATAAAAACATTGTCCCTACCAAACTTTATCTTTAAGCGCTGCCTAGATTCAGGCCCTTAGAGAGGGGACGGCAGGTAAGGATAGATCTGGGGAGCCCAGCCGGGAAAAAATAGTGAAAAATGTATTGGTCTTATTGTTTATGAATTTGATAGAAATAAGAAAGCTGTAAATAACATGTTCATAACTCAAGATTATATATGGGGCCTCCAATTACATGATCATAACCTAAAGGTGTGGGGGCCCATGTTGAGGTCTAGCCAGGAGGCCCGGCACGGCTCTCTATGACCCTGCCTAGATTTTCTCACAGAGTGTGTCTTACTCTTTTAACACTTGAGTCCAATCTGTAATCTTTACTCAATAACATAATGGTTACTACAAATTTAATTCATAAGAAGGCTGAATTTATTCTTCTCATTCCCTGTTATAATCTTAAGGATTTATGTAATGGTGGATAGTGACAAAAATCATGGATATAGGCCTACCTTATAAATAAAATAAAGGTTAAAATTCAATATTTTCATATCACTGCTTTTTATTATTTTTAAAACATGTTCTGAAGTTGTATTTATTTGGGTCTAAAACTAATGTTTTTGACAATTTTAATTTTTTCCTTCTCCCCCTATAATATGGAAAAAGTAAGTACGGTATTGTTTTTGTAACATTTTTTTAAATTTGAGTTATCCTACTTAAAATTATAATTGTAAAAGATTGGATGTATGGATATTTGTAGTTCCATCACACATAAACTACTCGACCGATTAAGCTCAAATTTTGCAAGAATATAGCTTACATATCACATTAACATATAGACCTGATAATGTCCACATCCAACCCTATGGCTCCACCCCACAGTCCTATAAGTTCCAATGTAAATCTTATGGGAGAATATCAATTATTAAATTACCAGCTGTAGTTGTTTGTCAGTTCGGGCAAAGGAAGTCATACGATAAAACCAAACAAAGATTTGATAGTGCTAGTCAAAAGTTAACATTTTTAATGTGTTTTAATTTGTTGCAAGAGAAACCACACATTGGTTTATATACTTGTTTTGGTGTTAACTGAACCCAAAAAATTTGGTTTTTGAGTTAACGTCTCTTTGTCTGTCCGTTTGTCCGTCTTCTACCTGTATGGATGGGTCTGTAAGTGAACGACCTAGAGACCACACCGATAGGCTGATTTAAATCAAATTTGGTATTTAGGTACTATTCCAGGGTATATCTAGGCATTCTTTACTTTTACAATTTTTTTTATTTTTTAGGGTAATTATTATAAAAAAACCGCTAAAACACAAAATGGTTTTAAAGATTTTATTTAAAATTTGGTGACTTATAGTGCTTTAGGTCTCTAATAAAATCACACCACCCTATAATCTTTGGTGTAACCGGGTTCAAAGATTATAGGGTTTAAAATGTCCCAAAATTGAGTTTTTTATTTTATATAAAACTATAAAATTAAATTGACTTACCACCAACAAAAAAAGGTCCAAGTAAAAAGGTATTATTTTACGACTAATAGTTGTGGTATATATATATGTGGTGTGTTGTATATATATATATATATATATATATAAATACTGTATATACGATAAAGGAAATAAAGTTCACATGCTTGCACGCTCCTTATCTATCCTCTTAGGCTTTTTTTAAAGCTGAAATTTGGTTTCAATGAACTAAATTGTATTGCTTGAATACAAATTATTTTCCTACAAAAGCTCAATTTATCCAGATTAATTAAGTCATCACTTTTAGAATCAGGAACAAATCTACTGGTATACCGTAAGCGTAATTTCTGAATTTAGATTGGAGCGGTAAACATGGTAGTGATTGTGATTATTCTGACTTTTCATATATTACAATAACCAAATATTTGGGGGGCAACTGCCACCCCCGAATTACGACTATGCGGTATACCAAGATTATGGCTAATACTTAACTGACACTATACCCAAGTATAGCTATTGGCAAATATCCTCTTTGTATGTGCAACTTTATTCATTGAACCTCTTTAATTAATCTGCCTGCTGGCCGCTCCAAATGTGTCCCATCAATATTTATTTCAGGAGGTGGGTGGCTGTCATTTTACAATTATTATAAAGTGAAATAAAAAATTGATTTCTGTCGTCCCAAACTACAAAAGCTAAAAATCTAACACTCACTCACACACCATCAGCTATGCAGTGCGCATAGGCGTGCGCAGGGTTTCATCTTTGGAGGTGCCAGTGGGAAAATGACGTCCCCTAAGGCGGGAGGGGTCAATAAGCGTGTTTAATTATACATAATAAAATTACACTTTTAGACGTTTTCAATAGGCTATGTTGAAATTGACTTGAAAAGTAGACACATTTTAAGTGAAGTGTTTGTTTGTTTTTATTATAATTTTAATAACTAACTGGTAGAGAAAACAGACAGCAGAAATGTCATCTTAAAGCAAACGTTAGTTTCAGCGGCTGACTCGACTCAATGCAGTACAGACAATCCACATCCGCATGCAACACAACATACGATAAATCAAGCAGTGAAGCAGTGTTGCCAATACGCCAATATTAAATAGTAAATTTTACTAGATATATGGGGACGACACACTAGAAAGAAATTCCCCAACCTAAAATGATGAGAGCGAGATTTAGTTTTTTAATTGTTACTTCAAATAAATTTAGTAATTTGTTTTCCGATCTCATTACGACTGTATATATCTCTCTCAGTGTTGCCGTTGTTGGCATAATTATGCCAAATTGGTGTATCTTTTGGTCTTGACGTATTTTTTGCGGATTTTACCGAAAACATAGGGGGATTTATATATTTTTAGGGTATTTCATAACTTTGTGATTTACACGGTGTTTTCAAGTATATCTGCCTAATTTGGTGCTCTGGTGGTATCTGTACTAAACAAATATATATCACAGAAATGCTAAAAACATATTTTTGTACTACTATACACTATGCCCCTTATACTATTTTTGTTTTTCTCCGTTGGGATCCGTTCCGTCGGTCGCGTCTTCGCCGTTAAGGCGTCCCACTTGTTGTTAGTTTGCTTTGACCATTGGTACAATAGGTAGTTAGTTTGTTTGCTAATTTGATGATTTAGTTACTTTGTTGGTATTATGTGATCACCGTTTGTAAAATAGGGCATGCTAAAAATCAAAATAATCAGGGAAACAATAGTTACAAAATTTTCACAATAATACAAAAATATTACTTAGATTGTTGAGGGGTCTCCAACGAGGTTTAGAGCTCTCGTCTGGGGTAATAAATTGAATCCTACATGTTGACCCCAATTTTCCTCAGAGGATTATTTTATCAAATCCTCTCTTCACAAGTTACATAATATTAGTCAGCCGAAAAACAAACGAAGTGAAGAGAGTTGATTGGTTACCATGGGAGTAGAGGGGCAAAGTGGTCGACCATTTAGGCTTTACATTTTTACCTCGGACGAGAACTCTATGACTATGTCTGTAGATATAAATTTACTTCGATGGTGCTATCTTTCAAGTTTTCACTTCATCAGATGACTTACCATTTATGTTCAGTTCTTAATTCATACAGTAGTAGATCATAGGGTTTAGGCATACACGATTATGATGCACGCATTCATGATGGTAGAATTGGTAAAACAGTTTTTTATAAATAATGACAAATAAACTAGTTGTTATTTTACTTACGTCGTCAATCCAAGTTTGTTTGTGATAAACGCGTTTTGGCGCTAGGCCATCATCAGCATCCATACACTATACACTAGATTACTCATGAAATCTGCGTTGCGTAGGTCTAGTAGCAAAGTGCATCATGTTGATAAAAAACGAATATTTACACACATTAAGAACATATACACGACTAACAAAAATACTATTATAAAACCTCGTGCGCACGGGTAAGGGATCCGGCTCGGAACTAGTGTTCTTAATGTGTGTAAATATTAGTTTTTTATCAACATGACGCAGTTTGCGACTAGACCTACGCAACGCAGATTTCATGAGTAATCTAGTGTATAGTGTATGGATGCTGATAATGGCCTAGCGCCGAAACGCGTTCATCATAAACAAACTTGGATTGACGACGTAAGTAAAATAATAACTAGTTTGTCATTATAAATCCTTGCTACAAACCGCACATAATGACACATAAGTTTGAAAAGCACAGATATTTTGTCAGCTATACCTAATAAGTATATCTTTACTAACCAGCTCGTGATGATGCTAGGGGGTAAAATTGGTAACTTTTAGATTAACCAACTTTGGAGGGTTATTGGCAGATTTTCAGGATGATTAGGGATGGGGTTTTTTTATAAATCAGCCTTGGCGGATTTTCGCGACCGTATATGTTTAAATGTGGGAATTTTAGTCCGGCAATGGAGTAATGATCAGAGTAGCAACACTGTTATGTAGGTGTAATAATTTGTTTGTTATTATCACGCAAGTAAATCAAAATAAGTGATCTCTAATATTTATTAATTATTTAAATTTGCTTCCACTGAACAATAAAATTTGCTAAATCCTACCTACAAACAAACTCAATGGTAAAATAAGAGCTTCAAGGTCGCACTTCGCTTTTCCATAGATGAGCCACGCGTTACGCCTACAATCGCGATCGATTTCAGCGCCACAGCTAGGCCTGTACTCAATTCTGAAGTATGTTATAGTGATTTTTTCAAATGTAAAATAAATAACGTGAGACTTCCAAAATCAGAAAAGGCGCTGCAGCGCCCCTCCTGAAATCTTTGCAGGTGCCACAGCACCTGCGGCACCCCCCTCCCCCCCGCCGTGCACACGCCTATGGCAGTGCGTTTCACGAGTGAAAAATCAGGTCGTCCGTAAGACTAGTAATAAACATAACATATTTAGTACATTGGGCTTATGAATAGCCTATTTTTTCACTCGTGCAACGCACTGTAAAAAAGAATACGTACAAAATTGGTTTTCAGAAGTTTTTATTTAACAATATTGCTAAATTAATGTAGTAATTATTTAACTTATATCAACATAGTTTATTAAGTTCTGTTTTGTGTTTTAATTTAATATTTTATTAATATGTTTCTTTATTGTCAGTGAATTTCCTAAGTAAAGTGAACTATTAGCATGATCCGCATGGTGAAACTTAAGCCCGGGACCACCATAGAAGTTCCTAACGTGACCCCCTGAACACGTTTTATGGGGTCGTTCAAAATGTTATTTATATATATATATATTATAGACATTATATATATATATATATGAAATCTAGCGGTCACACTTTTTGTCCGATTTACTTCAAATTTGTTTGGGACGTTCCTTTCTGTAATCAGTTGGACAAGTTCGTTGGGTAAAACAATCGGAAAACTCTAAACTCCTTTTTTGCGGATTAATCTTTCAAATTTTGAGTTTTTGGGCCCAAAAAGGGTCAGAAAAGCCGCAGATGTAAAATTAATGCATGTAAAAAGATGGGAATTAGTGAGGCGAAAGTTTTAAGCCCTATCTAGTCATTCTAGCATAAATATTTACCGAGTTATTAAAGCAAATGTGTTTAGACTAAACACAGTACGTTGTCCGTTGGGGGTTTTACACTAGAAAAGCCTGTTATTCCTTTGTTACAGTACTTTTATCATCCCCAGCAACTCACACCTACTTTCAAGCCTGTCTGGACCTTCTCCTAAAATTATAATGCGCAAAATTGTATTCCCAGCATTGCAGGGAAATTAAACCAGGAACATCAGAACCGCCAAAGAAGCAGTGTTTTGTCAGATTTCAATACTAATTGGAATAAATGTTTGTTTTTACACTGATTTTGAGTTTTACAAATTTTTATGTGGAAATTCACTTCCCTCACGTCAGCGTGCTGCGTGCGAACTCGTTATTATATTGTGAGGAAGTACTAATTATGACGCTATTGTGCAATAATGTAATGTTGTGCTGATCTTGCTTCCGCACTATGTTTAGTTAACTTTAACAGCTGTCAAATGTTCAATCACTGTTCTTCCATAAGATTAACATTGCAAATTTGAAGGCCTGTGGGGCATAGCCCTGAAGACCAATGCAAATGTTAAATGATTTTCTGCAAACCAACGCATAATTATTTCAAACTTAGTTTAAATTGTATTAAAATCATATTGATACAAGTAATTTTACTTATATCAAAATTGTTTCAAACCTGTATCAATACAATTTTAAAATGAGATTTTACTAACAATATCAAAACAGTTTTAAAATTGTTTCAAACCTCGTATTAAAACAATTTTAATATTGTAGGCCCTACTTAAATTGATATTGTTTTGAAACAATATTATATAAGTTTCAACAATTTTCATGCTACTTTGGAACCTGTCTTATTTGTTGCAGTAAAATAAATGTATCTGTTTCTTTTGCTGTACCTATCTAATGTTTCCCAAGTTTAACCTAAATAACATTCTCTATTGTGTTATAGATGGATTGGGTTCACTGCAACCAGTGTTTCTACCGGCCGGGTCAGCAGCCGAAGAAAGAGTTAATTTTAACAACCTGTGGCCACATATTCTGCAAGTGTTGTGAACGTTCAGGTAAGTTCATTTTGAACCGAATGAGATTTTGAGTGCCAGATAAATAGTTATAAATTTTACTCATCAATCTCAAATCTAGCAGGAAACAATAAAATCTCTGAAAGCTATATAAAGTTATTGTAGTATCTACTCCAACAAACTAAATAAGACACAGTTTTTATTTTATGTTTTCAACAATGAATATACTGAGAAAACCTACGATGTAAAGGATGCATAAAATGAACTCACATTCTATTTTTCCTATAAACACTTTGAACATTATTTTCTCTGCTCTCATAGAATCATCCATTGTTGCTTTTGGAATTAGTGTCTTTGGTGGATCGTCACAATAGGACTTTGATCAATACTTATACTTAGTAAACGGTATCAGGAAACTGACACATACTTTCTCCCTTTTAGCCTAACTTTAATGAAAAAATTACTTTGCATTTCCTAAATGTAGAATATAAAGTATTGTCGAATGTACAGAAAATCTTCTAAATAAGTTGTTTTCAAAAATATCCACCCAAATCCCTTTTATGGAGACACTACAGTATCCTTTGCTGCACATAGTGGTTAAAAGAGGGGAAATGCCCCCTCAACCCCCCCACAGGTTTAAGTGGCAACATATTTTAAACATCCTCTGTTTGTCAATGCTAACTTGACAAGCATATCACGTTTGAACGAAATTGATCAATAAATAAGAGAGAAATAATAAGAGAGAAATTCACTAATGATAGTCAACAAAGTACTGGCTAATATAATACATAAGCGTGAGTCATTCGTTATTTATTAACTTTTCTGTTATAATGCGAAGGGTTCAAAAATACTAAACAAGTCAAGACACAATTGTAAATAAAAAATATATATTTGGATTGGTCAAGTATAGTAGAAGACTTAATGAAGTGGAAATACGGCCAGCCCTACAATCCCCTGCGATTGTGTGGGCGTGTGTGTGAGTGAACTACCTGGACTCCATCGGTGCTCCCGCTTTGCTATTACCAATGACTACCTAAACTACAATTTTAGTTTATGTAGTCATTGGTACAACCCATGTTGTTTTTAATTTGAGGCAAAGTTATTCTGATCTTTAAGCCTCAGCACGACCACTCAGACCCTCTGTTAGGAATTTTCACGTATCTACCAACTTTGTGAGATAGCTATGGATAATTATTGGAATCTGTTGGACTGTACAGTGAGGGACAAATATATACTTACCAGAAATTAAAAAATACTTGACTAATATCAAATAAAATATTTCTTTACATTTTAACAGAACTGGTTTACTTAACAAAATATTTTACACAAATCACAACAAAAAACATTACTATAAAAATAATGCAAGTATAGTACATATGATATAAACCATATGATTATACAAATGCATAAGGCTTAGTTGGGTGCTCAAACTATAACTTACACTCCCCCTCACCCAACAGAGGCTGGTGAAAGTCCAAGACTTCTTTGAAATTTGGTATGTTTGGGTTCACTTAGCCCTTTTGTAAAAATGTCCGCTACCATATCCTCAGTTGGTTGATAGGTTAGCTTAATTACACCACTTTGCACTTTTTCACGTATAAAATGTTCTTTTATACTAATGTGCTTCGATTTGTTGCTGACAACTGAGTTTTTCGCTATGGCTATAGCAGATTGATTATCACTAAATATTTTAATTAGGTTGTGGGATTTCCCCATGTCGTTTATTAGCTGCTTTAAGTGGACCGCTTCTTTTGCCGCTTCAGTCAAGGACATATATTCTGCTTCGCTTGTTGATAGCGCTACAGTCCTTTGCTTTCTTGATTCCCAACTAACAAGAGCACCTCCAAATTTAAAACAATATCCAGTGTAAGATCTTCGGTCTTCACTACAAGCCCAGTCTGCATCGGCTGCTCCCATCAGCGGTTTTCCAGTTTTTCTGAAAACAAGAGCCAATTGTTTTGAGCCTTGTAAATATCGCAGAACTCGTTTTGCAGCAATCCAGTGTTCCTTTCCATAACATGTGTTGAATTGACTCAAGTAACTGACTGCATGTGTTATATGAGGCCTTGTTGCTATTGACAGATACATTAATGATCCAATCAGATTTTGGTACGGATAGTTTCCATCATAATCATCTCTCTTAATCAATTTCAATCCTGGAGTAAGTGGAGTAGATACTGGCTTACAATCTTTCATGTTAAAGTTTTCTAAAACTTCATTAATGTATTTGGATTGTGACATGGTAATTTTATCATTTCTTTTGGTAAACTCTATTCCTAGGCAGTAGTTTAATTCTCCCAAGTCTCTCATCTCAAACGTTTTCATAAGTTGGGATTTGACATGATTTAAATTCATCCTGTTTTTTGAAGCGATTAAAATGTCATCCACGTAGACAGCAACTATTGTTTTGCTTACCCCTGAACTTGAGATGTATATACATGGATCAGCATGAGAAGGTGTGAATTTTAGTTCTTTCAGTTTAGTGTCTAGTTTCATGTACCATTGTCTTCCTGATTGCTTTAAACCATATATTGCCTTTTTGAGAAGACATACCTTATTATTTTTAGACTTTCTCAAATCTTCAAACATCATTTTAGCTTTAGTGTATAGTAGTTTATCTTGACTGCAACTTTCATCATACATAATTTCTTGGAGATATTTCTCAAGATTCTTTGGTAATTCCATGTAGACTTTTTCTTCGATTTCACCATTTAGAAATGCAGTTGAGACATCCATTTGGTCAATTTCTAGGTCTTCTTCTATTGCTAGTCCAAGTAACAATCTAATTGAACTAAGTTTCGCTACTGGAGCAAATGTTTCATCAAAATCTATCCCTGGTTTCTGGGCAAATCCTTTGGCAACCAGACGCGCCTTTCTTCTTTCCAGTTCTCCATTAGGTTTAAGTTTTTTCTTTAATACCATTTTACATCATATTATATTAGTTGCTTTATGTGTATCTTCTAAGATCCAAGTTTCATTTTTTAAATGAGCTCTTATTTCACCTTTTATCGCGTCATTCCACTCTCCCGACTGTTCTAAACTTGCCTCTTCTTTGCAATTTGCTGACATCTGATAATCTTTTGTCCAACAAGGAGGTTTCCTTTGCCTTTTCTCTTGAGATTTTAGTTCAACATTTTCAGGTTGTTCATTTGCACTTTCAAACCCATCATTCTGATCTTCTAAATCGTCTTGCAATTCAAAATTGTTGTCTTCATTACTACTGTCATATTCAGATGAATCTTCATGGTCGAGTACATAATCATCATTTTTGATTTCACGTCTGATAGGAACATCTACAAAGTCTTCTTCTTTTTCATCACATTTTGTCATCACATCTTCGTTTTTGTCATCTTTTGGGATTTTTGTCTGTTCATGAAGGAGTTCATATTCTTTTTCATCACATTTTGTCATCACATCTTCGTTTTTGTCATCTTTTGGGATTTTTGTCTGTTCATGAAGGAGTTCATATTCATTTTCACTTTTTTCATAAAACATTTTTGACAAAACTTTTACATCTCGAGCAATTATAATTTTCCTTTGCTGAGGTATCCAAATTCTGTATGCTTTTGAAGTGCTCGCATAACCAACAAAAACTCCTTGATCAGCTCTGGGGTAAAACTTCCCCCTCCTTGGTGCTTTGTCCAGTGCAAACACCTTTGAGCCAAATATTTTTAAATGATGAACAGATGGTTTCTTCCCAACAAACTTTTCGAATGGAGTCGAGTTTCCAGTTGATTTTGAAGGACATCGAATTCTAATGTAGTTTGCTGTGTTAACAGCCTCAGCCCACATATTTTCTGGTTGATTTGATTCTATTAATAGACATCTAGCCATATCTAATAAAGTTCTGTTCTTTCTCTCTGCCAGACCATTTTGGTGAGGTGTGTGTGGAACTGTTAGTCTTCTTCTTATCCCATTTTCCTTCAGGAATTTGTCGAATTCCCTATTGCAATATTCTGTTCCATTATCCGTTTGTAAGTATTTTATTTTCTTACCTGTTTGATTTTCCATTTCATTTTTGAATTCTTTAAAACATTTGAAAATTTCATCCTTGCTCTTTAAAAAATACACAGAACAGTACCTAGAGTTTTCATCTATGAATGTACCAAAATACCTATTACCACCCGGTGAAGAAACTCTCATTGGACCTACAATATCTGAATGAATAACCTCTAATAGGTCAACATTTTTTGGAGTTGTTCTAGTGGGAAATGGAGTTTGAGTTAACTTTCCCTTAATACAAGTTTCACAGTCTTCAATATGGTCTTTAAGATTAAAACTTAAACCATTTACAACTTCTCAAAGCTATTTTTAAGTCCGCTTCATTTAAATGTCCTAACTTTTTGTGCCAATCTAAGATTTCATTCTGTTTTGAAAAATTAGATTTTTCACCTTCCAAGATCGGTTTTGCATTTTTGACATAGTATAGGCCGCCTTGTCTTTCTGCTACTAGAATTTTATTCCCTTCATGATTTTGAACAATAGCTTTTTCTTTATCAAAAGTTACTTTGAATCCCTTATCAGTTATTTTACCTACACTCATTAAATTAGTTGCCAAGTTTGGTACAAATAGTGTACACCAGAAACTTCTGCTGTCTGCCCTTTAGATGCAAGTTTTAATGTTCCATCTGAACTTTGAATGTTTTTGAAGTGAGATTTGTCCCCACACATATGTGACGTACAGCCACTATCAAGACACCATGAGGAAGTGCTTGAATCAAAAGATCTCAAATCAGAGGAAAAACATTCAGCCTCAACTTTAAATCCAGTCCCATAATTAGGTTTAGATCTACAACTGTTAGCTTTGTGCCCTAATTTTCCACATCTGTAGCATTTTACCTTATAATTTGAGTTAGTCTCAAATCGTTTTAGCGAATTTCCCCTATAGGGAAGAAGCTATTACCGTAGGTCTCATGGTAAGACTTAAGCCCGAGACCATGATAACTTTTCATTTTGAGGTCCCCAGATGCCAAAAACACCATTCGTTCAAATTTTTATATATGTATATATATATATATATGTGTCCGTAAGCACGATAACTCTCGTAAAAAAGGTCCGATCTTAATAAAATTTTGTACAAATGTGCAAAGTACCATTTATTTGAACGAGTTCGAAAACCAGATGAATCGCACCATCCGAAGGGGGGTTTTTGGGGGGTTTTGTACCCCAAAAATGAGGTTTTTGGGGTTTTCACATTTAATTTTAATTTAAATCAAATTTTAATTTACACCATTGAATTTAGCTTAAAAAAACAAACAATTTGGTATTTTGAGCATTGCTCTACGTCAATTGGTTACCGAGATATTGAAAGTGCTAAACACAGTACGTTGTCTAATGTTATTCTTATGGAGAAAAAGGAAAATTGTATATCTCGCTTATTTATGAACATAAACTGGTGAAATTTGGTATATGGCTTGATCTGGTTATGGTTTATTGTTGTTTGCACAAAAAAACAATTTTTCGCCTATGGCTCCTGTAGCAGCAAACCTAGGTACTCGGCCCCCATGTTATTCTTATGGAAAATACTTAAAATGTTATATATCGCTTATTTATGAATGTATATGGATGAAACTTGGTATGTGACTTCACTAAGATGAGTTCTATTGATATTTGCATAAAAACCCATTATTTTGTGTGCCTTGTTGCAGCAAACCTGCGTACTCATCCCCAATGTTATTCTTATGGAGAATAATTAATATTTTAAATATCGCTTGTTTGTGAATACATTTCTTATGAATCCTCTTAAGTGTTATAATGTGTTATGACATATATTCATTGGAAATTCGCTGAGTATGCAGGTTTGCTGCGACGGGGGTATATTAGGTTTGACATTGTTATGAAAATTGTTCTTAGGCTTGAGTTGCTTACTTTTGCAATACAACGTGTCCTCATTATTCCCAAAAGTGTCTTTTGACCTTGCTTTACTTTCTTCAATTATTTTGATTTTTAAATCATCAGGAGAAGGTCAAGTGTCCCTAGACTCTATAGCTACTCGAAAATTGTCAAACGATGATGACAAGCTATACAATAACATTATGCTAAGCAAATCTGAGTTTATGGTGATATCCATTTCATTAAGTATATCTACAATATCCATAAATTTATTTACATGGTCCCTAACATTATCACCATCCTTCATTTTATGAACGATCAATTGTTTTAACAAGGTAGCTTTTCTTGCAGGACCTGAACTTTGAAAAATGTTTTGCAAAGTATCCCATACTTCTTTTGAAGTTTACAGTTTTTAATTAATTTTTATTCACCTGGTGAGATAATCAGAATTAATTCTGATCTAGCTTTCAAATCTTTTTCAATCCAAGTTGACTTACCATCTTCATCCTCTGGGCATTTGTTCTTACCAGACACGTAGTCCCATAAGTTGTTTTGAATTAAAATCGCGTTAGCTTGAATCTTCCATGTGTCATAGTTGTGCCTTTTTAAAGGTTCTATCCTACAATTTGAACTCATTTTTACACATATATGAAAAACTTGTGAGCCTAGATTTTGTAAACAAATGTGGGACTGTTAATAAAACACATTTTTCAATCTTTTAAATGGCCCATAACCTTTGTTGGACTGTACAGTGAGGGACAAATATATACTTACCAGAAATTAAAAAATACTTGACTAATATCAAATAAAATATTTCTTTACATTTTAACAGAACTGGTTTACTTAACAAAATATTTTACACAAATCACAACAAAAAACATTACTATAAAAATAATGCAAGTATAGTACATATGATATAAACCATATGATTATACAAATGCATAAGGCTTAGTTGGGTGCTCAAACTATAACTTACAGAATGTTAATATAATACCTAAATTAATAATAACACTTTATACTATTACTTTATTTTATAGTAGCATCGTCCTTGTTACACTCGAAAATACACTCAAAGGTCCAATTTACCCTGAAAAAGGTTAATTATTACCCTCCAAGACGTTACTTATTACAACATCCGCAAAGGACAGGGCGGAGTAGTCCATTGCGGCAAAGCCTCTGTTGCCCCGCTGCAACAGACGCGTACAGGACGGATCAGCAATGGACGGTACCTGTGTCTTCCCTGGTTGCTTGTCATTTTAAGCTGCGACTGACGACTGAAGCGGACGGCGCCCAACGGACGTCAGCGACTGCTGTGTGTCACCGGCCTAAATACAATACAGTAAAGGGCTGAATTTTCGGAACAGTGGTGTTATCTGACAGCGGAAGTCTAATCTATGTGTTGATTGAAAGTACGTTATCCACATTTTTACTTTCTCCCCCTATACATAGTATATGGAGAAAGTATTGTTTTCGTCAAAATTTTTGAATTTGAGTTGTTAGTGGAAATATTTGTTTTGGTTCTCCCTGAACCCAAAAAAGTTGTTTTTATGTGATGTCTGTCTGTGTGTGTATGTCCGTGTATGTCCATGTGTGTGTGTGTGTGTGGATGTGTACAGAGCTAGAGCCCTAACCAATGGACCGATTTTTATGAAATTTGGTATGTAGGTACTAATCCTCGATATCTCCCGGTTTTTTTTAATTTTTTTTGAATTTATGATTTTTAAGGGTAATTATCCCCCAAAAATCGCCAAAAAACATGAAAAATCCAAATTTATAAAAAAACGGCTCCAACGATTTTGATTAAACTTTAGTGGTTTGTAGAGCTTTAGGTTTCCAACAAAATGACACCACCCACATTTCTGGAAAAATTCGGGTTCAGAAATTACAGGATTTAAAACATAAAAAAATCAGTTTTTTTGATTTTTCATAAAAAAAACATAAATGTTAAAAAGTATTACTATTCACCATTCAAAATAGCTCAAACAAATAAATTAGTAATTTGAATTATTATTCTACGATTGCTAGTTGCGGAGAAAATTGAAATTTTCATTTAGCAGTAAACACAGTACGGTGTCCAATGCTATTCTTATGGGGAATACAAAAAAACTATTTCTCTCTTATTTACTGACCAATTTAATTAAAACTTGACATGCAGGTCAAGTTAGCATTGACCAACAGAGGATGTTCAAAATATGTTGCCATTTAACCCTGGGGGGGGGACAAGGGGGCATTTCCCCTCTCAAAACCACTGTGTGTAGCAATGGATTCTATAGTGCCTCCCAAAAAGGGATTTGGGTGGATATTTCTGAAAACAACTATTTCAGACAATTTTCTGTACATTTATCTGTACTTCATATTCTATATTTAGTAAATCAAAAATAATTTTTTCATTAAAGTTTGGCCAAAAGGGAGAAAGTATGTGTCAGTTTCCTGATACCGTTGATTTGTATTCCCCATAAGAATAACATAGGACAACGTACTGGGTTTACAGCAAAATGAAAATTTAAATTTTCTCCACAACTAGTAATCGTAGAATTGTAATTTAAAATACTAAATTATTTAGTTTTTTGAGATATTTTTAATGGTGAATAGTAATATTTTTTATATTTATGTTTTTTTTAATCCAAAAAACCTGAATTTGTTATTTTTAAGTCTTGTAATTTCTGAACTCGAATTTTTACAGAGACACAGGTGGTGTAATTTTGTTGGAATACTAAAGTTCTACAAACGACTAAAGTTGAATCAAAATCGTTAGAGCCGGTTTTGAGAAATCTTGATTTTTCATTTTTTTTGGCGGTTTTTGGGGGATAATTACCCTTAAAAATAAAAAATCAAAAAAATGAAAAATACCTGAAGATATTGTGAATTAGTACCTACATACCAAATTTCATCAAAATCGGACCATTGGATAGGGCTCTAGCTCTGTACTCATCCATACAGACAGAGAGACAGACAGACAGACAGACACACAGACAAACACACAGACATCACGTAAAAATCACTTTTTTGGGTTCAGGGAGCACCAAAACGAATATTTCCACTATCAACTCAAATTCAAAAATGTTGACGAAAGAATACTTTCTGCAAATACTATGTATAAGAGGGAGAAAGTAAAATACCCCCGTCGCAGCAAACCTGCGTACTCAGCGAATTTCCTATGCATGAATATATTTCTTACTACCACATAAAGCCACTTACCAAGTTTCACAAAAATACTTAAATAAATAAGTGATATATAGCATTTTATTTATTCTCCATAAGAATAACATTAGGGCTGAGAACGCAGGTTTGCTGCAACGAGGAAGATAAAAATGTGGGTTTTTTGCAATTATCAATATAACTCAACCAGGTGAAGCTATATACCAAGTTTTAATGATTTATGTTCATAATTAAGGGAGATATAAAGCTTTCCGTATTCTCCATAAGAATAACATTAGGGATGAGAATGCAGGTTTGCTGCTAAGAGGATAATCAACAAAAAATCAATTTTTTGTGGAAATATCAATACCAGTACCAGTACACCAGTACTAGGTGAAGCCACATACCAAGTTTCATCAATATATGTTCATAAATAATTGAGATATCAAATTTTAAATATTCTCCATAAGGATAACATTGGACAACGTACTGTGTTTAGCACTTTGAATATCTCGGCAACGGTTGGACGTAGAATCACAATTTAAACACCAAAATGATTGTTTTGTAGAGCTAAACTGATTGGCAAAAGCAAATGTGAAGTTTACAGTAAAATTAATTAAGGAAAAGCTAAAAACCATTTTTCCATAAGATTAACATGGGGGATTTTATGAACACTTTTTTTGGATTTTCTCTGCAACCACGTAACCTAGGTTAATGATTCAAAACACTGTATTATTTTTTTAAGCTCTATAACATGGTTAAAACAAAAATTGTGTGATTTAAAAATTTCAGGGTGAAAAGTGCTAAAAACTGATTTTTGGAAAATTTAAAACCCCCATAAACCCCCCTTCCCATGGTCCGATTTTTCTGGTTTTTGAACTTAAAGTCATGAATGTCATTTTACACATTGGAGCCATATTTCATCGAAATCGGAAGTTTTTTACTCAAGTTATCGCATTCACGGACACACACACACATATATATATATATATATATATATATATATATATATATATATATATATGTATATATACATATATATAAATTTGAACGAATAGTGTTTTTGGCATCTGGGGACCTCAAAACAAAATGTTATCATGGTCTTGGATAATAACTAATTACTAATAATAACTAATATTAATAATAACTAACTGTTCTTGTTTTCTTTTCCAAACTATAAGGATTTAATGGAGAACAGACTCACAGCGCTTTTAGCGAATTTCCCCTATAGGGAAGAAGCTATTACCATTGGTCTCATGGTAAGACTTAAGCCCGAGACCATGATAAATTTTTGTTTTGAGGTCCCCAGATACCAAAAACACTATTCAATCAAATTTATATATATGCATATATATATATATATATATATATATGTGTCCGTTACCGCGATAACTTGAGTAAAAAACGTCCGATTTCGATGAAATTTGGCTCAAATGTGTAAAACGACATTCATGACTTTAAGTTCGAAAACCAGAAATATCGGACCACGGGAAGGGAGGTTTATGGGGGTTTTAAATTTTCCAAAAATCAGTTTTTTGCATTTTTCACCCTAAAATTTTTAAAAACTTAATTTTGGTTTTGACCATGTTATAGAGCTTAAAAAAACAAATAATATGGTATTTTGAATTATTAACCTAGGTTAAGTGGTTGCAGAGAAAATCCAAAAAAACCTGCTCATAAAATCTCCCATGTTAATCTTATGGGAAAAAGGTTTTTGGCTTTTCCTCAGGGCGCTGTGAAGTTAGCAGTGCAACATACGAAAAAAAATATTAACAAAATACCATTCGTTTGTGCATCGTTTGTGCACATTTGTGCACCAAATAATAACGTTTGTGCACTTTTAATTATACCTCAAAACTACAAAAAACTAGATGTACTGCTAACTTCACGCCAACAGTGCAACTTTTTCAAAACGTGATAAAAATAATATCATTAGATTGTGAATCTTTTGTGCACGATTGTGCACCAACTTTTTTCGTTTGTGCACGCTTCCTTATAGCTGTAATAAATAGAAATAGATGCACTGCTAACTTCACGCCAGCAGTGCAACTTTTTCAAAACGTTGCAATGTCACATAAACATGACTATACATTCATTTTCATTTAGTTTTATAACTTCTTAATAATCCTTCTATAATTTGTTCCTTAAATGTTAATTGTGTAAAATAGGCTATACCTGAATATTTACTTTTCCTCAAAGGACCATTTAATTTTTAATAGGCCCATATCACCACCCCTCAAATCTGTCACTATCTCAAATAATACAATTTATGAATTTTAATCACCTACTCAAACGTAATTTATTAGATTTAGTCATTTAATCAAATACCTAGATATAACACTAATGTAAAAGGTTGTCTCAGATAAATAATTTTATATATAATAATTTTCAAAATTGATCTCTATTAAAATTTTATTCCAAAAACCAAAGTGCAGTGTACAACAGTGAAAAGCTTCAAGAACATGTGGTCAGCATTGTTGAAGATCCATCACCAAGCCCAGAGACCTCTTCCTCCTTCTTCTGAATCCAACCATGGCAGTGAAAGCACCCCAGTAAGAGCATTGCTCATTATTTTCTCCCCTTCCCAATAAAAATCAGTATATTAGGTACCAAAAACCTAATTTTTAATAGGCCACTAGTGCTCAGTAGATTATTCATCCCTTTTTGCCACCTCAAGCTAAAATTTATTACTGAGTGAAGAATAATATAATAGTATCCAGTTGGTAAGAACTTTCCATAAACTTTCGGCCTTATAATTAAGAATTTCAAAGAAGAACTAAATTTATTGGACAACTTTTTTTAAAACAATTTCATCAAGATCAAATTTTAATATCATTATAAAAATCAATTTCAATAGAAGCAAGCTATTTATCATAGTAAGTCAAGAGTAATTTCCAAAGAACAATTTCTGTGTCTGGCCTAGATTACTAGACAGTGAATCAAGTGGACTTTTTAACCTAAATTAACTTCATTCAAAGATCCATATTGGTAAAGTTTTATTCAGCACAAATCCTAAATAATTGGTATTCATTTTCATGTATTTTATTTTATCAAATGTTCGATAATCTTTGAGCCAGCTCGATCAACCACCCCTGAAATTTAAGAGAAGCTCATAGCCGCCATTTTAATTATATTCATTTTTAACATTTTAAATTTCCCACCTGCCTGTACTTCATTGTTAGCCCCCAAAACTCGTATCATCTGTTTTTATGTAATTTTGAAATAAATATTGTTTGTGAGACAAACACCTTAACGTCTAGTAATTAATTATTCTTTAATAATAGAAATAGAAAAAGAAAGGGTGTATTACAAATTGGCGTCCCAACGTAGTGGCATCAAAGGATATCGAACAGATTATGAGACAATCTTAGGCTAGTTATAAGAACAGTAACTTTAAGATAACCCCAAGTTATAAATAAGTCAAACCTGTTACTTTATTAAAGACACGTTATTTATTGAACACACATAATAGCACTATACACAGCCAAAACAACAAATAACATGGGTGACAAGTACAATTTACGCTCTAACCCTCGGCCGAGCGTTTAAGTTCGCGAATCACAGAACGCAAGGGAAAATAACTCTGATGATCCAGACTTTGACAACGACACAGTTCCAACAAATACTACTACAGTCCCGACTCAACACACCCCGACAGTAACAAACACCACTGAACCCGAAATTTTACCAAACGACACAGACGGAGAACAAACAAGTGACATTGTAAACAAAGAACAAGACGCCGCGGTCGACACGGACGCCATGTTGACGTTGGGCGAGTCCATCCAGTCCAGTAGCTCAAGCGAAGCAGACGATCCTCACCTGTGCACATCACTTGTTGCGCAATCGCTAGCCACCGTCGTCATGACAACCAACGACACTTTCAGGAATGCCAACCTAACAACAGTTGAACCAGCTGTTCCCCCAGAATCAGTCAGCTCAATCGTTTCACCGGCCTCTACATCCGATACAATGCCTTTTGCATCAGCTCATAACGACGTATTTAATCAGCTGTTAATTGCGATTCAAAGTACTAATGCCGCCGTAAATGAGATTAAACTACAAAACGTTGCTTTAAAAAAACGAATTAAAAAATGAAATCAAAAATCAAATTGAGTCCCAAAACGACATTTTAAGATCCGAGATTAAATCCCAGAATAACGAATTGAAATCTGAAATCCAAAATTGTCAATCCCATTTGGAAAGTCAGATTACATCAATAAAAAATGCACAAGATGATATCCGAACCGAAATTGGCCAAATCACGGAAACACAACAACGGCACACTACCGAAATAAACCAAATTCGTACAGACTTGGAATCCGAACTAAATGCTCGTGAGACTGTTATCCGAGAAAATTTAATACAAGACCTTGAAAACCAAACCGCCCGACTAAAAAGTATTATCAGTAGCACAAACAACCAAACGCTAAATATTATCAATAGCCAAATAAGAGACCAAAATGTGAATCTGACGACTCAAATTCAAAAGTTCAAACTCAAACAGAGATTTGAAATCAATGCAATCTCTAAACAAAACACTGAGTACCTAGAAAATACAATAATCCCTTTGATAGAGACAAACCGAGAACAAATAGAAAGTCAAAGCACAACAATTTCTAACATTAAAGATACAATCAACGAGCAGAACTAAAAAATTGAACATCTTCAAAATTCCACAAGGCCAAACACATACAATCTGCCACAACAAATACATGTTACATGCAGCGGCAATGTAAATTCCACACTTGAGATGACCCTACCGAAATTCCATGGTCGCGCACATAACCCGAAAGAGTTTCTCGAGAAATTGCACCGCTACTACAAGCGAAGCTTGGCGCGCAATCAAAATCTAGCGAATGAAAATGAGCATCTAATTGAACTAATTGAGTCAAGTTTGGAACAACATGCTTCAAGGTGGTTTAATCTCATCAAAAACGACGTAAAAACATGGAGCGATTTTGAAATTGTTTTCCTGAATAAATATTTCAGTAAGGACGTACAGAGGGGAATACGCCAGAAACTTGAAACAGAGAAATATCGCCCTAATGGAAACCTGTCCCGAGCTGAATACTTTGTAGAGCGTGTGTTAACACTACAATCCCTAACACCACCCCTCACAGAAGATGAGATTATTGTATGTTTGTGTGAGCATTTTGACGATTTAATCCAAGATGCTAGACGAGTGCAAAATATTAACACCTTGCAAGACTTTGAATCCCTGCTACAGAGAGAGGACATTAAGGACTCCCACAGACGCTCACGACAAGCAAGACCCGTAAATTCTCAACAGTCAAATGGTAACAATTCGCCCAATCCAAACAACGATAGGAGGGGATACCAAAATGACCAGCGGGGAAGACAAGATCACCGAGCATACCAACCACCATTCATTAACAATAACCGGCAAGACAACCACAGGAACGAGCCACGACCGAACCAGCGAAATCACAACTATCAGGGAAATTACCCTCACCAATACCCCAGACCACAAAGTCCATATGGAGAAGGAGAACAAAGAGGCTACCAGCAATACCATTCTAGGGATAACGGCCGGAAATACCCTACCCCAGAACAAGGCAAATTGTGTGCTACCATGACAATTAGCAGCCCCAATCAATCCCCTAACCCAAATGGCCCAGCTTTAAACAAGTAAGCACTGATGACACAAACGGCCTGCACTACATAAACTACCCTTTTCCCCCAGTTAATGTATCTTCAGTGCTTTCAAACAACCTCGGATTAATCAGGCCGAATGATAATGATAACAATACTCCAAATAATACAACCCAAAGCAACAATTTTACTCTCAGCAACATATTCTGTAATCGAGAATTCCTATTAGAAGACGAAATAGAATCAACTCCAGCTGAAAACCAACAAGTTTTAAATTGTCCCGAAATTAAAATTGAAATAAATAAATTGACACTACACGCACTAATCGACACGGGATCAAACATTACCTGTATGTCAGAGCAGTGGTACAAATATAACCAACAAAACTTTGGAAAAACACGAAATACTACCTGTAACAAATACCTTCATAAAGACCGCTACAAACGGGAAATCACGACGTGCTTCACACATAATACTAGCTCCGATTAAGATTAGTAACCAAACAACATACGTGCAGATATTATTGGTACCTAATTTAATAAGACCACTTATATTTGGGATGGACACAATCAGACAACTGAATATGAAAATGAACTTCAATGACGGAACACTCATAATGAATATAAATGACCTCGAAATAACGATGAAGTTTGGCAAAGCTAAAACTGATGGAATTTTGTGTTACATATATAATGACAATCGCCACAGGCCATATAAAAATATACAAAATGATATAAATAATGATTATGAATACACAAGTCGTGACGATGATAACAATTTAACAGCTGAAACCATACGAGAATCGCTACAAAATAACAACACCCTCAATAACACACAAAAACAACAGCTTACTAATCTATTAATGAAATGCAGCCAAACATTTTCTAATAATCCGGCCTTTGTAACTGCTATGGACACGTGTTGAAAGTCGAAAATTTCCTATTGAAGAATATGTTACTCCGCTCAACCCTACTAAAGAAATACATCACCCCACTTAATCCCCATTGAAGATATCATTTCCCTTTTCTTCCCCAGTGTTTAAAGTGCAGAGACCACAGTGCCACCGTGTAAATAAACTAATTTTATATAAATAAATGTTATAAACTATTCAATTTTAAAATAGGAGTGAATTTAGAACAGCAAGAGGGTTAGAGGGGATAGACTTTAAATAAACAGCGATCAGTGTATTACAACGTGATAAAAATAATACCATTAGATTGTGAATCTTTTGTGCACGATTGTGCACCAACTTTTTTCGTTTGTGCACGCTTCCTTATAGCTGTAATAAATAAAAATAGATGCACTGCTAATTACACGCCAGCAGTGCAACTTTGTCAAAACGTGAAAAAACTATACCATTCGATTGTGCATGGTTTGTGCACGATTGCACACCAAATTTCTTTGTTTGTGCACGCTTCCTTATAGCTGTAATAAATAAAAATAGATGCACTGCTAACTGTGTCACGCTTTCCCCCTCCCACTAAATTACTCCCATCTGGACAGCTGACGGCAGGACCGGCAGACCAGAGAAAGATAACATTATCTATCTGAGCAATCTGGCCGCAAGGTCATCGCCACTTACACATTGTTTAAAGCGCCTGAATTTGGTCTTTGTACGTTTCCAAACATTGTCAATTATGTTTTGTTAACGACCAAACAAATCACGTTAATCAGGTATTATAAATATTGTAAACAAAAATGTGTTAAGTGTTTAGTAAAGTTTATAATAAAACCAGTTAGCAATTTGTATTTCAATATGATAATTTTCAAAAATAGTTAAGTCTTGAAAAAACATATAAAATTTCTGGTTTTTGTCGGCAACGTGAGATTGATTCATAAAACTTTCTAGGGAAAATGTTCTTGTACTTTTAAAACACAAGACACCGGTTATTTCTTACATAAAATCTAGTGAAAGTTTAATTTTTTATGTCTATTGTTTATTTTTATTATGTTGTATTGATTTAGAATTTTTTGTTCCAGGTGTTGTAATTGTACTACTACATTATGTTTAATAAGTCTATAGCGAATTGTGTTTGTGTTTTAACAATAATCTTTCGTAAGCCACAATTTGTCTCATTAAATACAATTTGTATCACTCAATAAAGTGTTTTTTGTCATTATTTTGTATTAATTTTACAGATTGTAATACCTAAATTCTAATATTTTTTAAAGTTTTATTTGATTATAAATATGTTACAGATCAGATTTAGAAAATAAATATTTTGACTTTTGTTCTATAACCCAGATTGTATATGTTAAATTTTTTTCTATTTTAACAATCCTTGTTTATGCTTTGTCCTTAACGTATTGCTTTTATTTTTAACAACTTTTACTGTTTGTTCGTGCGAAAAAGCAAAAGTGCAAATTCATATTTTGTTAGATTAATTGTAAAGATATTTATAAATTTATTGAATTATTATAGTTACAAAATCTGTGGTGTTTTTATTTATAATTGTTGTTAATTTAATTATGTAAAATACAAACTTCATTTTAAATACTAGTTACAACACAAAATATCCAGTCAAAAATAATAATTTGAAATATGCTGAATAATTAATTGTTTACAAACAAGATTGATGTTGCTTCTTTCACAAACCAAACTCAATAAAAGTCAGAGCTATTTTTTGAATGCAGTGCTTCCAACTCCGACACTTATATACAGCTCAAATATGCCCCTTTAAAAATGTAGGTGTATCTACATTTTTATTTTGTATTTTTAAGTATGTTAAAAAGTATGTCAACAAACGCATAAAAAACACAAGTACACGAACGATGCAAACAAATGGTATAATTTTGCACTGAATGTTTAGAAAATAATTACACTGCTGACGTGAAGTTTGCAGTGCATCTATTTTTATTTATTACAGCTATAAGGAAGCGTGCACAAACGAAAAAGTTGATGCACAATCGTGCACAAACGATGCACAATCGAATGGTATTATTTGTATCACGTTTTGAAAAAGTTGCACTGCTGGCGTGAAGTTAGCAGTGTATCTATTTCTATTTATTACAGCTATAAGGAAGCGTGCACAAACGAAAAAGTTGATGCACAATCGTGCACAAACGATGCACAATCGAATGGTATTATTTGTATCACGTTTTGAAAAAGTTGCACTGCTGGCGTGAAGTTAGCAGTGCATCTATTTCTATTTATTACAGCTATAAGGAAGCGTGCACAAACAAAAAAAGTTGATGCACAATCGTGCACAAACGATGCACAATCGAATGGTATTATTTTTATCACGTTTTGAAAAAGTTGCACTGTTGGCGTGAAGTTAGCAGTGCATCTAGTTTTTTGTAGTTTTGAGGTATAATCAAAAGTGCACAAACGTTATTATTTGGTGCACAAATGTGCACAAACGATGCACAAACGAATGGTATTTTTTAAATATTTTTTTTCGTATGTTGCACTGCTAACTTCACAGTGCCTTTCCTCAGTTCATTTCTATGTAAACTTCACATTTGCTTTTACCAATCAGTTTAGCTCTACAAAACAATCATTTTGATGTTTAAATTGTGATTCTACGTCCAACCGTTGCCGTGATATTCAAAGTGCTAAACACAGTATGTTGTCCAATGTTATCCTTATGGAGAATATTTAAAATTTGATATCTCGATTATTTATGAACGTATATTGATGAAACTTGGTAGGTGGCTTCACCTAGTACTGGTATATTGATATTTCCACAAAAAATTGATTTTTTGTTGATTATCCTCTTAGCAGCGAACCTGCATTCTCATCCCTAATGTTATTCTTATGGAGAATACGGAAAGCTTTATATCTCCCTTAATTATGAACATAAATCATTAAAACTTGGTATATAGCTTCACCTGGTTGAGTTATATTGATAATTGCAAAAAACCCACATTTTTATCTTCCTCGTTGCAGCAAACCTGCGTTCTCAGCCCTCATGTTATTCTTATAGAGAATAAATAAAATGCTATATATCACTTATTTATTTAAGTATTTTTATGAAACTTGGTAAGTGGCTTTATGTGGTAGTAAGAAATATATTCATTCTATAGCGCTGTTACACAGGCTATAATTTTTCTTGTGGATTTTAAGAAGTGATGGTCATAAATAAAATTAAAGAAATGAATAAACTCTTCTTGCATATATTTAAATAAAATTAAATAAAACTTTCTTGTCAAATAAAACAGTTCAAAATTCAAAATAAAATTTAACTTGGTTTTGCTTATCACTTCTCTCTTTCAAAATAAAACATTAACAGTTCGATCTTTATTTAATGTTACTGGACTTTAATTTTTAATCTTCCTTTTAAGATAAGAAAAGATGAAACGCTTCGAACCCTGAAAAAGAAATAATTGTTTTACTAACTGTTCCCCTTATTGAAAAACAACAAATGAGAAATTGGAGCAATTATTTAAATCATTGTCTCCAACTCTCAGCCTTACAAACCCGAACAAGAAAATCGCGATCTTGCCTTGACTTGCAAAACCAAGTAGCACCAGCAATTCTTATTTGCAACTGCCAGCAATTATTCACAAAACATCTTTTATATTTTTATACATTAATTATTTTATTACATAACAAATAGTATATTTAATTATATATATATAGCGTTTCAATTACAATTGGGACGCTATATTCTCCCCTGACTTCCTAAAATTGCTGGTGCTCTGCTACAATACATCATTAAATTTTCATTTTTAAAACTTTCACAAATTTTCTTTTTTGTAAACAATTATACAATCCAAAATATTTACATTTTTCCAAACATTTATACAATTCAAAAAAATATTTACATTCAAATTCGCTCAACAAATAAAAATTTTTAAAACCACAGTCACTACTCAATGTTTACATCAGTGGAATGTCCAGCTGAACTCGAGCGATAACAATACACAAAGCCTCGCTCCTTATCTCCGCTCGAAGGTCAACGACCCAGTAACCCTTCTCAGTCCAGGTTACACTGTGTCGATTGAACATTCACTAACACGGAATTCACTACTCGTGTATTCAGTCCAGTTCTTGTACGGCATCCGAAGTTCTCAGCAACATCTCGATGTTGGCGCAAGTAAACGGTCATCTCAGCATGAGCAGAAGAAGTTCTGCGCAGATCGGGTAGTCGTCCGGAATCGTCTTCGCAGTTGATACAGCAACAATACCCAGAACAAACAATCCTCAACGGCAGATTAATGTTATACTCATTATTTTACTATTTATTCCGTTCACACTGCTTAACACAGAAGGTGTTTTATTCTTCAGCCATTCCTCCGGAAAAATATTTCTCCAAGCGTCAACACTGTATCCATTGAACTTCAACCATGAATCAATCCGACAACGGGGTGTGAGTGAAGTGAAGTTTGGTCTATTGTGATTCAAGTGCTGTAGTTAAGTGATCAGTGAAAAAATTGTGAGTGCCCCAATGTGGATAAATCCCAGGTATTCGAACAACTTTCACAGCTAGCTAGTAAAAATATTTAATTCCATGTTTCTCTTTCCTTTTGTTTGTCCATACACTCGCTCATTTATTCACATTTTATTTTATTTATTTAACTAAAATTTATTCTAAGACACAGGAAAATATTATTTCAATTGAGTCTTGTTATCTTGGAGAAAGGTGATTGTTTTCTTGAATTAGCAATACCCATTAATTTACTTCAATAAATTATCTTCATTTATATCTTGCTTATAATCCATGTAGTCCAAGATATAATTTATTTATTACATTTCAATATCTTCAAGTCTTCAGTATTGCCAACTACAACCACCCTTTTTATTCTCACTGAAACATACTTTATTACACAACCTGAAAACATTATTTAATGAACTTGCGACACACCATTGTCACACTTGGTTATTTACAAACAAATAACAGATGTTTATTTACAAACATTTACACAAGGTTTCAATTGACTGATATGTGCCCTTTTAACATCTAACAAATCATCTTTGTGCTGCAATATACAACTCATATCAGTTAAATAATACAAGATTCTGTATGGACCAATGAACTTAGCAATAAACTTTTCATTACCTTCACTTACCTTCATTACCTTTTCATTACCTTCTTATTTAGCACATAGGCCCAGCTTCCGATTTTGAATTGGCGGTTTTTACTGCCCTCGTAGAGTTTCAACCTTTTATTTCTATCATTCCTCTTCTTATTATTGGACATTGCTTCCTTCAATTTATTACAAACATCTTCGGCATTTACATCCTCTTCCGTCAAATCATTTAATTCCCAGGTGTTACTTAATGAATTGTTGTGGGCATAAGTAAACTTTAACTCATGTGCGCTGAACTTCGTACTTTCACTTGTCCCAGAATTTAAAGTTTGTTGGACTTCACTCAAGTTTTTATCCCATTGGTTCTTAGCTTCATTAAAATAAATTTGTAAAATTGATTTTATATTCCGCAAATAACGTTCACTCAAATTTGCTTGTGGGTGATAAGGAACAATTGTTTTATGTTTTATTGCCAAATTAAATAAAAAGGACCTGAACTCTCCACTCCTGTAATAACTTGCATTGTCTGTCACGATTTCTTTGCATAATGAAAAATTTTTAAAAATACAGTTCTGGAACACTTGAATTATGTTCTGCGATGTGGCCCTTCTAATCGCATTCACCCATACATACTTTGTACAGTGGTCAACAGCAATCATTAAATAACAGTTTCCACTTACCGAGCGGTTTATCGGCCCCATCAGGTCGGTGTATATTCGGTCCATCGGCTTGTCACTTGTGTCACTGATGAGCGGGCCGTGCAGGTAACGAGCAGGTGCTTTGGTGCTCAGACATTGTTCACACCTCTTAATTCTCTCCCGGATGTATGGCGCCAGTTTGGGATGGTAAAAGTGTTGTGTTGCCCTCCTCAATGTCTTGTAGACTCCCTGGTGACAGCCTGTGAACTCCTCGTGGAAATATTTATACACCATTTCCAAAAGTGACTCGGGCAGGTACACTTTTCTGGAACTATCGCTGGAACTCACATAACACAAAACACTACCTCGCATCACAAAGTTACCTTTGTTTGTGCAATTTTTAATACTGTCAATCACCTTTAAAAGTTCTGGATCCTGTTTTTGCATTTCACTAATGTCACTATAGGCTACAGGAAAATTATTTAAATTGCACACTATTTCCGGTTCTGAAATACTATCTATAGTCTTATTTACAAACAGTCTCTTACCACCTGTACTCCTCAGTAAAATATTTACATTTTTATTCAAGTCCATCTCTTTATCAAAGTGTCGAGAAAGAAAATCTGCCACATGATTATCTTTACCTGGGATGTGTTTTATTGTGAATGGAAGTGACAATACAACTTCAATCCATCTACCCAGTTTGTTCAGTTTTCGGTGGTTTTTCAAAAGCCAAGCTAAACTAGCGCAATCGGTGCGTAATTCAAAGCGTTGGTACTCTAAATACTTCCTAAATTTATTAATTGAATAAACAACTGCCAAACTCTCCTTCTCATAGGCGCTCAAACATCTCTCAGCGTCATTAAACTTCTTAGAATAATACGCGACCGGTTTCTCCACTCCATTCACCATCTGGGACAATAGACTTCCGGCCGCATTATCGCTCGCATCACAGGTTAAAATAAACTGTTTAGAAAAATCCGGAATTTGTAGAACGGGAGCCTCAGTTATAGCTTGTTTTAATTTAATAAAACTTTCCTCGCATTGTTCAGTCCAAATAAATTTCACATTTTTGCGCCTTAATTCATTTAATGGTGCGCAAAGTTCCCCAAAATTATCAATGAACGTGCTCAAGTAAGACACCATTCCCACAAATCGTGACACTTCTTTGGCATTTTTGGGCCTAGTACAATTCCTAATTGCAACGGTACGGTCTGGATCAATTTTAACTTCATCTTGACTGATAAGGAACCCCAAAAACTTGATTTCTTTGTAAACAAACAACGCCTTATCTGGTTTAACAGTTAAATTGTGACGCTTTAGTCTTTCTAACACTTCCCTCACATGTTTTATGTGACTTTCATAATCGGGGGAGTACACTATGATATCATCAATATAATTTAAACAAAACTTATACTTGATATCATACAACACATCATTGAGGTATCTGGACAAAATCCCTGACCCACTAGCAAGTCCAAATGGAATTCGCTTAAACTCAAAAGCTCCAAAAGGAGTACTAAACCCCGTTAAATGTTGAGATTCTTTCGCAATTTTTATTTGGAAAAAAGATTGCGTTAGATCAAGCACTGTAAAATATTTGCCACCCTTCAAGTGCGCTATCAGTTCTGACATAACCCCAATTGGATAACACACAGGTTCTAGCTTTTTATTTAACTCTGCATAATTAACCACAAGTCTATACTGGTCCGTATTTCCCTTTTTTACTAAAAATGCAGGCGAGATCCAACTTGACATGCTCGGTTTAATTACGTCTTGCTCTAATAACATATCCAATTCTCTACGCATTATTTCACTTTTAGGGGGAACAAGCGGATAATACTGATATTTAAAAGAAGTTGGTCATTAAAAAACAGTCAAAATGGGAGTTTTAAAAGTGGACCTTCTGTAAAAGCAGAGTGGCGCAATCTATAGCGCTGTTACACAGGCTATAATTTTTCTTGTGGATTTTAAGAAGTGGTGGTCATAAATAAAATTAAAGAAATGAATAAACTCTTCTTGCATATATTTAAATAAAATTAAATAAAACTTTCTTGTCAAATAAAACAGTTCAAAATTCAAAATAAAATTTAACTTGGTTTTGCTTATCACTTCTCTCTTTCAAAATAAAACATTAACAGTTCGATCTTTATTTAATGTTACTGGACTTTAATTTTTAATCTTCCTTTTAAGATAAGAAAAGATGAAACGCTTCGAACCCTGAAAAAGAAATAATTGTTTTACTAACTGTTCCCCTTATTGAAAAACAACAAATGAGAAATTGGAGCAATTATTTAAATCATTGTCTCCAACTCTCAGCCTTACAAACCCGAACAAGAAAATCGCGATCTTGCCTTGACTTGCAAAACCAAGTAGCACCAGCAATTCTTATTTGCAACTGCCAGCAATTATTCACAAAACATCTTTTATATTTTTATACATTAATTATTTTATTACATAACAAATAGTATATTTAATTATATATATATAGCGTTTCAATTACAATTGGGACGCTATAATTCATAGGAAATTCGCTGAGTACGCAGGTTTGCTGCGACGGGGGTATTTGTATTCATGGGAGAGAATGTGTGCTGAATTTAATCCTCATATGTACAAAAACAATTTTCCTGTCAGCACCACCGAAGTAAAATTTATGAGCTATAGTTCAACGTATTTGCTATGTCTTGCTGCTTTTTTATAGCTTAGAAAACAGTGTTAAATTAATAGGACCAGCCTCCATCAATCCATGATAATTTGTTTATATATTACAGTATATTATATTTGTAAATATATTTTTTCCAATTTTACTAGTTTTTTATAAGTTTAACTATATAGGTTTAGCTTTAAGGTAAGAATGAATAATTGTTATGGGCATTATCCATCAATACAAACGTAAAAGTGAGGTGTTGTCTGTCTGACAACTTCCTTTAAAACTCAAAACTGAATCAGCTGAGATTTTTCATTCTGCTGAGTTTATCCGGAAAACTAAGGTAGTGGATACTACCAATAGGTTACACAGTTGGTGTGTTAACGTTATTATGTAAATATCACATCCCTGACCGATCCAGCGTTACAAGGTAGTCTATTTTCCGGATAGGCTTATAAACTGGGATTTGGAATCCTACAACACGATGTGTCACAGTCAATACTTAACGATTCCTTTGGTCACTATCCACAGGCCCTTCTGTGATACCTGATAAGAAAAGACCGTATCAAGTGGGTCATCAGTTTTACTTCGGTGGTGTTAACTTTTTGAGAACAAAGCAAGTTTTTTGTGTACATATAAGGATTAAAACCAGCACACATTCTCTTCCATGAATACAAAGCTCTCCATTTAAGCCTTACAGTTTGGAAAAGGAAACAAAGAAGATTAATTATTATTTATTTTAAAAATATATTCTTTGATTTAGAAATTTTTTCAAGATAAAATCAAAAATTTAAAATTTAAAAAATGAAATACGGTATTAATTGTTTATTTGAAATCGCAGTTGATCGTCAAATTACTCAAAATTTACCGATTTACTTCACATTTGGTATAAAAATAAACAGATGATCACGATACATAACTTTACTGTATGTGATTCATTTGAATTTCTACCCCTCTAAACATAGTTTACATGGAGAAAGTATTGTTTTTGTCAAAATTTTCGATCTTGAGTTGTTGGTGGAAATATTCGTTTTGGTGCTCCCTGAACCCAAAAGAGTGGTTTTTATGTGATGTCTGTCTGTGTGTGTGTGTGTGTGTGTGTGTGTGTGTGTGTGTGTGTGTGTGTGTGTGTGTGTGTGTGTGTGCGTGTGTGTCTGTGTGGATGTGTACAGTGCTAGAGCCCTGACCAATCAGCCGATTTCTATGAAATTTGGTATGTAGGTACTTATCCACGATATCTTCGCGTTTTTTAAATTTTTAATTTTGAAGAGTAATTGGTCCCTAAAAACCGCTAAAGAACATGAAAAATCAAAGTTTCTCAAAAACGGTTCTAACGATGTTGATTAAACTTTAATGGTTTGTAGAACTTTAGATGTCTAACAAAATGACACCCAAATTTCTGTAAAAATTCGGGTTCAGGAATTACCGGACTTAAAACATCAAAAATTCAGTTTTTCATGAAAAAACATAAATGTTAAAAAACATTACGTAGCACCATTAAAAAAAGCTCAAATAACTAAATAATTTAATTTTTTGAATTATTATTTTACGATTACTGGTTGCGGAGAAAATTGAATTCTTCATTTTGCGGTAAACGCAGTACGTTGGGCAATGTTATTCTTATGGGGAAGACAAAACTTACCATTTCTCTCTTATTTACTGATCAGTTTCGTTTAAACTTGATATGCAGGTCAAGTTAGCATTGACCAACAGAGGATATTCGCAATATGATGAGAGGGTATTTCCCTTCTTAAAACACTGTGTGTAGCAACGGATTCTGTAGTGCCTCCCAAAAAGGGATTTTGGTGGATATTTCCGAAAACAACTTTTTTAGAACATTTTTTTATGTTCGTCTGTACTTTATATTCTATATTTAGTAAATAAAAAGTAATTTAAACATTGAAGTTGGGCTAAAAGGGAGAAAGTATGTGTCAGTTTCCTGATACCGTTTATTTATATTTTCTTGATACAAAAAGTTTGTATAATGGTTGGAGCAGAAGTATGACTCACAGACCAGGCCGCCACCTGTGTGACAAACTCCAAGCTCACACAATAGACCCGAGGGGGAGACCCATTAGGATGGTTGACTGGGTTCCCGCCTCACTCCGACATGAATTTTACTGTAGTAACATTGTATGTATGACAATAACAAAACAATTTTCAGACTACAAATATTATTACAATTATATTTACCTTGGTATCTCCTTGATTTTTTAGTGCATTTTTGTTCTATAAGATCTGATTGAAAATTAAATACCTGATGACACATGTTTTCAGCACAAATAGAGCGTTGTAAAGTTTGCGGTGTAAGTTGCTCCACAACGTCTTTATCGTCACAGGTAATTAACCCAACAATTTTTAAATTTTAAGTATTAAGATTAACAATGTTAAAATGTTGCATGTTGCAATATGTTTCATAATTTGATACAGTAAACTGCCATCGTCTTAAAATGACAGTTAAATTGTAAATTTCTGTTTATATGTCAATTTTAATTATCTTGAACTTCATTGTGAGTTGTTGGCATAGTGATAAAGAATAACAAATCTCCAACTCATCGCAGCAGCATGAATTGGACCAAGTCCTGGAAGATAATTTTAATCAACACAGTTTAACTAATACTGTAACACACTGCATATGATTGTTCAGGTCATAGTAAACATTTACCATTAGCTAAGAAATATTTAGCATAACCCAGGAAAAATCCACTCTGCAAATAAAGCTAACATGCACAACATAATCAAAACAATTTTCATTTGATAAGTTTGTCTGACGTGCCATCTGTGAAACTAAATAATTGATCTATGGGCAGAGCGAACATTGCACATTCAAATCAAAATCTTCTTTATTCATTTGTAGTACAAAACAGTACATATAGAATGGTGTCACGTTACTTATTAACTATATTTCCAGTCCTTTCTACTAACAACTCAAATTACAAAATTTTGACGAAAACAATACTTTCTCCTTATGAATAGGGGGAGGAAGTAAAAATATAATGTTTGTAAGCGGCATCTTTGTACACCTAAACCTGGAGTTCTCCTTGGCGGATTTTAATGTTTAACCCCTCAATGGAAAGTTTTAATTGTGTAGATTATGAAATAATTATGAAAGTCTGACAGATTTTATAATTTATGGTAGAAAAAGTGTAAAATATTAAATTATAAGAAATATATCAGACATTTCATAAGAAACTTATTGTTTTTTCAATCAACATTTCTCGTTGTGTTATTAGACTTGTAGCTAATAACTTATATCGATTTAAACAAAATTTCATAAGCTTCAAGAATATAATAACACCTGTTGTGGTCTCTTTGTCTACTGTTATTGAATTATAGATAAAAAATCAAACCAACCTTCAAATTTGTAATCTACCTATCAGTGGTGTACCTTAGGTATGTGGTTCCCCAGGCAAGAATTTAAAATGGTGCCCTCTAAAGAACCCTCCAGGAAGCAAAGAACCCATCCCCTTATCAACACAGAGAGATCGATATTTTCTCTTGTCCCAAGAAAATGTGAAGACGTTTGCAAAAATAAATATATATATATATTAAATTCATAATTTTTGAGCTAGGAATTACAAATAAAGATTGGAAGGCAATATTGTTATTTTACAGAAATTTAAGAAAGAATTAAACTAATTTATAGCCTAGAATCAAAGGTGTTATGAAGGATTAAGAAACCCACATTTAAATACAATAACTCGTTATATTTTTCAAAGTCTATTTCAAAATACATTGAGTTGCTAGGAATACCTATATTAAATTTAACTTAACGCTGTTATTAAGCTCAGTTAATCTACTTAAATGCTACTTTCCTAGCTTTGATTTTCGCAAAATTATCAATTAATTCTTCTAAGTTAAGTTTTGCTACCCCTTCGTGTTCAATCGATAAAATGGCTAAATTTGACAAATGTTCCTGTCCCATGGACGATCTTAAATAATTCTTGATGAGCTTTAATTTACTGAAGCTTCGCTCACAAGAGGCAACCGTAACAGGAAGTGCTAAGTAAATTCTAAGAGCTATTTGGATATTCGGATATATATCTTCTAAAGACATCTCTTTCTTTAGAAGAGCGTTCTTTTGAATCTTATTGTTAAGAATGCCAAGTGGTGTTGCTTTTTCAACATCGTTAATGAGTTCTTTAGTTAGCATTCAAAAAATTTCCAATTTGTTTGACAGCTCAACTACATCTACATCATGAGAATATTTAATCCTAAAATCTGCAGAATGTTTAAGGAGAACATCAATTGGGTCTTTTTTAGAGCTTCTCCCATTAAAAAATAGAATTATGAAGATATTGAAGCCATTTGCCTCATACCTCTTCGTGAGTTCTGTCAGGATTTTATCATAAACCAAATTTATTTCCCTCTGAAACTCCTGTTTTGAGCCGAGATAGTTTGAATCTGAAAGATGTTGGCTTATGATCTTCCGTCTTTTTTCAGCAAAATTATCATCGATTCCGATTTCTTGCGCTTGTATTGTTGCATAGTCGATTGCTAGACCAATTCCTTCATCTTGGATTTCCTGAATCGTATTTGACAATCCTTTTATCATTTTGCTAGCCTTGTCGACTGTAACAGTCTCTTTTTTAAGTTTTTGATTTTTTATCAATCGAGACTAGAATCCTTTCTCACAGATGCAAAAGACAAAGGAATTTGAAGTTGATTTGCTTGATGAGTCCTTGAGCCCCCACTGACGTTTCCAGGTTCCATTTGTCTTGGTTAATATCAGCCATCTCAAGACTTGCATACAGTTCGTTCAGTGTTCATTTTAAAGCGGCGACTGCTCTTTGTTTGGTTGACCACCTACACACAATAACCTTTCACAATGACCCTTCAAAGTAATGTCGAAGTTACTTAACACAGCCTGCCACCTTCCTGTAGAGCCACTGAAGAAAGTAAATATCTTTTGAACTGTTCCAAAAAAAAGTAATCATTAGAGGCGAAACAGCAGCAGCATGCGATCCGATCAGGTTTCAACTATGTGCAGCACATGGCACAAACCGGGCACTATAATTTTGTTTGAGGATTTGAGCTTGCACACCGATACATTTTCCAGCCATAGTGCTACCATTATCATAACCCTGCCCTCTGCAATTATCAATACTTAGGCCATATTCTTTAAGTTTTTTAAAAATGTCCACTGAAATGCCTTCTCCTGTTTTTTTTCATTAATGTTGATAAAGTCAATAAAACTTTCTTTAACTTGACACTTCCCATCTGACAAGTCAACAAATCTAATAACTTGGCTCATTTGCTCAATGTGAGCACTGTCTGGTGTGCAGTCAAAGATGATGGAAAAGTATTTTCCACTTTTTATTTGATTCAAGATTTTCTGCCTTCCAATTAAAGTTATGAGCTCATTTTGGACTTTAGGGGAAAAGTAACTGAGTGCCATTTTATTTGATTTAACGTAAGCCATACGTTCTGCTAGTTTAGGATGATAGTGACTTATTAGTTCTAATGTGCTTAAAAAAACTCCACTACTTGACTCGCCAATTATTTCTTTCTTTGTTGTTCCTCGAAGTGGTAGATTATTCTTATCACAAAATATAATTACATCTATGACTACTTTCAGTATGTTCCTCCTCTTCTCTACCTCCTTCTGAATACTTTCTTGAATTTCAACATCTACAGTTTTCTTTTGTTTTAGTCGGTTCTGCAAATCTTTCCACTGCATGCAACACAACCTGTGGCTGGACGAGTTTTCATGGTTGTAAATGAAAGGGTTTTAGTGTTTCCAGTCTTTGAAGCCTTTATTAAAATCTGAAAATGAAGACGACTTTCCACGATGATCCTTCCCAGAGAGGAGACAGGGAAAACAAAATAGAGAATCTTCCGATTGGCTATAAAGTAACCATTGTCTTCGCAAACGTTCACCATTTGTGAGCGTTTTGTAAAACCACTTGCCATCGAAATGTCTATCTCCATCCGACACGGGAAACTTGAAGGTTGATACGTCAACTATTTGAGGGCCATGTTCAACCAGCAGAATTTGAATACTATCAGTAATCAATGGATAGCCAGGCCATTTTTTTGGACCAATAAAAACTATTTCACCTATTTCTGGTGAACAGTCTTCTTCTAGTGGAGGTAAATCATGACAACCAACCGCTGATCCTTCCTCATCTAAAGAACTATGTGTAGAAGATTCGTCCTCTTTTTTAGTTGTTTTCTGAAACTGGTGGGGCTATATGATAGGAAGTTGATGGTTGTGGTTGGTTGTCATCATTTGTATGTGGATGTGTTTCCATATCATCAGATTCAGAATCGGCATTACTCTCATCTTGATCTGTTACGTGTGTCCATCTCCTTGTTGGGTTTTAGCCAATTTTTCAGGTGTCCTGAAAGGAGAACTGCAGTTCTTTCCGTTTATTTTTAGTCTTTTAAATGCACTTCCACATAGTTTTTTAGGTCCCATCTCTTTGTTGTATGAAAGGAAATGGTTTAACCTGGAATGAAATATAAATGAAAATAAAATTAACCTACACACATAATAATAACAATAACATATGGATAATTTATAATGGGCCACACACAAATGAACCCTCTGGGAGATTCAGTTGCACATTCCCTCCTGTCAACAATCAACAAGAGGCTGACCACCATTTGTTCTTCACTCTTTCTAGGCGTGATTGCTACCTTAGAAACAGAACGTCAACTGATACAATGAATACAGAAAATATATCAAACGCAACCATCATGTTATATCTTTAACCCAGTTTTAATGAAATTTCAAAAGGTTAGGTGGGCCGCCCCAATGTAACGAAATCGTCACTGTCGTTGTCTTGGCAGGTACGAGAGAGCAAAATAACAACAAAATATATAGGAACAAATTCTATGAATTATAATTACATTTTAGATCTAAAATGGGAATCGTGAATAAAAGTTGTGAAAATGTATTTTGCAAGTTTTTAGGTAGTCAGTACCAATTAGCTCAAGTACTATTCCCGGGTCAGGCCGAATCTAGACAAGTGTGAGAGTGTACATGGAGCTTCAGCATGACTGGTTCTACGTCGCTCTCGTAAGGCTTCGTGCTTCAAAATCCTCGCCCCCAAACATTTGGTCAAGTCGGAATTGTCCTGACCTGGCGAGAGTATAATTAAGCCAAAAGGATCTATGTTCCTTCAAAACCTCTTATTTATTGCTCAAATTACTTAAATGAATCTGCCAATAATCAGCCAAATACCTGTGCCGCGCTAAGACAAGATTAGTACAGATTAGTACGGTTTAGTACGGTAACACAAGTAATTATGAAAATAAATTTAAAATGAAAGTAACTTAGTGATTGCTTAATTTTTAATTAATCAATATTGTCAGGGGGTAAATTTTCTTTGGACCATTCATTCAGTGATTTTTTTATTGCCAGTTTCAAATCACTTGTATGAATCTGCTAATAAATTGTCGACTCAGCGGCGATCAAAGAATAAGGTAAAAATATTTGATATGGCAATTACCATAGCAAAATTAATAAGACTAGTACCTAATATTATATAACTTGTTGCTTCTTCTTCATTAAGTTATCTTGTCGTTTGGTAATGAATTCAAGAAAAATGAGTTTGCACGCAGCACGCTGACGTGAGGGAAGTGAATTTCCACATACAAAACTATAACAACTCAAAATCAGTTAAAAACATACAATTATTCCAATTTTTATTCAAATCTGAAAATATTGATTTGTTGGCTGTTCTGATGCTCCTGGTTCTATTTACCTGCATTGCTGGGAATACAATTATGCGCATTATAAGGTTAGGAGCAGGTCCAGTCAGGCTTTAAAGTAGGCATGAGGTTGTTGGGGATGATAAAAGTACACCAACAAATGAATAACAGGTTTTTCTAAAGTAAAACCCCCATAAGACAACGTACTATGTTTGGTCAATACACATTTTCTTTAATAACTCGGTAAATATATATGCTAGAATGACGAGAGAGGGCTTTAAAGTTTCACCACGCTAATTCCCATCTTTTTACATTCGTTAATTTCACTTCTGGGGCTTTTCTGACCCTTTTTGGGCCCAAAACCCCGAAATTTGAAAGATTAATCCCCAAAAAAGGGGTTTAGAGTTTTTCGATTGTTTTGCCCAACGAACTTGTCCAACTGATTATAGAAAGAAACGTCCCTACCAAATTTGAAGTAAATCGGCAAATAATGCGACCGCTAGAGTGCATAAAAATTCAATTTCTTCATCTTTCATGTCATGTTCTGTTAGAATTACAATGTGGTTTTACTTCATCTAAAATTATTTGCAAAGACTCAATTTTTGATTTCAGATGCTCAATATTTTGGTGGAATAATTTAACTGTGCTATACTTTTTAGAATTATGTTTTAAGTTTGGATTTGGAGAGAGGTGGTTCATTGGTGAGGGTTTGTATGGTTCAGATACCGAGGATTGATTGGAGGAGGTGAATTGTGGTGATCTTGATACAAAAAATGCTTATTATTACTGATGTTATCTGAAGGCACTAGTACACCAAACTTATTCTCACTAGATTGCCCTTTCAGCACTTCACTGTATGTTGATTCTCCTAGGATGACACGGGGTGTAGGGGTAGGTGTCGGAGTGGAGGAGATTGTTCTCGTCAAGCAGCTTATCTCAGGACTCGGCCAGCCTGGCCATAGTGAAGAGTTGGATACCAGTGATGTGTTCATTTCTTCTTGTGATATATGTTGTGTAGAGTTTTTGCAGGCAATTATGTGTTTGTTCAGTGCAGTTATAAATTCTCCATAAGACATTCCCATACGTACCTTGTCCCAGTACTTGCTATACGTTATTATATTGACTGTAGCCCCAGTTTCCCTTTGGAATTTGACAAGATTTGTAACAAAATGTTTGAGGTCAATTTTATCTCTTATACATCCCATTGCAGAGCATATTAAGTGTTTGAAGCCCTTCTCTTTAAAATCTTTTGTGAGATGTCTAAAAGCAGTGTCATAGTCATCTTTTCCAGGTTTGGAGAAGTAATATGGTTTTGTGATCAAACCATAGACAGCGGATTCACCTTTTTTTTGCTGGAAAGTTAAGTGTGTGGATGCACGATCCATGTCACATGGTTTACCAAACATACTACCAAATGCAACAGCTACTCCTGCTGACATGTGGCGCTCTTCACCAATATCGGCAGATATACAGTGGGAGAAGGCAACTGTGGGATTCCGATGACACCTTGATATTACACTTCGCATGTTTTCATCTGTAACTGAGATTTGATTTTCATTGCTGAAAACTGTAGTCTTCACATGATGACTATTCTTCACTTTAGGGCTCTTGAACATGTTGGGCAAAACATTTTGCATTATCTTCGATGCTATAATTTGTTTACCAATATGGTTAAAATGGATACCTGACTTTTCAAAACAGATTTTCGGAAAACCCGTTAGGTCGAGGAAAGAAAACTCCTGAACTATATGAGAGATATCATGAATGAAAAGGTTGAAATTCATTATATCTTCATTTATACAGTCTGAAATATATAAATCATGCCTAAAAGGAATGCTAGCAATAGTCACTTTACATGGTCTCAGTGACATCACCAATGATTTTAATTTTTTGCATAAGGAATCAGTTTGTCCCTTATAAATATTGTTCGCCCCAGCAATGAGTATAACATGATTGTTTTTGTCTCGTTCAATATGTCGAGATTCTTCCATTATACGGTCTATCCCTGCTCCTGGCCTTATAATGCTTTTAATTTCAATACTATTGTCACACTTCTCTCTTAAAAGCTGATCAAGTTTCCTTCCATGGCTGTCACTTAAAATGGTAATTGTTTGCTTCCTTGTCTGTTGTTTTTCATGCATGATTTCTTTTTTCTCTTCAATTAAAGAATACTTGTTGTATAGCCCTTCAACATTTGACACAAAGGTTCTCCTAGGTTTTCTGAGTTTTGGATTAGGTGTCGAATCACTGCTGGTACCACCTGGTGGATCTGTAGGTTACAATTCTATACCAAAAAACCATCCTATGCAGGTGCAAAGTTCTACAAAAAGTTGCCTGGAGAATTGAAAAAAGAAAAAAATACAAGTAAATTTAAGAATAAGTTAAAAAAAAATATTATCTCAAACAGTTTTTATTCTATTGATGAATTCTTTAATTTATAAGATGATGGTAATGTAAAATAATAATTTAATGAATAACATAGAAAATTGATTATGATGTAGACACTATTCATATGTACACCACTGTATTGGTTTTATGAATAAAGATTATTTTGATTTGATTCATACACACACACACACACACACACACACACACACACACACACATATATATATATATATATACATATATATATATATATATATATATATATACAATTTTGAACGAACCCCCAAAACGTGTTTGGGGGTCATGTTATGAACTTCTATGGTGGTCCCGGGCTTATGTTTCACCGTGCGGGTCATGCTAATAATTCACTTTCCATAGGAAATTCACCAAAAAATAACAACGAATCTTGTTTATAGGTCTATGAGACAATTATTATTAAATAGGTCTAATATGACTTTTTGGGTACTTTGTTAAGGTATTATTTTGCAGCTGCTGCCATATGCTAATATAACAAGTAAATATTATTTACTTACCATAAATATACAGTATACGTTTATTTGCCCAAATAAACAAGAAATATGTCAACTGGATCTGACCACAATCGCACTTTATGCATTTGCAGGAAGATGAAGATGTCAAAACGGGTTTGCAAGGTTATGTGCTCTCGTGCTCTGATAAAAAATATCTTGGAGTAAGGAGCTTCAGCTTGGGTAATATATATTAGCTAAGCACGGCCAAGAAATCAAGAATAAATTAGTAGTAGTAGTATTTTTCAAAAGTTTATCTAAAAAGACAACACCGGCCGCGGTGCGGTGTTATTTTTCATAGGACGGCGCGGCGCTCCGTCGCGTCGTCGTCGGCGGCCTTCTGAATTTGCGTCCCTCTTGCTCTTGCCCCTGCCACGGGGGCCACTCCTGCCAAACCCTAGGTACACCACTGCTAACTATAGCAATGTACGATGAGTGTAAGGGGTATCTTTGTACAACTAAATTTTGAGTTCAACAAAGTGGATTTTAATATTTAACCCCTCGTAATACATCTTTTTGTAGGGAAAATTGGTTAAAAACAATGTAAAGACTAACTCTATAATGTAATCAGATGCAAAATATAAATCTCATTAGTATTTACTTATTATCCAATAAAACGTAGTAGGTTAGAGGCTATAGCCACTAGTAATTGGAACAAATATTTCTTTTTTAGATGCCTGATGATGTCCGAGTTTACTTTGAGGACCCAGAGTCTTCCCTACAAAACACTATGAAAGTGCTTGAATTTCAAAAATCTCACAGATTGAGGCTCAATGCATACTTAAAAGTATTGGTGAGTTTATAGGAAACGATGCTTTACTTCGGAAAGAATGTCTAATTCATAGGCGTGCACACGGTGGGTGGGTGCCGTGGGTGCTGCGGCACCCACAGTAGCCTCAAAGAGGGCTTGATGGGGGCATCAAAATAGGTGATGAAATAAATGTTTAGATTCAAAAAATTAAGTTTAATGTAAGAAATAAGTACAAAATAATATGTACATTTTTGCTAATAGTAAGTAATACTAGGACTGTATTATTGTAAAACAGTTAGGTAGTATTTACAAATACAAATTCAATTAAAATCAACGTCCAAAACATGAACTGTCATCTTACTTTTCCCGTGACGATCGACAGTTTTCTTGGAAAACGAGTGCCGGATGTAAGTACAATACCAATACCCCCTCTCCGTCATTTTCATCATTAATAGCGGAGATTTATAGGAAAAAATGCCATAATGGTTTAAATTTGGAAATAGAAATAGTACTTTTATATCGCTGTTTATTTGAACTTTGGGCGCAATGGGAAAATTAAAACAATATAAATAATAATTTCATCAGTTAGATTTAGTACAACCCTCTATATTTTCTGAGAAAAGATCAATTCTGTGACGATATATTCTTGTATTTTAGTTTTTTTTAAGTGCTTGGTACCATTCCGTAGGATGTATAATCAATGTTGGTACCATATTTCAGTTGATTGCTAATTGTTATATTGTTTTAAAAACCTTAAAGATACACTCTTTTTACCAAGAAATCGGAGTGACGTGCAGCCGCAGCCGCCCAGCCTGAGCGTAATCTAGATTTTTTTAGAAGACAAAACCAGTAACATTAAGCTATTTTGTAAACTAAATAACCTATGCCGATACAATATTTATTGCATCAAATAATATTAGCAAATATTTGTGGCAAGGAGGAGTAAACTATTAGATTATTGACATATTCAATTATTTGGCAGATAAATAGGTTCTTAGAGCAGCAAGATTGGGGGAGGGGGGCGCATTTGTGGGTTTTGGCACCCACGCTGACTGGACTCTGTGCACGCCTATGGTCTAATTCAGGGGCGGATCCAAAGGTCATGTTTGGGGGGGGGGTGGTCGCCGAAAGTTACCACTCCCCCTTCCCTGTGGATGGTCCCTGGCACCCCCATTATTGTTTTTAACTATATGAAATTATACAACGAATGAAAGTAAGTTAACATAATATATCAGTAACCTTTAACTCAATAAAAAAACAATCTTAACTTTATAAACAAGCTAAACAAAAATTATCTTTAGTTCTACTGCGCCGAACCGTAAATAAAAATAAAATATTTAGGCATTACACTTTTTTCTCCGTCATCTGTGGGCGTCTGAGAATAAGTAAGATGCCTATATAAACAATTTATTTTAGTGTTTACCCACGTAAAAAACTATTAACAAAACTAATTTGAAATCTGCAATACTGAACTATACTACGCGAAGATACAATTAGGATTGAGGCTGATAGAAGAGGTCAACCACTCGAAAAATGAAACTGAATACCACATTTTTACAAAATAAAATACTTGGCGTATGAGCTTCTGTTTGCACACAATTTAATCTTTGTTTCCTCTTATTTCATTACATATAATTCGAGGCACTTTTTGCTTCTAGCCTAGCCACTGGATATTTATTGCCTAGCAACCGATTACGCGGTTTTAAACAAAAATCAAACTTAACCTGTAAACAAAACACCACTGATAGCAAACAATAGGCGGGCGAAAACCAGTAAAAAATAATCACCAAATACAATTGTAGAAACCTTTACTGCTAAAATTTACCTCCAAGACTATGTTGAAAACACTGCATTTTCGGTCTGTCAACTGGAAAAACTCCAACAAATTCGCGATACTCTGGAATATCCATGTTTTTGTAAGACGCTTTTAGGTTGAATACATGGATACTAAAATGGAGGTTTAAAATTTCACCTGTCTAGTGGTGTGTATTTTATTTCATTAATTGAACGTTTAGGTTCGTTAGTTTGAATTTTAATGTAACCTTGTAGACGGAAGCAGCAAAATTTGACTCTCAGAACCGAAAATCAGGGTTTTGGGAGGCTTTTGCTGCTTACATTTTAATTTGGATTTATTCAAAATTTCATTGTATGCCTGAATAATAAAATAAAACACACAGAGTGTTAGGTTTTGGGGGGCGACCGCCCCTACCGCCCCCCCTTGGATCCGCCCATGGTCTAATTTAAGGTTATATACATTTTATCACTCAATTATGGTTTTTTGATAAATGAAGTAATATTCCAAATCTAATTTTAGAATGTATCCTAATACATTTTTTATACCTTGTAAAACATTGATTACCTTGTATCCAATACAATTATTATGTATTCATACTCTAATAATTAATATCGATTTTACAAAGATTTCAACACAGAAATACATGTTTTAAAACATCCTATTCTGTCAATAAAAAGGTTACATTTCTTGTAATATGTCTTAAATTTTAAGTATAAGCGAAAACACAAAACAAATTACAACATAATTGATGAACGAAGTGAATCACTGTATTGATGAAGAAGTTTCAGTGGCCGTGTGTGGGTGTGTGTGTGTGTGTGTGTGTGTGTGTGGGTGTGTTATCGAAATACTAAATAACTGTAAAACATTTCTTAATGAAATTTTGAAGGAGTCATTTGGGATACCAAAGGGATGTTTTAACACAGCATTCGTATTTTATTTTGGATTATTAATAATTATTAAAACTAATTTTAATGTTTGATATTCAGTAGTTGAATTGGTTTTCGTAGTAAGCTATTGACTATGGTTGTCTTTAAAATGTCAGCTGGGATTTGTCTGTGTTTCACTTGAGGGATTTTTATCCCCTATATGGGATATTTTGACTGCTTGTGGGATAAAATGGGATTGTGGGATAAAGTGGGATTTTTTGAAATCGGCATTACGTCTGTTAGTTTGCTTACAACTTACGACCAGAGCACCTTAGCAGTAGCACTTCTAGTGGATTTTCTCGCCGTACTGGCAGTTGCGGGGTTTCCCATTTTTAACCTCGCTGTCCGCACCTATTATGATTTTATAAACGTCACAGAACGAACATTGAATCATGTCAATTTCGCTGGCCGAGCCATGTTGGAATTAACAAGCAAACTATTTGCCATTTTTTAGTACCTGCTTCGTACTCTTTAGTACTACCATTAAAAATATTAGTACCTCTCACGTAAATAAATTATTTAATTTAGTTAATTCACCGTATCATTTAACCTATGTCGCATTGCTCAAAATCCTTTGAGGTACTAAATGTAAAATACCTATAGGTAATTAGTAGATCTAAATAAGCTCTATCTAACGGTATAAATATTGTACTAATACATTATTCAATAATCATATAATATTTAACATTAATTGTGTTGCAATGTTTAACAAATCAGTGGGAAAGTGTGGGATATGACGAGGGATACTATAAGGGAGAGTCTGGGATAAAGTGGGATTTTTTGTATCAGTGCGTGGCATATTTTTACCGTAGAGTGGAAACACTGCATATTTGTTTATAAATTACTCAAATGTAAACATAACCAAAACTATGGATTTGGTTATGTTTTGTTCCATCAATTTTTTTTATTTCGAAATAGTTTAAAATGTGAGTGTTATGTGAATTAATAGTGTTTTGTCGTGTTTAAAACAATGCTTGTATCTATTTAGATTTATTATTATCAGTTTATTTTTTACTGGAAAACTTCGATGTAAAAGCTAAGTGTTTGGACTAGTGATGATAAATTAATACAATAGGTTTTGGAATTTTTGAATTACTGCGACAGTATAACTCTGTAACACGACTGACTGTGATTGATAATCAAGCGTGTTGTAGACCTATAGTAGTTTCTTTACATTGTGAACAACTTACTTGATGGCAGACTTACTAAACTATCATACGTGCAAACTATCTTTATTACATGTAATGTACCAAATAAGCCTCACTGTCACCTAATGACATGGGATTAAAGTTTTGTAATCTACCGGTCAGTAAAATAGTCTGGTTACAGTTTATATTTGTTTGCATTTTCTGTGGTTAATATTGATTTTCATAAACAATCAAGATGTCCAAAACTCCGTAATCCCAACCGTCTACATTGTTTAACTAATTACGATGTAGACAGATTGCCCTCCTGAAAAATTGTCATTAATGTAGATGTTGGATTTTGCTTTTAAATCTCTCGTGCTGCGATTTCAGTAGCTTGTGTATTTAAATTCAAACTAACATATATTAATGATGTAAACATTTTAAAATTTAAGGTATGAATTTTATAAGATACTGTTATATAAATAAATCATTGAATACCTTTTTTACATTAAATGGGTTTAAAACAAGTATATTTCTGTATGTTTAACCCCCTGATTTTGGAGCTGGAAATTAATAGGTCTAATAATTATTGGCAACTTTTCTCTCAGGTTATATATTTAAAACTCGTCGAAAACCATCCGGTACCAAAAATATATTAGTCATTGGCCGAGTCTTAAAAAAGCGTGAACAGGAGCTAGGACATGTGACCAAATAAACGCAATCAGTTTAATCTAATTGCTAGGTACACACAGTGGTTTTAAGAGGTTAATTGCTCCACCTCACCCTCCAGGGTTAGATGGAAACGTATTCCGCATATTCTCTATTCATTGTTGCTAGATTAAGAAACCCCAGCATAGCTGCTATAGGCACGTTTTCCATAAGCGGGAATTTTGCGCAGGTTACCAGAAGGTTAGGATATAGCAGGAAAGGAAAGGGTGGGATGGGACAGGCAGCCAAATTGGCCTTTCAGAGTACCAACTCCCGTGCCTTGTGACAGCTGTGATCAGGCTCAATGTGGACCCGCTCTGCCCTCCAACTGGCCAACTCAACGGATGGGGTATCCATGTACAACAGCCAGGGACCATACATTCTCAGGTTGGGGACCAACCCCTGAGTTTCCGCCCCGAGCCGCTGCAAGTGGAGGGACCAAAGGTGAAAGGGAAGTTTGTCATAATGGACATCCAAAAAACTTCATATGTAATGACAATTTAATTTGCTGTACCCAATGTCAGCATCCAAACTGGTATAGACCAGTTTTAAGGTTGTCCTGGGACGAATATTCTCTATTGTTCAATGCTAACACACCAAGTTTTAATAAAATTAATAAGTATACAAGAGATATATGTTTTTTATTTCTTATAAGAATAACATCGGACAATATACTTAGTTTACTGCTGAATGGAAATTGAAATATTCTCAACAACCATTAGCCGAATAGCCTACTAACGAAATACTAATTTAACCGTGTGTGGATTGGAGTACTAATGTTTCATCTTTTAGAGCTTTTTATGGCAATGAGATAAAACTGTTGAAACCTGCTAAAAATATTTAAAGTTTATGGTACTAAGAAAGGTAAAAAACTGAAGTTTGGGATCTCTTAAGCCCTGTAATTTCTGAACCCAAATTTTTCTAAAAAATCAGGTGGTATATTTTATTAGAAACCTAATATAAACCACCAAATAAAAAATCCAAAGATTTCGAAAGCGGCTCCTCAAAACTGCTCCAGACCTATATACTACGTTGTTGGGTACCAAAATATTATGGATACCTCTTTGTTCTTCCCTCAGGGCTCTGCCTTTACTATCACTCCCAACTTTTAATTTTAACGTATGATTCGTTGGATTTATTTTGTTAAAGCAGCATCTCCTGAAAGATGTCCCCACGTTTGATACGCCGCCCTACTCAACCATAGACCTCCACCGCACAGGAAAATTTTCTTTGTTATTATTTACACCTTTTTTAGTAATTTTAGAAAATTTTCAATTATACAAAAAATTTTTGTTATTTTCTTTTAACCCCGACCTTAGAGCTCCGCCTCGCTGGCTTTAAAAGTTGCCTTATTAAATTTATGGAGGAAAGATGATCCTTGGGTAAGCGTTCGGGAGTTCGGGTCAGCATTCGGGTTGAGTACTACTAGCTGGTCAGACAGACATTATTCTATCCTAATGTCACTGAATTTGTTTTATGTCAAAGATTCTCGTTCTTTTTCAAGATGAGCTCGTTAGCTACGCTCACTTGCCTATGTTTATATAGAGCTTGCTTCGGTATTGAAAATGAGTTGCTATTCAAATAGATTTATTATGTCTATAATAAACATATGTTTATATGCTTTTCAAGTATGTTTAGATATCATCCTTATAACAGCTGTTTGATGAAACTAAATAACTAACATACAATCCCGACTTTGTTTTATGTATTTAGATAATGAAAATCACTTAATAATATCTTGCCATGGCAACGTTAATATACACTAGGCAGCAATACGGATTTTAGCAATTTGAAATTTAAGTAACTGCACAACGCCATCTGTAGAGCCTGATATAAGCGTAGGTTATATTATATAAATCAAACAGGAAAGTTGGCCGGGCTGGCAAGGGCCCGCACTTGCATTTAGGGTGTAGACCAGAGCCTGTACAGACCTAAATTCAGCCCTGGCCGTCTGTATGCAGAACTTCAAACATGCTAGAATCCAGAATCATTGTCCCTGTCTCGTGTACATTCTATGTGCCTAAGAGTAAAAATATGTTATAGTCAATCAATACAAATGCTGAATTATTTTGACTCAATCCTATCCTACACTATAATATGAGTAAGGTTTGCATGCTCGCTTGCTTGGTTGATTGCTTGCAACTCTTATCTCAAAAACGGCTCCAACGATTTTCTTAAAAAATAACTAATGTGTCCTTCCAACTACTCGTGTTGTAAAACCTGATATCTGGGTTAAAAATAAGTTCTAGACATGTCCCATCCCCCAAAAAAATCAAATAATGTAAAAAGCCGCTATGGAAAATTGAAAAAAATCACATTGGGATTTTGGAGATTAAAATAAAAGCAAAAGAGTCATAACAGCTGTTCAAAATCTTTCAGCGAACTCTCAAAGTTATACTCATATAGTTTAAGTACTACCTTGGACTGAGCTTTGCTAGGGAAAGGTCAATCTTGTTTATGACTTGGAGTTGTTTTTCACCATGTACCCTACTAACGAGCATTTTTGAGGTCACAACAGTTGTTATTATAATGCACCTTTGAGTCATTCTGGATATGACCACTCTACATGTAATCTTCATTCAAAGGATTTATTATCTGATTTTATGGAACCACATGGAACTCATGTTGTTTATGATTATTAACATGTGGTTTCCTGAGAGCAGAGATTAAAAGATTTGAGAGAAGATTACATACATAGAGTAGTAAAATAAATCAAAGGGATATTGAGCTATAAATAACAACTGGAGTGACCTTAAAAATGTAGAAAAGAGGCAAATGAGTTATACAAATCTGATTATCAGTAGGGGGAAGTGGTGAAATAAGCTCCAAGTTATCTAAACAAACTGACTAGCCTTCCCCCGAGCAAAGTTCGGCCCCCAGGTATCATATACTCTAATATGAGTAAGGTTTGCTTGTATGTTTGCTTGCTTGCGACACTAATCTCAAAAACGGCTTCAACGATTTCCTTCAAATGTTCAAAATAACTAATTTCTGGGATAAAAATAAGTTCTAGACAGGTCTCATCCCCAGGAAAAATCAAATAATGTAAAAAAAATATAATGAAAAGTTAAAAAAATTAACATTGGGCTTATGGAGTTTTAAATCAACACAAAAGAATTTTATCAGCTGTTCATAATCAACCAGGGAACTGTCAAAGTAATACTCATGTTTGTTATGATTATTAACATGTGGTTTCCTGAGAACAGAGATTAAAAGATTTGAGTGAAGATTATATATATAGAGTAGTAAAATAAATGAAAAGGACATTGAGCTATAAATAGCAACTGGAGGAACCTTAAAAATGTAGAAAAGAGGCAAATGAGTTACACAAATCTGATTATCAGTAGGGGAAAGTGATGAAATATTACTCCAAGCCATCTAAACTGACTGATTGGCCCTCCCCCGAGCAAAGCTGGGCCCCCCAGGTACTGTCGTGTTAAAACGGATATGAGAAGGGTGTTACCACTCCAGTAGTCAGTAGTATTTTTTATTTACATTAGTCCTAAATTATCTGTTCTAGCCGTTGTGGAGTTAAAACGGATATGGGAATGGAGTTACCATTCCATTAGTAAAATGTTTGGTTTATTAATTATCTGTTCTTGCTGTTGTGGAGTTAAAACGGATAACAGAAGAGTGTTACCAATCCAGTACCTGCCTACATATCTTTAAAAATTCAGTCTTCGTTCATCCTCTTACGGGAAGAATGAGCGTACACCTAGTTATAATTATTACACTATAGAAAAAATTCATCGTTCAACATCAAATTCTCAGAACCACCATATATGAAAATTCAACCCAATGGGAAGAGTCGTCAATTAAATAAAAAAATACACAAAATTGGAATAATCGGAAGAAAATGAATAAAAAAGTCAAAGATATTCTAATAAACAATAATTTATTTTAATTAGATTCATTTGTTATAGTAAAAAATAATAGCTAACATGAAAAAATTAGAAAATTTCAGCTGCAGTATTTTTTAACTGAAGATATTTTGTTTAATGAGCCTACACAATTTATAATTGTTCTCCGGCAAATAAATATGATTATTATTATTAAACATCCTATTTGTTTGTAAAACAGACTTTTCTGGATTATTGTTGCCAAAACAACAGTCATTATTCACTCAAAGGAAGTGAAGACAAATTACAAGCTGCATAGCTGTTTTATTGATAGAAAACCAATTTTGCAAGCATCAGCATGAATAAACTATAACTCTGTGTTGTTATTTTAGAGTTGATACTGATAGGACTGGGCTTGATCTTATCTAAAATATTTAATACTAGCTGTGTACGTCCTTCGTACAGGTAGTATATAAATGGTAAATTAACTAAATCAAATAACAATACACATTATTTTACAATATTAAAATTACATTTTACATGTTTAATGTACAATTAAATCAAAGTTAACGAAATATACTGGCAGATAGTTTGGGTCCTGTTGCTAAGTCGAGGAACTCTCTCGGGTGGTAAACGGCGTGTGGTTTGTGACTTCAAATCGGTACACGTAACACTTTGGATTCGCTTTTAGAAATAAAAGAACTCAAGTACAAACAAAATAAAAATATCGGTGAGGGGGGGAGGGGGAGCATAAATATGAAATTGGCGGGGAGGAGCAAAATATAAAATGGGGGGGAATATAAAATGGAGGGGGGACAAAATATAAAATTGGGGTGGAGCAAAAATAAAAATGGGGGGGCAAAAATAAAAAATCGGAGGGAGGCAAAAATATAAAATGGAAGGGGGACAACATAAAATAAAAATATAAAATCGAAGAGGGGGGAGCAAAATATAAAATTGGGGGTGGGGCAAAATTAAAAATAGGAGGAGCAAATATATATAATCGGAGCGGAGGCAAAAAATATAAAATCGGGGGGAACAAAATATAAAATCGTGGGGGGCTAAAGTAAAAACAGGCGTGGAGCAAAAATATAAAATGTGGGGACGTAAAATAAAAGTAAAAAATCGAAGAGGGGGGCAAAAATATAAAATCGGGGGTGGGGAAAAAATAAAAATTGAGGGGGAGCAAAAATATAAAATTGGGGGGGGAAATCAAATCGGGGGAGCAAAAATATAAAATCGGGGGGGCAAAACAATATGAAATCGGGGAGGGGGGTAAAAATATAAAATGGGGGGGACATAAAATAAAAATATCAAATCGAAGAGCGGGGCCAAAAATATAAACTTGGGGGGGAGCAAAATATAAAATCGGGAGTGGGAAAAAATAAAATACCCCTGTCGCAGCAAACCTGCAAACTCAGCGAATTTCCAATGCATAATATATGTCTTAATACCACATAAAGCAGCATGTAAAGTTTCATAAAAATATATTCACATATAAGCTATATGTACAATTTTAATTATTCTTCATAAGAATAACATTGGTGATGATTATGTAGGTTTGCTGAAACATAGAACACAAAAATCGGTTTTTATGCAAATATAAATAGAATGTAACTAGAGGAAGTTCCAAGTGAATACCAAGTTTCATAAATATTCAATCATAAATAACCGCTATATAACGTTTTAGTTATTCTCCATAAGAATAACATGGAGGCTGAGTAAGCAGGTTTGCTGCAACAAGGAACAAAAAGAATTGGGGTTTTATGCAAATATCAATATAAGTCAACAATGTGAAGCCACATACCAAGTTTTATTAATTAATGTTCAAAATTAAGGGGGTCATTACATTTTACTTACTCTCCATAAGAATAACATGGGGGCTGAGTACGCAGGTTTGCTGCTACAGGGATAATAAAAAAAATTAATTTTTTGTGCAAATATCAATATATAAGTACTATGTGAAGCCACATACCAAGTTTCATCAATCTACATTCATAAATAATCGAGATATCAAATTTTATTTACTCTCCATAATGATAACATTGGACAACATACTGTGTTAAGCTCTTTGAATATCTCTGCAACGGTGGGGTTTAGAATCACAATTTAAACTCCAAAATGATTGTTTTGTGGAGCTGAACTGATTGTTAAAATCAAATGTGAAGTTTACATTAAAATGAACTGAAGAAAAGCCAAAAACCTTTTTCCCATAAGATTAACAAGGGAGATTTTATGAGCAGGATTTTTTAGATTTTCTCCGCAACCTAGGTTAATAATTCAAAATATCATATTATTTTTTTTAAGCTCTATAACATGGTCAAAACCAAAACTAAGTTTGATGAAAATTTTAGGGTGAAAAATGCAAAAAACTGATTTTTGGACAATTTAAATCCCCCATAAACCCCCCTTCCCATGGTCCGATTTTTCTGGTTTTCGAACCTAAAGTCATGAATGTCACTTTACACATTTGAGCCAAATTTCATCGAAATCGGACGTTTTTTACTCAAGTTATCGCATTCACGGACACATATGTATATGTATATCTATGTACATGTATATAAATTTGAACGAATAGTGTTTTTGGCATCTGGGGACCTCAAAACAAAAATTTATCATGGGGGCCCCACCCCCATGATAAATTATTAATTAAGCCCGCCTCGGGCTTAAGTCTTACCATGAGACCTACGGTAATAGCTTCTTCGCTATAGGGGAAATTCGCTAAAACGGAGAGGGGAGCAAAAATATAAAATCGGGGGGGGGGCAAAAAATATAAAACGGGGGGGGGGCAAAAATATAAATTGGGGAGGCAGAAATATAAAATGGGGGGGACATCAAATAAAAATATAAAATCGAAGAGGGGGGGAGCAAAATATAAAATCGGGGGTGGGGCAAAAATAAAAAATCGGAGGGGAGCAAAAATATAAAATCGGGGGGTACAGGAAGTATCGGTAAAAATTGCTTTTTGTCCAAATAAGAACAGACCACAACCAGATGAAGCCACATGAATATTTGTTCATTAATATTATAGATTAATAGCTAGCAATCATACCCGTTTGTAATTTAACGTACCCGTTCTTCGCACAGGGATTTTCTCTACCCGTTCTTTAGTCAATGCAATTTGCATTTTAGTTAGCTTAAAACAGCTGTTCTTGCTTCTGCTCTTTAAGCTGTCAAATGGAAGTATCCACAGCAGTTCGTATTACAGTTTGATTGTTTACTTTATTCTGAAATGTAAACATTGAAACTTAGGGCGTTCACGGGGCGTAGCCCGAGGGAATTTTAAGGAAGTGAATAGGCCTATGTGTTGCGGGTTCAAGATCTACCTATGTGTAAAGTTTCAGCCCAGTTGGTTCTGTAGTTTTTGTGTTCACCCGGAACATCAGACAGACAGACAGAAACCACCTCTTCATTATAATATTATGGATTTATTACTTTTTGTAATATTTATTAGTTCAATCTAGAATCTTAATTTAATTGTGTCTGAAAATTATTATATTATATATAAATTAGTTGATGGAAAACATACTCGATTGCTTGGAAGAGACTTGAAAGGGATGTTCATTTATAATTTATTTACCATGAACATGTCCTAAGAGAACAAATTGTGACTAACATTGAAGATAATATTTATTTGCTTTCATTACAATGTCTACTTTAATTTTTGCATTGAAATTCACATAGAGAAATATTTTTACAGTGGGAAAAATATCAAAAAATAAAGTTCGCATACCAAAAAGTTGATGAAGAAAACAGGAAACTGAAAAAGTGAGTAATTTATTAATTTTTTCCCATTTCAATTTATACTGAAATAGATTAAATAGCTTAATATCTTAATAAGTTGACATTACGTGATTACTCAACCTAGAAGGCTTTTTACAAGGTTTTTTAAAGGTTTTCTGCAAGCTTCACTAAGACAATAATGTTTATGGAGGGAATCATTAATTTACATTTTGCTAACGTTAGGTTTGATAATGATTTTGACAACACCAAATACAGTAGATACCCTCTTAACCGCCCTCCATGAGACCAAGCCCTGGGTCGATAACTAAAAAGGCGATTAAAACTAATATCACCTGGGTCATGACATATTAAGCTCTAAAATTGGTAATACTTATACGAAAGTTGCATAATAGGTGCAAAAATTGGTAACAAGATTCAATAATTGATAACTATGGAAATATATAATCATTGACTATAAATATAGTCAATGATATAATTGACTTGTAACCTGGACTTTTTTACTGCACAGTATTGGGACAGTAATGTCACGTATTGGGCTACGTGAGTCATTTCCTGAAAAGAGGCAGTTAATCTGATGCGGCTACGTGAGTCATTTCTTGAAATTAATCCGATGGGCGGTTGAAGCGATGACGGATAAGAAGGCGTCTACTGTATCATAGTCCCATTATACCTCCTAAGTACTTTTTGAGTGTTAAATAGCCAATAAAAGTATTACAAATCTGTATTTTGAAAAGCCTATAACCAACTAGGAAGGTACCAAATGTGCTGTGTATCACAATTAATCATACTGTATTTTACATCTAATCACTTTTTTTGCATTGAGTGGCATCCTAATTTTATGATACTAGGTAAGAAATGATGTAATTAAAAAGGGTTTTACCAATGTTTAAAATTTCTGAAATAAGCCTGAAATTAAGGTTGTAAAATTATTAGAAATTGATGTTTTAACTTGAAAAAAAAACAAGTTCTTAAACTAATTATTTATTTTACAGAGAAATTGAAATGTACAGAAAAGGTCTCGTGACCCCACCTCCCTCGTCCCACAAAACTCCACTGTTTGGCCGCAACTGCCAAGAATCTCCTGTATGTATTATTATTTAGCAAATTTTAAAGTAACAGATACAAATTATTAGAACTAGAACCATAAAAACAATAAAATTCAATCCATTTTAAAAATATTAGAAAACAAAAATTAAAATTATGACCTTTTAGCGAATTTCCCCTATAGGGAAGAAGCTATTACCGTAGGTCTCATGGTAAGACTTAAGCCCGAGACCATGATAACTTTTTGTTTTGAGGTCCCCAGATGTCCAAAACACTATTCGTTCAAATTTATATATGTATATATATATATATATATATATATATATATATATATATATATATATCTATATATGTGTCCGTGAATGCGATAACTTGAGTAAAAAACGTTCGATTTCGATGAAATTTGGCTCAAATGTGTAAACTGACATTTATGACTTTAAGTTCGAAAACCAGAAAAATCGGACTATGGGAAGGGGGGTTTATGGGGGTTTTAAATTTTCCAAAAATCAGTTTTTTGCATTTTTTACCCTAAAATTTTTAAAACACTTAATTTAGGTTTAGACCATGTTATAGAGCTTAAAAAAACAAATAATATGGTATTTTGAATTATTAACCTAGGTTAAGTGGTTGCGGAAAAAATCTAAAAAACATGCTCATAAAATCTCCCATGTTAATCTTATGGGAAAAAGGTTTTTGGCTTTTCCTCAGTTAATTTTACTTTAAACTTCACATTTTCTTTTACCAATCACTTCAGCTCCACAAAACAATCATTTTGGTGTTTAAATTGTGATTCTACGTCAAACCGTTGCAGAGATATTCAAAGTGCTAAACACAGTACGTTGTCCAATGTTATCCTTATGGAGAATAAATAAAATTTGATATCTTGATTATTTATGAATGTATATTGATGAAATTTGGTATGTGGCTTCATGTTGTACTGGTATATTGATAATTGCACAAAAAATAAATGTTTTGTTGATTGTCCCCGTAGCAGCTAACCTGCATACTCAGCCCTAATGTTATTCTTATGGAGAATAAGTAAAGTTTTCTATCTCCCTTAATTATGAACATAAATTAATAAAACATGGTAAGTAGCTTCACCTGGTTCAGTTACATTGATAATTGCATAAAAACTCATTTCTTATCTTCCTCGTTGCCACAAACCTGCGTACTCAGTCCTAATGTTATTCTTATGGGGAATAAATAAAATGTAATAAATCACTTATTTATGAATGTATTTTTGTCAAACTTGGTGAGTGGCTTTATGTACTAGTGAGAAACATATCAATGCATTGGAAATTCGCTGAGTACGCAGGTTTGCTGCGACGGGGGGTATTTATTTAAATAACATGAGAAATTTAGTGTGAGACCAGCAAGATTCCAAATAAAGTAAGAAACACACTCTATGATTAATATTTGTTTTCTTGTAATTTTACCAACTTTATTTATTTTATATTAGCTTCAGTAGTATCCGGCTTTACCTGGGGATTAAAAAATGTATGTGCTGCATGTATGATGTAAAATTATAACAAACTAGCCGTTACCTGTCGTGGCTTCGCCTGCACTCACTACATAGCGTTAGTAAGTTATATGTTAACTGACTAAAAGTCACGTCATTCAAAGGCAGCAATTTCAAAGATGCCCCACGTATTTCTGGTGAACGTTTGCCGCCTCTGGGCAGCCCTTAAAGCAATAGCTTGTCTGCGAGTCAGCTTCCTCAGCAGTTGCTGTAGATCACTGCTCTGCCATTCCAGTTGCTCTCGAACTGGCCTACAGCTTAGCTTGCTCTTCACGTCGAAGTTGCTGTTCTTTTGGAATTTCTTCCGCTCTGTGTGCTGCCTACTGCAGAGCTTGTTGAAGTCTTCTAACTTCTAACTGGGCTGAGGTTTCCTATATTCTAGCCACTTTATAAGTTCGGGCTTTTTTCAATCTTTGTGACAGGTTTGATTTTCGTTTTTCCTGGCATTATTTGATGCAGGTACCTTTGTGGTTAAAGGTGCATCAAAAGTGTAAACAATAATATAAACAGTCAAATAAACTCAAAACCAATATAAAATGCAGAACACCTGTTTTAGTTATCATCTGGTACAGTAAATGTTAATGCCCATAAGGTTAACATGGGAAGTTTAGTGACCACAGAGCAAAGCCCTGAAGGAATTTTAAAATGTGAATAGGCCTATACGTTACTTTAGGATGTTAGCTAGCTTTCTTCCTACCAAATATCAGCTCGATCGGTTCAGTAATTGAAGCGGGATTGAGCCCCAAACAAATAAACAAGCTCACAAAATTTCAGCTTTATAATATTAGTATGATATTATAAGATGTGAAACTGAAGAGCAAGCACACTAAAAATCAGTTGTCACATTTTTATTGTTTTTTTTTAACTACACTTGTTTTATATCGCCTCGCAAACTTATTTATTTTAGCTTTATGATATTACAGAAAATACCTTAAATCAAAAGAAAAATACCTTACATATGTGGGTAACAAAGAAGAACCAAACAATATATTAAATAATCATATAGCCATAAACAACCCTACATAAGAAACTAATGAAATTAGATCAAAAATAAAACCAAAAACCTTTTCTCTATTAACTCCAAACATATTACTTTTTTAAAAACAATTTGGTGTGTTTTGATTTAATCAGTTTTGAAAATATAAAAATTAGTCAAAAAAAATTAAAAAAAGATGCAAATTAAATGAAAGATGCAACAAATTGTCAAGTTAAGATTGAAAGTGGCCTTCAACATTCTAAAATTTGCTGTTTAACAAAATTTCAAAAAGGATGCTCAGTTGAATTTGTTTATCTCTTAATATTAGTAATAATAGCTGCTATACATTTTTAATTGCTTAATACTGCAATTAATACATGTGATTAATCTTAATATATAAAATCCAAATACCACTGACTGATTGACCTAACACGAAATATCTATAACTATAAGGCATACAGAGTTTAAATTTGACATATAGGTTCCTCTTTGGCCCTGGGTGCTTGCTAAGAAACAGTATTATGAAATTCCCCCTGACCTCCGGTGTTTTTAGGTGACAGAACAAGTGTTTTAGATTAAAGTTTGGAAAATAATAACTATGAATAATAATTTGCCTTGGAAAATAAATCTTGAACAAATTATACAAATAGCAGCATTTAAATCTGAAAATTACAGTATGGTGTGCAATCAGTTTTTTTTCTTTCTGTTTGATAGTTCATTAGAATGCAGAGTCAGGAGAATAGAAGACCAAGTTCACCATTTTTTATCACCCCGACTAGACCAGCATCTTCCAGTCAAAACTACAGGTAGGATTTGCTTGGTAGTATAAATATTGCATTTAGAAATAACATAGTCTAAGCTAGATTAGAAAATAAAGGTAATAAAATTAAATACCCCTGTCGCAGCAAACCTGCATACTCAGCGAATTTCTAATGAGTACATATCATAACACATTAAAACACTTAACAGGATTTATAAGAAATATATTCACAAACAAGCGATATTTAAAATATTAATTATTCTCCATAAGAATAACACCGGGGATGAGTGCACAGATTTGCTGCAACAAGGAACACAAAATAATGGGTTTTTATGGAAATATCAATAGAACTCATCTTAGTGAAGTCACATACCAAGTTTCATCCATATACATTCATAAATAAGTGATATTTAACATTTTAATTATTTTCCATAAGAATAACATGGGGACCAAGTACCTAGGTTTGCTGCTTCGGAAACCATAGGTGAACAATTTTTTTTGTACAAACAACAATAAACCACAACCAGATAAAGCCATGTACCAAATTTTGCCAGTTTATGTTCATAAATAAGCGAGATATCAAATTTTTCGTTTTCTCCACAAGAATAACATTAGACAACGTACTGTGTTTAGCACTTTCAATATCTCAGTAACCAATTGACATAGATCAATGATCAAAATACCAAATTTTTTATGCTGAATTCAATAGTGAAAATTAAAATTTTATTTAAATAAAAATTACATGTGGAAACTCCAAAAAACCCGTTTTTGGGGTACAAAACCCCCCAAAAACCCCCCTTCAGATGGCGCGATTCGTCTGGTTTTCAAACTCGTTCAAATAAATGGTACTTTACACATTTGCACCAAATTTCATTGAGGTCGGACCTTTTTAGCGAATTTCCCCTATAGGGAAGAAGCTATTACCGTAGGTCTCATGGTAAGACTTAAGCCCGAGACCATGATAACTTTTCGTTTTGAGGTCCCCAGATGCCAAAAACACCATTCGTTCAAATTTTTATATATGTATATATATATATATATATATATTTATATATATATTATATGTGTCCGTAAGCACGATAACTCTCGTAAAAAAGGTCCGATCTTAATAAAATTTGGTACAAATATGTAAAGTACCATTTACTTGAACGAGTTCGAAAACCAGACAAATCACACCATCCAAAGGAGGGTTTTGTACCCCAAAAATAGGTTTTTTGGAGTTTTCACATGTGATTATCATTTAAATCAAATTTTAATTTATGCCATTGAATTCAGCTTAAAAAAACAAACAATTTGGTATTTTTATCATTGCTCTACGTCAAATAGTTACTGAGATATTGAAAGTGCTAAACACAGTACGTTGTCCAATGTTATTCTTATGGAGAAAAAGAAAAATTTTATATCTCGGTTATTTATGATCATAAACTGACATAACTTGGTATATCGCTTCATCTGGTTGTGGTTTGTTGTTTGAACAACAAACCAATTTTTCGCCTATGGTTCCCATAGCAGCAAACCTAGGTACTCGGTCCCCATGTTATTCTTATGGAGAATAATAAAGATGTTATATATCGCTTATTTATGAATGTATATGGATGAAACTTGGTATGTGACTTCACTTAGATGAATTCTATTGATATTTGCATAAAAACCCATTATTTTGTGTTCCTTGTTGCAGCAAACCTGCGTACTCATCCTTAATGTTATTCTAATGGAGAATAATGAATATTTTAAATATCGCTTATATATGAATATATTTCTTTTGAATTCTGGTAAGAGGCTTAATGTGTTATTAAGACATATATATTCATTGGAAATTCGCTGAGTACGCAGGTTTGCTGCGACGGGGGTATTTAAGAGAGTTATCGTGCTTACGGACACACACACACACACACACACACACACACACACACACACACACACACACACACACACACACACACATATATAAATTTGAATGAATGGTGTTTTTGGCATCTGGGGACCTCAAAATGAAAAGTTATCATGGGTTTGGGCTTAAGTCTTACCATGAGACCTACGGCAATAGCTTCTTCCCTATAGGGGAAACTCGCTAAAACACCCTGGAACCCTTCAGGATTACAAAAATTATTTTAAAACCAAATTAACAGGACACACTGATAAAACTAGAATAAATATACACAACAGCAACAGTTAATTCATTACCCTATACCACATGTCTATGACTCCAAACCACCGAATCATAATTGTCATAGCGAGGATTAAGAACTTATAATAAAAAAACCAGTACTGCTATACAAATTATTATACTAACATGTTTTTCCAGCACACAAATGCAGCATCAGGTTCGGTAATCAAGTCTGACGTTATCAATACATTATGTAATATAAATTTGTATGAATATAAACTTTCCTTCTCACCACACCATTATAATAAACCTAAAATTCTGCCCATTCTTCCAATAATTCTTGCTATCCTTTCCACCCTAGTAAAGTTTTTTTTATTAGATAATAATGGATTTTCAACATAATTCAAATAAAAAAATTTGCTGTGTAAAAAATAAAACACGTTGAGAATTGGTGCTGTGTAATCTAACACCATAACACCAATTAATATTCCCCGTTTTCGGTAACTCATCCAATCTCCACCCAACCATTAGAAACAGCTGTGACTCTCATTTCAGTACTTTGTGTGATCCCCTAAGTAATTATTCTCTTTTATAGCCAATTTCCTAATAATGCACTCATATTATACAGTACTTTCAATGTAGCAATATTTTAATTAAGTACTGTACTTAGATATAACGATGACCCATTAATGTTTCAGACATCAGAACACACCTTCCACACCAATGTCGGATGGTAGCAACTCCCCAGGGTCAGTGACTTCTCAGCAAAGCTATCGGTAAGTCATTTACTGGCACTTATTTTCTGGAACTTTGTGACAATATTTATTCTTAAACAATAGTTTTTAAAGAGAGATCTGAATGTGTTAACTTTACATCTATTCATATTAAATTCTGATAACAAACTCTGAAAACTTTTCCTGCACGACGCGTAGCGGAGTGCAGTAATTTTTCGAAATTGAGAAAGACACCTTACACTTGAATTAAATAGACAAATTTTCCTACACCTGCAATTTTAGATACCACAAACATACTTCAATCACTTTTATCCACAATCACTCACTACTTTTATCCATTTGTATTGAATTCACGAGATTGAAGTTATAAACACCGAGTCAGTTAGCTTGGTCCAAACTAACAATCAATCAGTTGTTTTCAATCAGTTGAAAAGGCTTTTCGCTCGCTAAACAGAAAACATATAAATTTTGTATGATGTGTATTTAGATCTTGAAGAAACACTTTAGGCGCGGTTGTAGGAAAAATATATTGTATAGCCTGAAAAAAACATAAAACTCAGGAATTCCCGAATTACGTTCATCCACAGATCATTGTAGGGTCCATGGCATGTGCAGAAATCGTGTAGGAGAGGGAGAGACGGACTACATCCTCTCTCTGACTTCCCTCCATCGGTTGCATAGTCAACTGGACTTGTTACTACTATGTTTACAGGGCACAAAAACATGACCATATAACACCCCTGTGATCAAAAATAAATAAAAACCCTGGATTAAACTGATGAAGTTGATCGTTTGTTTGGTTCATTTTAATTAGTTGAGTTTTAAAACTTTTTTTAGTCCAGAAAAAAACTCCACAAAATGGATTTTTAAAGTTTTTTATAATTTAAAAAAAGTGACGGGTTACTTTGTATGCTGCAGGAGTGCAGCTAGCGGCAGACCCAACAGTCAACAGAGGATGTATCGCCCCGGCCTCACTCCTCCCCTGAACCGACTCAGCTTGCTCTCCGTTAGCACAGAGCGTGAAAGGTATTGTTTGTACCATTTAGATTATGCTTAATTTTACATCAAAAATGTTTCAGTGTCCATTTTTGTGAGTAAAAACCATGTATTGGTGGTGCCTATTTAATTCTTCATGTGCCCTTTTCTGCCTTTCTCAGGTTTTGAAATCACATTGTAGAAGAATCTATAGATATTGGAATACTTTTGAACTTTAAATTTACTACAGTAAAATAGCCACTTGAATTGGTGAGTTAGAAACCCCCAGCAGGGCTGCCAAGGATGTCTTCCACTTAAGAATTTAGCACAGGTCGCTGGAAGGAAAGGATGTAGCAGGGATGAAAATTGTGGGATAGAACAGAGCAGCCAATTAAGAGAGTCAGTTGAGGCACCCTCTTATTTTTTTGTATTTTATAAAATTAAAGAACCAGACATTCACCAACCACACAAATATTTCTCCTGTCCTGCTCTTTTTTACTATAAATTGATGCTACCACTTAGTAGCAAATAAACATAATATGGCTTTATACTGTTAGCAGCCATAAAGCTCTCTGCGATATGCAAAGCTAAATTATCGACAGAAATAAATTAAGTGATTTATAAATTCTTTGTGCTTTCTATGAGGTTGCAGTAATAAAAACAAACAAGACTTACGAGGGAATAAAAATTCTCTATCTCCATGTTTTCTAATACAATAAATAGTCATACAAAAACTTGAATAATTTAAGGACTCCAGTAACAAAAACCAGAAGCGACAAAAGGTTATTTTTTAAGTAAAGATACAACATTTGTGTTGTTGTGATAATAACAATGGGGAAATTCATTTTTAAGACAAATATATAGAAAACAACATATTTAGGCATCATTTTAAAATGAATACTGTTAATTTAATAGGCTGGTTACTTTATTATTGAAAATAAAATTTCAAAATGACAACAACGTTTTAAAAGTACAGTTGTTCAAAACATTTTTCCTACTTTTAAGTGGGTGAGTGGTTGTTAGAATTTGTTGTAATTGTAATTACAACGATGTTCCATTCACCTGGCTTAGAACAAACTTTAAGATTTTGGTTTCCATCTAGATGGATCTATGTATGGTTCTTCTGAATTCCTACTTCCCTACTGAACTTGCCACGATAACTCTGAAATATTAATAGCAGTGATTGATTAATAACCAGCATAGGCGTAATTCGGGGGTGGCAAGGGGGGGCAGTTGCTTCCCCAATAATTTGGAGGAAACATTATTGTAAATATATGAAAAGTCACGATAACCACGATCACGACCATTTTGCCCCTCCAATCAAAATACTGAAATAACACTTATGACAACCAGAGGAATGTCCCATGGTTGGCACCTTCAACATTGCTAAACCGCATGGCTCTGGAATTGACAGTAGGCTACCAGGCCTACTGCTGCCAATATAATTAAATACCCCCGTAGCAGCAAACTGCGAACTCAGCAAATTTACAATGCATGCATATGTTTCTCACTACCTCATAAAGCCACTCACCAAGTTTCATAAAAATACACGAATAAATAAGTGATATATAACATTTTATTTATTCTCTATAAGAATGACATTGAAAGCTGAGTACGCAGGTTTGCTGCAACAAGGAACACAACATATGTGTTTTTATGCAATTATCAATATAACTTAACCAGTCGAAGCAGCGTACCAAGTTTTATTAATTTATGTTTATAATTAAGGGAGACACTACATTTTACTTATTCTCCATAAGAATAACATGGCAGCTGAGTATGCAGGTTTGCTGCTGCGGGGGAAATCGGCAAAAAATGTTTTTGTGCAAATATCAATAGACCAGTACTAGGTGAAGCCACTTGCCAAGTTTCATCAACATACATTCATAAATAATCGAGATATCAAATTTTAATTATTCTCCATAAGGATTAATATTGGACGACGTACTGTGTTTAGCACTTTGAATATCTCTGCAATGGTTAGACATAGAATCACAATTTTAAAACAAAAATGATTGTTTTGTAGAGCTGAACTGATTGGTTTAAGTACATATGAGGTTTACATTAAAATGAACTGAGGAGAAGCTAAATACACCTGTAGCAGAAAACCTGTGTCATCAGCGAATTTCCAATGCATATACATGTATCTTAAAACCACATACAAAGTTTCATCATTCATAAATAAATGATTTATGACATTTTAATTATTCTCCATAAGAATAACATGGCAGCTGAGTATGCAGGTTTGCTGAAAGAAGGAACACAAAAAATGGGTTTTAATACAAATATATATGTAACTCAACTAGGTAAAGCTACTTATCAAGTTTTAGCGAATTTCCCCTACGGGAGCTATCGGCAAAAAAATAGTTCTTTGTACAAGTATCATTATTCAATAGACCACAACGATATGAAGCAATATACCAAGTTTCGTCAGGATAAGTTGATAAATAAGTGAGGTATAAAATTGATCCTATTCCCCATAAGAATAACATTGGACAACGTACTGTGTTTAGCACTTTCAATATCTCTGTAACCAATTGACGTAGACCAATGATCAAAACACCAAATTGTTTGTTTTTTTTAAGATGAATTTAATGGTGAAAATTAAAATTTGTTTTACTAGAATATTGGATGTAAAAAAACTCAATAAACCCAATTTTGGGGTACAAAACCCCCCCCAAAATACCCCTTAGAATAGAGCGATCTGGCTGGTTTTCGAACTTAAGTCATAAATGCTGCTTTATATGTTTGTACCAAATTTCATCAAAATCGGAGCATTTTTATGATAGTTATCATTTGAGCCAAATCTCATCAAAATCAGACATTTTTACTCAAGTTATCGTGCTAACAGACACACACATATATATGTTTAGAACGGATGGTGTTTTTGGCATCTGGGGACCTCAAAACGAAAAGTTATCATGGTCCCGGGCCTAGGTCTTACCATGCCGACTACGGTAATAGCTTCTTCCCTATAGGGGAAATTCGCTAAAACCTTTTTCCCATAAGATTAATATAGGAGATTTTATGAACACGTTTTTTGGATTTTCTCCACAACCACTTAACCTAGGTTAATAATTCAAAGAACAATATTATATCTTGTTTTAAGCTCTATAAATGGTTAAAACCGAAATTAGGTGTTTCAAAAAGTTTAGGGTGAAAAATGCAAAAAACTGAAAATTGTAAACCCCCATAATACCCCCTTCCCAAAGTTTGACTTTACTGGTTTTCAAAGTCATGAATGTCACTTTACACATTTGAGCCAAATCTCATCAAAATCAGACATTTTTACTCAAGTTATCGTGCTAACAGACACACACACACACACACACACACACACACACACACACACACACACACACACACACACACACACACACACATATATATATATATATATTATATACAAATTTGAACGAATAGTTTTTTTGGCCTCAAAACAAAAAGTTGTCATGGTTTCGGGCTTAACTCCTACCATGCTACCTACGGTAATAGCTTCTTCCCTATAGGGGAAATTCGCTAAAAGAAAATAGTTTGCTAATATTTAGTCCAGGAGCTGAGGGGGTTTGAGCATGCATAAAAGTATAACGCAATATTTTTGCAGATTGTTGTAATATGGACTTTGGTGATACCGAAAACGCATGTCGTCACTTTCCCAGGTGGTCGATAACTTGGGGGGAGGGGGGCAAAGATGGCGGGGGGCGCTACGCGTTAAAATGCCGATATCTCAAAAACGGTAAAAGATAGAACATCGGTTAAACCGTTGTCCTTTTTGTAAACATATGGGAAATAAAAAAGGTTATCTGGTCTGAAGTCGTATCTCTGAAGGGTTATGGAATAAAACATGAGAAAATGGGATATTTAGGTTGATTTTTTTAACGACTTTAGATTAAGTTTATAAGTATTGCATGCAAGTATAACCAAATATAATTACGTATTATTGTTATATGTAGTGTTTTTATACCGGAAACGCATGTCGTCACTTTCTCAGGTGGTCGACGACATGAGGGGAGGGGGGCAAACATGGTGCGAAGCGCAATGCATTAAAACGACTGTATCTCGTCAAGGGAATGAGATAGAACAACGGAGAAAACGCCATTTTAATCACAATAATTAGTACAATAAAAAAGGTCATATGGTCCAAGGTCGTATATCCTGTAATAAACGAGTTATAACAATCATGTATTTCAAAAATTAGTGTTATTAACATGATTTTTACGAAAAACACGATTTATTTTTATATTGTCGGTTGAAATTAATAATAACGGCAACCCCTGTTTACTAGATACATTTTAGAACACTAATAGTAGAGTGTATTAATGCATAAATGTCTTAACATGTAAAACAAGTTATGTTAGTTACGCCCAGTAAGTGAGATCGCTGCACCATAGGGGAGATAAATGGTAATAACTACTTATACGAATAACATTTTAATTTTAATCGTAATATTATATGAACTTACATTTTTTATTACATAACTTTATGTAGAACAAACAGTGTCTAAATCTAAAGAATTGTATACAAACTTTGTATGTTTAATACCTTTGTTAAGAGCTAATATGAACTTGTTAATTGGCGACGATTGCTTATATACCCTTTATACAGGGTGTTCAAAAAAGGTGGGACATAATTTACGTCGTGATTCCTTGGGTCAAAATAAGCAAAAAAGTTTATATAAACATATGTCCTATCTTGCAAGAAATCTTGCAAGAATGTTCGAAATGATCTATTTGACGAAGTTTAAGAAGGAAAAATCAAAGGTTACTACAGGATGTTACCGCATGCTTAACAGAAATTTTAAATCAAAAATCTAAGTATCTATCTTAATTGAAAGTCTAATTAGTCATAACCGAAGTAAAAGTTATCGCATATCCTCATATCTAAACCATGGATTAAGCTTATCGTGTTTTTTAAAATGTGTGGCAAGTAATATTTTCATATGTTTTGATATTTTTTTTTAATTTGCCTCAGAGATATCAAAACCCCAAAATTGCAAACACCAAGTGCGTGCCTGTCATTGATCTTAATTATAGCGAAACAAATTGTATTATATTTAAGGGTATTACAATTTATGACTATAACATTTCACCAGAAATGGAAATGTAAAAATTCCAATTAATCAACTGTGGCTATTTTAACGATATACAAAATTAAACATGGATATACTTTTTATATAAAAGTTGCGAAGGAATTTAGTGTTGTTTTTAATTTCAGGTCAAAAGAAGAATTTATTAATAAACGGAAGAAAATTATTTTTGATAAGAACATGGACTCAAACCAAGTAAGGGTATATAAGCAATCGTCGCCAATTACCGAGTTCATATTAGCTCTTAACAAAGGTATTAAACATACAACGTTTGTATACAATTCTTTAGATTTAGACACTGTTTGTTCTACATAAAGTCACGTAATAAAAAATGTAAGTTCATATAATATTACGATTAAAATTAAAATGTTATTCGTATAAGTAGTTATTCCCATTTATGGTGCAGCGATCTCACTTACTGGGCGTAACTAACATAACTTGTTTTACATGTTAAGACACCATTTATGCATTAATACACTCTATTAGTGTTCTAAAATGTATCTAGTAAACAGGGGTTGCCGTTATTATTAATTTCAACCGACAATATAAAAATAAATCGTGTTTTTCGTTGAAAATCATGTTAATAACACTAATTTTTGAAATACATGATTGTTATAACTCGTTTATTACAGGAGATACGATCTTGGACCAGAAAACCTTTTTTATTGTACTAATTATTGTGATTAAAATGGCGTTTTCTCCGTTGTTCTATCTCATTCCGTTGACGAGATACAGTCGTTTTAATGCATTGCGCTTCGCGCCATGTTTGCCCCCCTCCCCTCATGTCGTCGACCACCTGAGAAAGTGATGACATGCGTTTCCGGTATCAAAACACTGCATATAACAATAATACGTAATTATATTTGGTTATACTTGCATGCAATACTTATAAACTTAATCTAAAGTCGTTAAAAAAATCAACCTAAATATCCCATTTTCTCATGTTTTATTCCATAACTCTTTTATTAATAGAGATACAACTTCAGACCAGATAACCTTTTTTGTTTCCCATATTTTTAAAAAAAGAACAACAGTTTAACCGATGTTCTATCTTTTACCGTTTTCGAGATATCGGCGTTTTAACGCGTAGCGCCCCCCGCCATCTTTACCCCCTCCCCCCAAGTTATCGACCACCTGGGAAAGTGACGACATGCGTTTCCGGTATCACCAAGGTCCATATTACAACAATCTGCAAAAATATTGCGTTATACTGTTATGCATGCTCAAACCCCCTCAGCTCCTGGACTAATTTAGGTTTACATTTTTCACGTAGCGGGGAGTAAGAAGAGTAAGTTTTACAATATAAAAATATTAAGTACAATTGGTAATCCGTAAATCAAACACATGTAATAAAATTTATTATATGATTATTTCTTTCAAAGAATACATTTGAGATTACTTGGGGAGGCTTTTTTGAGGAATATATCCTTTGCAAGGTCATTCATTGGGCTATTAATTAATGATACTGGCTAAAGAATTGGTCTGTCTTAGTCAGTGACAAGGCTATACCAAGGCATCTCACCCAATCTACACTCATCATTCTTTCATTTTAAAATATGCCCTAGATGCGTCGGCGTCTTTAAGAGGTTAAACTAGGTAATAAATTGTTGCTATTAAAAAGAAAAAATCCTGGAAGTACCTAATAGATGAAGTTTTTAAATATATACACAATGTATTTTACAATCGTTTAAAGCAAATTTTTATTCCAGGGATTCAAGCTCCAGATACTAAACACAGTATTCTATGTCGTGAGGAAAAGAAGTGATGTTTAGTCATAGAAAGTTTGCCTTTTTAGTTTTTTGTATCCGTTTGACCTTACACAATAGTCTAATGTATAAGTTACCAGCTTAAGCTAAATATATATTATTTAATATGTTGTTTGTTAATTTGTCGAGATTGTATTCGTTATGGTTAGTGAGGGTTAGGAGGAACAATAATTAGGTTAATTTAGGTTAAATAACTTTAGGAATAAGTTGTTTTTGTTGTAACTGAATTTAGTTTAAAATGATGCAATCAACTATTATGCGTTTCATTTATCATTAGATTGATTTTTTTGTTTATTTGCAGATGACTTATGAGTGTAAATCTAATTTGAAATTATTTAATGTAAGTGATTAATATAATTTTAAGTCAGGAAAGAGTTTAGTTTATTTTTTGTAATAGTTAAGAGTAATCATGTACATATTATTTCGTATTTATTTTTATTCTCATTTAGATTTAGTTTATTATAAAACATTTAGTAATTAAGTGATTGTAATAAGGTTAGTAAACACATTTGTTAAGTAAAGATTTTGTAGTTCTTTTCAAACTAAAATTGTTAATGTGAAAATTCTCTAAAATTTGTTAAATCTTAATTTTGAAAGTACTTAAAATATAAAATAAACTATGTTTTAAAATAACAGAGTGTAAAAACCAAAATAGTTTTTTGGGTGATTTTTATTAATCTATATCCATACACACCTAAATAAATACTGGTTAAAAAGAGATGACATTCACATTTTATATAGTATTGACAAACTATCAAAGCTGCCGACTTCTTTGGAGAAGCTGGTTTTTATGATGGAGGCTTGTGCGTACTGATATAAATTATACCCCTGTTGCAGCAAACCTGCGTACTCAGCGAATTTCCAATGCATATCACACTTACCAAGTTTCACAAAAATACATTCATAAATAAGTGATAGATAGCATTTTATTTATTCTCTATAAGAATAACATTAGGGCTGAGTACGCAGGTTTCCTGCAACGACGAAGATAAGAAATGTGTTTTTTGCAATTATTAGTATAACTCAACCAGGTGAAGCTACATACCAAGTTGTATTAATTTAGGTTCATAACTAAGAGAGATATACAACTTTACTTATCCTCCATATGAATAACGTGGGGGCCGAGTATGCAGGTTTGCTGCTACGGGTAAAATCAACAAAAAACCTTTTTTGTGCAAATATCAATATACCACAACTAGTTGAAGCCACATACCAAGTTTAATCAATATATACTCATAAATAATCGAGAAATCAAATTTTATTTATCCTCCATAAGGATAACATTGGACAACGTACTATGTTTAGCACTTTGAATATCTCTGCAACGGTTGGACGTAGAATATCAATTAAAACACCAAAATGATTGTTTTGTAGAGCTAAACTGATTGGTACAAATAAATGTGAAATTTTTAGTAAAATTATCTGAGGAAAATCCAAAAACGTATTTCCCCTAAGATTAACATGGGAAATTTTATGGACGCGTTTTTTGACTTTTCTTCAACCACTTAACCTAGGTTAATGATTCAAGATACCAAATTATTTGTTTTTTAAGCTCTATAAAATGGCTATAACCAAAATTAAGTTGTTTTTTTTTATTTTAGGGGAAAAAATCAAAAACTGATTTTTAGAAGATTTAAAACTCCTATAAAACCCCCTTCCCATAGTCCGATCGATCTGGTTTTCGAACTTAAAAGTCATAAATGTTACTCTACACATTTGTGTCAAAATCGGGTGTTTCTTTCAAAAGTTATCGTGGTAACGGTCACACACATATATATATATATATATATATATATATATATAAGCATACATATAAAATTGAACGAATAGTGTTTTTGGCATCTGGGGACCGCAAAACAAAAAATATCATGGTCTCGGGCTTAAGTCTTACCATGCCACCTACGGTAATAGCTTCTTCCCTATAGGGGAAATTCGCTAAAAACTTAAATCTCATTGAATGAAGTGGTTATTGTTTATTCAATGAGGTAGCATTGTTTTAGGTGTCAGCTGAGATAGTTGGTTTGAATTTCATTATAACTTATGTTTATATAATTCCTAGTTCCTCAAATTTTAAGTTAATAAAAAAAAACTCGATCACTTAATTGATTTTACTAAGGAAAATATCGGTTCTAAGGGTATTTATATTTATATTGTAAGCGACATTAATGTACATACTATTAACCCTTTCAGTGCTATGGACCGATATATCGGCTTTTGAATCTGTTATCAATAAACACTGTTACGGCTTCATAAGGGAATGTACCGTTAGGCGCTCAGTCTGCAGTCTGAGTCTGACATGTAGTGAAACATGGTAGACACAAACTGAACTACCTAGTCCAGTGCCTAGGCTCTAATACCGCCTGGTCCACTACAGCTGCTAGTCTGATCAGTGGCTGTGCGGTCTAAGGCGTTACCTTCCCGGCCAGGGGTAACACTTGGATCGAGGGTTCGAATCCCGTCACAGTCGGTGGTTTTTATGTGCAACTCATGGAGAGTTCACCTGTCTGTGGCAGAGTTGAAGTTGAAGGGGAGGGCGGACCTTAAGCAAACCTTAAGGACCTTAAGCGGTGGACGGCTCGGGTCCAAGCCGAGGTGATGGGTGGATTCTTTGTGAGTTGCACATCTGATCAGGTGTTTTGATACTTTTTACCTATCCTTTACTGTGTGTGTGTCCAACGGAAGCACATTTTCATTAATGTTGAAAGTTCTGGTGTTCAAGTCATTTAAAAAATTAACAAAACATCACAGATTCAACTACTCCTTTCAGAAGCTTAGCACTGAAAGGGTTAAATACCATTTTGTTCCATAAAAAAGAACAAATCTTTTGAATGTTTTAGAAATCATTAATTTTTGTTAGAGATGTATGAGTACAGGTTTTTTTTAAGTCGAGTTGAGTTTGAATCGAGTAAATGGCAAAAGATTCTAATCTCGAGTTTGAGTCGAGTATACAAATAAAAATACAGGTTCGCTACAAGGAACACAAAAAATGGTCTTTTATGCTAATATCAATATAACTCAACTAGGTGAAGTCGTTTACCGTGAAGTTTTTATTAATTTATGTTCATAATTAAGGGAGAAATAGCATTTAATTATTCTCCATAAGAATAACATGGGGGCTGAGTACGCAGGTTTGCTGCTACGGGAGCCTTTTGCAAAAAATTGTTTTTTTTTAGCAAATATCAATATACCACAACCATATGAAGCCTTACACCAAGTTTCGTCAGTATACATTCATAAATAAGCGAGATATACAATTTTTCCTTTCCTCCATAAGAAAAACATCAGACAACGTACTGTGTTTAGCACTTTCAATATCTCGGTAACCAATTGACGTAGAGAAATGATCAAAATACCAAATTGTGTGTTTTTTTAAGCTGAATCCAATGGTAAAACCAATATTTGACTTTTTCAAAAATTATATGTAAAAAATTCAAAAAACCCATTTTTGGGGTACAAAACCCCCCAAAATACCCTTTCGGATAGAGCGATATGGCTGGTTTTCGAACTTAAAAGTCATAAATGTTGATTTACACGTTTATACCAAATTTGATCAAAATAGGATCATTTTTACGAGAGTTATCGTGCTCATGAACACACATATATACATACAGTTTCGAACGAATGGTGTTTTTGGGGTCTGGGGACCTCAAAACGAAAAGTTATCATGGTCTCGGGCCTAGGTTTTACCATGCCGACTACGGTAATAGCTTCTTCCCTATAGGGGAAATTTGCTAAAAAACACATAGGTCAAGTTTAATTGGATCAAAACAGTGTGTAGGGTTCCATTTATAAATGTTGTTATTAAAATATACTTTTCTAGTCACTATGACCTGAATATAACAATAGTAAGTAAAATAAATGGATTCCTGCTTCATGAAAAAGGTAAATACATTTATCTGAAAATAAATCATGCTAAAGTTATTGCATAACATTTTGCCATGAAGATCAAATACTTTAAATCTTTTGGTATTAAGGTTATTATAGCCTATATGGTATTAATTAACAGTTTCATTAAAAAATAATCTGTTTTTTATTTTATTTCCACCTTTTTATTTATCCTAAGTTTTGTATATTATGTTTAGGCCTAAGCTACATCTTTCAATGAATGGAGAAAATAAAATTACATTTAGGCCTTTAAGTTAAAATAAACTTTATTTTAATATTTAACCCTTTTACTGCCGACGTGCGCAATCGTGAGAATCGTGCGAAAAACGCCGACGTGCGCATATGCGCACGTCACTAATTGTGCGAGAATCGCCGACGTGCGCAATAAAGCACGTCTAATATTTCTAACTTATTGGCCTTAAATGTTTACCAAATGCCACGAAACTTGAGATACTCGTTATCAAGACTATGAGGAACATAGAAAAGTACAATTTATACTCTATGACTTGTATAACCTATAAAGTTATACTCATTGATTCCCCCTACCGTCTGTGCATAGTCACAGTTGCTCTGTGTAGTGAGTGTTGTCTGCAGTCCGTCTTTCAATTGTTGTTTATGTTTACTGGTGTTGGTTTGTTGGTTATGTTTGTGGATTTATCCGTGGTTTAGTGAGTAAAGTTTTGATGACATTACGAAAATGGACAAGCGGAGTAGATCGCCAGTAAGTGAAAATACCATCGTAAATAGGTGTTCACCCTACCTGTTTCGGTGAGCATAGGTGTTGAATGGGTTTTTTGTGAAATTTTCTCAAATATTCTAAATATTTTTGTCGTTGTTAATTTAGTTATTTTAGTGATTTTAGTGTTATTTTATGTGCCTTACAACATTTTTCAATTTAGAAGCCAAATGTAAATGTTTTTATAAAAAAAAACTGATATTGTCAATTGTATATGCAACTATGTTCAATTTTGAAAATATGAATAAATTTGGAAAAAAACTTCAGAATTCCTGCATTTATCAAGGTAATGGCATGAAAATTTGGGTATGTGTTTACTAATGCCTGTTTTACAACATGTATAAATAAAATTGGTTGAGGTATAAGTTTTAGAGGTAATTTTTATAGTCCAAACTAAAAAATATATATATATTTTTTTATTTGTATATATATATATATATATATATATATTTTAACTAAAAAACTATTAAAAACACCAAAATATATATTTGATTTGAAACAAACAACTCAATACAAATAAAACAAGACCTAACTTATAAATTTCTGATGAAAAATAAAAAAGTTACAAATTTTTTAATGTGAGCGTGAAATTTGGTCTAGTTGAACCTGGCAGTCTTGGCAAGTAAATCTTAATAGTGGTCTGGCATTTTTGGTGACGACATAAAAAAAATGGTCGGCAGTAAAAGGGTTAAAAGGCCTATTAAATGGTAGAACATTAGCCTACTTACTTACCATACAAAATGTATTTACTAACATATCTTAGCATTCATTTTAACACTAACAGTCCTAATAAGAACAATCAGTTAGTAACAACATGAAGATATGTTTGAAAGTGCCTAGCAAATCGATTGATGAAATTGAAGCCATGTCTTAAATAGTTTTAAAATATTACAAATTATTTAAAAAATCAGTAATGAACTTAAACAAGGCCAAAAAAATCACTTGGCGTTGGCTGCGGTGGACCCCAATCGGGTTTTTTTTTCTTAACATAGAAACTTATGTGAATTTCATGTTTAAACATGTTTGCAGCAGCAAAAGTGTTAAAAACAGCTCAATGCCAAAGGACAGTTGAGTCTAAAATTAATGGATTGACTCAATATCAATTACTAAAAACAAGCAAAAACTTCTTATGCTTCCCTATTAGATTTCATTACAGATTTTTTTAATATTTTACTTAAAAAAATGGCAAGGTTAGGTTAACCTAAAAGTGGACTATACAGTGTTCATACAACTCAATCTGAAGGTCCTGGTTAATCCTCCATTTTGGTATAAAGAGTAACACAAATTTATAAGCCACAACTTGCTTATTTATTAATAAAACACTAAAAAATCACATCACAGCTCTAACACCTCAAATGCGTTCACACTCAATTTGAATTTACAGACAACGCGCGGCTGTGGCGACCCTTGGTAGCGCGGGTAAAGGGCGGGAGTAAACTCGCTCGAAACTTTCGAGTTTCAGTAAAACCTTGAGTTTCAGTGTCGAACTCGGCTCGAACTCGAAATTTCGAGTACTCGCACATCTCTAATTTTTGTATTAACTTAACAAGAGTTCCCAACAAGAAAAACACCAATAAAGAGAGAATGCATAGGATACATAACTATTCTTAATTTTAAATCTGTGGGTGGAATGTATGAATGTTAAAACTGGTTTATCTGACCACAGATCTCTGTTTATTTCTTTATTTCACAAGACAACCAAGAGGACAAAAATACAAAATAGTATATTTCATCACTAGTAAGGAAGTGATCTTTTCCATGCGAGGCGACAGCGAAGCGCAGAAATTCGATAAAGTAAAGCTGAGCTTGGTTTAAAAAACCAAATAACTTTATCCCAGATACAGTCATCAGCATTGACTCAGTCAAAATGGCAGATTGCTGATTATTTTGATTTTGATTTGGTTACACCTCAGTGAATTATTAAAATGTTATTGACCAACAAGAAAACTGCTGGTTGGGATGGGGTTTTGGTGTATTATAACAAATGTACCTGAGTTTATTGCTGAACCTTATACATAATTATTAACCCATTCACGTACTTCGACGAATCCTTCTCGCCGCCGCCGAGCGCCCGGGAATACTTTGATGAGACTGTCTCGCGACGCGTTAATTTACTATTTTCTCGACAGTTAGCAGCACGATACGAACTAATCTTCGTTGCAAACTTCTAGAATAAGTTACGAATATATTTATTTTGTTTTTCGGGTTGGTAACACTTCTGTGTTTTTTTTAAATAACTTGTGTTTTTGTCTGCATCTGTGTCGTAGTAAACAGTGCGACAGTCATGGCGGGTGAATGTTTACAAAACAGCGAAATTGATCACATAATTGACCAAGAAGGGTTTTTATTACGTGATAATAGTGTAGGCTACAATGAGTTAAAAGAAAATGAGGTGGTTCAAGACCTCAGTAGAACCAAGTAGAACTTGAGTTATAAAGATTTACCGCAAGTGTAAACTGCCCCAGCAGTGAAAATAACAGGATTTCTGGGGCACATAAATCCTCTGATATATAGATAGGCGAATGGGTTAATCAATCATTTTTAAGGAGCGCAAAGCCTAGAAGATAGTTTGCAGAAGTAAAGCCATTATTTAAATACTCCCATCGCAGCAAACCTGCATACTCAGCGAATTTCCAATAAATATATAACATAACATATTAAGCCACAGGATTCATAAACAATTTATTCACAAACAAGCAATATTTAAAATATTAATTATTCTCCATAAGAACAACATTAGGGATGAGTATGCAGGTTTGCTGCAACAAGCAACAAAAAAAATGGTTTTTTTTGCAAATATCAATATAACTCATCTAAGTAAAGTCACATACCAAGTTTCATCTATATACATTCATAATTAAGTGACATACAACATTTTAATTATTTTCCATAAGAATAACATAAGGACCGAGTACCAAGGTTTGCTGCTACGGGAACCACAAGGCGAAAAATTTTTTTTGTGCAAACAACAATAAACCACAACCAGATGAAGCCATATACCAAATTTCGTCAGTTTATGTCCATAAATAAGCAAGATATAAAATTGTTCTTTTTCTCCATAAGAATAATATTAGACTCTGTGTTTAGCACTTTCTATATATGAGTAACCAATTGACGTAGAACAATGATCAAAATACCAAATTATTTTATGCTGAATTCAAAGGCAAAAATTAAAATTTGATTTAAATAAAATTTACATGTGGAAACTCCCAAAAAAATCCATTTTTGGGGTACAAAACCCCCCTTTGGATGGTGCGATTAGTCTGGTTTTCGAACTCGTACAAATAAATGGTACTTTACAAATTTATACCGAATTTCATTAAGATCGGACCTTTTTTACAAGAGTTGTCGTGCTTACGGACACATATTATATATATATAAAACAATTTGAACGAATGGCGTTTTTGGCATCTGGGGACCTAAAAATGAAAAGTTATCATGGCCTCGGGCTTAAGTCGGCTTCAAGAACGGATTCTTGAAGAGAAGGATTCAAGTTCTGAAAAAGTTTTGGTTGTTCATTGCTACGCTAAACAAATAACTTGCACTTCTGATTAACAATTATTATTATTGCTCGTGTGTGGAATTACTCTTGTGCAGTTAAATATCACCGATAACTAAGTTATGTGTTTAAACAAAATACAAAAAACTAATATAAATGTTAAATTTGTATTCCCTTAAAAATAACTTATCAAAATCGAGGACAGAATTGACAATCTACAGATAAATTATTACAAAAGGTTTAATATACATTTGAGACAGTGTATGTTATTTACACAGCATGTGTGTGGTTAGTCCCTCTCATAGTTGACGGACCACTTGTCAGGCAGGTAGCGGGGAGACATGGTGTCAAGGAAGTGCTGCCTCCACCGTCGCTCTAGTGCCCTGATCCCTCCATCAGATCGATAATAGTGCTGCACCACTGTCAGCCCGTGGGGCTTGTAACTGTCACTTTCCACTCTAAAACAGACAAAAATGTATTTAAAGTATATTTTAAAACATCATCAGAATATTGCCATGGTCTACTCTACAACAGGGATTTCCAGATGGTGGCACACAAGTTTGTTGCAGGAACCTCTCACTAAATATTTTTTAACTAATATGGTAGTGAGAAAACCCATTGTACAATTACAATGTATAATATTAAATATGTAATAGAAAGAAGGTTTGCATGAGTATAATACAACTACACATTATTAAAAGATCAATTTTAAAAGCTTGGGGTTCTTTAACTTTATATTTTTAATTTTACAGGGCCTTGGATGGGTCACAGCAGTTAGCTGGAATATTCTGTGACCTATCCAAGGCTTTTGACTGTGTTAATCATAGCCTACTCATAGATAAGATCGGTACATTTGGAATTAAAGGAATCCCTCTTAAATCACTCAGTTCTTACCTAACTGGGTGAAAACAACGAACAAAGGTGGTGCATGAAAGTGTAAATTTCAAATCAAATTGGGTTACTATCACATATGGGGTACCTCAAGGGTCAATTTTAGGTCCCCTGCTTTTTATAATGTATGTGAATGACTTGGAAACCTCTTATAGGTTGTTTCTTTATGCTGATGACACAACAGCTTTGGTTAAGAATAGGGGTGTGCGAGTAGTGATTTTTTTAATCGAGTCGAGTCGAGTAGTGCCAATTATTTTCGAGTTTCGAGTATTTTCGCGTGAGTATTTGCCATCAGTTGGTAGTTTAAAATAGTGTAGTGGGATTTGGATACCACCCTAGATTTAATAATCTAAACATGGTTTCTAAACTAATATATGAGTAGCAATATAAAGTTTTGGCTAGTACAATCAAACTGGATTACGTATTATCAAACAAAACACGTTAGTTAGGGCCGAAATTACGCGGTCCGATCGTCATTTTCGGCCGATTTTACATGATGCGATCACCTTTTGCGGTCGTCACTGCACGTTTTGGCCGATCGAAATCGTTCGCGGTCGTCATTTTCGGCCGATTTTACATGATACGATTGCCTTTGCGGCCGTAACTACGCATTTTGGCCGGTCAAATCGTTCGCGGTCTTCATTTTGGGGCAATTTTACGTGATGCAATAGCCGTTGGCGGCTGTTACTACGCGTTTTGGCCGGTTGCAATCGTTAGCGATCATCCGGAAATCGGCAGCAAATACTCGCTCGAACTTTCGAGTAGTTTTCAAAACTTTGAGTCGAGTTCGATTATTAAAATACTCGGCCGAAAACTCAAAGTTTTGAGTACTCGCACACCCCTAGTTAAGAACAACGATTTTAATAATCTAAATGTTTCGCTTAAGAATGGATATGATGAATTAGAAAACTGGTTTAAAAAAATGGCCTTTTATTAAACAATTCAAAAAGTAAAATTATGTATTTCAAGTGTATTGATCATAGCAATCAGATGATGAAACAATTTAAGGACATGAACATGAATTCACATAAATTTCTTGGAGTCATATTTGATTAAAACTTGAAATGGGAACAACATATCAAATATTTAATTAATAAGCTAAATAGCTTCCGGTATACTTTATACATTTTAAGGCAGTCAACGTCTCTTGAAATTTGCAAAACCGTTTATTATTCCTATGTGGAATGTCTCCTCAGGTATGGCATTTTACTGTGGGGATCCCACAAAAAGTCTGAACAAGATTCAGAGCCCAAAAGGCGATTATACGTACAATGACAATGACAAGAAAAAAAAGAACTAGCTGTAGACCACTTTTTAAAAATATACAAATTTTGTCACAAACTGGTTTATACATTTATGAAATCATAAAATTAAACTTCGAAAAATCCAGATTTATTAAAAAAATATCAGTTCACACAGTCATAACACAAGGCAAAAATCAAAATTTGTTTTCCCTCAACACAAATTATCCTTGTTTGAAAAAAGTCCAGAATATATGGGTATACAAATTTTTAATAGCCTTCCTGACTCAAAATTTGGAAACGACATAAAAAGTACATTAAATAAATTAAAACATATTTTAATAAACAGAGTTTACTATTCCATCAATGACTTTTTTAATGACAACTGGGAAGAATTTTTATGATTTCTTTTGGTTTCTGCCAATTTGAGGCCAATTTTTACTGTTAAAATATTTAGATATAGTTTTAATTTGTATAATTGGCAATATCACCTGTTTCATCTGGAAATACCCGAACTATGTAAATGTTTTTGTGACAATAAATGACTTATGACTTATATTCATCAATCCCTCCATTAGCACAGCAGATTCGAAAATACCAAAGAGGGACACAATTCCCTTTCAATAGTAACACTGAAAGCTATTCAGTAGGTTACACTCAGCATCAGACCACTCACTATGTACTGTTATGACATGGTCCTTTGAGTATTTCCGTTCTGTGCAAAATGTCAATACACAACATTTATTAAGTTTATTTTCATGGTAAGAATACGACTTTCCAGACTGGCCCTAACTCAAATATTTTGTTATCTGAACTGGGACCATCCCAATTTGTTGAGATTAGTGAGATTAGTTTCTTCCCCTACATTCTTTGAACAACCTGTAATGGTTTCTATAAATATGATTATCTTAGATCAAAATATCCAGTAGGCTAATTGTTAAAAATGATAACCATACACAAAATTGAATTGTGGATTACTATCTCAAGGTGTGTTTGCGTAGTTTTATCAGGTATAGATAGCAAGTGCATTGGATGTGGATGAAAGTTTGGTTCTCAATACTTCAACCAACAAATTACGAATTATTACAGGAAAAATAGTTAGGACGTAATTGTTTCAGTTATGCCTTACTGACCCAAATTTGGTCATTACCATGAAAGTTTTTAAACAATTTATTTGCAGTGGCCTCTCACTGAGCCCATTTACGCTGTGAAAAAAATAACGGAATGAACTAGAATCGTCATACAAGCTGTAAGATACATAGACATGAATAGTATTTCACCATTGGTTGAATGTTTAACCCTTTGCCATCGGAATGGATATTTACCGCTATTCCTCAGCGATCGCGTGGCCAGCTCTACTGGCCGCCGCCATTAGCGGATTAGTCAGATTTTTTCCACAGCAGTCCTTTGCGATCGGACGGCCAGCGGTGTTGGCCAAAATGAAATCCAACGAACGCTCAGGCATCCAGCAGGACTGGTCGACAACAATGTTTTCGTTTGTAATATTCCAAATGTGGTAATGATGCCTGTAGAGTACTACAACCTAGTGAGGAATTGTTGAACTAAATCCTTATCTTTATATTCACTTGATGATTTTTGGAACTGAAATATTACCACATAATAAAAAAGCATTTCTATTGTGGCTGGGATGGCTTTTATTTTCAACTTGATTGAAAGTGTAATAATATAATCTTTATTGTTCTTCAAAGAAGAAATTAAATTTTGTAATTTTAGACTAAATTTTAAGTTTTTCACAATTATTATTTGTTTATGTACATATGTGACACTATTCTTGTAACACTAACTTACATGAATGAAAAAAGAGATATTTGAATTTGAAATGATCAATGAAAACAATTCCGAGCTGCCGGGAGTGAGCCGCTATTATGAATGCCGAGGTGACGCGGAGTGGGACATGGCCAGTACAGCTGGCCGTCCGACCGTCGGAACCAAGTTATACGGAAAGAATTCCGACTGGCTGCCGACTGCGTTGTGGCACTCCTGCAGGCCTTCCGATCGCAAAGGGTTAAAAACAGCAAACCAGTTGGTTGGTGGCAAACCTTTACTGACAACCTGGTCAGTGCAACTAGATAGTGAAATTAACCCTTTGCACTCCGATATTCAATATGTCGGCATTCGCTGCTTCAGCCAAAAACTCCACGGTCCGATATATTGCCTGTTCGCTAAATGTGCAAAAAACTCCGTCATCCGATATTTTGGACATCTGCGAAACCAATCTTATTGGCTTTATAAAATATCCAAATGCGCTACCTTGTTTCTTCTTCAGAAGGACTTGAAAATCGCCGACTTGACGTTCACCTACCCTAGCCGACATAGGCCTAAGGAGTAGTTAAATTTATATTTGTTTACTTTTGGAAGTTTTATGACATTTTATGTTTTAGTTAGAGTTGTACAACAATGTTGCAGTAGATTTTCTGGTGTTAATTTGCTCTGAATTTTTATTTTTGGTGTTAAAATAAAGCAGAAATTTGGAGGACCACTTTTAAAAGAGCCTAATACCATTTTTCCCCCTTTTATTAGCTTGTTTTTCGAGATAAGTGCATAAAATTGTGTGTACATGTTTATAACGAAATGGAGGATCTGAAAATATCAATATTACACAAGGGATCAAAGTATTTTTTTAGCTATAAAAGTGCAAAGTCAACTTTTAAAAATGTATTTAAAATGTTTTGAGCACAAGTAAAAAAAATAATTATTTAGAAAAAGACTTTTTTTTCATGGGGACTCACCTAAATATATCAACCTAAAAATGTGATTCGTTTGGTAAAGTACTCAGCCGAAATCGGTTCCAAGCCATTTTGAAAAGTTTCCATCTTACAGACTCAACCACCCTATGTACTCATATTTTATCAACCTATGGGGACTCATATTTTTTTCATGTACAGACCTATAAGGATTAAAACAAAACAAAAAGTAATGCTTTATCTGGTAAAACAAAAAAAGTTAACATTTTTTTCCTAAACCCTTACAAAATTTATTAAACGGGTCCGGAGTTTTTGGCCAGTACTTTCTATAAAGTGACAGAGTTTTCCGCGATGACCAAAAATGTTTGGCCGGAGGGCAAAGGGTTTAAGGATTTTTTCTACATGATTATGCTCGTTACCTCGACTTTAGTATAAGCACAAAGTGTTTCACCTGATATACAAAGTTAAGTAAGAGAATAACAAATAAATAAAATACATTACTTACACACACTCAATATTAATTAGGTTCTCTAGAAACTCTTTAGTCAGCAGTTCAGAAGGCACATTGAGTTCTTTACGTAAGATGTCCTCCAGCTCCACCCTGCGTTTGGCTGGCAAAACGTCTCTGCTGTTGTACAGAGCACGCGCGGCGCTCCTGACTGCCCTCAGGTGCGGCACTTCCTGCAACTGCAATTTTGGTTTGATATTTTATATTTTATTTTATATATTTTTTATTTTGGTTTAAAAACTGCTATACACACAATTTAGTATTAATTTTAAATCATTTCTAGAGGAATATGACGTGTGTTGTTAAAAAATAAAATTACACGTTGAAGGATAAAATCAACTACATCTCACAACACCACGAAATATATTTACACTTATATTGTCTGGCAACGAGGATAAAGCCCCTCGTTTCCTATTGTGATGTCCTAAAATCATCGAGGCTTCCAACAGATACTACATGGCGCACAGTTTGGCTGATGTTAGTTAGTTGGCTAGTAGCCGCCCGACCGATCCCTTTGTACCCGTTGTTGGACAGTACTGAACTTTCATATACAACGGTAAATATATTTTTTAGAGTTATTAGTTATAGTATTACTAGGAGTTGTAATTTGTTTATCATGTAATGGGGTGAGCTCAAAACCCTCATTTACATTGTAACTATTTTATTTTGTAAGAGTTAAGCCACTGAATCACTGATATGTATATATGTATTTATACACATAAACATAAATCTTGTCTTTGCTAGTGCATAAATCCATTCACTTCATTCTCATCAATAAGATTTGTTAACACTTTAGACTAAACACTCACTTTGCTAAGAACATTCATTGCCCACACGTCTTTTCAAGGAAACTCAATCAAATTTTTCAATCAAAATTTCATTAATGTTTGATAACTGTCTAATTCAGATACAAAACTAATTTGGTACAGCCAACAGTTCAGCAAATGCGTATAAAAAGAGGGAACAACAAACATTCGAGGGAGAGGAAAGTGTGGCACGAACCTTCCTGTTGAACAACAAACATTCGAGGGAGACGAAACTGTGGCACAAACCTTTCTGTTGAACAACATAACAAACATTCGAGGGAGAGGAAAAATGGCACAAAACTTTCTATTGTATTGAACAACAAGCTTTCGAGAGAGGGCACGAACCTTTCTATTATCGCCTTCGGCCAGAGGAGCGTCACACTCCGCCACTAGCCCCTCCCTCAGCTCCCAGTCGTGTATGTTGCTGCGGTTGTGACACGAGAAACACAGCAGCAACACATCGTGCGAGTTGTGGTTCTTTAGTGTCTCTGGAAAACAAAAATTGGGTCTACAATGATGAGTCGAAATTAAATTAGAATATCTTTTGAAAATTTTAAACATCGAAGGCATACCTCATACACTTAAAAATCCGCCACATAAATTTAAATTTGGAGAAAATAACGATTTAGGCTATAATTTTAATTTTAACATTATTATTTGTCCTATATTGGCTGGGTATCACAGAGGTTAACGTGCTTGCTTCATGATCTGAAGTTCGCCAAATCAATCCTGAGCAAAATCCTGAGAAAATTTTGTCAAGGTTCGATACTGAATCCAGCTGCCATTGGTCATTAGGCTATTAATTAATGATCCTGGCTAAAGTACCATACTTAGTCAGTAACAAGGCATCTCACCCATTCTACACTCATCGTTCATTCATTTGCCAAGACGCCCTAGTTGCGTCGGTGTCTTACACAGTGATTTGGTGATATAACTTAAGGTAATTTGGATTGGATTGAAGTAGTGAATGAGTGTATGAGTGTGTGTGCAATGCAATAGAATCAAACAATAGTGCTGATAATCTTTAATTTTTGCACACAGGTTTCCTCTAAAATAATGAAAATTATGAGATTAAGTATATGAAAAAATCTATTCAGCAGTTTATGAGTAGTTAATTTTATAATTTAAGATTGGATACTGAATTGCTATATGAGGTGTCAATTGAGTTGTTTTACGAGAGTCATCCAGAAAGTAAAGAATGTATGCATACTACGATATCAGCACCCCAGCACTAAGATTGCATGTGCGGCAGTCCACTCACCTCCCCACCACAGTATAAGCCCAGTCTCATTGCTGAGCAATCACACAGTGTAATTTTAACTCTCAATATTTGTTTGGATATATTTATACTTGTTTATATTTACATACTCTTACTATAACTATTTAACTTTGCTTTATTTAACTTTCTAGTTTTGTTAATAATAAAGTTTACTTCACACCGTTCCTAATTGTCGTCTTGATTTGTTTATTATAATACTAACTCCTTTTTACCTTATTCCTACCATCTTCATGTTTACCATAGGAATAATGGTTACTTACGAAATTAAAAACCAATTGTTCAACAACAAAACTTGGCCTATTTATTTTATTTATCATACAATTTACATTACTGTGTATCATGAAAAATCTAGGGCTTTACAAATATTACTACAAAGGTAGGGACTAAAGTAGGGTAGGGGCAGGTAGGTAGGGGGTAGGTAGGTATAAAGGTAGGGGTTAATGACTTTACTTTATTTGAATGCTTATATACAATGTCCACGGCTTCAGTCGATAGTACAAACAAAATCTTAATCTCAGCGAGGGGGTCTCATACTGGGAACTTCTCTCTCTCTCTCTCTCTCTCTCTCTCTCCTCTCTCTCTCTCTCTCTCTCTCTCTCTCTCT